>JAKTQK010000007.1:0-733422 GCA_030558855.1 Blastobotrys indianensis | reverse complement strand
AGCCAAACCCGCCTGCCTCGAGCGGCGTTTTGAGAGTCGACTCCCTGACTAGCAGCTTGCCGTGGTGAGCTTTGCGGATAGCCTGGATGGCCATATCGCTCAGCGCCTTGATAGTGCGTGGGTGCGCTGGGCAGAAGCTGTCTAAGTAAGTCATCTTGGAGAAGACAAACGTGTTGACTGCCCAGCATTGCCCGGCGAGGGTGAGTGCGTAAAGACGCAGGCGTGCCAGCCGCGCACTCATCCGAGTGTACATGTCGTCCCATAGCTTCAGTTTCTGGACTACCGGCTCCAGTCCAATTTGTATGCCCAGATACCGGAACGTTTCATGGCGTAGGTCAACCCATTTGGCCGTACCAAAGCGAGACGCTCTAACCAGCTCTTGCTCCGGCGGACCATTGAGTGGGACCATCACTGTCTTGCCCCAGTTGAGACGTGATCCTGAGGCCTGCTCATACTTCTGTAGGCAAACTTCCAGGGCTTGAATGTCCTGGGCATCACGCACGCCGACCATCACGTCGTCAGCAAACGCCCCCGTCACATATCGTCGCGCCACGTCAGCTCGCATGGAGTCCATTCTGAACTCGCGCTCGCTCATGATCACGAGTGAGTTTTCCAGATACAGTAACGGTACCTTTATTCCCCTGAGATTCTGGCGAATTGCACAGAGGAAAGGTTCGAGAAGAATGGCGAATAGTGTCGGCGACAGAGGGTCTCCTTGTCGCACTCCACAGTCCACTGGGAAGGGTTTGCTAACGAATCCGTTGACCATTGCGATCGCCCTGGTGGCGTTTGTCGCCGCACAATGAATGTTAGAGTTGGGTAATCCTAAAATTTTGGAATTTCAGAAATTGGCTTGATGGTTTAGTGGTATAATTCTCGCTTTGGGCTTTAAAATGAAATTGCGAGAGGCCCTGGGTTCGATTCCCAGTCAAGCCCAATGTTTATTTTTTTAGAATACAGACCTATTCTTCATGTTGTCGATTGGTTAATAATTTAGTTGAAGTTATATTCACTGGAAGATTGAATCTTTTTTTTTGTTGATTTTGGCTCTGCCTTAAGTGCGGGTACTATTCTCCCAGTAGCAGCAAATCGATTGCCACCCAACAGAACTCCCAGACTACACGATATCACAAGGTACGACAATAAAATGGACCAACAGAAGCCGACAGTTTCAGTTAAATTGGTTTTACTGGGTGAAGCTGCAGTAGGAAAGTCATCTCTTGTCTTGAGGTTTGTGAGTGATGAATTCCAAGAGAATAAAGGTTTGTATTTGGTTTGCTTTTGGTCTCTAACTTTTTAGAGCCTACGATCGGGGCAGCTTTCTTGACTCAGAAATGCATCTTGCCGAACAGGACCATAAAATTTGAGATTTGGTATTTTCGAGCGCACTATAACTGAAGACTAACAATATCTAGGGATACTGCTGGACAAGAGCGCTTTGCATCCCTGGCTCCTATGTACTATCGGAACGCACAAAGCGCTCTAGTAGTTTACGATGTCACAAAGCCCACTTCGTTTATAAAGGCTAGGCACTGGGTGAACGAGTTGAAAGCTCAAGCTAACCCAGGAATTGTGATTGCGTTGGTTGGCAACAAGACTGATCTGACGGCAAATGACGAGCAGGTCGACGCACCTGACGGTGAAGAGCGACGGGTACCTTCAAATGAGGGACAGAAACTTGCAGAGGATGAAGGCCTACTTTTCTTTGAAACATCCGCGAAATCCGGGGTTAATGTAAGGGAAACATTTCTGGCTATTGCCGGCGCTATTCCAGAGGAAACTGCGCGCAAGGGTAACTCTGGTAGTATGGCTCATGATCAGAGTGATGGGCGAGTGGATCTTAGCAGCAGCAACGATTCCAGAGAGCTGAAATCGCAAAATTGCGCTTGTTAGTTTCTGGGCTGAGGAAGCTGCGCATGTTCGTATCACAGGAAATGCGTTTTTCAGTATAGCAATCAAATCATTGATGATATTGCTTGCACTGGTGTCGAGCGTAGTGGAATAAAGTCACGTATTGTATCAAGATATAATTTTGCTCAAATTGATTATGCATCTGGACACGGATGCTCTTGAGAGCGGCCTTGACTATTACTTTGAATTAATTTAACGAAAGATTTTTTTCGACGACGAATTTATCTGATGTAGCGCGCATTTCCACATCAACCATTAGTAGTGACCACTGAAGTATGAGGACCAAAGTCAGCAGCAAAGGGAGTACAACTACTGCAGATGAGAATGGGGAGCGAAAAATCAAGGCACAGAACAGTAGGAAAGCAGTGACTTCTACTTCCTCATGGACTGGAAAATTGCCAGCTTCGCTGCTGCACGAACACTGTCAGCGCATGAAATGGGAACGAGTTGAATACGAATACGTATGATAATGGAGCGGGACAGTTCTAATGTAATTATCTAGAAGAGGCAGAATGGTGGATTCATTGCCACAGTAGTATTGGCGCAGAAAGATCTAAAAAGCCAGTCTGTCGAAAAGCTGAAATTCATCCCGCCTAGTGGCCTAGTTCCACCTAAAGAGAGTCAAATGGAAGCACGCCATCTAGCTGCTACTTATACTCTCTTCAGAATTGCGTCGGATAAGAATCTCAAAATGGTCTTGCCAGGTGAGCATCGTGATCTTTGGTCTAAGCTCGATGAAGAAAAGAAGTCTGGGACGACGAGACCAGAAATATATGCGAGCGATCCATTCTCTTCAAAAAAGATTACCAAACACGGGGCATCTGGAACGAAACGCGCTGACGATAAGCTGAATATCAAAGCGCAAACTATTCGTACACTTCGCACTGCCGATCAACGCCCCATTGTCTATCGAAATCAACTTTCCATGGAACGGGCTATGCGAACCTCCATCGAAAGCGTCGTTAGAGATTGGGGCGGCTCCCATCTCATCGCTTCGGTTCGTTCTTCTATTCCTCGGGAAAAAATTGTGGTGGGCTTGTTAGATGTCGGGTTCAGAGAGTCAGAAGCTAGCGAAGCAGCTAGATGGGCAGAGAATTTGCCAGGCGCAGTAGAGTGGCTCCTGTTACATCTGCCGGAAGATGACCTGCCAAAAATTTTTCAAAAGTCCAAATCGCTGGCCAATGGATTAACGCTTCAATCTTCGGATTTAAAATTCGAGTATGCTGTTCGATCGATCGCAAGATTTGGCTATAACGAAGATTTGGTTCGAGATACGTTGAAAATAAAATGCGGCAACCCGTCGGATGCACTAAGCTTTCTTAATTGTCAGTTTCTAGATGAATCTGATATTGTGGTCGAGTCCGAGCACTTGAATCATGAGGGTGAAACGCTGTGGGCAGAGGAGTGCGAAGCGATATCTGCCTTGTATGACTCCAAGTGTGATTCGGATACATGTGAAATCATTTTAGATTCTTACAAGCTTCATTTATGGCGTCCACAAAACTACCCCGAGATAGCACCAGGGATAGGCATCACTTGTTCTGATCAAACGTATCCAAAATACAAGCTTTTAGAGGTTGTTCAGCGAGCAATTCCAGAACTTCAGTATCTTCGCGGTAGTAGTTTCTTGCTCTCTACGATTCAATGGATGGAAGATAACTTTCTGAAGGTTGTGTCTGAGTCGTCGCAGTTGCTAACAATATCGACCGCCCTGACAGGGCGGCAGCTAAAGTACGTTGCAACAGTTCCCGCCAGAAGTTCAAAACCAAAGAGAAAGGGACATGTGCATCCAGACTTGGTTAAAAAGATCCGCGAGAGCTATGGTACTTCAAAGTTTTGCGAGATGCATGCGAAGCGAAAGCTATTACCTGCTTGGGAAAAAAAAGAACAAATCATACACGAGATCGCGAACAACCAAGTAACAATTATAACAGGAGAAACTGGCTCAGGAAAATCCACTCAAGTTGTTCAGTACATATTGGACAGCTACATCGAGCGAGGCGAATGTCCACTAATAGTCTGCACGCAGCCTCGTAGGATAGCTGCTATTGGACTAGCACAGAGAGTTGCCGATGAGCGTGATAGCCAACTCGGCGACGTTGTGGGGTATGTTATACGTGGGGAGTCTAAGCAATCAAAGAATACGCTAGTGAAATTTGCAACAGCTGGAGTTTTGCTTAAGATGCTCCAGGGCGACTTGAATGACATGAGCCATATGACTCACATATTTGTGGATGAGGTACACGAGAGATCTTTGGATATCAGCTTCTTACTCATAATTTTGAGGCGATTGATCTCAAAGTCCAACATAAAAATAGTATTGATGTCTGCGACAGCAAACGTAGACGGCCTGAGGAAATATTTTGCTTCTCATGCTAGCGTTGGATCCGCACATATACCGGGAAGAACATTTCCGGTTCAGGATATTTATTTGGAAGATATCATAAGAACACTCAAATACATACCAGAGAGCATAAGGGGGGATGCAAGTGAAACAGACGTCGGGCGCATTATTCTCACCATGAGAGGGATGATAGATTTCAACTTGGTCCAACAGCTTCTTGAGCATATCGACACCGTCATGGATCAGGGAAGTATACTGATATTTATGAGCGGTGCTGCGGAAATCGATCTCTGCATCAAATCCATACAATCACACCGGTTCGAGGTCCTGCCATTGCATTCGTCGCTTCATCCCCAACAGCAGCGTCTCATATTCTCTCCACCAGCAGCACATAGACGGCGCGTTGTCGTCAGCACAAATATCGCGGAAACTTCCATCACAATTCCCGATGTAGTGGCTGTGGTGGATAGTGGCCGGGTTAAGCACATGTGTTTTGATTCGGATGCCGCTTATGTTCGGCTTGAAGATCGATTCGCATCGCAAGCAGAACTCAAGCAAAGAAAAGGTAGAGCAGGGCGAGTTAAAGCTGGCCAATGTTTCAAACTTTTCAGTAAAAAGTTTGAAAGCGAACTTGATGAGTTCCCCATACCCGAAATACAGCGAGCTCCGTTAGAGCAAATAGTATTAAGTGTTGCAGCGATGGGAGTCTCAAGTATTGAAAGCTTTTTAGCTGAAGCCATTGAACCTCCTATGTCAATGGCAGTTGCAGTTGCTAAGGATGCGCTATGTGCTATGGGTTGCCTAAACCCAAATGGTTCTTTAACTCCTTTGGGGAAACATGTATCTATGGTACCGACTGACGTGAAAACTGCTAAGCTTGTCATTTTTGCCTCCCTTTTTGGTGTCCTTGAACAGGGTCTGACTTGTGCCGCAATACTTGCCGTTAGGTCTCCATTCACGTCGGCCAGGGACAAGCAGAGTGATGTGAAGGAGTATTTGACGCAAAATGGCAGCGAGCTGGGTGACATTATATCCGTGAGCAAGGTATATGCCCAATGGAAGTACCAGAATGACACCTTTGGCGCCTCTGCCTCGAGAAAGTGGTGCAGTCACCGGCACCTGTCGAGCCAGGTCATGATCGAGATCCGATCTGCAATACGACAGTTTAGGGAGGCGATAACTGAGACCGGATTTGAAAAACGGAAGCCGCAACACCCGGAAAGATTCCCCAACGACGACTCTGGCATTAATAGGGAACAACTTGTATCAGCCGTTATTACGGCTGCCTTGTATCCAAATGCTGCCGAGCTTGTGCTCCCCAGTAAGCAGTATAAGGAGGTCAGCGGTGGGTCCATTTTGCAGGATCCGGACGAAAATTCTATTAAATACTATACAAAGCTTGGCAGAGTATATGTACATCCGTCATCACTTCTTTATCACCAAATGCCGACCCGGAGTAGTTGGCATATATCGTTCGCTTCGAAAATTATGACAAATCGGCTATTCATCAGAAACTGCACCCGTTCCACAATATTTGCTGTCCTGTTTTTTTCCAATGGCATAAATGTGGATATATTGGGTTCTGGGATCACGATAGATGGCTGGATTGGTATAAAATGCTGGCCCAGAATCGGAATACTTATCAAACTTCTTAAGAAACTTTTCGATCGAGTTCTGGAAGCGAAATTGGCTGATCCCGAATTGAATTTGCAAGAGAATGAGATAATGGCTATCGTAGTTCGGCTTTTAGAAGCCGATAGCTAGGGCAGGATTTATTCGAAACATATCTTATGGAGGTGCTTACGCGCTTTGCTTTCCTGCGGCTGTAATCTGGTCTGTGGATAATAGGGTGATCGGATCCAGTCCTCCCACCATTCGTCACGACGCACACCCAGTTTAAAAACTACTCACTATGGCTATCAACGAAACTGATTCCCGAGTCACCCTTATTTCTGGCAATTCTTCTGTTACTATGTTGAAATATGGTGCAACAATCATTTCGTGGAAAGTAGAAGGTGAGGAAAAATTGTTCCTATCTGAGAAAGCAATCATAGATGGCTCAAAACCCGTGCGAGGAGGTATCCCTTTGGTATTTCCTGTGTTTGGCAAGAGGACTGACGGGCCATTTTCTGCATTAGCACAACATGGCTTTGCTCGGAAACATACTTGGGATTTTCTAGGGCAAACAACCGAGTCTCCTTTGGCGATACAATTCGGACTCGGCCCTGAGCAGCTGACAGCTGATGCTAGGAAGGCTTGGAACTTTGACTTCACTTTGATCTTTACAGTTCGGCTTGAAGATACCAAACTCACCACTGCATTACAAGTCGAAAATACAGGAGCAGTGCCATTTGACTTCAATGCCTTATTTCACACTTACTTGAGGGTAGAAGACGTCAACAATGTTTCAGTGAAGGGCCTCTCCGGGGTCAAAGTTCACGATAAAGTCAGCCAGTTGACATTCGAAGAGAGCGGCAATGTTGCGATAGAAGGCGAAGTGGATAGAGTGTACTCTGATGTTGCGCCAGCACCTGTTACCGTGACGGGCCATGGTGATCCCCTATTTGAGTTTACCGAGCGAGTGAACTTACCAGACGTCGTTGTTTGGAATCCATGGATAGACAGAGCCAATGAACTAGCAGATTTTTATCCGAAGGCCGCGTATAAAAATATGCTTTGTATAGAAGCTGGTATGGTATCGCATTTCCAATCTGTTAAACCTGGTACAAAATGGGAATGCAGCCAGACGGTGAGAGCTGTAGACAGTAGGCATCTTTAGTTACATTACAGGCAGATATTACACTAAAATAGGCGGCTATGCCCATAATACCGCAAGTGCTTCGATAAATTGAAATACATTGATCTATCTACAGTTTCGATCGCTTTACAGGTTGCGAAGCCACACCGTTCAACCTGACTGAGCCAGCGTCATTGGGTGACCCGTCGTGTCCAAAAAATATTACCGCAACAGTCAAATCGTCTCTATAACTTCTAGACATCGGGCTGGGAATAGAAATCAACATCGAAACCTGTTCCTTGTCCGCTCCCCCCAGTGCGTTTCGAATCAAATGGGTCGCACAGTTGTCATCTTCCACCGCCATCCTCAAGCCTGTACCTCGTCGTCTCAAAGGTTGCTTGAGCGCTTCCTTATTCTGTGAAATATCCTCAACAACACTTTCAGTTCGAGAGTTACTTTTAAAGAGTCTTCCCAGGAAACTCTGATTAGAGGGTCCTACGGAGACTGAATAATCTGGGCTTTTTGTTTCGATCCACTTGGCCACAAGAGTCACAATTTCCTCGTTTGAGAGCATTTCGAAAAGACCATCGGAACCAACCACCACGAAATCGCCTAGTTCTGGGCGCACCTGCGCTGTTGTCACGACAGGTCTAGCGGTTACATAGGGGGGCGATCTCAACTCTGCGGGCGTTCTGCGTCCAAAGAAGGCAGAGGCAACTTTATGTTGAATATCTCGAGTCCACTTATAACGTGCATCGCCAAATGCCCTTGTCGGTTCAAGGGATCCAAGCACTCTTCCGTTTTTAATGGCGGTCGTCTCTTCACCTGGATGCTCCGAGCGCACCCTGTTTGCTTCCTCATGATTAGAACCAGTTTGATCCGTAGTCAAAGCAGTAGCAGTCCATTGGCCATGATTATTTCTTGATCCTAGAACTGCACGGGAATCTCCAGCGAGGGCGACACGAAGTTTATTGCTGTGACTCTCATAAAAGGTCAGCAGAGCGCAAGAACCTGACAGCGCCGGTGCGATGATCTCTGCCGCTCCGGATTTATGTGAGTTGGTCAAAAGCTTCTCCACGCTTTTGTGTACTATTTCATCGTCCAACTTGAGAAAACCTTGCCGAATCGCTTCGTCAACTTCTTCATCCGAAGGTGGAAGTCGGTACGTTGTGTTTGGTGATGCCTTAGCATAGACGTGGTCTAACTCCGCGAGGACGTAGTTGATCAACGAGTCGCGAAGCTTGGCGCTAGTGGTCCAACCGCTATGCCCGTCATAAACACCCCAAAACATCCAATCGGTATTCACTCGCTCTTCTGAATCCATGATCAATGGGACTTGAACTATTTTTTCGCTATGGTCATCCTCAATAGGATTGTTGCTAGGCAGCTGGGATATGTCATAACGTAGAACACCTTTGCCACGATTAACGAAATAGCTCTCCTCATTCTCACGCAGCCACGCTGAAACTTGTGCAGGGGAGAGCATCGAAACTCCTTGCTTTCTGTTTTGGCCGGTAATAGGGGGCTGAAAGCTGTTACCATTCATTTCATTGTGTATGGAGCTTTCGTTCCGAAAAAGCATCAAAGATCCAGTTACAGCCAACGAACCTGTTAAGATGACCTTAAACATCCTGTTTCCCGTGAGGGAAACCTTTGATTTCATTTCTGTATTACAAGTGAAATAGCCACGTGTAATTACTTTGAGCTTAAGAGCTGATTGCGCCCCTCTGCTCAACATTGATAAAGCGCTTTGTCGAGATCCAGTGGTAAAACGTGGAGTGGGAATGCCAGTCAGTTATGGTCGGCCGCGCCATCGTACCTCAGTAACCATCCTCGTATTGGTAACTGGGCTCTACGATAATTTGCTTCGAGGGCTTAAACAGACATTTATATACTACTGGAGAAATCGATGGCGTCTCGATCGTCCTCATATGCTAAATACCGCTTGTGCATGTTCCTCCTTGCTAACCTTGACTTATATAATTTCATCTCAGAACTACGTGGCATGCCACAAAAAAAATTATGCTGAGCATTAGGCGAAGGGCGACCTTCTTGTTTAGAAGACTATCGTATGATCAGAACCAGGTTTTTGTGCCGAATCAATCTCGCTTGCCGTTCATACGTTGTGATCGGAGTACTACCGTACGTGAGTGCGATTCTCGACAGGAAGCAGCAGTTGGGAAGTCAAACCTGGACTCGAGACTCGAAACTTCATTTTTTTCTCGAGATTTCTCAAGCTGAGCGATGCCGCCCAAGAAGCAACAACAGAATCCCAAAGCTAAAGATAAAAAACGGGTTCAATCTGCTGCAGATAAAACTTTCGGACTGAAAAATAAGAACAAATCCGCAAAAGTACAAAAGTATGTCCAGCAGGTAGAGGCTATGGCCAAGGCGCCTGCCAGCGCTGAACAAAAACGTAAAGAGGCGGAAGCAGCTAAACGGGCAGCCGAGAAGAGCGCAGCAGATCAGGCCAAAGAAGAGGCTAGAAAGCTATTCGGTGGTCAGGCACAAGTTCAGAAAGTTCCATTTGGGGTCGATCCCAAGACTGTCGTTTGCGTGTTTTTCAAGCAGGGCAACTGCACTAAAGGTAAAAAGTGTAAGTTCAGTCACGACCTGAACGTGGACCGTAAGACTGTGAAGCGAGATATATACAGTGATGAGCGAGAAGCAAAGGAGAAGGACACTATGGATGGATGGGACGAAGAAAAGCTGCGAAAAGTTGTGACGTCGAAACATGGCAATCCTCAAACGACAACAGATAAGGTTTGTAAATACTTCCTTGAGGCTGTAGAAAATGGCAAATATGGATGGTTTTGGGTGTGTCCAAATGGTGGAGATGCCTGTAAATACCGCCATTCGCTTCCAGAGGGCTTCATATTAAAGACCGCAGTGCAAAAGAGGTTGGAGCGAGAAGCGGCGGCCAATGAGCCTACAATCACCTTGGAGGATTTTTTGGAGACGGAAAGGCACAAGTTACCTGTCAAGCTCACACCTGTAACATTCGAAAGTTTCTCCAAGTGGCGCGAAGACCGCCTTCTTATGCGGCAGTCTGAGGATCAAAAAGAAAAGAAGGGCACTGTTAAAGATTTGACTGGTAAAGAGATTCTTTTATCTAGCAAGTTTGTTGAGAGCGATACCGACGAGGATGATGAAGACGCTTGGAATATGTCAGACCTAGCTAGGCGTACGGAGGAACTACAAGTAGATAATCCTAAATAGTCACTAGTCATCCAAACATTGAGTATGTCACCAGAATTAAGCAGTGCCTTGACCAAGGAACCTAAGCCGACAAATCTCCTGACAAGCTTTCTTGCAGACCCTGAATATCGCTGAGATCGTTAAAATCAGATCCGCCAGACATGGAGGCGAGCTGTGAGAGGTCAAGGGGTCCGTCTTCATTCTTACTGTCTTGCTCGTCTTCATCTATCCACTTATCGAAATCAGTTTTGATGAATGGTGACTTCTTAGCCTCTTTGGTCAATCGTGGCCAGTACTCCGACTGCGAAGTCTTCTTTCGTAATACGAAAAATACGCCCCTACCAGTAACGTCTTTCAGCGACTTTGTGACATCAACATCAGCAAAGAACTTGAGATCGAGAGCATAATCCAATCCATGAGAAGTTGCCTCAAAAGTGAGCCCGTCGCTTCGAAGTTCGATGACAGGGCCGTCAATATCAGGCAGATTGATAGTTAGGAAAATGATATTTTTTTCTTCGACATCAGCATTTGATCTTTGTGCCCACAAGACTATCAGGAAGTTAGCATCCGACTTGCAATATTGCTGGCATACTTTCTGGAGTGCTTTTGTTGACCGCCATAATGTTTGGAAATACGTTGTGTTGTTTTGCTGCGTATATCAAGTGCTGCCAGATCCCAGTTGGGATGGCAATATTTGTTCGGTTGAATGTCTACCACAAACCTCAAGAGGCAACTTCTTGACCTACCCAGGGAGCTTTTAGAAATTGTCATTCAATATCAGTTCCTGATATCGGGACAGTTACACATTACATGCCGCAGTCTATGGAATATATTTGTTGGCTGGCGAAAGCTGCTGTTCAGAAGAAAGTACGGGCTCGATGGATTCACTTTGGCAACGAGAATTAAGAGCATAATTGAAGTGCGCATTATACTTCAGAACAATCCATCGTGGGTTATATTAGAGAAATTTTTTGCTTATGACTGGTGTTTTTGGCAGCGTCGCAACATTGCAAATACGCGGAACGAAGACATCAGAGATGTTGATGACAAAATGGAAGCAATTACAGGTGGCGTGTGGAAGACTTTAACCGGTCCGATGGGGGGAATTCATGCATCCAATGTGCAATGGCTCCATCTCGAATACAATACTAAGCTATTTGCGAATGCTCATTATCGTTTAGTGATCACTCTCAGGGTTTCGAATTTCGTCAAGCTTCTCCCTATAAGGTTCAAGATTGTAGGGGAGCACGTAGAACAGGGCTGGAGAGAATTTCCACCGCACA
Organism: Blastobotrys indianensis; assembly: GCA_030558855.1. Lineage (NCBI taxonomy): Eukaryota > Fungi > Ascomycota > Dipodascomycetes > Dipodascales > Trichomonascaceae > Blastobotrys > Blastobotrys indianensis. Next base: position 721,949 of record JAKTQK010000007.1, on the reverse strand, counting down.
CGTTTCATCAGCTTGATCGAAGCAACGCATACGAAGACTATTTGAATTTTAAAGCCGTCGATATATGCTTGGGCTCATTTTATTTATCCGGACAAGGACTGAAGGATGTGAAGCTCGAGATTGAGGATACTGGGGTGGTCATGAACAGAGGTATTCTCTTCAAATATGCTCTTTTCGAGAAGATAGACAAGCTAGATGCTGGCCAGTGGTATCTTATCAAACACAAGTTCAAGCCGTCTACAGATGTGAAACAGGCCTACGAAATATTTCGATCGCTCAAATTTCAATTGGAAAATTGAAGCTCAATTGTATTGCATGATAACGATCGGAAATTCGATAATGTGTAAGCTGCTAAGAAATCGCTCCTGCCAGATCTGGAATATAGTTTACATTGTACTTAATGGTAGATGTTCAATCGTATCGTTGGCAGTCCTGAATCTGACGTGGGGTGCATTAACGGTGTAGCCTTTGCCGCGGCTCTAAATCCACAGATCTGATGTGCAGTTGGCCATTCCGCTCCAGATTTCTTGCTGACCCCGATAGACGCGCCTCATCCCCACCAAGACTTTACCTGGTATTCTTTTTGAAACTTATCGAGTACTCTGAACCATGACTATTGTGCCATCTGCCTCGCTTTTGGTCTTGAGTCCCGGGCAGAAGATATTGTTTATGAAGCGTCCTGGCCACGGATCATTTCCAGGCTACCATGTGTTTCCTGGCGGTGCAAAGGAGCCCGATGACCCCAGTTTAGCTTATACCGCACTCAGAGAAACTTTTGAGGAAACTGGATTATTTATAGGTCCCGGCAAAATGAAGCCTCAGATGCACCCATTTCCGAGTTTAAAAAGTTACGATGAGATTTTATGCTCTCTGGGAGCTGGCAAAGCATCTTACGATTGGAGTGATGATAATTCGTTGAATTTGTCTCCAATTTCTCGCTGGATTACGCCCTCAGGTATGCGAAAACGATTCGAAACTCAGTTTTACATCTGCTCATTGGAGCAAGAATACGATCTTCCTCAGAATTCCAGCTCGGAGGTTGATTGCTTAGAATGGATATCTCCTGAAGATGCTCTATTACGGTTTCACAATGGTGACCTGCGTCTTATGCCTCCGCAATACTATCTATGCCATAGCCTGAAACACTTTGGACACGATGATTCGATCAAAAGATTAAGGACACGCATATTTTCAGCGGCAGTCACGAAGGTTTCAGATGACGGAGAAATCTGCTCTCATGACTGGGGAAATGGTGAGAGAGGTCTAGTCAAATACGATCGGTCTGGGAATATATCCGACATAAAGCTGACGAAACTGTAATAATAAATTAAGCACCGGGTCCAATTCTATAAAAGAATTTCATCTAGGGACAAGAGCTGGTTGTCAGCCATTCGCGAGATATTGAAAGCTGCGATCTCTTTCTCTGCAGAGACTAATGTGACTGTGTAGACGCCTGATTGCGATTCTCTCGCCAAGATTCCCGTCAAAATGATAAGCTCGCCCCGCTCGAATCTACTTCGAACAGACACCGTCGCAGCACGTTTGACACCATATATCTCGTCACAGCGTAGAAGCTCATAAAGCACGACGCATCCACCTGAGCAACTAGCGACAATTAGTGCCGAAATATTAGGAAGTAGTGCGACGAGATTGAGACGCTCGATTGAGGGTCGACCGCTTGGGAAGGGGATAACTTCGTCGTCGTCCGCGTTACAGAACAGATCCGAGGCTCTACAAAGCTGGAGAGTGCAAGTTGTCGTCGCGAGAATGAACAGGTCTTTATTGCCCGGGCTATATATCCTGTCCGTTCTTGAACTATCCTCAATAAAATTCAAACGCTTTTGCTCTCGGTATGGCCTGTTTGCTGACTTAGCAGGAACATGACGCACTTGCTTGTTTCCAATGGAATGATAGAGGAAGCGTGCTGCTGGATATCCTACATTATCTTTCATTCCAAACACACTCAGATTTTCATGCAAGAGACTGCCATAAAACAGAGTGTCATCAACTGGCCCCACCAATTTTGTGAGATCTTTGACATGCAAAAAATTCTCCGGCCTCAAAAATATGACGTTCCAGGCCATATCATCATCGTTGGAGCTCAGACTTTCCAAATAAACCCAGCGACCGTTTTTGAATTTGTCCGATTCGCCATTGACGAACTTTTCATAGCTGTTAGCACACGGAACTGGATTTAATGAAAGCGAAGTTTGGTGCCTATCGAATCGTTCATTCAAGTAAAATTGCAACAATGCCACATGGTTGGATATGCATGCACATGCGACATACACGCAATCACTTTCTGAGAACTCAGAATAACTAAGGATTTTGACGCACGGTATATTATGAGGTAGCAATGGCCCGCGTCGCTCTGTGAAAGTTATACCGCCGCCAGGGTCCTTCGGAGAAGCCTCGAATAACGTCACTACACGGCTGTTATCGCTCGCGACTATCAAACTGCGAGCACCGTCCACATCAAGCCCCCAAACTGACATTCGGCAGTTCAGTTCAAAGCTTATAGGTGCCCTCATTACGCTTCGCCCTCCATAACTATGCATCAACGAAACCAATTCATGCACACGAAATGCCAATACACGCCCATCGTCTCCCGCTGTGAACAATGTTTCCTCTTTGCAAAAATTTGAGATCAGAACATAGTTGAGACAATGCGGAGAATTCGGCCAATTTGCACCAAGCTCATGTGCAGAAGTGGTGATATCGGGCCGGGTGTCCAGAATGATGGCCGGTCTAGCGTTGGAAAGCCGTGTCAGTGAGTCTTTTTCAAATATCGCTAAATAATATTTGAAGCCCAGTATTGTAACGTCGAATTTAGTGCTTTCAACTGCAAGGTTATTGCGAAATATATCTGGTGTTAAACCTGTATCTAATCGACGCTTTCCTAGAGCTTTTACAATGATTTCATCACGATCCCAGTGTGATGCTGATGTTCGGGTGCCCAAATCTAAAGAAGCGCGAGGATGTTCCGCGCCATCAGTCACGCCGTCCATATCCATTCTAGGCAGCCTGTTTTCGTATGAGCTTTGCAACGCTATACTGGACTAGGTTCCATGCGTACTTTGACAGTCATAGCGGATGCTAAAATCTCTGTTCAAATTGTTCGTGCGGAGCACCACACAATACAAAACAAATACCCAATATACGAGCCCAACACAGCCTCCCAACTAAAATCATACCCCGGCCCTGCTGCATCCAACTTACTTATCGCGACAGGAGCTTAGCTAAAAAGCTGCAGATGAAATACTAGGCTTGTAAACGACTAATCTCCACTCATTGGCACAAGATGCCACTGCGTATACCGAGGGGGCTGGCGGTCCCTGCGCTGCCGAATGCAATTCCGTGGCTTGATAACGCCGACTTGAGACCAGTTCCATACGAACGCCGCACCTGGGGGTTTTGGACATACACGTACTTTTGGATTTCTGCAGCAGCTACAGTGTCAAACTGGTATAGTCCATCGGCCTTTATCGCATTTGGGCTGAGCGCATGGGAGGCATGTGCGGTACATTTGGCGGGTCAGTTCCTAGCAGGGGCAACTATGGCGCTGACTGGACGACCAGGTGCTGTATATCATATAGGGTTTCCAGTTCTAGCTCGTGCTAGTTTTGGCTGCATTGGAGCCTTCTGGCCGATTTTAAACCGAGCTCTGATGTCGATAATCTGGAATGGTCTCAACTTGGTACAGGCAGGCCAGTGTTTTTATGTAATGCTGCGTGCTTTAGCTCCCAGTATCGGTGAACTTCCTGATATCATTGATAAGAATGATGCTCTAAACACGGGCGGTTTCACAGGTATGTTGATTGCCTGGATTCTAGTTCTTGGTTCATGTTATTTTACCATTCCACAACTCAAATATCTGCTACACATAAAACTGGCCGTTTTTGGAATTTCAAGCATCGCTATGCTTTGCTGGACAATCACATTTTCTGAGATCACGAAGAAAACTCCTGAGATCGCACTTAATTCTGGGATAGATTCCAAGCGGTGGTTAATTGTCAAGTTCATTCTTCTTTCCTGGGCGAACTGCTCAACCTTTATAGTTAACGCCGCCGACTATCAACGGTACGCTCGAAGACCCCATCAAGTTCTTGTGGGACAATTGATCGGATTCCCGATTGGAAATTTTGTCGTTGGTTTAGTCGGGATATTTGTGGCCCGTACTAGCGAAAAAAAGTTCGGTGAACTTATATGGAATCCGATATCCTATCTCGATAGACTCCTCGACGCTGAAATCCCAGCGACGAGGGTCGCTTGTTTTTTCATTGCCCTGTTTTTCTCCTACTCGTGTTTGTTCTCCTGCATTTATGAAAATGTCCTGCCAGCAGGCAACGATATAGCAGCGCTATGCCCAAAGTATATTAGTGTGCGTCGTGGATCCATTATATGCGTGCTGCTGTCCGTTGCTTGTTTGCCGTGGAAACTCTTAGGAAGCGCTAGCGCATTTGTGGAATGGCTGTCAGCTTATCAGATATTTCTCTCAGCTATATCAGGAGTAATGCTTTCGCATTTCTATATCGTATCCCACAGGCGCTTAAAAGTTGAGGATCTCTTTATCAGTAAGGAAAGTTGCTATTGGTATTATAAAGGCATCAACTGGAGAGCAATTCTAGCCTACGGCCTTGGTATTGCGCCCAATTTTTACGGGTTTCTTGGCAATTTGGGTGTTGACATCCCCCTCGGAGCGCAACGGGCATACTACTTTTCATATCCTCTGGGGATCTTTGTTTCGCTTGTCGTTTTCAGCATGGTTAGTCAACGACCACAGAGAGAAATTCCTGACGATAATCACCGAACTGATAAAGAGGCGAAATGATTTTTAGATCATAGAAATATAATATGTACATTGCTTCTCGATTTAATTCTCGGTTTCCATACCAATCCACTCGGATAAATTACATTTCTCGACATGACGTCTCTCTTGCTTTGCCCTTTTGCTCAGCTCGCTGAAAAACACATCGTTCATTCTAGCACGTTCCAGAACTTTCACGCGCTCTTCTTTCCTTTTTGATCCTTTTTCGATTTGGCGCTGAAAGCATGCCTTGACGTCTTGTGACGGGTACCTCAGTACGCGGCGGCATTCACGAGAAATTCTGCTTGCATTGATGTGCACGTAGTCAAGTTCACGTAACTCCTTCGCTACTTTTTTAGCCACCTTTTTGGGAACGGCGTACGGGATATCTTTAATCACATACGCTATCCCTGCTGCTGCGATTGCTATGACAGTAGGTATAAACAAGCGTCGAAGTAACGGAATTTCGGCCAAGTGAAGGGCCTGGAAGAGAACTTCTCGTTTATAGACAAGCTGCGACATGCTGAAAACAGTAGTTAACGTAACGGCACCGTCCCAAACAGACATAGCGTCAGATTCATTGCTGCCTCCCAGTGATGCAAACTTTATATCGATGAAGTCCCACAATGATACACGGGCAGTGATGGATCGAGCTAAAAGATCTCTTTTCTTTGTGAACATTACATTAGAATGAAAGACTTTTTCAAATGCAGGCTGATTACCAAGATGTAAGATTCCTAACGTCTTGATCGCATTGACGGCATTGACAGTCTCTGACCGAGCGAAGCTTTCGCAATGAGCCACAGATTCGTTTATGCTCCGTGCAAAAGCAGCTTGAGTGCGCAGCGCGTAGTCATAAATATCCATCAAACCATTATACGGCACCAATGGAGCTTCACCCATGGTATCCAAAACTTCCTCCAATGTCTCTTTTGTAAAGTTATACGCACCATCAGCAACAAGCTCTAGGGTCGATTCGAGCTGTTCGGAGACTTTGTGATGCTCAGAATTTAACTTTTGCAGCTCTGGTTCAAGGGTCTTGAGATCTTCAGAGCAAAGAGTCTTTTCGCCTTCGGAATACTGAACATTCACCTCAGCTAGACTTTCCAGATCACCTAGTATGTTGAGAAGGTATGTCTTGGCAGGTGCCAACTTCGAAACTGAACGCTTCTCCAGAACAAAATTTCTCAGCGAATTTTCCAAGCGACCGAAACTAGGATCTAATGGATCGGCGTCATCATCTCTCATTTGGCCATGTAGGCCATCCTCGGCGTCGCTGTTATCGTCATCGTCACCTCCGTCGCCGCCACCACTTGGGCCGCCTAAAAGCACATTCTCAGCACTAATGAAATGTACGAATTCTGTAGCATCTTTATGAGTTTCTGGAGAGAGCTCTGCGATTTGATCCATAATCCGCTTAATACATCGTCCCTTATCTCTAATGTTGTCGAATCTGTTAACAACGATAAAGATGAATGATTTTTCATGTGCAGCAGCAGCTATAAATTCCTTGGCTGAAAGAGTAAAGTGATTCTCAGCAGAGACAACGAAAACTACTAAGTCGATCTCCTCTTGTCGAGAAAATACTTGTGTTGTTTGGTAGGAGTCCAGATTCAAACCTGGTGCGTCTATCAAAGATATGTCAATCACACCATTTTTCAGCAGACTTTCCTCATGTGGCCTCTTGTCGTGGACATAGACTTTCAACAAAGAGTATTTGTGAACGTCGTATACTAAATCTTCTAATTTCTCCAGCGCAAACTTCTTGTAAGTACTTCGATCTCTCATGTCGTAATCTCTTCCCAACAAAACAGCATGAACCTCTTCTACCCCAATGTTCTCTTCAGCATTGCGAACCTCACAAAAAACGTTAGTACAAGGTTGTTGGTCTGCAGGAAGAAGTCTTCTCCTAAGCAAAGCGTTGCAGAATGTCGACTTGCCAGAGTTCAAATCGCCAGTTATCAGTACTTTCGATGAAGTGTCTTCTATACGCTCGCGAAGATTGGACAAATGATTTAGAGACTGCACAATCTTTTGTTCGAGAAGAGAAGCGAGGGAAGACTTCTCTAGTTTCTGCAAAACCTCGAAAGAATCTATGTTCCCGAACTTGACATCAAGTTTAAAAACGTTTAGTTCTTTCTTCAGCTGAGGTGACACCAGCCGAGGAACATCTCCATCTCTGCTTTCTTCAGCCATAGTATTAAGAGCATCTGCTCGTTCTTTCTCTTTTCCTTTCCGAGAAGGGCCTTGGTGTCTTTCATACGGAAAACCGCCGCTTCGCTCTCCAGGATAGTACACTGGGCATTCTTGATTCAACAATTGAAGATCCTTCAACATCTTCAAGACAGTCGTGATACTCCGACCTAAAGCAACTCGGTTTTCATTGAAGTGAGCTTGCTGAAGATGGCTCTGAGCTTGCCAAGCCTCCATTAGCGACGGCGACCTTCTGTGCCCCACACCACCACTAAGTTGAAAGTCACCGTTTACAGCAATGGCATCAGGCTCGAGAAGTGAATCACCATAACCAGAGTCTGTAAAATCTTCGCCTTCAACTACGTCCTTCATAGGAAATTCGCCTCTTGGCTCATTCTCGGTGTGCTTTGCGGACATCTGGAGATTTTGCCACCAACCTAAAGGTGATCATTATTGGGTTTGACTGCTGCTGTAAGGATTTGTCCGCGCGGCTAACTGAACCGGGCGAAAAAAATGTAGACTTCCATCTTCGTTCATCACTAAACATCATGATTAACCCAAGACTCTTTCTAAGTACACTGCCCTTGCAGCGAGGCGTGAGAATAGCTACCTCCAGAATATGTTTGACGACATTATTGAAAAGGCAATTTAACTCTGGCAGTGCCGTTGTTGACCCGGAAAAGTTACTGTCGCGGAAGCCACGATATACGCAGCCACTCGACACTACTCCCTTGAAAGAGGCCCCTTCTATTTACGCCACTGTCCATATCAATGATCGTAAATTTCTAGTTACTGAGGGGGATGTCATCACGATACCGGTGAAAATGCGCGAGTTGAAAATAGGCGATGAGTTGATTCTCAATGAAGTCTCTGAAATCGGTAGCCGCGATTACACGGTAAAAGGGGGACCAATGGTCGATCGAAGTCTTTTCACAATCACGGCGCGTGTCATAGAAAAGACGAAAGAAGCTCGAAGAGTATTGGAACGTACAAAGCCTCGAAGGCGGCATGTGAGGCATGTGGTCGTTAAGAATGATCTTACACTTTTACGAATAAATGAGATCCGTTTGACGTAAAGTTTACGCTGAATACTGTTAACGAGGTCACGATCGGTATAAAAATATCTTGTATATATAGTTATAAAAAGTGAGCTTCGGCTGATATTGAGACCGCCGTGTAAATTATGGAAAGTTAGTAAAAAAAATTGGAATCTCGTTATACGTTGGGCACCAATTGAGATAGTTCAAAGGCACCTCCCATCACTCAAAGCAAAGTGCATGGCGAACTTCATGTCACCCCAGAAGTCTCATTTGAACACTCGCAATAGTATTGACAATGAAAAAGATGATGAGCTCCTCCCTAATTTTATCCTAGAGGATGTTCCTATTCTTGAATATGGCAATCAGCATATCGGTGGTAGGAACAGAGTTATAGGTACAGATCCATACGCACTGGCATCACGACCGGCAACCAGCTATCGACATGTATCCGATGATTTCAATCCCAAGATGGGTATGGGACCCGTCAATCCTACACTGCAAGGCTATCAAAGCCAACAGAGATCTGCCTCACACAGTCATATACCCGACGCAAAGAGCTCCCAGAATGCAGCCGACAATACAGTCAACCACATTCAGATTCCCAGCCAGCTTTTGAACGTTAATTCTGGAATCAATCACGGGGATAGTCCAATACACTTGAACTCCTCAGGGCTGGTTGGCAATCGACTATTTATTCACTCTTCGGGTTCTCAGCATAGCCAAGAACTCAAGCACCATCACTCGACCAAGGAACTCCAACAAAACTCGAGACCCACGCAATATCCATCGGAATCGTCTCGGGTCGAAGTTGAAATACCATTTCCCTCGGCAATGCAAGGTTCAGCAAGTTTCGGAAATCCAATCGCAACGCCATCCGCCCCCAGCTATCTGTATCCGGAGGAGCTACCTTTCCAAGGGAATACGTTTGTTACCGAGGGCTCACCATCGCAGAGTATTGAAAGACTTGGTTCATCGTCAAACCACATTTCAGTTGGGTTTAATACACAGGATCCCTCACAATGGACATTGGAGAGGGTCATTCATTTCTTGGATACAAACAGATTTGGCAAGGATTGGCAAAGCAAATTCCGCAAGGAAGGCATCTGTGGCGAGAAGTTTCTAGCCCTTGCAAGCTATCAAAACCTGAAAAGGCTTGGACATTTTTATGATCGTCATGAGGACAGCAGTCCGTCCCGTTTTATTCACGTGCTCAGAAAGCTCCTAAACAAATCGGAGTCGATGAATAGCACGGAAGGGAAAGATATGGCATTGGGGTTCACAGGGTTAGAACAAGAGTCAAAGTCCTCGACTGAAGAAGTCTATGCCGAGGATAGTGCCGCGTCATTATTTCAGTCCATCGATGCAACGCCGTCGCAAGAATTGGTATGTATACACAGAAAAGAGCGAGCTAACGTTTTAGGGCATGCGGCCATCATCCACTACAAGGCAACATGCAAAATCTCTGTCAACCGAGTCATTTACATTAGATCGTCCTAGTTCCACCGTCAACTCTTACCTGAAAGATGATTCAAGCAAAGGTTCCACCAAAGCTTCTTCCTTAAACGACGGCGAGGAGAAAAGGAAAACTGTACTTGAGAAACTGAAGTGGAGTCGTGGCCTTTGGAGAGATGATAACAGGGGAGATTTGAAGAGTCCGACTGCTGTTCTTTCAATAGATCATCGTTATGAGCCTGTCAAAGATCCGGCGATTTCTCGACTCTTGGTTATGACGACCGATAATGCAATGTTTAGATCGATTCCATTGACAGATCCAGGTGCGGGGACAGATGAGCTGAAATCAATCGTTCAGCACGAGCTAAGCATCTCGTCACTTTCTGGAATCACTATGCACCTCACAGATTTTGGATGTAATGAAGGAGAGGAACTGGACGAGCCGACACTAGCTTACCTTCTGCGACATATGTCGATAATAAAGCTTTTTGTCCGCCTGCCAGATAATCTACGCCACGAAAAGCGATATCCGTCTACGCCACAGTACCTCCTTAATGTCGGATCTACTGTGGAAGAACCACAGGATGATTATTTTGTGGACATGAAGTCACCGGAAGATCTGATTACACAAAAGAAGCCAGAAACGCGGATCCAAGATGATGCCCCGGAGGAACTAACCAGCACTCGCCCAAAAACATCGACTTCAACAATCCCTCGGCACGACAGGAAAACTACCTTGTCACCCACCCAACAAGCTAATATATCGCCAATACCTACCATCGGTCAAATTCAAAATTCAAGCACTCAAAGATCTTCAAGTAGCAGTATCCACAATGCCCGGTCTGCGGCGACTACCAATGAAGACTCCTTCAAAGTGATTCGGCCGCAAAGAAAAGAAATAAACTTCGACGACCGTCGCGCCTCGCCCTATGAGAGAAAGGAGCTTCGGCGAGAGCCAAGCATAGATCAGAGGAATAGCGTGCTCGTCGCCTCGAGACCCGCACCTCCACCACCGCCCGGCCGTCGGTCCTCAGTGCGGCTGACTTCGCGGTCTCAGAAGAGTACCGCTGAGTCGCCAAGAAGCGATGCCAATTTCTCGCTGAGCTCATTCAGTCCAGGGCAGTCAGAGCATTTAGTACCAAAGCCTTACATTAGTCGCAAGCGTGCGATCGTTCGAAAACCGGTAAATAGTGGAACAGAGGCCAGTTCAGGTGGATCGTCGCATAGCTCCGCGGGACATCGGTCTGACATTAAGCGCTCTGGAAGCAGATCAACAATTGCTAGCGAACTGAGTTTTCAAGAAAACAATGTCTCATTCATGGATGCACCACCCTTCCAAGACGGTTCTGATAGCTCTAGTGAAGACGATGATGATGGTCTATGGGCTAAAAAGCCTGCTGATCCTCCGAGGCAACTAGGCGCATTGACGCTGGGAAAGCCTGAGCTCCACGTTCAGACTGTTCACTACTCCTCAAGTCCGGTCAAATCGCCCATGTCTGTGTCGTCACCTGTACTTGAAACATGGGCTGTGCGACCTTCAGTGGACATCCTCTATGACAACATTGGAAGATTCTTCCCTGATGCTGATATCGACAAGCCCATAATTAACGACTCTTCCACGCCACCCTCTTCGCCGTCATCTACAAAATCCTATTTGCCAGCACTCTCACCGGTTTGTGAACCTCGCACTCCTGCAGCGTCTACTCTACTACTGGAGACAAATGCTCCACCACGCAACCTGTTTCCAACTATTGGAGTCATGCCGAAGCCACATGCGCCGTCGGACGTGATGAGATCTCAACAATTGAGACCACCAAGAAGTAGGACGAAGTCTCTTCGTATAGTTGCGAGTGAAGCTAGGAAGAGATTTTCTCAATCGCAAGAGAACAAGAGCGGTGCTCTTTTAAGAAGAAAGAGCACTAAATTTTGGGGCCAGAAGTTGGTAGAAGTCCGACCAAGCCAAATGGTACAGACACCTCGCGATCATAGTGGAGAATTCGTTTGGATAAAAGGTGACCTCATAGGCAAAGGCACCTTTGGCAAAGTTTATCTAGCTCTCAATGTAACAACGAAAGAGATGATGGCTGTGAAGCAAGTGGAGGTTCCGAGAACTGCCAGTGATAAGACCAATGCCAAGCAGAAGGAGATAGTAAATGCTTTACACTCGGAGGTTGAAACAATGAAAGACCTAGATCATTTAAATATAGTCCAATATTTGGGCTTTGAGGTCAAAGATGATGTCTACAGTCTGTTCCTAGAATATGTTCCAGGAGGCTCGATAGGTAAAATTCTTCAAATGCATGGTCGAATCGAGGAGGAGATCATCCGCTTTTTGACCTTTCAAGTTCTGGATGGACTGGTTTATCTGCATTCCTGTGGCATTCTCCATAGAGATCTGAAGGCTGACAACTTACTACTGGATCTGGATGGATTTGTTAAGATTTCAGATTTTGGAATATCGAAAAAGTCACGCGATATCTACGCCAATGATGCCGAAATGTCCATGCAGGGAACGATATTTTGGATGGCTCCAGAGGTGGTTCATAATGTTGTGCACAATATGAAGCAAGGATATAGCGCAAAGATCGACGTATGGTCTCTTGGTTGTGTCGTTTTGGAAATGTTTGCCGGAAGAAGACCGTGGAGTACGGACGAGGCCATTGGAGCCATGTACAAACTTGGCACATCGAGACAGGCTCCCCCGATTCCAGATGATACCATTAAATTCGTCAGCGCGGATGCTAAAGATTTTATCGATCAGTGCTTTACCATCGATCCAGAAAGGCGGCCCACGCCTCCGACTTTAAGAAAGCATACATTTTGCACTATTGAATCAGCCTTCAGCTTCAAAGAAACGCGGCTGGCACACATGATAAACAGTAAGCAGAGAAAGTAGAATTTTTTTTATAAATTTTATAAATTATTTGATACCCCGATGCCAGACTAACTAAGACGTACTGTGATCTCGTTGAATACTTTTCCTGGCCCACGCGCACCACTAGTTACATCCGCAACGACTCACGCGCACCACTAGTTACATCCGCAACGACTCACGCTCCATTGTAGAATATTTCCGTACCATGGCGGCTTCTCAAGAGCGTCTTCACACCGTTGGTATTCCGGCAAGAGTATGTGCTTACATTGCTCGACATAAACTTTTCTAATGCACCCAAGCGAACCACATTATTGGGATCATTCGGCACCCCTTTGGCTAAAATATTACTGACGGCGGGTTTGACTTATTATGGTATCAACCTCCTTTGGTTCCAGCTTGACGAGCCTAAGCGGCGCGATGAGTTAAAGCAGGCAAAGCTTTTGCTTGAAAAGAATATCAGCGACGAGTTTGCCCAGAATACAACTCTAGGTCGTCAAGAAACTGCCAAAAGGACGAAACCTAGCGGTTGGTTCTGGGGATGAAAACAGTACAATCCTGCTCCTATTTTACAATTTATTTATTTTCCACTGGTTGGTGTTATATAAAAATATGCATACATGCGATATCTGGGGTTTTTAATTCAGACTGCTTTGCTGAAATTTATCCAGTCTATCACTGAGCTTATCCCTGCTTGTTCGAACGTATTTCAAGAAAGTGTTGCTGTGAGGCGAATTAGCATTCCCACTGGTACGAGGGCTAGACGTTGCACTATTAGATGTGTCTTCTTCAGAACCGTGCCGCAAACTATGCTCATGAGAGATTAACCGGAAAAGCGTCTGTGCCGTCTCCGGCTGCACTCGGTCGTATTTTTTGAATCGGATAGTTGGCTCATTGTATTCACGAATGTTATCGGCCTGAATAAGATCGACGCACTGTCTTAATTCCGCTAAGATAGTGGTAAGCGAGGCCTCCTTGGAGTCTTGGCCAGTTTTATCGACAAATCCTTCCAGATACTGAACGTCAATATCGAAATTCTCCACAGCTTCATAGGTGAGGTAAGTGCCACCTTGCAACAAGAGTTGAATCATCTGGGTAGACAAATAGTCGAAAGCGTCGAAATAAAGGAGTGATTTGATAGACGGGGGTAGATTTATAAATGTCGAAGACACGAGAGTCTGTAGATAACTTACCATATCTTGCAGGTAAGAGCTCGGCTCGACCGTTCGAGTTTTCGTGCGCCAATCGTAGTCTGCAAGATCAAGAAAGCCATCAATGTTCTTGTGAATAATTTCAAAGACACTTCGTTCCGCCAGCTTCCTTGCCGATGCGAATGATTCAACTGCTTTGAAATCTGTTCGTCGCTTTTTGCCGGACAGGCGCTGATCATAGAGCATCTGGTCAAGCCCACGAGTGGCCTCTTGGAAATGGTCCAGGTTTACCAAAGTCTGCACCACTTGCTCTCGTGTACTGGATCTCAAGCGGCTATCCATTGTTTTACATATTGTATTGCACAGTAAATCGTCGACAGAGCTGTGTATCAAATCTTCCACCTGGCCCAGGTCATACTGTAAATCGTCCAAGAAGGAGTTTTGAGCATCTATAAACGTCTTGAGCTCGACGCAAGTGAGTGGATAGATCTTGGAGAAGGGAAACACTTTGGGGTAATTCTGAGAAGCATCACTTTGAGGAGGTGTATACCAGCATGATTTGAGGATTTTGTCGTACAACTCTTTGCCATTGACTTGAAGTGGCATAAAGTCATCCTGCTCAATGTTGTGTTGGAATGAATTGCGGAATATAGACTTCATAAAGTCTGTGTATGTCGTGAAGAGCGTGATTAGAATACCATTGATGCTGGATATGTTAAAACCCGCATTCTGCATTGTGTGAAGAAACGTTCTCATGAGTTCTTTCAACTTTTTGAGGCTTTCGACTTTCTTTAGGGACTTTGACTGTATTGCCAAAATGCTATTCAACTTTTGGGCCAACGACTCCCAGAGATCTTCAACTTCTTTCGAGGGTCTAAGTTGCTCATTGTGCCTGGAGATAAGACGGTCTATGATACAGAAGCCTGCTGTATCTTCTAGCGTCGCCTCGAATGCTGAGAGGTCATCATCTCCATCACTGGTTTGGAACGTCACATTCTTCGAAATCAGGTAATCGCGCTGTATTTTTCGATCTGAATCGAGGTGGTGCAGGAAATCGTCACTCATTCCCATGTTTTGATGGACCAGAACGCATTCGTATAAATGCGAAAAATCGATTTTGACTTTGATGTCGCTGAGATAGTCAAGTCCTGTTTCACGATAGCTCTTCTCGACTGGCGAATTAAACATATATTTTTTCAAATGAGGGTATGCATCAGTGATGGCTTTCCACTCTTGTCTCTGCCTTTGAATAGCTTGAAAGGCTTGGCGTCCAACTTCCCCATTCATTCGTTGTAGGCCGTCAAGCCACTTCTGCATGTCACTTAGTGTCTCGCTCCTGACCATTTTTGTGAGTGCCGGCACTGACTGGTTGATTAACTGAGCGAACCCAAACTGCGAAACCTCTTTAAGATGAACATTCTGCAAGTCATCCAGACTCTTGAGAGCTGCAAACTTACGCTTGTCTTGAAGTAGCTCGTGCACATTATTCGTAAGGTCCAGCACACGCAAGCAAGCAGTCACTGCGTCGATTGCGGCATCCACGTTGGCCCTAACTCGCCTAGATTCCAAAAGACGCTTTTTATCATGCACGAGCGAGAGCCCGGTCGAATTCAGTCTGTCGTGGACATTCACGACCTTGGATTTTATTGCTTCTGCGTCATGGGTAACCTCGCCAAGTTGTCGAACGCTAGCCATATACTCGTTATGATCACCACTACAGATTTCATCAATCTCAGCATCTCTCTCCTTTTTGAAGACGTCACACTTTGTCAAAAGCTCGCTGGTGGTATCTGTCAGGAGGGCGTCTTTCAAAATTGGGGCGAGCTGCTCCAAGTAGTCATCCATAGCGCCCAATGATCCCTTGCTGTGCATGACAGGTTCGCTCGATAGCAATTGCTCGAGCTGGTCTAGTTGAGGCGGCATACCGCTGAGATTCTGCTTGTCGTCCTGTTGGTCCATATTGACAGCGTGTTGCGGCACCGCACCCCAGAGTAAGCAGGTCGATGTCAAGCGGGAGAATGGATGTAGCGCGTTGGCGCAAGACACTGCGTCAAGCCGTTATGGTTCATCAATGCACGCGAAAGATAAAACCCGCTAGGAGCATACTTGGAAGACTTGATATAAAAACTTCAATAAGAGTGGAAAGAGAAAAAAAAATTAAAAATTACACTAATTAAATTTTATACAGTCAATCGTAGCCATATCCTGGCAATATATAGTAATGTCGAAAAACATACATGCAAACTTTCTTGCCCAAAGCAGTCACACACCCCACTGATGCTTTATTGCAAATCAAAAGCATACTTGGACTTCTGTCGAATCCGCTTACCGTAAATGTAAAACAGGATAGGAACTGGTGCCAAAACCACTGCAATACAGCCGATAAGCATACCGGCCCAGTTTGTGCCCAGGTTATGGAACATAGCTGTAGCAAAAAGAGGGAACGCACCACCAAACATTGAACGCAAGAACGTGTTACCTGCTAAAGCCGAAGCTGCAAACATGAGGTATGAGTCGATAATGTAGTTGATCGCAGGTAAGAAAATAGAAAGCAAACCAAAGCCGATAAAGAGACCTGCCACTGTAGGTACAGCCCAGTGAACAGATTCGTGATAATTTCCTGTCCAGGTAAACCAGAAAATACCGATCGGGAATGCGAATGCACCCGCAATCATTGGAGGTAAACGAGCCTCTGGTACAGGCTTATTGTTGTTCCTTGCCAGTGCAGCCTGGTAACGTGGTTCAAAGATCCAGAGAATAACCACCATAGCCAAAATCATTCCCACTGCTAAACCCAAGTAAGGAAGCTGAATCAAATTCGGCTTGAAGTTGTAACCACCGGGGCCAAACACGATCGGATACGCTTCAAGGCACAAATATAGAATGCCGTAGATGAAAGCAGTGTAAATAGTGATTAGGAAAATAATAGGCTCACGGAAAAGCAAAAGAATAGGCCGGGCAAGGTTCTTGGTAACAATGTCATGAATGTCAAGTTCGACACTCTCGTGTGGAGCATATATGCCCCAATTGCCTGTTCGTCTTCGCAAGTTCTGTGCTTTACGAGCAAGCACAATGGGGGTGTAAGTCTCCTCGTAATAAAATATAACTCCAACGAATGCAACTGCTCCCATAATACCCGTAATGTATTCAGTCCATCTCCAGTGCAGCTTTGAATTCGCAATGAAGCCACCCACCACTGGAGCAATGATCGGCGCAGTGAACACCATTCCCGAGAAAATAATCATAGCAGTACCTCGAGTCTCGTTGTTGAACATATCAGCGAAAGCAGCTGCTACAACGGCCAAAGGTGCGGCACCCAAGAAGCCAGCAAAAAATCGGCACAGCATGATAGTTTGAAAGTCCTTGGCCACTGCTACACCAAATGAGAAGCATGTGAAGCCAAGCATAGAGAGTACTAAAGGAAGCTTTCGACCATAAAGCTCTGACATTGGGGCCCAAATAATAGGGCCACTAGCAAAGCCAAAAACGTACAGAGCAACACCCAAAGTCACAGTCACCAAGCCCTTGTGGAATTCCTCGGCGATTTCCAAAGCAGCAGATGCAAAGATAGATGATCCCCATGCGCAGCACATTGTAGTCCAGCCCAAAACTATAACCGTTCCCATCTTTTTCTTCAGCGGCCAATTTTGAGGGAAAAGTGGATCGTCTGGGCCATCATAGTCCACTCTCCATGGATCACGGTCCGGCAGGTCTGGGGGATATTCTCTACCTCCGCCCATTTTGGGAAGCGGAGTCGAATTATCTTTCTTCAGCCTCGAACTAGACACTTCGGAAAGAACTCTCGTAATAGCGTCCTGTGACAGTTGCGAGACTGTCGAGCCCGCAGTTGTGCTTCTACGTAGAGCATGGGTTGTGCCCAACACTGCATTCCCATCGTCGTCTGCCACAAGATTTTGAGGGTATTTTTCGTAGGACTCGGTGTCGACAACATCCTGATATTCAGAATCGCTAGGCGAATGGGCCTTGTCGTTACTGGCAGAACTAGACATGGCGGCCAGAACTCTCTAAGCAATACGCGACTTTGAGCGGTATATATATATCTTTAGAAAAAGATGGGGGAGAGGTAAAAAGGAAGAAGGAAGAAGAGAGAAGGAAGGAAACAAGTGTAGAAAAGAGAAACGTATCAAATGCAAAAACCGCAAGGGTAGAACAGGCAAGATTTATATTGTCTCTGACGGAGCTAGCCCGCCAAAGTCCGCTGCGAATATCTAGATACAGCTAATTTCGACAGATTTTGCCTTGCAGCCGTGGCGTTTCGGTGCTGAGCTGCAGGGCCGAACAAACGATGAGCTCGGAACACGGAATCATTCAGAATAGTGATGTTTGATTCCGAGCCGAAATAAAAGCTGCTCTGTCTAATAGATTAGAAATTAAAAAAGGCTCCGTTTTAGCCTCACCGCTCGATAAAAATCTTGTCTAAGCCGTTTCTGATCAACCCAAAACAAATGACTTCAGCCTCAGCTTGTTGGATTTCTTACTCGCTTAGGTTTTCTTGTAGAAACTTGGCGCGCCGTGTCTCACGCACAGAGCGCCCTCGACGACGATCGCTTATGTAATGGGCGCACGCTACTCCCGAGATTTTGGGGGGATCTACCAGATTTACCAGTTTTACCAGGGTCCAACGGCAGTTATAGGCCCCGAATCCCCGATGTGTGCAAAATTCACATTTAAATCTGATAGTTGAAAATTTCCCCTGGAATTAAATCTGCAGATGAAATACCCAGCTGTGACTCGTGTAGCTTAGATGTATTTTTAGGCTTCATTTATATAATTATATCAGTATTTATATACAACTAAATACACATTTAAATCTATCGGAGCTTTTTTTGTCTCTTCAACGTGTTGAGATATTTCATCCGTCGCTCATGCAAAGTTTAATCCGAACAGCGTTGGTGGGTGTGTGACTCAGAGGTGGTGGTGGGCGGGATCGGATCTCAGATGGTCAGTGCACGGTACAACGATTGGTACTTTATCTCTTTAAGGTTGTTGATATCGATCCAGCCGAACACTTAATCACTTTCGAAGTGATATCAGATTGTGATACAAGATCTTAAAGAACTTGAATCGTTGTGTTGAAAATAAAAAACTTGCCTTTTTCAACAGATTTTGCACCCAGAGATTCCAAATAAAGTTCATCCATACGTCCGAGTTTAAGACCCTCATGTAGTGTCACTAGAATAGATGATTTTCTCCGATTGACTCGAGTCACCGTAGCTTCTACCTCTACAGAATCGGATATTACTAACAGCATTGTAAATGACTACCTGCATGCCTTGATTTATTGCTCATTACTATGGATTATGATCATCTAGATAGTCATTGTGGAACAGAAAGTTTCAATGCCCCCGATTCGATTCCTACCGCCGTGGCACGCGCAACGGTAAGTTTGATTTGATTCTCGTCTCGGACGGTGAATCAAACATTCCCCCTTGCCACGATACGGGGACATGGGATAAATTCCAGATATATATTGAGCTATTCTTTTTCAGGGATACCCGAGATAGTTAATTTAGATTTTGAGTACTTTATGGTACTAGCAAAGGCCACGAGAGTGTCCTTGGCGGTATGTATTGATGTATTGTGTGTATGCATAATTAGCCGCTCAGTCTGCGGCGCGTTTGACACTTGATAGCCACCGTTACGCCGCGTGCTTCTCAACACCTGTTTTGAACCTAGGCAAACCCTTGAAACTCACCCAGAAGTGTTGAATCATCAAATCTACACTTCAATTAAAAAAAAATATCGTTACAGTAGTGTAAGCTCGCAAAGAAGCTCGTTCTCCCCTACCCCGGTCGGGCACGCTGACAACGTTTGTGAACAGATATGATTAAATCCCGGTTCATCCAATTCAACAGTATTTCAATTGTTGAGACTTAATGAGCGAAAACTGCTTTCTGAATACAAGTTGTGTTTAGTAATCTTAGACTCGTACGTTCCGTTATACCAGTACACTGATTATATATCGGAATCCCGTCATTGGTCGGAAATACGACAGGGGTTGCGGGGCTCCTTGCTCCTTGCTTAGCAATAAATTCAGGGCTACTTCGGTGAAAGAAATTGACACACCTCAATTTATCTGCTACCGTACAGTATATGATACCCGGATAGGATCGGGATGGCGCCTTCATTCCGTCTGTGTGGAGAGGTGCTTGCTATCTGATGTTATCGACGATCACCGCCGTGACTCGTTATATCTGCGTGAAAACATTTAAACCGGGAAGATTTCTGCCAGCCACCGGATATATTCCAAAGCAAGCTTCTCCCAGCTGATTAGTAGTTTGTTTAATCGCAATGGGCATCTGTTGCAAGCTTGATAGTCTCAGCATGCCACTACCGGTGGTGATGAGTGTGTAAGAACGTCATCCAGATTTGAGATGTGTGTGCACCACCACTCTGGTGCTCAACATTTCAGATGCATTCTGCTGCACCTTTTACAGCTCCAAATGCGTTGCATGGCGAGAACGAATGCGTTCAATCGCCAATTGACTGCCTTGGCCAGGAACCATGCTTGATACAGCGAAAATTATTGGTAAAGTTTTGACCGTTGAGCAACAAGCACTGTGTTTGATTTTTAACAGACACCTTGTAATTTAACTCACACAGCACAAGAGTTTCTTGCAAAGAAATTAGTGATTGCGGCCAAGATTGCACCGTGCGACACATTTTATTTTCGTAACCTCCAGTAGCGTCTGTAAATATGCCATTTCTGGATATCTGGATATCTTTCTTCCGTATTTCGCCACACAAAGAGTGACAAGTTTACGGTACGAATATACTGAATATCAAGACTGACGTAAATTTTACGCATGTACATGTTCCAAAGTCTATAGGCTTTTCTTGCAGTAGCACAGGTCTTATAGGCCTCGATGCTCGGTCTCGTCCACTCATTTAGACACCTTTATTCCGCATCTCCTCAGTCCGAATTTTGGCATTTAGAGCGGAATAGCAAGATCTACGCTGCCTCGTGGTAAGAATTGATTTCAAGACCATAGAATGGGATATCACCGGCACGCACGGCATAGTTTAATGACAGGTTCAGCCCTACAACCAGGCCCTTCCGCCGCACTGCCCGCTGCTCTTCGCGTGGAGATTGTAGCATTGGACAAACGCATCCTGTTTTAATTATTCAGATTTGAACTTCTGAGACGCGTCTCCTCGCATTTTGGCCTTTTACGGAGCACGTGTTTGTTTGGGCCAAAGTTCACCGAATAGTGTTGAACCAAGGGGCAAAGCTTGTTCAATTTTACTGAGCGCATCAGTGATAATTTAGGTATACATTCCGCCATTCTCTTTCTTTTTTGTAAATCAAACACTAAGTACTATAATACAGAAAATCATAATCAGCAACATCAGATGTACCTCTAACAGGCTTCAAAGTTCAGATGCTGCATCTCGCTTATCCGATTGGTGTGTGATCCGCCGCGCCGTACCAATATCATCTCCGTATTTCTTATATAAAGCCGTGTGAGCCACCCATTTCCATAGCAAGCTCATCAAAATGTTGTCGATCTATATTGCTACTCTACTTGGAGCAGCTTCAGTGTCTGGTTGCACTGCACCAGTGTTCACTACCATTGAGCCGTCTTTGAAGCAGATCAAGACCTCTGCGGCAACAGCACCAACATTCTCGTTTAAAGGAGAGCAGTATGTACCAGGCAAAGCATTTGACAGGTTTTACACTATTTTTCTCGAAAATACAGATTATGACAAGGCCGTTGGGCAATCCGGCTTGGCTGATCTAGCCAAGCAGGGTATTTTGCTCACTAACTACTTTGGTCTCACTCACCCATCGCAACCAAACTACCTAGCTTCAGCAGCTGGTGATTATTTTGGATTGCAAGGTGACCAGTTTGTTTCAGTACCGGACACTATCTTCAATGTCGCTGATCTGCTTGACTATGGCGGTATTTCATGGGCTGAGTACCAGGAGGACCTTCCGTACTCGGGTTTCCAAGGCTATAACTTTTCCAATCAGGAGACATTTGCCAATGATTATGTCCGAAAGCACAATCCTTTGGTTCATTTTGGTAATGTGGTGTCTTCGTCTGAGCGTCTTTCGAAAATCAAAAACTTTACGCAGTTTGATTCCGATCTTGCCTTCAATGCTCTTCCACAATGGGCGTTCATTACCCCAAATATGACCAACGATGGGCACGATAGCACAATTGAGGTTGCAGGAAACTGGGCTTATAATTTTATAACTCCGTTACTCGGCAATAGCTATTTCACCGATAGAACTTTGTTGGTTTTGACGTTTGATGAAACAGAAACGTACACTATACCTAACAGAGTAGCAGCCATTCTTCTCGGTGATATTCCTGAAAGCCTGAAAGGAACAAGTGATGCCACTTATTATGATCATTACTCGTTACTTGCGACTGTACAGAACAATTGGGCGCTCCCGAACCTTGGCAGAAACGATTGCGGCGCCAATGTCTTTAACATTGTTGCCCAACAAACGGGCCATGAAAATCGAAACGTTGACGTATCTAGCGTGGAGAATAACGTCGGAGAATCTGGATACCTTTCATGTTCTAAAGATAGCTATCCCAAGCCGAATTTGTCTTGTCAAGGTGCTGGTGGACCGGTTCTGCCTGCAATCGTGTCTGCTTATTCTTAAAAATACGACTTCAAACTCTTATGTACAATTACATATATAAATATACTTGCCTGTGTGTACACTTCAAATCAAACCTTTTCTGCAGTCCAAATTGCTGCCTTGCAACCCATTTTAATCGTCTCAGTCAGCAATACATATGGTTTGGCTTCTTTGGCGCCTTCCTCCACGGCGGTGTTCAAATGCTCCAACTCATCATCCCTGAACGTTTTTATAGTTTGCATCAACTTGCTGATTTCGCTGGACTCATCGAGGTCTGGGAACTCTTTGTGCAGGTATCGTAGTTGTGAATTATAGTGACCACCAATGACCGTTTCCACGGCCTCAGTGCAAGCCATCGCGGCTTTTTTGCCCATCAATGCCGTCCCTACCCCTATGCCAAACGCAGCAGCTCTCCATACCGGCGTAAATAATGACGGTCGAACCCTACTCTCGCTTTGCATATAGTCGAATGTATTGTGATGGAAAACCTCTTGATCCCACATGTGCTTTATCATGGGTGCAGTCTTCGGATCAGACAAGCTGAACACCAGATGCTGGCCCGCATATATATAATCGGCCCCTAGTTCTCCTGCCTGATCGACCCTGATAATACTATGAATTGCATCCCGTTGGGGTCTTGTCAATTTGGTCGTTCTAATAGCCTGCTTCAGCATCGGTTCGTTCAATTAAAGTGAGAAGTGGAGTGACATGCTGCATGCCGCTCGCCGCCTAAAGTTAACTGCCCGATGCGGCTCGTTCTACAGCGTGCCAATGTAATCTCACTATGCGGGTGCATTTGCTTATAAAAACATAACTAGATCCGTTTATGAAAAAATTTGATAATCTCAGTTTAGAGCCTTTATTTTGATGCGCCAGAGAGAAACCATGATCTTTCATATAGCGCAATGATTTACCACGATTGTATGTCAGGCCCTTCCAGCTAACTATACTACATGCCCATAATGACCGCTGCAGATTTAATCTCTCTGTCTTTTGGACCCACTGAGTGCTAAAAGCGAAGGCTGAAAAAAATCCATTCTTTTGAAAGGCAAACATAAATAAGATGAGTTCAATGCAGGAAGCTCGGCGATGTGAACGATTGACTTTACTTTGACTTTGTGGATTGTGAACTCGCTTCTCGTTTCTCCTTTTCGAGCTCTCGTCGAGTGCCTTTGAGCACTTCTAGATGACCCACTCGGGATGATATGAGCTTTTCCGTGGCAGCAGAGAGAGCTGCCGTATGCTTCTTCGTCAGCTTTGCATCTCTCACAGCTTTCTGCTTTCGAGGAGCTAGCTGCTTTGGTGCTGCTTTTTTGGGGCTAGCCAACTTGTTAGTTAAATTTCAAAAGCCTGTGAGAGCTAACATACCATGCTTTCTTCTGAACTTTTGCGACTTTCGAAGGCTTGGAATAGTTCTTCTTGAGCGCTGCCTGTGCCATTTTAAAACTGTGGTTGTCGATAAAGTATCTGCACGACCCAGCGCAGGAATATGAAACTGTTACGAAAAAAAAATCTGACACGGCTGAAGTTGGGGGCTGTTGTTGATCCGGCGGCAGGACCGTCGCCACGATACGCGGCATGCCTCACCCGCAATAACGTTGAATTCACAACATTAGAATGATGCAAATGGCCCGGTAATAAAGACTTGGGTTCCATCAGAATAGATTCCGGGTATTTGGATAATGAACAATATAGTTCTTCATGGATAACTGAACTCTGTCACTAGTGTGCGGCGCTCGCCATTCGTTTGTACGTGTAGAATAAATTTTCTCTGTTCGCCCACGGCTGTTACATTCTCTTACCAACGATACACCCCGTTGCGAGTGAGCTACGATCAATGCTTATCCTACCAGGACCTCAGGCACACTCCTCGTTCCGAGTGAACGCTTTGGTCAATAATGTTAATACCGCAGTCAATTCGTCAGCTGTGACAGGTATACGGACGGTTTATTTACACTATGTGTCGGTCAAGGATGGCTCTGATTTGAATCAGAATGGAGAAAGCCTCAACAAGCTGAAGCAGTTGCTGGACTACGACATTAAGCCTGATACATCAGATGAACTTACGGCCAGTCTCCTCGAATGCCTCAGCTCTGAGGATGCGAAGCTTCCTGATGATGCCTATCTTCTGCGTGTGATTCCGCGCCCTGGCACCATCTCACCATGGAGCTCCAAGGCAACTAATATTGCACACGTATGTGGCTTCGACAAGGATGTGGAACGAATTGAGCGAGGAATGGCTCTTTTGATCAAGGTTCGAAAGGGATTCCCATTGGACGAGCATCTTCGATCTGGTGCTTTCTTGGACTTTATTTACGACCGAATGACACAGGTATGTGTATATTTTTTATTTTCTCTTTCTGATTTGGAATTCGAGTTCCAACTAACGTAACTCAGTCTGTGATGCAAAGGCCGCCTCAGGAAGATGACTTGTTTGCTCATCATGAGCCTAAACCATTGGTGCACATACCACGAAACGAAATCCTAGAGGCGAACAAATCTCTAGGTTTGGCATTGGACGGACCTGAAATCGAATACGTCTCCGCTGCTTTCCCCTTGAGAGATCCAACGGACGTTGAGCTGTTTATGTTTGCCCAAGTGAATTCAGAGCATTGTCGACACAAAATTTTCAACGCCGACTGGAAAATCGACGGCGAGAACAAGCCCTATTCGCTTTTCCAAATGATAAGAAACACTCATCAGAAGCATCCCGATTACACAATTTCTGCTTACTCCGATAATGCGGCTGTATTGGAAGGTTGCGAAGCCTATTTCTTTGGCCCTGACTTTAAGAGCAAAGAATACACAGCGCTGAAGGAGACTGTGCACTTCCTCACTAAAGTGGAAACTCATAATCATCCAACAGCCGTATCTCCTTTCCCAGGAGCGGCCACTGGATCTGGTGGTGAGATCCGTGATGAAGGCGCTGTGGGCCGGGGATCAAAGTCGAAGGCTGGTCTCTCGGGCTACTCGGTTTCCGATTTGCTTATTCCGGGCCACGAGCAGCCATGGGAACTGAAGGTCGGTCGTCCT
Source organism: Blastobotrys indianensis (assembly GCA_030558855.1). Classification (NCBI taxonomy): domain Eukaryota; kingdom Fungi; phylum Ascomycota; class Dipodascomycetes; order Dipodascales; family Trichomonascaceae; genus Blastobotrys; species Blastobotrys indianensis. The sequence goes on along the minus strand of JAKTQK010000007.1, from coordinate 696,781 downwards.
AATCATATCGCTAGTCCTCTAGATATAATGATTGAGGCGCCACTCGGATCTGCTGCATTCAACAATGAGTTTGGACGGCCTGCGCTTGGAGGTTACTTCCGAACGCTCACCACAAATGTCACAAATGCGGCAGGAAAGACGGAAATTCGAGGATTCCACAAGCCTATCATGATTGCTGGAGGTATCGGAGCAATTCGGCCACAGTTCGCGCTCAAAAATCGTAAGATCACGCCTGGTGCTGCACTCATCGTCCTTGGTGGACCTGCCATGCTTATTGGTCTGGGAGGTGGTGCTGCGTCGTCAGTGTCCTCTGGCGAGGGCTCTGCGGAGCTTGATTTTGCCTCGGTTCAGCGTGGTAATCCAGAGATGCAGCGACGTGCCCAACAAGTTATCGATGGATGTGTGAGCCTCGGATCTCAAAATCCAATTCAAAGCATCCACGATGTTGGTGCCGGTGGATTGTCGAATGCACTCACTGAGTTGGTCCACGACAATGAACTTGGTGCAAAGTTCGAGCTACGCGACATTCCGAACGTAGAGCCCGGTATGAGCCCTATGGAAATTTGGTGCTGCGAGGCACAAGAACGATACGTGCTGGGCGTTGCACCGGGAGATTTGGACCTGTTCAAGAGTATTTGTGAAAGAGAGCGAGCTGTATATGGCGTCGTGGGATACGCCACAAGCGAGCAAAGACTCATTCTGACCGATAGAAGCTTGGGAACAACTCCTATTGATATCGAGATGTCCGTCTTGTTCGGTAAGGCTCCTAAGATGAGTCGAACTGCTGTGACTCGGCCGCTCAAACTGCAACCCTTTGACTCTACTGGCCTCACGGTGAAGGAAGCGCTTGACAGAGTTCTTCACCTCCCGGCTGTAGGTTCCAAGTCGTTCTTGATTACTATTGGTGATCGTTGCATCACTGGTCTTTGTGCTCGGGACCAAATGGTGGGACCATGGCAAGTTCCTGTGGCAGACGTTGCTGCTACCCTCACTTCGTCTGGTGGAGACATTAACACTGGTGAAGCCTTTGCTATGGGCGAACGACCAACTATTGCTTTAATTAGTGGCGCCGCTTCCGCCAAGATGAGCGTTGCTGAATCTCTGTTGAATTTATATGCTGCAGATGTTCGCAGCCTCGATAGGGTGAGATTGAGCGCCAATTGGATGGCAGCACCTTCCCATGAGGGCGAAGGTGCCGTTCTTTACGAAGCTGTACAAGCCATCGGCCTGGACCTTTGCCCCAAGCTTGGAGTATCCATTCCTGTAGGCAAGGACTCCATGTCGATGAAGATGAAGTGGGACAATAAAGAAGTTACTGCTCCAATGTCTGTGGTAATAACTGCGTTCGCGGGAGTTGAAGACTGCCGAAAGACCTGGACCCCCCAGGTCGAGCGATCAGAGGACGCGCCATTAGTGTTTGTCGATCTGAGTGCCGGTAATAAGCGACTCGGAGGCTCTTGTGTTGCTCAGGTGTACAGTCAAGTGGGCAACGACGCTCCAGATGTTGATGCCAATTTGCTTAAGAACTTTTTGACAGCTGTGGAGGATTTGCACAAAAACCATGACCTGGTTCTTGCGTACCATGACAAGTCCGATGGCGGTCTCATTGTCACAGCACTGGAAATGGCATTTGCTGGTAGGACTGGCATTAACATTGAACTCGAAGGTAGAAACAGCAGTACTTCTATCGCTGACTTTTTCAATGAAGAGTTGGGTGCCGTCTTCCAAGTGACTGATGTGACCTCCTTCACAGAGGTCTTGACAAGCCACGGAGTGCCAAAAGAGGCTATTCTCAAAATTGGTACAGTTTCTGTCGATAAGGATCAGATCTGCAAAGTCTCTTACAACGGTGAAGTCTTGCTCCAGGAATCTCGAAGTTCTTTACAACAGGCTTGGTCTAATACTTCATACCAGATTCAGAGATTGCGGGACAACCCTAAATGTGCTGACCAAGAATTCAATGCTATTCTTGACAACTCTGATCCTGGATTGAGCTACAAGTTCTCGTATTCTATTGATAACTCGAAGATTTTCAACTCACGTCCCCGAGTTGCAATTCTTCGTGAACAAGGTGTCAACAGTATGCAGGAGATGGCTTACTCTTTCACTGCCGCAGGCTTTTCTGCAGTCGATGTACACATGACAGATTTGATATCCGGCCGAGTATCCCTGTCGGACTTTGTAGGATTCGCTGCTTGTGGTGGCTTCTCTTACGGCGATGTCTTGGGTGCTGGCCAGGGCTGGGCAAAGAGCGTCTTATACCACGACGCTGTCAAGCAGCAGTTTGCAGACTTTTTTGAACGTGCTGACACCTTTGCTGTCGGTATGTGCAATGGCTGCCAGTTCCTTTCCAAGTTGAAGTCCTTGATTCCAGGGTGCGAGAACTGGCCATCGTTTGAGCGGAATACCTCTGAGCAATATGAAGGCAGAACAGTGATGGTCGAAGTTGTTGATGAGTCCTCTAGCTCCAGAAGTGAGCGAAGCATCTTTTTCACTGATATGGGTCGCAGCAGATTGCCTATTCCAGTTGCTCACGGTGAGGGCCGAGCTCACTTTGAATCCGAAGAACAGTTTAGACAATTCAATGCCGACGGCTTGGCTGTTGTGCGATTCATCGACAACTACGGCAAGCCAACAGAAAAATATCCGTTTAATCCAAATGGATCACCAGAAGGTATCACCGGTATCAAGTCTCCAAATGGCCGCGTTTTGGCTATCATGCCGCACCCTGAACGGTCCACTATTCGAGAGGGCAACTCGTGGTATCCGCGTGATGCAGATTTCGAGGAAGGCCCTTGGATCCATCTGTTTAGAAACGCTAGAAAGTGGGTGGGCTAAACAAGTAGCTAGATAATGAAATTTCATGATAAATAAAAAAGAGCTGTATAAATTGTATATTCATATTTTTTTTGAGTCGATGGCGCTACCATTACTTTTTGGCAGGCGTGAAATTTGATAGATCAGATTTTAGAATAGCGTCTTGTGCACGTCGACCCATGGGACGAGCTCTTGACTCATTTGAGTTCGACTTGCTACTGCGATGCTGTTCGAGTAGCGAGGGACCTCGCGTTGATTCGCCATCGGACTCGACTACAACGTCCGGCACATCATTGCTAGTAACGTGAGCATACGGAGATACTTTCTTGCTAGCTCTGTTACCGCCTTTCTGCCCAAGGGCAATTGCAAGCCAATCCGAGCCTGAGGATTCTTCAGAAACTCGGTTTTCGCGCATCTTTAGCCTTTCCATAGCTACATCATCGTCATCGCGGTTTGAGCGGTCTAGTTGCGGACCGTACTCATCGTCGCTAGATGTAGATTCCTTATTATCGTCAACGTTGGATTCTTCGCGTGGAGTTCTGCTCTTGTCGTCAAGATCAAGTTCGCTCTGATACCGTCTCCTCTGATCTCTTATTTTCTGTATATGCTCAGGTACATCTGGCCCAATTGGAACCTCACCATTAGGCATTTGATACCTAGTCGTTTACAATCAAGAGGTACGCAACGCGGCCGCAGGGAAATGTGGCTTTGTCGTTACTAACCAAACGCTGTATTTCGCATCTATCACCACTCGGGGAACGCTATACATTTTACGAGAAATACTAAATAAATTTACACTTGAAAGATAAATAAAGCCAGTTCCATTTGTTTCTGGCAATATTCATTTTGCCATCACCTTTAGAAATCTTAGCTTGCGGTATAACGTGGTAAGGGGATGTGTTACCCGGAAGTAAATTCACATCACTTCGCACTGGTGCACTGGACGCTGCTTTCATTCACCTTCCACAGACAATCTCGACTGTTGCAAACTCATGCGTCCTTGCGCTGCTGTCAGTGTTTTTGCTGCGGCAATTGTGGCCGCAGCATCATCAAATGCTTGTGATCGGGCATCAGTGTATATTTATAGGAATAGCCATGAGCAACACTCCTCATTCCGGGACTCTGCTGCCCCGTCGCTTGATCTTCAACAAAACCAGCTTGTGCTAGCTGACGTTGCAGGCACCAGTCGTATGCACAAATTCTCCAATGAAGCGGATGCTCGTCTAGTGCATAAAATTGTTGGGCACAGAAGCATTTTTGGAAACAGGCAAGAGAGTGGCATTATTGTTTTGGTCGACGGAGTTCGGAGCGAGGAGAAGCTGATCGACGATGAACCAACATACTATATAGACGCCTCTCCTGATGCCTCCTACTTTGCTGACATGTTCAACGAAATTGCAGACCACAGTGCAAAACTGGTAGGCAAAGCACGATATGTTTTGACTTCGGGCCTCGAAGTTATCTCAAAAAATCATCAGATACGACAATTGATTGATTCATCATTATTCGAGAACTCTGAATTTTCACAGGAGCTTGTGGAGGATATTGTGAGACTAAGATCGATCGAACTCAATGTCGGTGAACACCATAATGATGTTGCATTGGTTCACTTGACGTCGTTGCTTAAACTCGATGGCGATGCTTACGAACAGGCCGCTGATACATTGAGGGAGTACATTCAAGAATTGCTTAAACGCGAACAGCATAAAGTAGCGGTTGTTGCAATCCCTCGAAATACTTGTCATTACAGCGTGCCAATCTCGAAGAGAGAGGAGTCGTTTCAACCGCTAGCTCTCAGCAGCGGTGTTTATGCGACAAAGGCCAAATGTGAGAGTGAAACTAGCAGCTGCTCGGGCCACGGTACATGCTCTCAGCTAGCAAGAGGTGGGTTTGCTTGCACTTGCAAGCCGTCGTATGACGAGGCGAAGAAGAAGACCACTCGGTGGGGTGGCAATGCTTGCCAGAAGAAGGATGTTTCGATCGAGACGCAAATGTTCTTATGGACAACAATTGCATTTGTCGCACTTGGAATCTACGGTGTGAGGTTGCTCGTGTCTATTGGATCGGACCCTCTACCAGGTGTTCTAACAGCTAGTACAGCGTCTCACAAGAAGCAGTAAAAACTTAGAGCACTCAAGCGTAAAATACTACTCTCAACATCACTCTTTTTTTTTGGATATAATTCATGTAATGCATTAAAAAAAGCTTCTCCATTGAAAATAAGCTATACTAAATCATCGTAAAGTTTCAAGGCCGATACTATAGTGGGATCAATTTTTGAGCCTTCCCTAAATTCCTCTAGCGTGATATCCCCTGACTCGTCTTTATCCATCAATCGGAATAGCTTTGCAACTCGCTTTTCCGGAGTGGACTCATCTTCGGGAAGTTTGACCATGGAGCCGACCATCTTATAAATTGCCGATACAATCGTAAGCATCTCGTCATAACTGATATGACCGTTATTATCAATGTCGTATAGCTGAAAAGCCCAAACCAATCGCTCTTCCAATGTGCCTCTCGAGGTGATGCTCAAAGCCACGATGAACTCCTTGAAATCGATGGTACCATTCTTATCCTTATCGAATACATTAAAGACATATTCCGAGAACGTCGAAGGGTCGCCGAATGGGAAGAACTGCTTGTATATCTTTTGGAACTCCTCTTTATCCAACTGGCCAGAGGGACAGTCTTTTAAAAAACCTTTGTACCATTGCTGCAACTCCTTTCTGTCGAAGTAAGTAGCTTTCTTGAGCTCTTGGAGCTCCTCTTTGGAAAGCTTGCTGTAAGCCTTGCCCATGCTGCGATTATGGTGTTAAGATCCAAGATGTGGGGAGCTTTGCGCGATTCAGGATTGTAAATATGTACACCAGATCAAACGAAAAAAGATTTAACTTCCAGGTATACAATCAAAGTGATCTTTCTTTTCGTCTCGGGCTAATTGTACTGACGGTAGAATGGTCTTGGGACAGAGCAACAGAATTATAAAACCTTGGCACCCGGCTTAGGAGGAGGGCATTTGTACATTTGTTCGAGCAGGTTGATAAGAAAGTGGGAGTGCGCAATTACAAAACACTGTGAATTTCGCGTTCAATATGTACCATGATCTCTATCTAGATTTTCTAATTAAATTTCAATATCATCGACATTTTAAACCGCTTTTAAGCTTGATCTCGAGCGGTGGGGCTCGTTCACTTTGATGGAACGGCGGCACCACACACCGACAAAACGAGGCGCAGTCGTCACGCTCGGCTCGGGATGCGCTTCTGGAGCCTCAGAGAGATGCAATCTGAGACAGACATGCGGCTCGCACCCAAAGGAAATGGCGATAATCCGGGTCTGTATGACCTAGACCTTTGACTTTTATCATCTTGCATATCAAATTAATAGGAGGATAAATCGGTCAGTCGTGTATTGCAGAGAGAAAGAAGGACATTTGCCTTTCGAACCACACTGTTAGGCCCTCACGAACAACCGGGTGTGTTCCTCTAAGGTCATAGATATAACCCTCAATACTCAAGTACTGCACCGCTGGTTGTATTGAGGCGATCTTGTTAACTACCGGTGCCAGTTTAGTATGAGCAGCTACAGCCGACCCTCCCAGATATGGTGGAAGCCGCGCTTCCTGGCTATAATGCAGATATCGCAAATGATGTAAAGACAAGATCCAGAGCGGAGAAATCGGTGCTTGTAGGCGCACGATTTTGAGGCAGCGGGATATGGTCATTGATACATTATCATCCAGTTCAAAAAGTGGCTGTGGATTGATAATCAGATTTTCAAGTTGATGCTTGAGGGACTTTATCAATAAGTGCACAGGCTCCGATATGTTGGTTACCGATAAAGAAACTATTCGCGTTTGACAGATTGTATGATGGAGATTATCGACAATCAAATGCTGAGCTTGAATATTGGCGAAGAATTCTTCTTCACCGGAATCAATCGCAACGTGTGTAAGCTTGTCCAGCGGGACGTGTCTCTTCATTGTTGCCACATTCGAGTCGTTAATAACCAGGCCCTCAATTCCAAAGCGTTTCAAATTAGGGAAGAAAGTGGCGCTGCCTCTTAATTGACCAAAAAAAGCTTCGAATACTGACTCAGCATCAGATCCCATCTGGTCCTCAGAGAGCGCCGCAAACGCATATCCGCTTCCAACCTCGTGCGATTCGAGAATTCGACGACCAAGGTATAATGTTTCAATGCCACTTTCGGAACATGACGCAAACATTCTCGCTAATAGGCTAAGAATCTCGAGCGAAGAGTATGGCCTCACTATAAGATGCTTAATGCGATCGAAGTGAAGCTGGGCAATGCGCCTGTCCGGGCGCAGAGCCATATCAAGTACCATCGTGTTTACAGTTGGCGACACTTGAGTAAGCAGCTCAACACTTAGCTCAGGAGATGCATGCCACCAGAGCGACTGAAGATGCCCGGAGCATGAGCGGAATATTCTGCTGAACGCATGGAATACCTCAAGATCAGGTACTTCGAGTGAATTATAGCACTCAATGTGCTTGACAAGCTTAACATACTCCGGCCGTTCGTCGAGCGCTCGAAACAAACCACGTAAACCCCCTACTGTTCGGACGAACGTCCGACTTGTTGTAACAATCTCTTTGTTGACCCGTCGATGCTGAGAATCGAGAACTATTCGCTCGTATATTCGTCGCAACGTCGAGTTGTAGAGCGCCCAGCAAGTTAACGATAAGTGAAAGGCGTCGCTTTGCAAGCAGTAGTCGGCTAACAGCTCTCTAAGCTCATAAGGAAATCTTTGAATCGTAGGTATCCCGGCCGCCATTCGATTGTCGTTGTGCTTGCTAGATGCAGCACAGCGATTCAATAACTGAGAAGATCCGGGACCGGACGACCGTATGTTGCGCATCTCGGCGCACGGCTGTGCATTGGCTGCTAACTGTGTGTAGTATGTAATTTAAATGTGACCTGAATGGCGACAATTCAATAAGCACGCACTATGATACAAAACGATCGGAACACAGTAATCGAATATTGATACGATACGTTTTTAGCTTTATTCGGAGAACTTGGGAAGATAAAAACCGAGAGCGCAAGTAGGAAGAACACCATAAATTTGGACTTTAAGTCATTCCCCAAATGAAAATCCTCCTATAATATGGCGCAAAGATCTGATCTGATGCCATTCTCACAAACGGTTGCTGACGAGTTATTCTACCTTGATTCTCCGCATTTTGATAAGACACATAATCTTGCCGCACCCTTTCGTCCCTGGAAAAAAACTTCTGCACGGCTTGTGTCCGAAGTCATGCAGCAAAAGACGCTTCAAAGACACCGTCCTATCGTTGCGTGCGCAATCGTTGAAGCGTCGCGATGGCAGGTTTCAGTACGATGGCCACATCGTTCAAAGCATTGAATGAACATCATACTCTAAAATATCTTACTGCGAAATTTGGATACAGCTGCCCGCTAACAAGATGGTTATCTGTTCCGTCTATGTTCGTACTTTACGACCTCGAGCACAGCAGACGAGCCAAAGGGTCTAGGGACTCATACAAACAAACCATGCCGTAGATTAATATAAATGACGTTACTTTAGTGTTATAAGGACCCTAATTAAAAAGCCATTCGGAAGTTACCTGTCGCTAGGGAACACCATCGTTGTAATATTCTGGAACCGTAATCATCAGCGGGCGATTTAAGTCGGAGGTGGGCCCAACGAGAAAAATAAAAATCACCTCGTTCGGACGACATCAACAAGCTTGTACTCCAACAATAGTACTCACTTACAACTACGCGACGAACTGAACTAAAAGCAGGCACTGCGGTCTATACCTTCCGCACAGGTATTGCGCTTGACGGTTTTTCCAGATGCTGCTTAGGTGGGAGGTGTCTACGCTATTGGTGTGGACATGGCTAGCTGCAGTTCCTTCCATGGCAGCTAGGATCATGTTCACCGATTGTTTGTCGGCTCCGCCGCCTAATGGATTGCCCTATTTCAAACCAACTGGTGCAACTGCTGTTTTTCAAAATGAACAGCATTCCTCAAATAACACCATGGCGGTTACTGTATACGGAGAGGCAGTGAACGGCGAGCTGATAGACCTGAATACGGCTACAAACAAATACAGTAAGTCATTTAAATTGCTGCCATTTGCAGTCGTGGGGGTTGTTTTTTTCTATACTAACAAGAGCTAGCAACACTTAAAGTCAATGTCGACATGCTTCAATATTCGCAAGTGGATAGGTACGAGCGGTTTTGTCAGTTTGTGAACAACGGAACATGCCCATTCGTCAATGGCTCCTTCACCGTCTCATATGGTCTAACAGACTCTTTCCAAGGTGTCTCTGTTGATAATCAATTTACTATAATTGACACTTCAACTCCGGGTATCATAATCGGGTGTGTCGAAATCGAAGTAACGCCAATTTTAGCTCATTACGTGTGGTACATTTTGGTGTTTGTTATTCTGGGTGTATTTCTAGCATTCTGTGCTATCTACATGATTTCGAATTTCTGGAATCCGTGGGCAAGAACGAGAGACGTGTTCTTATCCACATCTATTTATAGACAAGATGTCAACTCTATACGACTTATAACGCCAGGAACTTTCGACCTCATCAAGTATCTTCAGCATGCAGTGCTAGTTACCGGTGGACTCAACCTGGCATACCCTGGCTTTCTACCTCCAATTGTGTCATCTGCGGCATGGAGCTGTCTCTTATTCGCTGTCAATTTCGCCACCAAGCGAAACAGCCAGCTTCAAGACAATATCTACGCGATTTTCGGGCGCTTTGGTCTTAGTAGGCTGGCAAAGGTTATCAAGCTCGATGCTGATAATGATATTTGGCCCAGCTTTATAATTTGGCTAGTCATTGTCGTATTTGCGGTCATCTTGCTATCATTCGTTGTGGTGATTGTGTCATGGGCTATCAAGAACAAGATAACAAGCTTACGGGAAAGCATAAAGGAGAATGGTTTACACTTTGTTGGCGGCAACATTATTCGACTTTTGTACAATGTCTTTGCCGTGCCATTTGTCACATTTTGTTTTTTCCAGCTACTAATTATCAAAAGAGAGCACTCGAGTATTGCTGCCGACTTTTTTGCTGGTTTGCTTCTATTGCTTTGGCTCTTGGGAGCCATTTTCCTTGGTTTTAAGGTATGGAATATGCCACAGGATACCAAATATCACGATTTGAAGTCGAAGCTTTTATACGGACCGCTTTACAATACTTATACCGAAAATCGATCAGCATTCTGCCTGATTGACCTCGCAATAGCATTTTTCAAGGGTGTAACTATTGGGGCCATTCAAGACTCAGGGCTTGCTCAAATCACAATACTCGCTACGATTGAAGTATGCTATTTATTTGCATTATGGACCCTGCGCCCATATGCATCAAAAACAAACATGAATGTCACACAGTCTATTGTCACTTGTGTCCGCCTAATAACGACATTTCTGCTTATTGCCTTTGTCGCTTCTATGAATACTAATGCGGCAGTAAAAGGTTGGATCGGGTATGCGATTCTTTTGATTCATGCGCTTGTAATACTCATTGCAGCGATTCACTGCATTCAAGTCCTTATAGAAGTGATTGCAAGACTCAACGGTGCAGGCATGAATACACGCCCTGAGTTGACAATTGATACGGGCTACCATGCGAAGCTTTCATCACGGGTACATCCTTCGGATAGCACACCGTACGGAGACGGAACTAAGACACCCGACGGGCTGTTGAGTAATCAATCGGCAATTGGCTATAGCAAGGGTGCTAAAGGAACCAAACGTGGATCGGTGCCTAACTATCATCAAAGATCAGACTCTTTCTTACGGAAAAGTAGTCTCGGAGACGGAAGAAGACGCGAATCGGTCTTTGAAGACGTGTTTGTTGCTTCACCTACTTCTGAGACGTCACCCATCTCTGGAAATCCAGCCAAATCAGGATACTATAGAGCGCCTCGGCATCGACGACAGAGCTCTCATGACTGGGCATATGGAGTTCCAGGAAAGGAGAGAGTACCACAAGATTCGAGCGGAAAGGCATCTGCAGCGGCTTCTGTATATGAAGGCGAAGATGACTTTACATTTGTCAAGAGGGCGCAAACAGATATGACGTCTGTTGATTACGCTGTTAGAGAATCAGATCTTTACTACACTCAACGGCAGCCACATCAGCATTCAATGTCTGTTGCCAGTGAGCATGATTATGTTTCCGACTATGAGGAGTATGATGACTTCAAAAAACGCAACAGTGGGAATGCGTTGCTAGAGGAGATAGCAGCTAGCTCCCGATCCCCGTATAATGATATGAATAACGAGCCGTCGCCGCTTCACACAACGTCCGAAGCCGCCGCTCCACAATCCTCCAAATGGCATTTTATTCACAAACTCAAAGATAGCATCGGGAAAAGGCGCACTTCTATTACGCCCTTGGATAATATTGAACCAACTGGTAGTGGGTTCCAGGTCATGAGACGAGCTCCAATCAAGGCATACAAGGCTTTGCCACGCGGACCGGACAATAGGACTTCATCGGATATGGAGCTCAATACTTTCAGCGGTAAGGAAATACGCGGTGGCGACACAATGCGTTTAGTCCGTGACGACAACGATGATGACAATGAAGATCCCGCTGTCGTTGAAAGAGCTCATCAGCTAGATGATACATCCTCCTCCTCTGATAACTTCCTAGAGTGCATTCCGCCTTCAAGTTTCACGGCTCCCTCCTCTAGTTCCAACAACAAGAAAAACCTTGCTGTAGCGACACCAGATGATGAGTTCTTCGACGGCATGGCCCAGGCACCAGCCAGAAATCTGCGAGCTGAGCACAGCAATCAGCAACACTTCAGCTTTGAATCCCCTGAAAATACCATGTAATTTTTTTGCTAGTACATGTTTTTAATAATTTTGCATTCCTTTATGGTCATAAACTGCGCCTAATTTTGTTCAAAGTGGCCTCAAATTTTATCTCCTGCTCAGGACGAGAGTCGTATACTAATTCTCTATTCTTGAACGACAGCACTAAAATAAATTGTGTGTTTTGGGAATCAGGGGGGATACGCCTATCTAGAATCGCCTTAGGAATGGAGTGCAGGTGAGGCGACTCGATGAAACTCTGGACAGGCCTGAAGAGTTAATTGCAGTCTGATCTGCCCACAAAGTAATTGTTACCGGTACTGAAATGATCATGGTCACCTGCCATCATCGCGGTGAAACTGTCGCAAACTATATCATCACTCTGTAAACATCAGCGACTAATCTAGATCTACAGTATGACATTTAAAAAAACACTGCTGCAACGTTAAGGTTCACTTGCAGACCCCGAAAAAAAAGTTACGTGCTGGAGCGCACATTTTTGCGCATGGACAGGACGAGCGGTGTGATTGGATGAAGATGGCCAAATGGAAGTGCTGCTCTATTAACTGGATCAATGAAATTCATCTCAAATGCAGTCGATTAAATGACGGTTGTAATTACATCTCAAATGAAGTCTCTTGGATCTGTCAAACACCATTGGATGCTACGGTTCCCTAAAAAGGCACTTTACCGTGGTGGAAAAGTCATGGAACTGTTTTTTGTGCGCGATGCGCCCCTGCGGGTTGTTGTGCATGCCTTGCTCCCTGAGCGCCTCTGCCACTGCAACGTTCTTGTCGTGGAACACCGTTTCCAGCGAGCTTGTTATTTAAAACCTGCCACATCTGCCCCCCTCCCTCTCTCTCTCCCCTCTTTCAACTCTCGACGAAATTTCTTTACTTGCCGTTTGAACACAATTTGAGGAATTCGCCATGGCTGAACAACCACGACATCATCCTAAGACTCAGTCTGCCTTCGTATGTGGTCCTTGTTTGCTTCACTCTAAACTAACGCAATCGAAATTAGGCATTTGATGCAAGCGCAACCACTGTGGCTGCCAGTCAAATGCGCAATGCTCTCAACAAGCTTGCAGACTCGGTCAAGGATGATTCTGAGAAACGGAAATTCGAAAATGAGATGGACAATTTCTTTGGTCTGTTTAGACGATACTTGACTGACAGGGCCAAGGGCACCGCCCTCGACTGGGACAGCATCCGACCACCAAATCCAGAGCAGGTAGTAGAATACTCGACAATTGACCAGTCTGCAAAGGCTGGTGGTGACGGATCTGAATACTTGAGCAAGCTTGCTGTGCTCAAACTCAATGGTGGGTTGGGTACCTCGATGGGCTGCGTTGGACCAAAGTCTGTTATTGAAGTGCGTGACGGCAAGTCATTTTTGGATCTCAGCGTACGTCAAATTGAGCATTTGAACAGACAATATCAAACAGATGTGCCTTTTATTATGATGAACTCGTTCAATACCGACGACGATACTCAAACTATTATTAAAAAGTATCAGGGTCACAGCATTTCTGTGAAAACTTTCAATCAGTCTCGATTCCCGCGAGTTCACAAGGACTCTCTACTGCCAGTGCCAAAGAGCTACGATGATCCAATTAGCGCTTGGTACCCTCCTGGTCACGGTGACTTGTTTGAATCAATCAGCTCATCCGGTATTTTGGATGAGCTCATTGCTCAAGGAAAAGAGATTCTATTTGTCTCCAACGGTGATAACCTTGGTGCAGTTGTTGACTTTCCAATCTTGAAGCATATGGTCGAAAGTGATTCTGAGTATATCATGGAGCTCACTAACAAGACCCGAGCTGATGTGAAAGGTGGTACACTAATTGACTACGATGGCGACGTGCGCCTTCTTGAAATTGCCCAGGTGCCCAAGGAGCATGTTGAGGAATTCAAGTCGATCAAGAAATTCAAGTACTTCAACACCAACAATCTTTGGATCAATTTGAAAGCTATCAAGAGAGTGGTGGAGGCAAATGAACTAAGAATGGAGATTATCCCCAACAACAAGTCCATCTCTGTGGGTGGTGTTGATGTGCCAGTCCTTCAGTTGGAGACTGCTGTCGGTGCCGCCATTCGTCACTTTAAGGGTGCTCATGGTGTAAATGTTCCTCGTCGACGATTTTTGCCGGTAAAGACATGTTCAGATCTGCTTCTTGTTAAATCCGATCTTTACTCGGTTTCGCGAGGCAACTTGAACATGGATCCGTCGCGCTTTGGAGGTACCCCACTAATCAAACTCGGTGGCCACTTTAAGAAGGTTTCGGACTTCCAAAAGCGAATTCCGCATATGCCGAAAATTCTGGAGCTTGATCATTTAACCATCACTGGTAACGTTACTCTTGGAAAGGGAGTAGTGCTCAAGGGTACAGTGATTATTGTTTGCGAAGAGGGCAAGAAGATTGACATTCCAAATGGATCTGTTCTGGAAAACGTGGTCATTACAGGCAGTTTGTCCATTTTGGAGCATTAAGAGGTGAAGTTTCTATAGTCTGATTTCTGAGGCCGCTTTGTAATTTGCTATTTTTATCATCAGTTTTTTTTTAATAACCTATTTGATCATGATTTCTGTGCTAGCGATTGAGAACGATATCGAATACTTTTAGTAAATTCATGAGGCTCATGCGCACGGCTGAGTTGAGTGTCTCACCCTAATGCTCGTAGTTTAGATCGGATCATGTAAAATAGCAGCATACGCAAGCGCAAGCAGAGAGAGAGAACCTGACGCTTGGCAACAATCCAGGAAAGGTGGAGGAGGTCCCACTAGCATATATTGCAGGATGAGGAATAACTTCGGGCTCAATATGATGTAAAAGCTAGCTGTCTATATTCCTTAATCCCTTTATATCTTAATATCTCTCTATTCATCTGAACAAATGTTGAATCGCATGAAACCGACGGTTGGGGACTGCACGGCTGTGTGCGCCACCAGTTCTAGAATCATATGAGTGTGTCCCCTCAGCTAGTATCAAACTAGAATGGCCATCACTTTTTGATTGAGATAACAAAACAATATCAGTGAATTGAGTCTCTCGTGCGAGTGTCAAGAAATCTTGATCTGCTTGTAGGGGAAGGTAAGCACCAACAGCAAGTGTTGGGCCTAACCTGCCCGGATATGCATCATTGTAGTCATCGAGAAACAAATTCGTGTGAAGAGGCCGAAATCCGCTTGCAGTGACGGCATCAACTATAAATATAGGCTGGAGTTCCTGTCTGTCTGTTCCAGCTCAGCTTTGCATTGCACATTTTTTTTTTCTTGCCTCAATTAGCGTTACGCCTGGGTATATATTAAAGGCCTGTCGCGCCCTCAAGTCTTGCTTCTCCCGCGCAACCAACACTCTGATAACTGATTAGAACTTCTCAAAAGTGCCATTCTAATTGCATCGAGCTCAAAAAATGCATCACGTATCTAGCAAGTTGAAAAACAACAAGGTCTTGCGTAAGTTAACAGTATTGAAAGCCTATAAACTTGCGCGAACAGGGAAGCTGCGATGTAAAAGAAACCGCTCTGGGGTCGTAGGTCACCGGTGAATGTGTCGTTGTCCCCCCCTCCCCCCTCCAAAGCGTCGTCGTCAGCCGACAGCAATTGGCAGGTGCGCATTCCGAGAGGAAAACAGATGACTGCTGTGGATGGTATTGGGCTGTAGGACATGAAGCATGATGCAGCCTGCAGGCATCCATGGCGACGCAGGTTGTTACTCACCCACCCGGTCCGCAGTGCACACCTCGAAGCAGCGCGCTGGAAGGGCATCATCTCCGCCCAAATTTATCCACCCACTTCTTCTACCTTTGCACATCGCAGCTTTCAAGCACCAGCATCGTCGCATCCTTGGCAATTGCACTATGAGCTTTATTAACCGATTTGTAGACCGTGAAAGGAGTCCATCCAATCCGCCACCGCCATATCAAGAAAACCCTGAAGGTATGTTTTTTGCGCGATACTGGCGTCCGAACAAGCCGCTGGCGCCGCCACCACGAGCTGACTTTGCTAATTTAACGCTTAGATGTTGACGAAATGGACAACGAGGGTCAATCCATAATCATGGGCATTATAAATCAGCTCAGAATGGGTTCTGATTTGTCCCGAATCACCTTACCGACATTTATTCTAGAGAGGAAGAGTATGCTCGAGCGAATCACTAACCAGCTGCAGCACCCTCGCATCCTACTGGCTGCCCACGACTCCAAAGATCCAGTTGAAAGGTTTGTACAAGTCGTCAAGTGGTACATGTCCGGCTGGCACAATACGCCAAAAGCGGTCAAGAAGCCTTTAAATCCAGTACTGGGCGAGCATTTCCAGTGTTGGTGGGATCTGCCGAACGACACCCAGGCTTTCTATATCAGCGAACAGACATCTCATCACCCACCGAAATCATCCTATTTTTATATGTCTCCAGCGAATCACATTCGTGTCGATGGGACATTGATTCCAAAATCTAAGTTTCTGGGAAACTCAGCTGCTAGCATCATGGAAGGTATAGCGTATCTCAGATTTTTGGATATTTTCGACGAGCACGGAGATCCGGAAGAATACGAGTTGACACAGCCCAATATGTATGCTCGTGGTATTTTGATTGGTACTATGAAGTATGAGATGGGTGACCACTTGTACGTCAAATGCCCTCAAAATGACCTGGTTGCGGATATCGAATTCAAGACTAAAGGTTTCATTTCTGGTACTTACCACGCGATCGAGGGAGTAATCAAGCGACAGTCGACCGGTAGTGTCCTCTATGAAATCACCGGCAAGTGGAACGAGATTATGGAGATCAAGAACGTTGCGACAGGTAAAAAAGAATTGTTCTTTGATTCCTTCAAAGCTCAGCCCTTACAGCCTCAAGTGCGGCCACTCGAGGAGCAGGGCGAGTATGAATCTCGAAATCTGTGGCGTCACGTACTAAAAGCCCTGACAGAGAGAGATCATAAAGTTGCTACCGATGAAAAGTTCAAGGTCGAAGATGCGCAAAGAAGTCAAGCTCGTAAGCGGGAAGAAACCAGTGCTGAGTTCCATCCAAAGTTGTTCAAGCCTGTTGACAATAAGCTTGAATATGAGATTTACAAATCTATTGACCCGAATGCATCTGTGGAGGAACAGATTGCTCAAATCCAGTCCATTGCCCCGATCTTACCTGGCGAAAAGTTCCGTGCAGAATTCCATGACCCGGCTTTCCAAAAACTGCATCAACAAAATAAAGCTCCTCTAGACACTGTCAAAGACTTGAAATCTGCGTTGCCTACTTCCCAGAATGACGAGCCAACTGTAGACGACAGTGGAGACGAGTTTGTTGACGCTGAGTCCTGAGAGAGCTTGTTAATTTGATGCACTTCTTTTGGTTTCTGCCGACCTTCTCGACTTTTATTTTGTTGAATCATTTTTTTTTATTACTACTACTACTATTACCGAAGTTAGTGCCTTTTTTTATATGCTAGTTTGTCTCTAATGAAATTTTTACTATTTCTAGAAGTATTGCAAGCCAAGCTGGAACTGTAAACCCCTTTTGATCTGATCACTAGGTTGATGTGAGAGTGGGGCAACATACATGACTTCAGCAAACGCAACTGGGTTCTTGTACGCAATTCCAACACCATACCCAGTTGAAAATCCATTTTGTAGTGCCTGTGGATCGCTGGAATCAACAAGTGAACCTCCATTGAAGCCAACCTTCCACCTCAGGGGTGATGCGGCTGGCAGCCGCGGGAACCGGCCGTATATCGAAGCGGCAGCGGAAATGGCAGCCCTCCCGCCAACTGCATCTTGACAGTCCTTGGGGCCAATGCCATTGTTCTCGAAACCGTAAAGGGACCGCAGGTACAGTCTGTCACTAATCGTGTCTTTGGAGCCACTGATAAGCCAGGCGGTATCGAGTTTGCCGTTGAACGTAAGACGGCTCAGCGGATCCAGCGTACGCCAGTATGAGGTGGAAGACTGTAATGTGGTGTACTGCACATCACCAAATCCTGCTGGGCCAGCAAGTTTGATATTGTTCTCGATCTTCACACCGCTCTTGGGGAAATACTCTTCAGTATCCAAGGAATTGAACACCGAATTCGCGTAAATTAATGACCTCAGCGTTTCGCCCGCATCGACCCGCACGGTATCACTGGCAGAATCGTTGAAGCTGTTGATAGACAAATTTGCTGTTTCAAACCCAAGCTCATGCCTCCAGTTACCGAAATATCTGCACAGGTAAGCTGTTGTGCCTTGAATGCCACGAGAAGAATGCGATGAGTGTCCCAGAATATCGGAGGTCCACAAGCCGGAAATACCAGCCCGCAACGTAGATGAGTTGAAAATTGGTGATTCTACAGTTACCCGACCTCCACGGATATTATTGCTGACAGGACTGCTTGTGAATAAGTCGAGTTGCACAGATTCACCGCCGAAGAAAAGGTTGTTATAAGCCTTTGTGAAACTGAACAATGGATCGCTGCCAGCTGTGTATGAAGACACAGAGGTTCGGTGAAAGTTTGGTTGCGATAGGCTGAATTTCGCAGTAAGATCAAGCGTTTGTGAAGTAATGTCTAAACTTGGATCCACGTCCAATTGGCATTGAATGTCTCTGTACATGTCCAAGTTACGCAGTCTTTCGGTCACCTCGTCCACAGCTTGCAATTGTTCGCCCAGAGATCGAGAACCTATAAATAAAGGTTCAATCTGATTTCGCAAAAAATCATCTCTAGTTTCTTCACCTCCTTCCACAACGACTTTGGTGACATTGACTACTTTTGTCGAGTTGCGAGTAACCTAATCGATTAGCCGATCACAGTAAAACTCTAAATCTACCATACCAAATCCTGCACATCGGAGTTCAACTGTAGCTTCTGTATCGATGTTAGCTTTCAAAAGAAAAATGCCTCAATTGTGTTTCCCATACCTTTGAACTCGTGTCTACCGCCGTCATTGTTTTGATGGTGAAGAAATATGGTTTTGTCGTGGTTTTGCAACTGACAAAGCGCTTACATCCCAAAGTGCCATCCCACAGGAGTAAAAAACCAATGATCTCGGTGCTTGAAGCACTAAAGGATCCCGACTTGTAAGTTTTTACTCCGATATTCCCGTTTTATTGACAAACTGACTGCAGGCGAACGGTAGAGATACTTCCAGGGTTCCACGAGATTACAGAAGTTATCGTCGTTGATGGACATGCGGGCATCCCCAAGACTGAACTTATCAGGGAATTCATAAAGTTGCGGCAAGATTATTATCAGCTGATTGACGGCAATCAATCAAATGACGAGCTTTTCTGGAATATACTTAATGTGGTTCTACTTGTAACATACGATAACGTGGCGGCCACCAATGCGAGGAAAAGGCTCCTCGAATCTCACCCGGACTGGCTGTACAAGGAGCTACGGTATTTGAATGTCCTCTTCTGTAGTCCCCTGCAGAAGCATACAAAGAGCTCAATGCTCTGGTATCATAGATTCTGGGTCAGGAAAAATGGAGAGGAAACCGGCCAAGATGAATTCAAGCTCGATTCTTCCAGTATTCTGGAGCAGGAGCTGGCCGTCGTGTTGAAAGCCGCCGAGTTACACCCAAAAAACTACTACGCGTGGACGTATGCACGCAGATTGATCGTGCGGTACAACCCTGATCGTTGCGAAATAGCCAAGAAAGTTTATGAATTCATCAAGAGGCATATTGCGGATATATCAGCGTGGAGCTTTCTAGATTTTCTGGTTCACGAGGATCAGGATCTAATCAGTATATACTTTGAAAGAGCAAGCAAGCTCGATGAGATAGCACCCGATCATGAAGCGATAGCTTGGTTCCTACGCTCTGCAGCAGCTAAACTCGCTGATTTTCCGGATATTCCACACCTCATATCTAGCACCAAATCTACCGATTGGGTTGCCCGTCGACGACGTGCTTCGTGACACATACACGGTACTGGGCGCCATCATCGCTGTCGCTGGGACCAATTTTTTTCCACTGCCACTGCACAATTATGGAAGTCGATAGTATGACGAGGTTTAAAGAGGCAACCAGTACTAACTAAATTCAAAAGCTCTAGAAGAGGCAGCGGCCGTTAAATGTAAGAGCAGCTCAAGTGGGGACTTGTTTTTTTAACAATTGATAGCGGTGGAAGGATGGGTGATCATGGTGGCCAACTTGCACGAAGAAGTGAGTGAAGAGGATGTTTCTGATCGATTCAGCGAGTACGGCACTGTTCAGAATTTGCATCTCAACCTTGACAGACGGACGGGCTACGTTAAAGGATATGCATTGATTGAATACAAGACTGCTGAAGAGGCTGAACGAGCGGTCAATGAGGCCAATGGCAGCGAGTACCTCGACAAGACACTGGAGGTTGATTTCGCGTTTGTGCGTCCGCCTCAGAGCAGCACCAAAGCCGACATCAAACAGAAGCTATACGGTCCAAGCAGCAGTGCAAATAAAATGGCTTCTTCGCGTGCTAGGAGTAAAAGTCCAGGTAGGCACTAGCCACCTAAAATTAATATTTATTCTTTTTCAACTCACGTAAACCCTAATAGAGAAGCTCTTATTTTATAATGCACCATACGCGCGCGGGAAAGTGAACTTGCCTTGAAGATTCGGCGGCCCAACGGTGTAGGGCATGTGGGTACTGACTTATAAAAATGCTGGACCGTCTGCTGGACAAAATGATACAAGTATGATTTCAAACGCATTGTCTAGGGACTAATTGCAAACTCAGTTCGACGATGGATGCGCCCAGGATTGACGTATTTTCTAGGTCGAGTTCCCACCATGACCCTAGCAGATGGATCCAAGGCTGCCAACAACTATGTCGTCGCCAATAAAACAACAATCTCGAGGAGACACCTCAAATTCCGCCTTGATCGTGCCGCTGAACGATCTTCCTCGCATGTCAGTCAAAGGTCGAAGCTCTATATAGAAGACTTGAACACCAAGTTCGGAACAATGGTCAATGAAGCGAGGCTGGAGCCAGGACGTGAGTACCCTATATACGAACAAGACGAGACGAGAATTCAGCTATCGACATCTGAGACCCACGAGTTTATAACTGTCACTTGGGAGCCCGTCGTGTTCACGATATCTTTGGACGATGACAGGCAGCAAAGATTCGCCGAGTTTCAAGCGCAGCTCGAGCCGATGGATATCAAGTTGCTGCACACGATGCACCCGGAAACAACATGCTACGTACGCGAAACTAAGCAAAGCGTCAAGTCTTTGATTGCAATGGTCAGTGGCAAGCCAATTACAAAACTGGAGTATTTACTCAAAGTAATTGATTCGAAAAATGTGCTCGAAAAGAACTGGAACGATTTCCCCCGTCCTGTGGAGTACCTTCATTCCTTAGAAGAAGACGTAAGAACGGAGCGTGGGAAACTGTTTACAGGAATGATTTTTTACACCTGGTCTCGCAATCAGACAGACGCATTGCGTGGTGTCGTGAATGCTGGAAGCGGCAAAATATCAATGGTGGAGATTCCAGGACGTGCCAAGTCATCTGTCGCTGGCATGGCCAACGCTATCGTAACATTCATACAGTCTCATTCCGGTACTTATCAACCTATTATATTCCAGCCGGAAGACCCGCTGAACCCGGCTCAGAACCAGCTACTTACAGCGATAGTCGATGCCTGCCAACGACTTCAGACTAGCATCACGTCGTCGACTGCGCTGTATAAATGCATAACACAGTGTAATTCTTCACTGCTATTAAGCTCAGATGCTTCTTTCTCCGCAGATCGTCACCCGGCTATAGTCATGGACTCGGTGGTAGAGCGAGCGAAACCACGCCGTGTCATTGCACGTCGCAAGCCACAGGTTGCTAAAGTGGAGAACACTCTGGACCATTTTCTGCAGGCCAATCGGAAAGATAAATCGACCTCTTCAATAAGCCAGGTCGAAAACGAGTCGCTAGGGGATCAAAGTGGCGGGCGACAGGTTTCTCAACCAGAGGTCCAGATCGAGCAGTCTCAGCCCAATTCTATACCGAAGAAACGAACAGGGCCGATTCAGCGTAAGCATGACATTGCCCGAGTCAAGGCGGATGATTTATTCTCCATGGAGCCGGTATCCTTCCAGATGCCGGGCTTGGAGAATTACCGAAAACGCAAAGCATCGCAGACTCAAGATTCTGCGTCTCAAGAACCTCCAAACAAAGTGCTGCGTACTGCAGCGCCACAAGTTCAAACTGCACGTGCGGTATCGCCTATCGCTGAGTCCAACGACAAGCCAATTGCAGTCACCGAGCTGCCCAGAGGCCCTCGAAGAGAAATAGAGGCACCGGCACTGGATGAAGACATAGTATCTGAACCGGAACCCGAGGAAGTGATAGATATTGCTGATTTGGCGATTGAGGAGCTGCAGGCACTGGCAGTGGTAGATGAGATGGAGCTTCCAAGCTCTATTCGCCGTCGTCCACCCAGCAAAACACCACAAGCTGGTGCGCAACATGCCGTTCCAAACTTTAAACAGTTCAAAAAGAGCTTATCCACAGTGGCACCGTTACGTCGTGTCGAATATATCGATGCGAATGACGAGAGCCATGTGCGTGAACAGGAGTTTCTAGATGACGCCGAGCAGCAATTTGCTGCACAGTCGCAGCGAATGAGCCAGTTGAAACATTCCCGCCAGAGTTCCTCTGATGTTGGTAGACCTAAGAAGCGCAGAAAGCATTTGGAAGATAGCGACGAAGATCTGTTCGTGCCTAGCGACTTGGAACAGGACGACGAAGCGATGCTCAGCAGTGACGACCTGGACCTTATGATGGGCACCGAGACCCAGCGTATGCTTGATTCTCATGACGATTCTGCCACCACCTCGTCCAGGAATCGCTTCAGTGGTAAGAGCAAATCCAAGCAAAATCTTGTACAAAAGCGGCTCACGGAAATTGTGGAGGAAGATAGTGACGACGATGAGCATGGATTCCGATTTTCTACAGATTAAATAGATAATTTATTAGTTGCGTATACGCACAAGTAAATGCAAGGGGGTATCTGGGGGATTCTAAAGATTTTTTGAAAGAAAAATAGTCGTGATAAATTACACCGTATCCCAGAACGGTTTGGTTTTCACGATCCACGGATGAGTTTGCACTTGATCAAGTGGGAAACGTGCCTCGGGATCATGCTTTAGTAGTTTCTTGATCAAGTCGGCAGCTTCTGAGGAAACGAAGCTCGGAATGCGAAGATCGACCCGAGATATTCGTTTGTATGTCGCAGCATGGCCGCTTTCTTCAAATGGCGGGTTACCCACCAAAAATTCGTAAGCGAGCACACCCAGGGACCAAATGTCTACTCGGTAGTCATGATCCTTTGCTTCGACCATCTCAGGAGGTAGGTAATCCAAAGTGCCGCACATGGTTGTTCGTCGCGACGATGGAGCATGCACCGACCAACCGAAATCTGCAATCTTAATGTTGCCGTCAATACCGAGAAGGATATTCTCAGGCTTGATATCTCGATGGATCACATGTTTTGTGTGAAGGTAAGAAAGTGCAGACGCCATCTGGGAAATGTATTTTGCCGCCTTGATGTCTGAAAATCTGGTCTCCTTTCGGAGTACCTTGAATAGTTCGCCGTGAACAACGTACTCGAGAAGAAGATATACTCGAGTTGCATCGTGGAAATGTCCGAATAGGCGCAAAATGTTTGGATGACGAAGATTCGACTGAATCTCGACCTCACGTCGGAACTGTTTCTCAATTTTATACTCAATCAATTCCCGTTTCTCCATCACTTTCAAGGCACAGATATAGCCTGATGCCTTGTCCTTGACACAGTAAACTTTGCCGAATTTACCTTTGCCGAGCTTCCTGCCAACTTCGAAATCCGCTAGAGAGTATTGCCTCAATGTAGGCATGCCAGCAAGTGGGTTAGACCGCCGTACAGTGTTAGCATCGATTGTACTGGCAGTTGATCGCCGTGCTACTGCACTGGCGCTCTCTGTCGTATTCGCTGTCTTGCCGTCCTTAGCCCCTGCCAATCGCTTAGGCGAAGCAGGAGGGGCCATGTTTGAACTTCGCCAAGACTGAGCATTCAGAGTCACAGTTTTGGGCTCAGTAGTAGTAGTTGATTTGCCAGCATGCGGAATTTGGTTCTGATTAGCAAGAGCAAGCTTGAGTAATGGATGGCGCGTAGGATTATGGCTCGTTAAGGTTGTCTTTTGAGTAATGGTCAGTAAAAATGTCATAAACACACACACAATAGTCATACCCTTGGTTTCCCCGAAATGGGACCCGTGGAGTTCTCATTTATCGATACCCGTGAAAGACGACTTTCAAGAGCCTTGACGGTTGCCATCTTAATCGCCGGTTATGTCGCCTCCGTGCTTTTGAATTGAGTTTGTATTTGGGACTGAAGATGGATATGCGGAGGGCATGGCAGTCTTTATTAACCTGTGCTTGTTTGTAGATTTCCACATCGGGAGTGTGTGCGCTGCCATGGCAACGAAGCGCCCCAAAAAAAAAGCCGCACGCTGCACATAAAGCGGATGGGATGGAGAGCAAGCTGAGAAATTGGCATAGTCTACTGTACTTATATTCGGTCGCCAGTTTGGAATTTCGTATATCTTCATAAGCAATACTGTATAATATACAACGTATTCGCATGGCGAAAATCTGGAGGTGGATCGCTGAAGCATTTTTTTCGGTGCGTGAATCTGAGCGATTTTTTTTCCTGCACTTGCAACAGTCAACTCCATCATACTGTACCGGTATATAACGGAAGGAAATGCCAACCCAACAGCAATTGGACGACTTACTTGCGTGGGGCAAAAGTCACAAATGCCAAGTGAACTCGAAGCTCAATTTTGTCGTGGGTGACAATGGCTCTACGGTAATTGCTGCTGAAATCATTGGCTCTGGCGAAGAGCTCATCTCGTGTGATGCCACGGCGATAATTGGGCCAGCAACTGTAACAAAGGCGTTCGGCGAGATCGAGAAGGAGTTCCTTCGAGTCGCTATCAAGTTTTCACTCCTCCACGAATGGATCAACAAAGAAACCAGTAGCTTTAAAGAATACTTGGCCACTCTTCCGTCGGGTGATGAAATTGGTACGCCGCTCTACTATGACGACCAGGAATTGAAATGGCTTAAGGGAACTAACCTCGGTGCTGATATTCCAACAAGGCGAGAGCGAGTCGTGGAGGAGTATGCTCAAGGGATTGAAAAGCTCAAGCTTGACAGCGCCAAGTATACATTAAACGACTACTTTTGGGTGTACACCATTTTCAATTCACGATCGTTCCCTGCGAGACTTGTATATCCTGAACTGGATGAGTCTGTCGCTATTTTGCTTCCTATTATTGATGCATTGAATCATCGGCCTTTAGAACCAGTGACATGGGATACGATGCATGGTGCGTGCTTCCGTATTGTCACTGGGAAAGAGGTGCAAAAGGGTGAGG
Source organism: Blastobotrys indianensis (assembly GCA_030558855.1). Taxonomy (NCBI): domain Eukaryota; kingdom Fungi; phylum Ascomycota; class Dipodascomycetes; order Dipodascales; family Trichomonascaceae; genus Blastobotrys; species Blastobotrys indianensis. The sequence continues at coordinate 671,750 of JAKTQK010000007.1, read as the reverse complement.
AAATATTCAACAATTACGGTGCAAAGGGCAATGAAGAGCTGTTGACCGGTTACGGGTTTGCGCTAAAGGACAACCAGTTTGATACTGTCGCGCTAAAGCTGGGTAATATTTCTGAGGAGCTCATAAAGGGCGTCGAAAATGTTCCTGAAAATCTCACATTCTATCTGTCGGATTCGCAGTTGATTCCAGGACCCTTGAGAGAAATTTTCGAAAGAGTTGCAAAGGTAAATCGGGGATACGAAGACCCTCACTTGGTTACTGCAGCTGGCTTAGCTACACTCAAGACACTTCTATCGGCAAAGTATACCAAACTCAAGGAGCACAGTGATGGCTTGAGCACTCCATCTACGCAACGGCAAAGGTTTATGCGCATTTATATTGACGGACAACTGAGAGTATATGTCGCTGCATTGAAGCGAATCGACATTGTCATTGGAAGTATAAGAGCCAAAATGGATGCTTTCGACATTAATTCAATAGATGCAGCAACCCTCGACGAGTTCAAGAAGCTTTGTGGCGTGGAGTCGACAGATGAGCTCGTCTCGTTGGATATTGAAGAAGAGATCATTCTCATTGCATTATGTCAACTGCATGGTACTGACTCCGCCAAAGTATCCCAGTGGCCTCAAAATTCCTCCAACGATCCAGAAGCATACGACGAACTTTACAGCAATATGGTTTCACCGCTTATCGCCGCGGCGCCCCAGACTTTTAACCGCCATCACCTCACAACAGCAAAGTTGGCGTGTGCCGGTGACGTATTATATTCAAGAGGATACGATTGGCAGGACGAGCACGGTCGCAAACGTTACTCCGTTCTATTAAAAGTCGACTCTCAATAAATCTCAGCTGAATGCTCGATCATCTTACTCAACTTTAGACCTTGTTGTGGCGCATTTTATGTGTGTCGCTTATTTTTGATGATGCCCCAAAGGCTGGCCAGCAGCAGCATGCGTCGCGGCAACTTCCAGCGCATGATGCATGGATGCCCCTGGATTTTGCCGCCAGAACCTAATCTGGCCAAAGAGACAAGGCAGAACTTTGATCTAATATTTTTATATGGTTCCCACATTGGATGCGCTTGCTTGGTCGATTATCCGCGCTTAGGCGCCTGCGATCCTAGTGTATAAATACAACGTTCCCCATGAATTTTCCCCCCTTCTCCTTCTCTCTGTACTATCTCACTTATTCTAGCGCATATCGACTTCTTTTCTACACTAACCACGCATATCGGCTTCGTTCTACATTGATAGCACATTCGCCATACATACATACAGAAAAGAAAAAATGACAGTCCGGAAAGCAGAACTTCATGAGTACAAGAAGGCCGCAGCTTGTTTAGCGGAGGCATTCGGTGATGACAAAGTAGGCACATATTTTACTAAATGCGACGGTTTAAACGACGCGGAACGTAAGCGAATTGATCTCGCAGTATACGAATACATTGTTTACGCGCACCTTATTCGTGGACTGGTCCTCGTAGCTGGAGACTTTGAAGGAGTATCATGTTGGATGCCACCCGGTCAGACTATGGACGATTGGTGGACAGTCCTAAGATCCGGAATGTGGCGGCTGAATTATCAGCTCGGTAAAGAAGGAAAAGCGCGATATTTTCAAGAGTTTTTACCTCTTTTACACGATACAAAGTATGTTTGAAATGGATGGGTCCACCCCTCAATGCTGGCTGGATATTTTTGACTTGTTAGCTGATAAGTGCGTGGTGATAAGGCCCTGTGCGGCGAAAATCGAAGCTTATCATTCACGTGATCTTGTGGTCAAAATTTACCAAGAAAAAAAAGATATAATGCATTTGGATTTACTAATATGTCAACCCTAGGACCGAGTGTTTGAAAGAGCGAGACAATGATAGCTGGTATCTTGTTTACATAGGCGTGCTTCCATCTGCCCGAGGGAAGGGCTACGCTCGGCAATTGGTGGAATATGCCACTGATATGGTATGTACTGTAACACTTCCAATCCATGAGATGCAAAAAGCTGAGCGCGGTCCAGCGTCAAAAGAAGCCTATCAATCAGGCAGTCGTGCTTGAGCAGCGTACAACGCTCACCGAAGATCCGAGCATGAAACGGATGGGCTGCATGATGATCTTATACAACCTGGATCGCGCTTATACATACAAAATTTCCCCTAAGAGAGGTACATACTAACAAGAATAGGCTGATAAGGAAGGGCTACCTTGTTATCTAGAGGCTACGACGGATATGAACTTTGCAGTATACAAAAAGTTTGGGTTTGATTATGTGAAGACGATTCTGCTTACAAGGGCCGAAGAACCGATAGACATGAGAATTATGGTGAGAGAGCCCATCAAGGTCAAGCGTGAGATTTCAACTTAGTGCGATTACACTCGGAGATGGATCCATTGGCTCTCGGAGAATCTCTTCTAGGGGTTTATGCGGCTTCATGATGATCCTTGAAAGTTTTTGGTGATGACGACACGACATCAGATTTTTTTTCGATGAGACCTAGTGAGATGATGACGATTAAACATGCATGTAACGGCTTTTTTCAAGCTGTAAGATATCTATTTTTCCCCCTTTTTTGTAAACACAGGACTAACACGACAGAGCGCCGTAGTATCTGTAAGTGGGCATAACAACTTTTGAATTCACAGAAGAGTGCTCGTTATCTATCAATTGATCGTAGTGTCGTTCAATGACATACTCTTCATAAAGCTAAAATTTTTGTAACATTTCTGATCCACAATCCGTGATAGAAATTCAAAGAAATATGCTCAGCTCCGACGAACCCGCATGGTGAAAAAAATTCGGAACAAACGCCCGTTCATCATCATCATTACAGTACTGTCTTCAGAATCAAAGGTTCGAAACTGTACCTGCAACACGGAGCAGTTCCTACAGTACCGGAAGAGAAAAAAAGGTTTTTCCAATGACGTTCTCTAGCGCCATTTTCAGCTGATAAGTCTCAGTTTTGCCGGGTCGGAATAACCACCACCAAACGTCTCAGGGCCTGGTGCGCGCAGAGATGATGGATCAGATCGATGACCGCACTGCGCAGATCTTTTATGTCTGAGCCGCAGGTCGCGCGCCACACACACACACACACACAAGCACGACGCCAGGGAGTGAGACTTTCTGTTGGGGTGTGTCGCGCGAGCAGTTTTCAGAGTTTTCGATAAGAGGCGCTATCATGGGAGAAAAGTATATAAATGCCTGGCTGATTCCGCTTTTCGGTATTGAAATCTTCATCATACTCTCTTCACATCTACATCTACATCAAAACATTCACAATCACAATGGCTCCACTTGCAAACCTTACCTGGAAGACTAAGCTCCCAGCCACTGTTATTGGCGGCGTTGTCGGCTCGTTCTTTGCTGCTCGATATGTCTGCTACCGACCAACCATCAAGCGATTTCCAGGTGATCTCAGTGTGCCTGTCGAACGATCCGGTGGCGGCTTGTAAAACGCACCTGCCGTGACGATACCTTTTTGAAAAGGTTTACTTTTGCATCTTTTCCTGAAATGGCACTCGGTGTATGGGAATCTGCCTCATGCCAAAGAGTGCGCAACTCACTTTGAATAGCATGTTGCTATTCTGGATCCCAAAAGGGACTGCCACTGTCGATTTGAATTCAGGAAATCCCCAAAAAATTTCACTATACATTTATTTATTCAGCCATGCTTGTGTCCAAATGCATGACCAAGAGTCGCCACTACACTTGGCGGAACTCGCAACCAATCGAAAACAACAAAAATCAATCAATTAGAAACATTTGTTTGTAGTATGTAACTCGCAACATTCAAAAGAAATATTTTGCATTCGATAAATCTTGTCCTCCTTGAATCCTGAAAGCTGCCAGCATTGAGTGGCACGGCTGTGTATGGGTGAGAAACAGCTTGTGAGCTTACTGGAGGAGTAGTGGGCGGTGGCCGCATGACCTTGTATTTTCTTTAACTTCTGTTGGGGTACATGCTGGTAGATATTTTCCTAACTTACGGATGCGCTTCGTATTCTAGATCCATCTATAGATCTCTGCACCGCGATGGAGAGAGCCAGGGGGGTGAAGAGGCGGGAAAGTGTTGGGCATGAGTATGCGTCTAGTGGAATTTTACCCCACACATGGACGCATCGGTTCATGTACCCCGGCCAACATTTATAATTTTATCGCCGACAGGCTAGCCGGTAGCCCACCCGTGTATGGATAATAGATATCCAACATACGTGGTCACGTATAAGAGGGCTTCCGCAAATGTAAGGACAGACAATGGAGCGCGAGTGGTAGCTCAAAAACGCGAGAATAGCATGGTCCGTATTACCAACACATGGCTCTGCTTGCTTTGAGTAATCTCTTTGGCTTTTCCACAATCAATTGTGCTTAATACCACCACGAATGGATGAATTGTAGACGAGTTACGGCATGGGCTGTGCGGGTGCGGCTAAGACATGTGCAATCGGTAACGAGTGAAATGTAAGCCCGCATGGCTCGTGTATAAATCTAGTAATATAATGGGCTCGTAAATGTTGAAATAAGTCGGTTTGGACGTGATTTTGCTCGTAGTGCTAGCTCCTGAAAAAAATCGACTATGAAGCAGCCGACTTTATCAAGATTGTTCTTTGATTCAACCCTAGCAAAGTGAGTAGCAGAAATTTCTAATACCAAAGGTTTTTAGAACTAAATTCAAGCTTTAGTCTCTTTGGTCCTCATCTTAATTAACAATGATAAGAGACAAAAATGTCAGCCGCGCGAAGTGGGCTCAACTGATACCATTCGTTCTTCTTGTCGAGCGCTAAATTGCAGCTGCTACTTATTTAATATGATAGATATTGCTATTGAATGTCGAAGCACTGGGTTGTGCGACTGGAGTTATTTCCCTACTGTCGACTGCTTATCTGCTATCCCCCTGGATCAAGAACCGTTTCTGTCCGCTATAACTCCAGCTATGGCATGCTCACCGCCAGCAGTGAAACGCACTGCCACACCTGCAAAGGATTCTACGATAACAAGTTCAATGGACACAGAGAAAGGCAATTCGCTTTTTGTACTCGCGACTATTTGCCAAAGAGAGGTCGAAATCAACCGTATGGCTGCGCATGGCTTTGCAAGTGCAATGGCTATAACCACTACCTCGATTGCGAAATCTAACCCATTATTATTAAACCACCTGACAGTGATGAGGCTGGAGAAAACAAAACTCGCAAGACAGGCTCTCGAAACGTACCCAGTGTTTGTCGCCAGACACTCAACTCTGCGCCGCCTGGTGATGTATATCGAGCTCGATGTATGCAGTGGGAAAATGTGGTATATTGCCATGAACAAATCGCTCCGCATCGACGGCATGGCCACAAAAAGAAGCGAGCTGGTAGACATTGTGCATAGGGGGAAAATGAGGATTTTGAATGGTGAAAAGAACTATATCTTTGCACAGCAATTGCTCAAGCCTCGTCTCAGAGTTCATCGACAGCATCCATCAAGCGAGGAAAATGCGCTCAGCATCATGGAAGATCGATGGCCGAGCTTACAAAACCAAAGACAAATACGGAAATTATCGACAAGTACGGAGGATATGAGCATACAAGGATTGGCATTGGAAAATAGGATAGGCGCATGTTGTTCGTAAACTAAGCGTTCACAACAACACTGAATTAAGAAGTATTCGTAAAGTCAAAAATGAAAGATATCGGTACAAAACTCATTCTAGATAATATTTTCACATTCGTCGCGAAGTCACACACGCCTTGGATGTCCATGCCGCACGCAGGTCGGACTTCCGACATTCGCTTACGAGATAATTTTTTTTTTCACATCTCCAGGGGCACCGCTGTCGAATTTCATCGTCATCGAAAGTCCACCAACTCATCAACTCGATATATACGATGGCGCTTACAGAGTTTATCGAGCTCTGGCACGAGTATCGAGCCTTGGTGCTATTAGCCGCTGCTATTATCTCGGTGGTGATATATGTCAAACGGCCAGCCACTACGACGGCTCCAGTAGTCACCAAAGCCACTACCGTTAGCGAAGTGGAAAAGCCTGTAGTGAAAACAGTTCCTTTGAGCAAAAAGCCAGCTGTTGCTGCGCCGATGGCAGTAGACTTTACGACTGTGGCGAAGACTAAACGAGTACCCAAAAAGTTCAGCGGCCAGACGCCTAAGAGTGCTATTCAACTTCCATGTGTTGATTCGAAACTCAAGATTTTTTATTCAACATTGACCGGTACGTCTAAACGGTATGCGGAGACTGTACAAAAGCGGCTTTCAGAGGTTATGACCACCGAGCCGGAAGTGCTAAGTTTGGAAGAGGGCATTGACGACTTGGATGAATACTTTGTGTCTCCTGGCAAGAGCTTGGCGAATACCTTATACATTCTGATCGTCCCATCGTACGAATGCGAATCTCCGTTGGACTATTTCCTTCAGCTTTTGCAGGAGACATATAACGATTTCCGGATCGATTCAAAGCCGCTGTCGAGCCTCGGCGGGTTTTCGGTATTTGGCTTGGGTGACAGCGAGCGGTGGCCTGAAGAAGACAAATTCTGCTACCAAGCTGCACAGGTAGATAAAATGCTGGGCAAGCTCGGGCTGAAGCGAATGTATCCGATGGGTCTAGGCTGTGTGCACAATGATGCCGAGGACAATGTTCAAGAGTGGCTTGCTGGAGTGGAAGAGACGCTCAAGGATCCATCTCCGCCTCAAGAAGACGACATTGTTGATTCTGACGACGATGAAGAGGCTGAGGATGAGGAAGTATCTAGCAGTGATGTTGTCGATGTGGAGGATATGGGTGCGATTATCAAGGAGAATAAGCAAAAGAAGAGCGCTGCTGTGGGTAAAGATTCGGCAGACGCATCGTTGAAGCAAATGGTCGCCAAGGATTCGCCGACATATAAAACGCTCACAAAGCAAGGATACACGATTGTTGGGTCGCACTCGGGAGTGAAAATATGCCGATGGACGAAATCTGCATTGAGAGGCCGTGGGTCATGCTACAAGTACTCATTCTACGGCATCAAAAGCCACTTGTGCATGGAAACGACGCCGTCGTTGGGCTGCTCGAGTAAATGCACATTCTGCTGGCGAACTGGATCCAACCCGGTGGCCACGTCGTGGCGATGGCAGGTCAATGAGCCCGAAGAGATCCTCAAGGGCGCGCTGGAGGGCCACTACCGAATGATCAAGCAGTTGAAGGGTGTGCCAGGTGTTGTCGCTGCTCGATTCGCTGAAGCGTTCCGAGTACGGCATTGCGCTCTGTCGCTGGTTGGAGAGCCCATTTTTTACCCACACATTAACAAGTTCGTCAAACTTTTGCACGACCAGCGCATTTCTTCATTTTTGGTGTGCAATGCGCAGCATCCCGCGGAGCTTGAGCGCATGGACCGAGTGACGCAGCTCTATGTCTCCATCGATGCTGCCAACAAGCACGACCTCAAGCGCATTGACCGGCCGTTGTATCGAGACTTTTGGGATCGAATGCAGCAGTGCCTCGACATTTTGCGGAAAAAATCGAGCCAGCGAACAGTATTCAGACTAACGCTAGTCAAGGACTCCAATATGGACGATATTGACGGCTATGTCGATATGGTCGAGCGCGCCCGGCCGACATTTATCGAGATCAAGGGCGTCACTTACTGCGGCACCTCCAAATCGTCGCCACTGACGATGCAGAATGTTCCGTTTTACGAGGAAGTGAAAAACTTTGTCGAGCAGCTGAACCAGAAACTGATTGATCGGGGCATGGACTACGGCATTGCCGCTGAGCATGCGCACTCGTGCTGTATTCTCATTGCCGAGTCAAAGTTCAAGAAGAACGGCGTTTGGCATACTGCGATAGATTATGACAAGTTTTTCGACATGATCGAGCAAGGCGTCGAGTTTGGGCCAGAGGACTATACCAAACCCACTCCCGAATGGGCTTGGTACGGCAACGGCGGCTTCAACCCCGAAGATACGCGGTTCAAAAAAGTGAGAAACCATCCAGAAAAGAACTAAGAAAAGTATTATTATTTATAGGTTTGTACAAAAGAGAATGTTCAAAACATGGAGAAAAGAAGAGGGTCTAAAAGTATCATTGATGAATGAAACTGAGTTGTGGCTCGGCAGCTTTGAACTCGGTCATATTGAGAGGCCCGATATACGCACGGTCGCCAAACCCGCCGATGAAATGGATATTGTTTGGAGTGAACTTGGCCCAGAACGCATCGTGCACGGGACTCTCGACACCAGGAATCCACCACTTGGCATCCGGATGTTTGCCCAAGAAACACTGCCTGACACGCTCTTCATCATGGTGGTCATCGAAAATGAGTTCTTCAAGCTTGCCCATCATGGTGATCCGCGGGCTGGCAATGGCGCTGTCGGCGTTTCCGCCAGGGTACCGCCTGTCGACACTGTCCAACGGCCCGTGGTCGCCGACACGGATCGCCACGCTCACGTCGGACCCGGCAGCCGCGTTGCGGAACGCAGTAGAGATGCGCATGCCAACCATAGTCACCGACCCATCGCCGTCACAGTCGGCGTAGTACTCCATTTGGCCCGTAGGGTGGCCTGAAAAGGCGCCTTCCTGATACACGGTGATCAGCGTGAGCAGGTTCTCCCTCGAAATGAGCGTCCGCGCTGCGACTGCAGCAGAGTGCTGGTCTTCTCGTGCGAAGACAGTCGACGCCAGCAAGGTAACTGCTGTAGTCAGTTGCAAAAGGCCCACCATGTTTTGAAGACTAAAAACGCAAAGCAAAAGTGTGAGTTGTAAGGGAAACAGAGGTGGGGGAGGGGAAGAGGAAAGAGGGCAGACGTTGGAAAGATTATCTAGATAATCTGCTGATCTTTGGAAGTGGATCCAATCGGACACTTCCGAGTTTGGCTACAGCCGCGCCAAGGCCTCAACGCCGCCAAGATTCCATTAACAGCCAGAAAATCGCTCTAACACATTCCATTCAAGGACTTACTGTACTGTAGTACTGTAACACGAATTCACGTTTCCATTTCATGATATGCAAGTCAGAAAAAATTTATATTTGCGCAACTGAACAGTCTCACACTTACCTACTACCATTGGCTCGATGTAAATAGAGAAAAAGAATTGAATGAAAAAAAGAACCCCGTTAAAATATCATTTATAAAAATACAGAAAACCAAAAGAGTAAGAAGAAGATACAATTTTTTTTAAACGTTTTGGCTTTATAATTGCCATCTATTGTATGTAGTAGTTGTTTTGAGTGTTTGGAAAAAACCAAAAAGTTCCCCCGCTTAGTACAAGACAAACTTGGCAACACCACCCTGGACAGCAACAGTGCAACCGTTCTGGCCGCCAGTGTACTGACCATTCTCGTAGCTGCAGTCACCATTGACATTGTCACCCTCAATTCGGACGTTGAAGTTGGCTGGGGACTTGTTGTTTGGGTTTGGAATCAACGACAAGTAAGAAATGCCATTGACAGCACCGGCACCAAAGTTCAATGGAGCCCAGTTACCAATGCCAGAGCCTGGAGTACCCCAAATGCAACCATCCTCGACGGAAACACCGGCATTGTTAACATAGTACTGAGCAGAGGTTGGCTTGCCCTCCCACTGGTAGTAAGTGGACTGGTCAACGACAGTCAAGACATTGCTCTCACCAGCACCAACAATGGTTGGAATAACCATGTTCTCGGTACCTGGGTAGTCGGTTCGGCAGATGGCGACATCCTGACTGAGCTGAGAAACAACAATGGCAGAGTCAACACCCCACTCACACAAGTAGTCAGAGGCAGTGTTGGTTCGGTAGAGCTTACCGTTCTGGCACTGAAGACCACCGACGGAAACACCGTTGGCTGGCTGGGAAGATGGCCACTGGGTCTTGGACATACCTGGCTGGCATGCATAAGAGCAGTAAGCACCTTCGTCGCAAGTGCCACCGGTAGAACCGTCAGAAAGGTGCTCAATACCAGACCAACCGTTGAATCCAAGCCAGCTGAGGGGAATAACACCCTGGCCGGATGGGAAAGTGGAGCAGTCAATGGTACCGTCGACAAACTTCTCGGTTGGGTTGGCGTAGTTGGTCAAGTCACCGTTGATGCCACCAGATGGAGCAGAGGAGCCAGAAGAGGCTGGAGCTGGAGCTGGAGCAGAAGCGGAAGATGGGGATGGGGCAGCAGCAGCTGGAGAAGAAGTAGCCACAGATGGAGCAACTTCAGCGTTAGCCTGGACATCGCCCTGGGCTGGAGCAGAAGAGGTGACTGGAGCTGGTGGAGCTGGAGGTGGAGCTGGGGCAGAGGTGGCTGGAGGCTGGCCACCAACAACCTGGCCATCAGCATCGACGGTCACAGTAATGTGAACGTACTCAGTAGCGTAAGCTCGCTTGTGGTTGTGGTGCTCAACTGGCTGGGCAACAGCGGAACCAGCCAAAGTTGCCAAGGCAATAGAAGAAAGAACAGCGTACTTCATTTCTAAAACTTGTTAGTATCATTTATGAGCGATGACCAAATTGCTCCTGTTCATCAAAACCGTGAAGAATGATGTGAAAAAAAAAACCCAGTGTAAAGCCACGTTCCATTGTGTTTCTGCAAAATGGTCCCTTGTGAATCACGCATTCTTGTTTAAATTCCCTTAAAGCCAAAGAGAAGAGAAACTCCAAACGTTAATGAGAGCCAGACATAAAAAACCCTAAAAACGCGTACTAGAGTTTTTTACGTCACGGACTCGCGCCAGATTGGGAAGGACAGGAATTGAACACACACACGCACCAAGGAAAAATGGTCCCAACACACACATACATTAATTGGATGGAACGTGCGTGTAGAGTGCGTGTAGTGCGTGCGCGCGCAACCCCCCTGGAGCCACACTCAAACACGTTCTCTCAAGACTCACTTCGATCGAAGACCCGCAAAGAAAAAAAAAAAAGGGGGCGTTGCCGACGACATGTTCGACTAGCCCGATATTTCCTATTTCAATGGAAGAGCATCAAAGAAAGAGAGAGAATCCATAGAGAACACACAAAGAGTTCGTGGAGAACACAGTTATTTTTTTCACATTATCTCATTCGTTTGGACGAGATTGAATCGAACGGGAGTCGCGAGAAAATTTGATAGCCCCCATACAGGGACAATCATTCTCGGGGAGTATCAATGGAATAACTTACTTGGTATCAAAAAAAGAATAGGTATCTAGACGGTGTTGGTCGTAAATATAAAAGAAATAAAAGGAACGTCGAGTAGTTCGTGGGGCGACTAAAAGGTCGAGCTGAAAGGCCGGCTTAGAGAAAGACTTGTCGCAATTAAGATCCAGATATATAGAAAAGAGTGTCGGAAGAAGCTATTCTAGTTCGCACGTTGTATAAACGAAAGTCGAAAAGAACTAGTCTTGAAGAGTTGGGTGGATATATCGGTTTGGAAAAGAAGGTCAAAAGAGAAGGAAGTCAGTTGACAGGGGGGCGGCAGAGCGTGTTTATATATGGACTCTTGGGATCATTTCACACATCGTGTGAGCCCCCCGAGAGAGACACACTGCTCTTCATCTGAAATCCTTCAGCGGGGGGTCTAGATTTTTCCCTTCGGTACTACTCCTGTGCGTGTGAGATGTGGGTTTTTTTTTTGTTTTTTTTCATCATGTTTTGGGAGAGACCGCGTGGTGCACGCCACGTCTAAATTTTTTTTTTTTTCCCTCACAAACCGTCTGTGATGGTGAGACTGCAGATTGGGGCAAGTTTTCACAGGACAGAAACATTGGATGAGCAGATCAATTTGCACTGGCTAGGCGAAATTGTGCACCCGAATTGGATTCATTAGGTGGCTGGATTATTTGAAATACGTTTACATATCATTCAATTAGTTCATATGATCAAGTGTGACGTACAAAAAGTTGTTGTTCATGTGTGGCGCTTAGTTTAGTAGTTGCGCTCATCGGGATGTCGGCGGGCAAGTTCCCTCTTCGCCTCCCCTGGACATGCCGAATGATGAACTTGCGATCTACCTTGTCGAAAAACGCCCTTTCGCCGTGACAAAAATAGTACAATTCACATCAAGTACAGTACATGTGAATGTATGTTAACCTCGTTATTTGATAGCTTATGAATAGTTTAGTAGTTATTTGACATAAAACATACACATACAAGGCAGATCTCTCAATTTCTTTCAACTCTTTTGACAGCTGGTGCAAAGTATTAAAAAAGCCAAGCACAATTGTCCTACACATTGCCGTCGGCAGTTACCCTGCCCCTCCCCTTTAGCACCCCAAAGTAAGCGACAAATCTTCCCAATGGGGAGCGTACCCCGTCTCCTCGGCAACCGAATTGGGTGTGTGTTAACGCAGATCTGCACGCCACGTCTCCGGATTAGGCACTGTGTCTTTGCTTTAATCGGTAAAAGAAACTGAGAGAACAGAACCACTTTAGAAAATCCTTTTGGGCCGCGCCAATATGCGGCGCGGCGCCTTGACATGGTTCTAATGAATTTCACACAAGAACATCAATAGATACACTATTTCAATGTCGACTTTATTTACGATTCTATATCATAATCACTAATTCTAGATAGTTTGAAAGAACGCCCGGTAGATCGGATCTTATGGCAACAACTGCGGTTCATTCGCTTCGATACTGTTGATGACGAGGCGTAAATTCTGTACCCATGGCGGTGGTCCGTCAATTAACCGGGATTCTGATTGAACTGTCTAGCCGTTTTTTTTTCTCTTCCTTGCTAGCAAATATTGTTTCATCCGATATCCGGTGGCCATCAGCAAGACTTTCCGAATAGATCAATAGCTTGTAATGGTCGTTTAGAGAAAATTTTGATAGCGGAGGCAATCCCAAAAAAAAAACACGCTATGACTATGACATTGACGATATTATAGACCTCTATGATATCCATTTTGAGTTAAGTTACGATTTTATCAGATTGTCAATTTAGGATCTTAGATCAATCTGGATCGATTAATCAGATTATATCTAGAAGCCGCACAATGATATACGGATAATCCTTACATCTCTCTCCACACATGTGAGATGCAAAAGCTAGTAGAGTTTCATATACTTTTTAGGTTTCCATTCAATTCTTTGTTCGCGTGTAGCTAATTGAGCACGAGATTCTCTATAAACTTAAAGTTCAGGGAGTAAGGGACGGAGAGGTTTTTTGCGAGATTTTGAGTTGCGATTTCAATCCCACAATTTATTGGATTTTAAAATCTCATAAAATGTCGGAACTTTCACTTCCTGATTGAGTATACTCCAATTGGCTGATCCACATGATCCTACTTTCAATCTCATTCAATCCTACCATCTTTATAGCTCTACAACTGTAGAGCTCTAATTGAAATCTATGTTTCTATACTTAGCCGAGCTGTGGTCACAGAGAGAGAGAGAGGCAGAGCATCGCTTCCCACCGTGTACCGGTAGCGGCCATCCACTGGTATCGCCAACGCAAACCTTCCACTGTGGTGGTACTCATGTGCATAGCATGGCTGGTCAATGCCCTGGCCCGCTTTGATCCCCTCCTAAGAAACGATATTGCGAAATTTTTCAAACTGGGTAAACCAACGTTTCGATAATTAATCATGTACGTATTGGCGATACATAGGAGCTCGTTTCTTTAACGGTGGCTGTGATGTCTTTTAACCTGCACTTGTACACCAGTGGACCGATACACACTATCAGATAGAGGGGTTTCCCACGGTCCCGAATCTAGCCTTACTGACGCCGAACGTACACGGGTTGACAGATTTCAAGTTGTTGCCCGTTGACAGCATGAGATACAATTTCATACATTTTGCACTCCAGTTTACGTGAATGCTGACTACTCGCATTTATCTGCAGAGAATGCAGTTGGTACCAATGCGCCGCGCACCGGTTATGGGTGAGAGCTGCTACCGAGACAACGTAACTGAGACGTTTTTAATTGACTTTGAAAAATTTCAAACCAAAGTGACGAAAGAGGTGAGCGAGGTCACCAAGCAAAGAAAAAAATATTTTCTAATGCACTAGATGGAGAGAATTTTTTTTCTCCTGATCATAGATGTTTGAAAGTGACGTTGAAGTAGATTCTAGTGCTATATGATACGATGGAAACGGTTATATTAAATGTCGAGCTGTCAACGTTGTCAAGGTGCACTCGCTCATCTTGCTGCACAGGTACACATGGTGCTATCGCATAGGACTCCTAGTGGTACTGTAGTACACCTCGGTCCAATGTAGGGCGTATTTCTTGGTACTTGTATCTACACTTCCATATGATTCTAATGCAGTTATGCACGGGCATAGGCACCCGGATAATGCCTTACTGTGCCTTCACCGGTCTACATGTACATGAGTACCCGCTGAAAGACAACTTCTCGGTTGTCTGGTCTGTACGATATGAAGTGCATGTGAATCATACCTGGAGTGAGTTATGTTTGAGACCTCGAAGTGAGAGACAACACTCTCTTACTTCACAGACAGTGCCGTTTGAGGTCACTAACTCGCAAAGTCGACTATGGTGTGAAATTTAAATCAGTTACCAACGGCGTAAATCGCCACTTTAATCGACATGGCGCAGGTCTCAGTGCGTTTATGTGAGTGTGGATTCTTGGGTCTTTAGACAACTTAACGTAGCATTTTCGGAGCCCCCGAAACTGCCCGTATCACCATTTACCCCTTTGAAGTATAGATTTATCGGAGTGCCTCTCGGAGAGGAGAGAAGTGCCTCGGAATTCAGTGAATTTGGTTATCCGGGCAGTCGTCCCAGCAGTAGTTCCAGTTCTCCAGCCTTTGCACTACTGTGTGGATTGATTAGACATGTATGGTCATACTCGCCGAGAATAGTCTTTTACACTAAGCGAGAATGTAAACCTTTAGACGTATGTGTTAGCCCACTTTTAAAAGCTCGATACAGCGTGGAAATTCAAGATCAGTTTTAAAATTGACCACATCCTAATGCGAACTATGCCTTTGAAACTTGAATATTCCAAACACATACAGAGAGTAGCATTAGATCATACTATTCTTTTCCCCAGTTGCTTGTGTTTAATCGATAGCACACATCATGTACATAACGAAAGTGCGCCTACATATGAGCCTCACGCGGCTTGTACCAAATCCACTGGCAATCAAGGCACCCAAATTTATCACACAGCTAGCAAGCCAGCATCTATAGTTTGATTGTTCATCAAACAGTTCTTTAGTATAATGGTTTTCAGCTTCGATCAGTATGGCTGTCTTCGAGACTGGAACAAGTCGCTTAACACAATCCTCCCATCAAAATGAAATATTTGTCCAATCACAATACATCAATGCTAATACGCCGCTGTCTCCACACATCCCGATGCTTGTACAAAAATCCATACTACTTCTATGACCGTATGAACATGATAGTATCTAAGCATCACCAACTAATGACATAGTCGCACGAAGGCAGCCCAAGTCCTCATTCGATCCGCTCGCCTCGTTTGACCACAACGTCTCTGCAGCCGAGCGAATGAGCCAAGTATTCGGCTCCGTGGGGACCAGAGAGGCGTCGCGTAAAGCTGCAGAACTACATGCCCGAGTCGTGGCAGGCATCAAAGTGCCAGCTCGCCCAGAGGAACCTACAAACTGCTGTATGAGCGGATGCGTTAACTGTGTATGGGAGCAGTACAAGGACGAGCTCTCCGAATGGCGTCAAACCCGTAAACACGCCAAAACTGCATTATTCAAACGACCCGAAGCAAGCTGGCCTGAAGATTTTGGCCCCGACGAGCGTAAGACTAACGCAGAGCTACCCAAGGACGAAGACGACTGGAGCGATTTGCCAGTCAGTATACGAGTATTCGTGGAGACAGAAAAACGACTCAGACGCAAGAAACAAGAACAGCAACAGCAGCAATTGCACAAAGCTACGTTGCAACAACAAACGACAGTATAGATCTTTGCATTAAATAGAGTTAAAAATAAAAGTGATTGGTTTATTCGTCGATATCAACCCCCTTGGCTCGAAGTTCTTGCTTGGCTTGAGCAATTTCCTGTTATTGGGTCAGTATATAAATTCCCTTAAAAAAACCAATGTAATCCGTACCTTCAAAAGTTCCTGATATTTCTCTTCCTTATCCTTGAATGTGATGATACCCCATCCGAGACTGAACAGCGAGTATGATCCAAATGACACCAATGCCCAGAACGGAATGACTGGCACAACGTCCTCATGGAATACCTTGCCAGTTGGAATCACACCGAACCATAGTGCGGCGTAGATAGCAGCAATGACTACGAAAAACTTGGCAGTCTCTTGAGCTTTCGTCATTTTTTCTCACTGTAAATTACCGGTCAACTGTGGTTTCGTCGTCGGGTCCTCGAAAGACGTGTTCAACGTGTATTTTGTGTGTGCGTGCGCACACATTTTTCGGCTCCCTCTCCCTGAAAATAGTCATGTGATCTAATAGATGAAAGGCAGTATTGTCACGTGCGGCGTCGACGATGTGTGTACCTTCTAACACTAATGGTAACGGAGTTTGTACTTCATGACGAAGAGCTTGAGCATGAGAGCAGGCTCATTGAAAAGCTAGAAACACATGTGGTTGCTCTCAGAGTGCATGAGAACCGGGAACTAGTCGGCAGTTCATATTTTCGAAGGCTATTCCATCTGGTAACCTCGACGCCATCGAGTCCCGTTCAGATCAGTGCATTCAAAGTCATTGCCAATGCGGTAGCTGATTGCGACGAGAATAGAGATGAGATTACAGATGAAGACCTTAGCTTGTTGATAGCTAAGCTTGAAGCAAGCGACGAGTGCATCAATGCTACGCTTATCTTGACAGTGCTCTACAACTTTTCAAACGACAATGAGCGGGCAAGCTCCATGGTAACGGCACACTCTGACCTTCCCGGGATTATTGCAACATGCTTGACCAAATTCAACCAAATGATCCCGATGAATTTGGTTCATCAATTGATCCAGCTTTTCTTTACAAAAATTGACTGCATACCGGAAAGTATCTTAGCTCCGCTTTTACCGTTGGCTAAAGCGGAAAGCGAAGAGGAAGACGACGAAGATATGGATGCGACAACTTTGCTGATGCGACTCGTGGAATCTCATGATAAATTCGAGCAGCGTTTCACAACTTCAGATGAATTCCAGCAGTTACTCGACATTGCACTGCACACTTTCGACAACCCAGAAATCAGACAACATACACTAAGTGCATTGGGCAATATTTCGGCCCTCCCGACTTTCAACTTGAAAATTGATAGCACAAACAAACTTTTGATGCAGATTGTCGGCATGACTAGCGATAGTAGGCCAATGGCTTCTTGTACTGCCATGTGCATACTTGGGAATCTCGCAACAACCACGGAGCAAGTGACAGCTTTGCTGCAGCTAGCTCCTAAACTGCCAGAGACTGCCGTTTCGCTCTTAGAAACAAGTGTCAATCCTTTCGAATTTCAAGCTGCACATTTACTGCGAAATCTTGGTATGGTCCAATCTGTCCGGGAAACGGTCAGCGGGCTAGACGAGATTATCGCCAAAATGCTCGACGTTCAGATTTTCCCACAGATTAGAACACTGGCCGTGTCATTGGCTAGGCCATATCTAAACAGCCAGATTTCCCAGCTAATAATGACGAGGCTACAAAAGGAAGATGACCCGAGTGCGGCGAGTGCAATTATAAAGCTGACCCCGACAATTCTGGAGCGGTCGTCCAGTGATGAAGAAACTTTGAACGCTTGCCTCAATATTATATTCGACGCGCTGCATGTCAAAGCTGAACCAATTGAGAAATGGGATTTGGTGCTAATGATCAGACTAACAAAAGCGCTCGGGATTGCGTCAACACAGACGCCAGCCGTTTTGCTGAATCACGATATCAAATCTGTACTCGAACTTTCGCAACAGCTGAATTTAGCCGAAAATTTACAGTCTGCTTTGGCAAAGAACCTAGCATTTATAGCAGCAAACATTAAAGATGCAACGGATGATCTACAACTCAAGCAGTTGTGTGATCAGTGCATCACCACGGTCGTGTAGAATACGAGTAAAATCAAAGAGGGGGTGTAAAAATATCTTTATGCAATTACGTTTTCTGCAGGATTAGTATTTCTCTGCAAGATAAATACAAGCTAACAATTCTATACGATTGTCTCAATCTTTCTAGCGTAGTCAAGCGTGTTACCAATCAACCTCTCCGCCGGCACAGACGCGTCGTCTGTATCTTCACGCACTTCTGGGAAATAGATTCGACCATCACGAATACTCCAGCCATGTTCTTCGTTCACAAAATCGACAATGTCCTGATCAGACTGCAGAAACAACAAGTGTCGCGCATTGACGACCGGCAATGATTTGTAAGCTCGAGCAGCACACGACGCAATTTCACTTCGAACTGTATATGCCAACGACTCTGCAAGCACGGCGAATTCAGGCGACGGAAACTTGGACTGCTCTGTGATCGCCTGCCACACCTTATCGTACGAGCCCTCCATGAGCCACCGCTCTAGTCGCACCGGGTAAGAAAGGAACGCATCGTCTTCTGGATTCACGAGCGTCTCCAGCTCCGTGTGGAACTCGGCCACTTCGTTTTTAGATACAAGCAGTAGCAAGTAAAGCGCCACCAGTCGGTTCTCGTTCTCGGATTGTGGCAAGTTCAGCGACTTGGCGTAAAACGGCCGCACTTGAGCAAACAACCGTGTCATATCTTCTTCATTTCGGTTATGGATCGACACAAGCACACCAACTTCGAGCAATTGTCGTGCTGCAATCAGATCCTGTTGCTGAGCTTGGTGATTAGGCACAATGAGGTTGGCCCTCGCCAGCTCGATCTTGATCTTGGGCAGCAGCTCGGATGCCTGTGCATAGTTGCCGCTTTCGAACGTCCGGACGAAATCTTCTGCAAGCGATTGAAGTGACATTGGGTAATTGTAAATCTGGTCGATGCTTTATTCTATATTGTAATCGCTTAGAAACTCTCGCGCAGATCTATGGTGGCCTTCAGGGCGGTCGCGGTGGGTGCTGTGGTAGTTGGTGCTGGGAGTTCCACAATATACGCGCGGCTGACGATCCAACGGGGTATTTATCAGCACATCTTGACTGTCAGTGGGTGAAAATGCCAACAGCTGTGACTTCATTCATGTCGTGATATATGCTTCTTGACTTGATGGTATGGTTTCGGAGATATATAAGCTGTAACTATTGATAATTTGTGAACGTGCGTTCCATTATAAACCAAGCTATCGCTCCCGCCATATCCGGCTAAGCACGTCGTCTCCTCTGCGGGATAAACAGCAGCGCAGTTAAACTATCATACATACGGCGCATCTGCAAGTAACGGCGGCAGTCCCCCGTTATGAACTATTTTTCTGTAATGGCTGGCCACTGTGGAAAAGTGCCAAAAACACATATTCAATCAACTAAACGAATCAGATTCATAGATCTATATAAATCCGGAATATTCCGTTCATAGTAATCGTGAAATGCAGCTGGAGAAATTATATAAAAAAAGCCTCATTGATGCACCTTCATGCCCTGCGGTTGCGGCTCTTCAGACTGTCCAGCGCTGGTCGGTCTCACCGCCGTCCACACGCACCACCACACCCTCTTTCATCATCATCGGTATCACTCTATAATCACTCACCACAATACCTCCGCCGTGTTTAATTTGTGGAATCGCATTTAATATCCAGCAGAACTAGAGTCTATAACATTACTCTATACTGTACAGTACTCTTGTTACAAGGAAGAAAGAATAAGCTGTTCGGAGGATAAAACTCAGGTGCAAAGCAACAACACGACACTCAACACTCTAGTCAACTCCTTGGCTCCGACTCACTCACTCACAGTTCAACCATGGCCGAGATAGCAAAGCAACTCGCAATGCAGAAGCTCAAGTCTGCAGCGGCAGATGACGGACCCAAGATAAAGAAGCATGGGTCCCCTGAGGAGTATGTACACATATTTTACTGGCGGTCCCCGGGGTTGAAGGGGACGAGATAAAATCAAAAAGGACTAACGTTTTTCTATTAGGAAAAAGCCAAAGCATTCTACTACGCATCAATCGAAACAGGACAACCATCATATTCTTTCTATAAAGACCCACAATCTTCCCAAATACGACAGCGGAGACGAACCGCCCGCTTATGAGTTTATGGACGATTCGCCCACTCCGGATGAGGAAGACGAGCAGGACTACGTCAAAGGTGGCTACCATCCTGTTACCGTCGGCGAAACATATAAAAACGGCCGCTATATAATAGTTCGCAAGCTCGGATGGGGCCATTTCTCAACAGTGTGGCTCGCTAAGGATACAGAGAACCATGATCACCATGTAGCACTCAAAGTCGTCAGGTCGGCGACGCATTACACGGAGACTGCACTTGATGAGGTCAGCCTACTGACAAAGATTGTTAGCGCGAATCCCGATCACCCTGGCAGATCTTGCGTTGTGGGTCTTTTGGATAGTTTCAAGCACACTGGACCTAATGGTGTCCACGTATGCATGGTGTTCGAAGTGCTAGGCGAGAATCTACTAGGGTTGATCAAGCGATACAATCACAAGGGTATACCAGTGGAGCTAGTCAAACAGATCACGAAACAGGTGCTACTCGGTCTCGACTACTTGCATCGCGAATGCGGGATCATCCACACAGACTTGAAGCCGGAGAATGTGCTAATCGAGATTGGCGATGTTGAGCAAGTGGTGAGAGAAGTTGAAGAGCAAGAGCGACGCAGAAATAGTGCTGCTAGCATGAAGAGTAGAGCAGGCAGGCAATCAAGACGGCAGAGTGTTATAACCGGGTCGCAGCCTTTACCAAGTCCATTGAAGACGCTTTCCAATGGCTATTTTGGGTCAGAGTCGTTTAATACGGGAATGTTCAACAGCCCTACTAATGGACACAAATTAAGCCGTGAAAGCACTCTCGAGTCAATTGAGAAGCTAAAAGAAGTGGATATTAATGACGACTCGCCAACTAGACAGTTTGGAGCATCGCGGTCCTCGTCTAGTAGACGGCTGACGGCACTTGATGATAATTTCATTTCGGTAAAAATCGCTGATCTCGGCAATGCGTGCTGGGTAAACCATCATTTCACAAACGATATCCAAACGCGACAATATCGTGCACCGGAAGTGCTGCTGGGCTCGAACTGGGGCGCAAGCGCAGATGCGTGGAGTGCAGCTTGCATGATCTTTGAGTTGCTCACGGGAGACTACCTCTTTGATCCACAGTCAGGTTCAAAGTATACCAAAGATGATGATCACATTGCTCAGATTATAGAGCTTCTAGGAGAAATACCGTCTCGAGTGATGCTGACTGGACGCTGGACTTCAGAATTCTTCAATAGGCGTGGGGAGCTGCGGGCAATCCAGCAGCTCAAGCCGTGGGGGCTCAAATCCGTGCTCAAGGCCAAGTATCACTACAAGGACGAAGACTCTGATGTTCTGTCTGATTTCTTACTTCCCATGTTAGATCTTGAGCCTAAACGACGTGCTGATGCTGGAGGAATGTCCAACCACCAATGGCTCGATGACGCAAAGGGGCTGGAGGACTTGCATATTGACCGGGCCAGCAAATCCAAGGGCGAGGACATTGATGGATGGGCGAACGAAATCGTCAAAAACGCATAGATCTTGCCTATTTGTGTGCTTCTGTTTTCCTCCCTTCTATTTCAATGAATATCCGTGATGGCAAACACTCATTTTTTAAAACATCACCTTGACAATTTTTTTTTAACTGCATATTTTCATTCATTTATGATATTTAGACAGAGATCTGGCGTTTTTCCAGACTCTCGGCATGTTTGTAAATATATATCCTTAACAGCTCTGATTTAAGAACAAGATACATCGCGAGCAGCAGTCGTCGGTTCTTGTGTGCTGCGGCAACCAAAGGTCTGTGTCGGATGTCTCAGCCTCGCGTCATTCGAAATGTCCCACAGTCAAATCACTTGTATTAGTTGAGCGCAACCTGTTCGCAATCACACATCACATTGGGAAAAATATATAGAGCCCGATAATGGATAATGAGCCAGTTGAGCAATTCATCATGGGCAAGTAAAATACCGCCTGCACCCGCGGGATCAAAGCGACAGAAGGTATGGGAGTTTATAAAACAGAAGCGTGAGGAGTATCTTGGCGGCGACAGCGACGACGACGGCGATGGGTTCGAGGCAGTGGACAGGCATGTGCTATTAAACAAACCTTTCCACGGAGAGCAGCTGGTGCTCTACCCATCTTACTGCTATGCTTCCGAGGGCAAGTATCATGTTGAAGTTCGTGGGTTGTTGTTTGTTGATGCAGGCATGAACAGACGATCAAGAGTAATGTTTAGCCTTGCCAAACAGTTTGCAGGTCTGGGGAACGAGAATTTGGTAGAAGAGAGCGATTATGAAATGAAGCAGGAGTTTGAGAAAATGGAGCATGAATTGAGCCACCCGATGGCTCCAAAACGGACATCCACTCAGATGAGCGACATGTCAGTGTCGTCGACATCATCAGTTTCATCTTTACAACAGCGGGAATCGATATTCCACAAAAGGTTCTCGCCATTTTTCTTTAAAGCTGCTCCTAATCGCCAACTGCTGGTTCAAGTTGGCCCCTTGAAGTCGTCAAGCACCGGCGAGCCGCAGCTCGATACTTTTGAAGTCGTTACCAACTCTACAGGGCGTTTCTCAATTCGCTGCGAGGTTGCTTACGAGCCTTACTTGGTACATGTTGAAGCGAGCAAAGAAGTATCCGCAATTGAGGAATCGATTCTCATTCAGGAAGAAGGGGTGAGCGTGATCTCAGATATTGACGATACGATACGGCTCACAGGTATCAATGGAGATAGAAGAGACTTACTCAGAAATGTCTTTATCAAGGAATTTTCAGCTGTTACTGTTAATGGTGTGATGGATTGGTACCAAAAAATGGCGGAAAAGGGGTGCAAGTTCCACTACGTCTCCAACGCTCCATGGGGCTTGTTCAGTACGGTATCTGCCTATCTTCAAGAAAACGGGTTCCCAGCCGGCTCAATTCACTTGAAACGGTACTCGAGCGTATGGAAGGGTCTTTTCGAGCCCGGCGCGGAAAAGAAGCGTGTCAACCTGTTTTCCATTCTGCGGGATTTTCCAAACCGGAAATTCATCTTGGTAGGTGACTCGGGCGAGTATGACCTCGAGGCGTATACGGAGCTAGCATGTGCATTTCCAAAACAGATTCTTGCAATTTATATCCGCGATGTTACAATGCCCCAGTCGGATTCTCAATCGGATCTGAGCATGGCAAATTACACGCTACGCCCCGACGAGATTGATAAGTACAACGCTAGACCACCGCCCAAAACACGAAGCCTTATGACCCAAAGTGAACCGATAATAAATTTGCCTGCAGTTGAGATGGCCAGGCCAGTGCCACCACCTCCTCCGCGCCGTCGCGAAACAACGCGACCTTCGACTCCGCCACAACCCTTGCATTCAGAGAGCCTTATAGACCTATCAGAGCCGGTGATACCCAAAAAACAAAAGCCAGTGATCCCCCGCAAGCCAGTTGGTCTTCGGCCACAATCAAAATCGACGCCAGCATTGGCGATGACAGCGACGAGCACGCCAACGGTGTCATCATCACCATCACCATCACCGTCGCCGGCGCCTCCGCCTGTGCCGCCTCAACGGCGTTCTCAACCTACAACGCCAACTCCAGATAGTCAATCCACACAAAATTCATTAAGTGCCGAGTCAGCGGTTACACCAAGAGCTCTCACGCCTTCGCCGCCACCGCCACCACCACCACCGAGAACCCAGTCAGGAGCGTCAGCCGCACGCGCCGCTGCTGTCGCGGCTAACAGGACTGCTCCTTCAGAGCAGCGACCGCCATTGCCAGCACGACCCAATCCCACACCTTACCAACCGGCAGTTAAAGCTAGACAACGCCGAAGCCAATCGCCGGCTCCCGCATTCGGGTCAGTTTCGTCGCAAATACCGGGAGAGTTCCCTGACGAAGCGACGCTGGATTACAACTTCAAGATTGAAGATTGGAAGATGCGTATAGCGCGTGCACGAGACCAATTGCCCGGTACAGTGAGGCTAAGAATGTGGCGAGTAGGTGACGACATTCAAGATGAAAGCTTGCTAGTAGTTCAAGCGGCGGCTCCGCAGGGTCGGCCGCAAGAAGGTGTACTTATTTGAAAAATATCATGAGTTATGTTCATAGCATTAGTATCAATAGCAGTACAGCGTGATGATTAAAAAGTTCGGTTAGTTTAGATCTATGTTGACGCGCTTTAGTGCATCGACAGCCCAGGACGGATAGTTCTTCTGTGGGTACAGGTCACTGAAGAATTTCTGGACGTATTCAGGGTACTGATCTTTAATGATTGCACGCCGTGCACCTCGCATAAGCTCCAACTGGTACCATACATTGTGTAATGTGATCAAATGCGCGCCGGTGGTCTCCTTGCCGGCGATATGGAAGAGCATGGCCCGGGTGAACCCCATGCCGCCTTCAGCTTTGGGCTTACATACAGGACACTTGCATCCTTCCTCTATAGGGCCGAAGTCCTCAGAATATTGCTTATTCTTGAGGTTCAGCACACCCTTATGTGTAATAGCGTTTCCAAATCTCGCAGTTCTGGTGGGATAAACGCAGTCAAACAAGTCGGCTCCTAGTGCCACAGAGACTATCAGGTCCTCTGCATATCCGACCCCCATGCAATACCGAGGCTTGAACTCAGGTAAGATATCAGTACACGTATCCACTACCTTGCAGTAAGACTCCTTGTCTTCACCGCCAGAAAGTCCGCCAATGGCGATACCTGGCGTGTCTCGCTTCATCATCTCCTTGCAGCACTCCTTACGCATCTCCTCATCTAGACCGCCTTGAATGATAGCGAATAAATTCTGGGTATCTTTGTTCTTATGTGCCGCAATGCATCTATCGAGCCATCGAATACTTCGTCGCATGGCTTCTTCCATTCGCGGGCCCGTCGTTAGGGTAGCAACTACATCATCTAACTGCATGATGATATCTGATCCGATAGAGTTTTGAAGCTCAATCGAGTGCTCAGGAGTTAGTAGCATGGGCGATCCGTCGTGCGGACTCAAGAAATTGACACCTTCCTCAGTGATAGTCGCCAGCTTGAGCAACGATACCATTTGAAACCCACCGCTATCAGTGAGAATATTCCTGTTCCAGCCTTGAAGCTTATGAGCACCACCTACTTTGTCCAGCACTTCTTTCCCCGGTTTCAAGCCAAGATGATAAGTGTTGTTGAGGCAAATCTGGCATCCTAGATCTTTGAGCTGCTCGTACGTCAAGCCCTTTAGCGATGCCTGAGTGCCGACGGGCATGAACATTGGTGTTTCGACCGGTCCATGTGGCAATATCATCGTGGCCGCTCTAGCCTTTGATTTCGAGCATTTTTTGACTACTTCGAATTGTAGTGCAGGGCTGTTGTACTTCAACATTCGTTCCTGTTTTGAAAAAAGTGATCTCGAAGATGACGATGAAATAAATATTTTTTGAGACACCTCTCGACACACAAAACTCAACACCGCACTTTTTTAGTTTAGTTTGTCCGACCAACTGCTAGAAATGTCTTTCAAAAAGCGAGGAGTAGTTATTTCAGGTCGTCAGCCTGTAGCTCAGAGACCAAGTGATGATATTCTAAGTCATGAGGGAGTCAAGCCATCAGTGCTTACATCTCAGCCGACAACGTCAACTGGCTGCGCTGACCTTGACGGACTTCTTGGACACTGGGGATTACCGCTGGGGCATTCGCTACTGGTTGAGGAGACAGGTACGACAGACTTTGCATCAATTTTGCTGAGATCATTCGGTGCACAAGGTGTATTGCACAATAGGGCAAGTGGTAAGACGATTATTGCGGTGATTGGAGCCGATGATTCGTGGGCAAGAGAGCTACCGGGGGTATACAAGGATAAAAAAACCATTAAAAGAGAGAAAGTGCAAGAGCAAGAATCGAAAGTGAGTGTTGGAAATATGAGTGATAAAAACATGAAGATCGCGTGGCGGTATACACGGCCAAACGCAACGAATGCCAACAGTATACAAGTGACAAGTGACAATCATGGAACGAAGCAGAACTACAATGTGAAACTTGACTTCACTACACGATTGGTACCGACACCTACAAGGCAAGAAGTCGTCAGTTTAGGAAACAATCTGGTAGCAGCAGTCAACGGGCTCGATCGCCTGTGTGCGGAGGCAGCGACGCAAAACACGATAGTAAGGGTCGTTGTGCCGTCGCTTCTTCACCCGGCAATATTCCCGGCAGAAGCATATAACCAGGCTCTGCCTTTTCTTCACTGTCTTCGAGTATTGTGCAGAAAATACCCAACAACTTTGGTGGCTATGACGTCGATATCTCTAGAGCTTCTTCCTCGACACAATGCTATTACGCGATTCATGGAGCATGCCGTCGACGGGATCATTCATTTGGATCCCTTCAAAACCCCGCTTTCCCCCGAGTCTAACGAAAAACAAGACCAGGGGCTCATTCACATCTACAAGCTGCCCAGCACGAGCGAGAAGGGTGCAATGGTGAAGCGGCTGTCAGAGCACTCGTTCAGAGTTGGCCGTAAACAGTTTGAAATCAAGGAATTCGGGATTCCTGTCGACGAATCCGAAACTGACTCTAAACCCAATCCCATAGATTACTAGGCTGTATATAGAACGAGATGTATACGATTATTTATTACTTCAAACTACTTATGAACCCAAAGGAGAGGGGTGTTTCAGGCGTAAGCGATGTGCACAGCCGCGCACCAGGCTGCTTCCCTCTCACACATCCCCTCGCCTAGGCCTTACCGTGCGATTGTTCCACGCAAAAAACACAAACATCCAGGTTTCCTATTATCCCGTGCTGCTCGAGTTTTACAAAGGCATTTTTACATCAACTATATATACCTCTTGTGTAGGAGGGACGTGATGAATGAGGATAGCGTCCGTCTGCGTTTGAAGCTCCCTTCGAGCTCAAAGCTGCGTGGACTGCTTCACAAATCGTCGCTCTCACTACTTGGGTCCACTGAACGGTTGACTGGGGCACTTGGGGTTTTACACGTCAACGCCTCGGAAACACCGAAATCTAACGAGGTATTAGAAGGATTCGACTCCCACGAAGAGCAAGAGGATTATGATAGCCGCTCTTTTTTGTCGGTGCCGCTGGTGAAAACAAGGTCTAGAGCTGTAAGCAGTGCGTCGGACAACTCTTTCAAGAGTCTCACGCGCTGGGCATCACAGTCGTCGCTATCAGTCAGCTTGAAAAATACATGGGAAGCAATCGGTGGGTATACGAAAGAACGTCTACTGGAAGAGAATGAAAGCGGTGTTGCATTCAATGAGAGCGAAGCATCGGAGGACGAATCGCCGCAGCTCGACCCTACAAGATGGCTACCATCGGAACTAATTGTGCATATTCTTCAAAATCTGGACTTCAAGTCTTTAGTGGCATGTATGCAGGTTTCGACCAAGTGGAATAGCGTAGCGAGCATGAATGCGGTGTGGAGGGAGCTATATTTGCATCAATATGGATGGCGAGTAGTCGACGATCTACCGCCAGGAGTCAGCTGGAAAATGCTTTTTGAGACGAAGCTGGAGCTGGAATACCGCTGGAAAAACGCCGAGGTTGATCCCAAAGTACTGGTTGGTCATACAGACTCTGTCTACTGCGTCCAGTTTGACGACAATAAGGTCGTAACTGGCTCGCGAGATCGAACCATCAGAGTATGGAGTGCCAAGACTGGTGCTTTATTACGAACAGTAGGAGTTGGCATCAAGGATTCACTTCCTTCCGACCCTACTGCTATTTATCATTCAGGGTCCATTCTGTGTCTCAGCTACGATGACGAGATTATGATATCAGGCTCTAGCGACTCTTCGTGCATTATATGGGACATGAACAAGTTCAAGCCCATCCAGCAGGTCTATCGCCACTCTGCAGGAGTTTTGGATGTCTGCTTGAGCGCAAAGTACGTTGTTTCCTGCTCCAAGGATTCGACGCTTTGCGTGTGGGATCGAACCGATCCCAAGTTCGCTCTCCGTTGGCGATTCCAAGGCCATCGTGGCCCTGTCAATGCCGTTCAACTCGACGGAGACTTTATCGTCAGTGCAGGCGGGGACGCCACAGTCAAACTGTGGAGTGCTTCGACCGGTAAACTGCTGCGGGAATTTCATGGCCACACTCGCGGGCTGGCGTGCGTTCAGATTTGTACCACCGCTCGTCGAGTCGTGAGTGGAGCAAACGATGATACCATCAGGGTGTGGGATCTAGACACAGGTGACTGTCTTCATACTCTGGAAGGGCATATGGGGCTGGTACGCTCGGTGCATATCTTCAACAATCGCATTGTATCTGGATCGTATGACCAAACCATCAAAGTATGGGATCTGCATACCGGTGAGCTCCTCTCCGATATTGAAGGCTGGCACGGGTCGTGGATTTTCTCTGCAAAGGCCGATGCTAAGCGCATTGTGACAACCTCGCTTGGCGTCAAACCAGTGATAATGTATTTTGGAAAGGGTTTAAACCAAGAACTGTTGGACTACATTCGATAAAAAAACTTGATGAATTCATGAAACGTTTAATTTTTCTCCTGTTTTACTTCATAATTATATATATATTGCATAAATCATCTTCAACAAATAAGTTTCAGGTATTTTATTTCATCAGTGACCCGTGAGTACAGGCTTTCGAGGATTGATGACTCGATGCCTCGCCTCAGACATGTATGCAGTGGCAGCCTGCAACAAGTACGCAAGGGATCCAAGAGCTCTAAATGCTGCCAGAGCGGCCACAGACCAAAGAATGAACTTAAGGTATACGTTGTTCGCTGTATCTCCAATGCCGAAAATTTGTGTCATGATCATAGCAAGGATCGCGTTGGATATCATCCATACCAGCACCACTCGAGTTCGTACTTCTCGATAGTAGTCATCGGTAATTGTATGCTGCGAGGGCCCACTCTCCGGTGCCTTTTTGCCTTCCCGCAAGTTGCACAGCGCCTCTTCGTAGCCACTGTCAATATCGAGCTGCTCAGATGGAATCTCAATTTCAACCACATCTTTACCTGCTTCGGATTTCACAACGGCATGGCCAAGATCCTGAGAAGCCACGTTATCGCCTTTGGTACCCCAGGTAACGTCATGAGTGTTGCAAAATGCATAGACCTGAAGTGTGACAGTGTAGCCCGGAAGAAGCAAGAAATACTGCAAGGACGACGTGAAAATATGCCATGGCTCCAAGTAGAGGAAGGACATGAGTGCGTAGAGACCATATGTCGAGGCAAGTGATACAATTATTGTCGTGAATATATTGTCACCCAGACTAACACCTTGTCCTTCCATAATGACGCTCTTGATCACGAAATATAAACCACATCCCGAGGCATATGCAGCTATGACCGCCAAAAGTATCATTGACGCCATAAATAGCCACCTAGCTCCCTGAGGTCGATTACCCAAGGAAAGAATAAACTGGGATGCAATCACACAGATAAGCGCATACTTGAAGATCAAAAACAAATAAAGGCCGCCATTGTGAGGAATCGTTGTTGCATTTTTGCCGGCAAGAGAGCCTGCAACGAAGTAAAATGCAAGATAAAAGTTGGCGAGAGAGAAGAACGTAAACACAAGTTGCACAAATTGATAAAGAAACTCAACATGCAAGAAGAACTTCCGAAGGATCGAGTGGTCAGTGTGCCAGATTTGTTTAAAATGAGTCTGAGCATAGATTGCCGCAAAAAGAGCACCATTAAGCCATCGTCGACGCTGACTGATAAATTCAGGTACTGTGTCCGGAACGTCTGTCTCACCGGTAGCAGATTTAACATACTTGAGAATCCACTTTTCACCTCTCTTAGCGACCAATTCCCAGCACAGAATTCTGTCCTCGGCTAGGTACATGTTTGAGGTAAATACATCCGAATCGGAACCATGCAAAAACTCTCCCTTGAAGTAAGAGTTCAAAGGGCCGGTGCCATCAGGCAGATTTTGCAGCGCACGATATCGATAAGCTGAAAGCGCACCTGGTAAGACAGAAATGTAGCCAAATGCAGATTCAAGCGGCTTATCGAGAATATTGGACATTTTGTATTCAAAGTTTTGGGCAGCCACGAGGGGGTTGAGCAAGTTTAGACCGCCAGTACCTTTCATAGCCTTGATTTCGCCACAAGCTCCGGCAACGTTCGAGTCGCTATCAAAGGCTTTCCAAAGATGATAGATAGAAGTTGGCCCAGGTTTAGTTCCAACATCCAACAGAATGCAGACATTAGGGTTCAAGCTTGGGCAGAATGCGTTGAAAAGCCATCTGTGCGAGTTGATTTTTTTGGCATTCTGTTCCTTCAAGCAAAATATCATTTGGACAGGAACAATGCCTTTCTCGGCTCCCTGGAACTTCAAGCCAGGGTCCAATGAAACCTGTGTTGTGTATTCGAAAATATGCGCCTGGACTGGCACCTCATTAACAAACGACTTTGCAATGCCCTCTTGAAACACGCCCATTGCAGCCAAGCTATCTAGCACTCTAGGATGGATCTTAGATCGACCGTCAGAAACGATTGTCACAACAACTTTTTTCCAGCCATCTTTGCCCCACACTCGACTTTTATTTCGAGAGCAGAGATGTGCAATGTTTTTCATAACCGCGTGAAGCGTTCTAGTGAATGCTTTTTCATCTTCGTTGTACATTGTTATGCAAATGCAGAGTTGGATATCTCGTGAATAAAGTGCTTGCCGCAGATTGAATCCAGATTCATTGAAATTGTCTGGGTCGGAAGTGCAGGCTGTGTACCGCATGTACACAAATTCATCATTGTCACGTCTGGGAAGGAAACTGTACAGTTTTGTTGGTACTGGACAGTCAAGTACCAAATTTCCACGAACAAGCTTGACTTCTTTTCTTGTCATGCTCTTATGTCGTCGTGGCTGAGCCTTGGAAGGAGCTTCGACAACGACCTCACTAAGAGTTGGAGCATCGCTGTTAGCGGAAACCAATGATCGTGAATCCGAGTCAAGGTCTGGGTATTTGTAGTGTCCATGCTCGCTATTTTCATCGTAACTGGCCTCAGTTGCTCCATCATCGAAGTCTTCTTCATCATCATCCTCTTCTTCAGCTTCTTCTTCTTCATCGCTGCTCAAAAGCTCAATGACTTCCGAGGCCTCAGAACCGTGAGACATTCCAGAAAGAACACTGGAACGGGCGCTTGCCCTACTGAAGTCAGGCTGTGGGGGGATAGGTGGCATAACCGTATTATTAGGTGCGATGCTATCCATTGGAATACCGGTATGCTCAAATGCGGGAGTCTCTTGCCGGGTGAACATTGACCGCTGCGTGGAACCGAACGGAGGATATCCACGAACGGGAGAAGAGGAGCCATGCACTCTGGTAGGAGAACCTGGTCGGCTACCTGGTGTATTAATTCTTTGAGGCGAGGTAGCATGGTATCGGGAAGCAGACCCAAGCAGCGACTGGGTTGCAGCGGCCGGAGAGTGGTGCGGTGAGTTCGAAGTGATATCGTCTTGAAGGTTAGTCTAACGTATTCGGACTTTTTCAATTGGCATACCCAGGTGTAAATTCATAGTTCTAGAAGGAGAATTGTGTGTCGGAGACTGGTGAGCAGGCGACGGAGGCATTGGCAAGCCTCGACGTTGGCCCGTAGGACTTTGGTCGAGGTGAGAGTAATTGTTCATACTACCTGATTAACGTTCACGTCTTTAGGATTCAGGCAGGAACAAGGTTCAGGGAAGCGAATGTGTAGTGGGAAGAGAAAGAGTGTATGGTCTATGTGGACCATCAAGGGTATTTATTTCAAAGAGAGATCTAATGAGGAAAGAGTAAACAAAACAAAAGTCACGTGCCCGGTTGTGCGTCGTGTGTGTTGACCAGCCGCACCGCTGCGCAGCCTTTAAGCGTCGATGCAGAATCTCGCGCAGATCCTGCGCACACGCGTAAACATCGTCCAACTAGGTACTACTACGGTACTATCCGGCTGTACAGTCTAGAGATGGCAGCAAATCGGGGAATCTATCTGTCGATGGAGATCTCTAATATGTCTCAAGATTATTAGTGTATCAGACTGAACAGAATCGATACCGTAGTTGGATGATGAGATGAGATCACTCTCGTCTGGTCACCTTGTAAACCGCTCTGCACGATCGAACGCAATGTATGGTGTCACAGTCGTAAATTTTAGATTTAACGTTATAGCTTTTCCATTTGTTTTCTTCTCTTGCAATTGACGCAAAGATCAAAATTAAAAATCGACTAGTGCTCATGCTCTGTTGGCTGGGATGCTCAGCCGTGCGCAAATTACTCCCGCGCTCATAAAACCACACCACCAAAATTTCATTCGTAGTTCGGTACATTTACAAGCATACAATGTCTTTGCGAATAGCTCAACGTACATTGGCGCGACCATCATTGTTGAGGTCTTTCACTACTTGTCGACTGCTACGCAACACTGATGAGCAGAAAAGCTCTCGTGGAGTGCCAGACCCGGGCACCGAGAGGCACGGGTACGATCCGCTCAAACCACGAAAGCCGCTGAGTCGAATTACGATAGGTGACGAGTCAAATTACAACCCAGAAAAAGCCCAGGAGCAGAAGGCAATCGGGATGCTTAACTGGAAGGCAGCTGCATTTTTCATAATCACAGGCGCAGGGTTAACATGGTGGTTTAATCGCGAGAAGGAGCGAATCCAGATTCAGAGAGATGCTGAGCAAAATAGAGCAGTGGGAAAGCCTCAAGTTGGTGGGCCTTTTGAACTCATCGATCAAAACGGTAATAAGTTTTCAAGCGATGACCTGCTAGGCAAGTTCTCGCTCATATACTTTGGCTTTTCACTATGCCCCGACATTTGCCCGGAGGAACTCGACAATATGTCCGAAATCCTTGAAGATGTAAACAAATCGGAGAAGCTTCTTACGCCAGTGTTTATTACCTGTGATCCTAATCGAGATGATTCCGAGACTCTAAAGCATTATCTTGCCGAATTCCACCCTGATATCATTGGATTGACTGGGTCCTATGAAGACATTAAGCAAACGTGCAAAAAATATCGAGTTTACTTTTCTACTCCTCCAGATCTCAAACCTGGCGAAGATTACCTGGTCGACCATTCTATTTTCTTCTACTTAATGGATCCTGAGGGGCAATTTGTGGATGCACTTGGTCGCCAGTATACTGCGGAAACGGCTGCTAAGCGAATAAAGGATCACATGGCTGAATGGAAGCCAACTGCTGAACGTGAGAAGGCGAAAGAATCGTTCTTGGGGCGATTTATCTCATAAAGCTACTCATTTATTATCGTTCGTGTTTTTTTTGGCTATCCGGCTGCGTCGTGCGGCTTGGAATTGTAAGTAGGTGCTAAACGCCGCCAATTTGTGTAAATATCCCAGCTAAAGAAAAAGATCTCATATCCCTTCACACGCACTTTTTGTGGTTCTTGTTGATGAATCTGTTTTCTCTTGTCCTGATATCTCTCTGCTCGGCAGTTACATTTGCACAGCATGCGTTTGAGCAGTACACAGATGTTTGGCGAGGGTATCAAGTCATTCCTCGCCAGTTGATGACTGCTGAAGATTTAGTATCGTTGGGCTTGGAGGCCCTCGCAGAAGAATCTGTGCCGGTCAAACTCTCTGAATTGGGGAAATCCCTCGAGACAATGGCCACAGAGAACACGCCGATAGTAGTTCCAAAAGAGAGTTCTCTCATGCTCCTATTCAACTCATCGAGACCTGCAGCTGCTGGAAACACGTTCACTGCAGCTTTTTCGCGGAGCTCTTTGCCGCTAAGCTTGCCACAATTTTATTATGTTGTTGATCTTTTCTTGTTGGTTCCTTCGAGCTCCTTCTCCGCAACCCCTTTGGCGCTGGGTCGGTCAATGCCTACAGCAGATGTCTGGCTTCACAAGTTCGGTCTAGAGCGTGACAAGATCCCACTGGCAGGTAGCATGGTAGAGCAGGGAATGCCATTTGTCGCCTTTATATTTCAAAGCGGTGACGATTTGAACGATTTCGGTTCCTCAAGTCCGCACGAGTCTCTCAACCCGCCATCCAAGCACAAAATCTCGGATGCGATGGCAATTGCATCTAACGAAGCTACTAGGGCCGTAATTGCCAGCAGTGACGGGTTCTTTGATAATTTTGCCAGGGTCTTTGTCAATGCTTTAGGATATGACAAGCTCTTTCAAGCCATATTTTGTGAGGTCAATACTCAGGCAACAGAGATGAGTTACTGTGTCAGAAAGACTGATACTGACACTGAAGTTTCGGTTATAGCTCACGCCTCTATCTTTAACACTGAAAATGATGTTGGTTCAAATGGTGGGGCCGATGCTCGATTGAGCAAGCGCCTCTTTTGGGGATCCGATGACTGCGACGATGATGACGATGATGATGATGAAGAGGGCTTTGACTGGCTGAATCCGTACGACTATGACTACCTAATGCGATCTTCTATGGCAAAAAAACTGAAAAAAATGATTTCATTGATTGAGATTGGTATTGAAGATGATGACGATGGCAGCGGCGACGATGATGACGATGACGATAATGACGATGCCTTCAACGACGCAACATTTCCTAGATTCGGTGGTATGGATGAATTCATGGAAACATCTCCATACTTTCAAAGAGACGAGGACTCAGAAGATCTGAGTCTTAACGACCGATTGCAGAGGTTAGATAGACATGAAGCAGGTAAAGATGACAAGCGCCCAGACGACGTTACTGATGACATGCCGAATAAAGCTCCGCCGCCCATTTTTATCAGCACTGCTTCCGTAATTGCTGACGACAAGAATAAAAAATCGGACAGAGCACTTAAAAAGTTGAGGAAAAGTATGGCTTCAGAGTGATATCGTGAGCTAACAAGTAGTACGGCTTAGATTGGAGCGCATGGAAAAGGAAGACGCGAAAGAATCATTGGCCGACGAAATTATAGAGACAGAAAGTATGGCCGATACAGGAAGAACCATGCGGATTAAGAAATCGACAATTCCGCACTTGACCTTCCGAGGAAATGTCCACATTAGTGATTATGCACGCAACCTCTATAAGAAGTTGAATACTTTTGTCACAAATTCAGCCGACCATCAAGACGATTTGACAAATGTTGATGAAGAAACTGAAGATTACAGTGGCCCAGAGCTAGACCGACTATATGGTGCGACTGAACATCGCAACTTGGACGACGGAAGTGTCCAAGCTGAACTCAAGGTCGCAGAATCTGAGAGAGATAACATCGAGATGACTGATGAAGAAATGAGTGAATATTTAGCCATGCTCGAAAAAGATGATGCGGAGTATATCAACAAGGCAAGGCTATTCAAGGATCCTAACGCTGATGTTCGAGAGGCTGCTAACCCGATCAAGTTGAAGCGGTCTCAGAGTGTTCTCAACCGAGACAACTACATGTATCCGGAGAAAAAAGGTCAGTTGCAAAGACGACAAAGCCTTGAGAAATCGATGCATGATTCTCACGCGAAGGAGTGTATAGAAGTTACCTGGAAAGGTGTTTTTACGCATGCGCTCTTTGGAGAGCCAGCTAATTTCTGCACGACAGAGCAGATCAAAGCCCAAGCAAAGTCGCAAAACTAGATGTGTCTATAACAATTGAGCTTTATGAACTAGTACCTTGTATAGGAGGTTATAATTGAGAATATTTGCTAGAATAAACCCATCTATGTTTCGCAACGCACCAAGAATGCCCATCTTAGAAAGAACTTGCACGTAAATCAAAGTGTCATAAGGAGCGTCATATTCAAGAACTCTAACAAAGTCATCAAAAAAAGGTCATATAAGAAGAAGAAGAAAGTCATTACAAATATTTAAGCAAGAGAGCTTGGGCCGACCGGCTCACCAAGCAGGTCAGTAAGGATGGCAAAAATATCGGCACCAAGAGTCTCAAGGGCACCAGGCTCGAACACTGCAGAAAGGTAAGCAGTAGAAGAGCACGTGTTCTTCAACGCCACTCCGTTGAATCGGTCCTGAATCCATGCAATGGCTTGAGGAACGCCGAGGATCATCTCGGTGATATGTTCACCAGTCAAGTCCTTTCGCAAGTCAATGTTGGCACCTTCAGAACAGTAGAGGTTGTAAAGCCACTCTACATCCCTGAATGGAGCGATTTCGTCGTTCTCAGCATGGTAAACGAGGAATGGGGCTTTGGGAATGAACTGGCCCATGGTGTTCTCACCCATGACCTGCTGTACTACTGGGTTCTGAAGAATAGCAGAGCCGTCAGTGAAGAAGTCGAACCAGTTCTGGAAAGCCCGCTGCTCAATGTCCTCAAGCAAGCACTGGGTCTTGCCAGCCTCGAAAGTGGCCTTGTATTTAGGACTCAATTCGGCGTTGACCACTGCTGCAAAGTCTGGGTACTGCTGAGCGAGACCATTGATACCAGCGGTGACGAGACCGACAAATGGTCCACTGTTAGTGCTCACAGCGACATCGGAAATGTTGACGATAAGACCGCCGACAGCCACACCGACGAACTCGAGTTCTGGAGCATACTGAGGAGCCAGCTCTGCAGCCCATCCAGAAGCCAAAGATCCACCGGAGTAACCCCAGAGCGCGACTTGTGCATTCGAGTCAATGCCCGTGATCGAGCTAGACTGGAGTGCGGCTCGCACATTGTCAAGCACAGCATGGCCGGCCTGAGCGCCAGATGTGAAAGCAGCCTGTGGGCCCTCGTAGTCTGGTGTAATGACCACATATCCAAGGTTCAGTGCCGTCTCAATTGCAAGAATCTCGACTTGCGAAGAGATACCGGACGGATTGGACTGCGCCTGAAGCACGTACGATACAGCGCAGTTTAGTGCTGCAGAGTCTTCAGCAACTTGGTATGACACGATTTTGGAAAAATCGGCATTGTGAGGTATCAGAACAGTGGTTACAGTGGCTTCGGCATTGCCCAGCGCGTCAGATGTTCGATAAAGAATCTGATAAGTTCCCTTCAAGTTGTCCTTCAAGTCAAACAATCCTGGAGGATTAGGTGACTTTCGGGAACTGAGAATGGCACCCAATGGCTGACTCTCGTATCCGGCAGGTGGCGTATAGAATGGATCCTCTGACGGAGGAAGCGGTGCGCTTCGTTTGTTAAGAGGCACGGCCGTCACGACCAACGCAGATACTGCTGCAAAGATTGCACTGGAGAGCTTCATAATCAGAATTGGCTGTCTGCTGAGGACTAATATCACTTTTCAGAGAAATCTATCATCCTTTTATAGCTTTCGTTAACCTTCGTTCACGTTACTGAATATTTTGGAATTAAGTGCGGGGATGCGGGGAGGTGAAATTGCCAGAACCGTAAACACCGCCGGTCATACGATTTACCGATTGACCTTCCATGCTGTCTCTCGGTGCCATGAGACAACATGCATGAACGCTGTGCATAGGGTATGCCGCTGCTTTTCCGCCTCGTAAAGCTTCACAGGTACCTACGTGCTTGATACTTCTCGGGATGCTTTCTCCGTCCAGCAATTGCTTGGATATAATGAATAAATCCGTCCAACGCAATTGGGAAGTGACCACTACCCTAAGTTTATGTTCGTTCTGCAATGCATGGCTTCACGCCGATGTTCGGGGTCTGTGGATCTCAGATTATGCCGGCTCCCGTTGCAGGTCTGAACCAATTTGCGTCCTCATGTAAGATCCGGACCCAGGTCGTACTTCTAGGCCAATTTCAAAAGCGGAGAAGAATGGTCCAAATAAACATTTGCCGCACATATCCGCGATTCATCGTGCTCTTTGATGCTTACAAGCTCGAACACGGCCGAATCATCCATCTAAACTTCCCCAGTTTGAACCGGCATCAATCTAGCTGCACTTAACGTATCGTCTTTCATTTCGGCAGCTGACTGCTTCAGCTCGTCTTGGTATGCGCCGTAAGAAAAACGCCTGAAGCTGAGTCGTCAAGGGTCATGAAGAGGCGGTGGAGATACATCTAATGGCCTCGGTGTCATATGCGCCGAGTTTATTGTCAATGTGCGGGGATATACATGAACGGCTTATTGCAAGGGACAAGGGAAGCACAGAAGATCTGGTCTTCTATTACTTGGTCGCTGTAGAAAGGCGCTGACTTGAAGCCGAAGCTAAGAAAAACAAAATGCGGGGGTGTGCGGTTCCTGAGTAGCGCAGGTTGCATCATGTCGCAAAGCCCATACAATGCCCCGCCCATTATAAACAGCTTCCAAACGTTACCGACGCACTTACGAGTGTGTGGTCTAAATGAAAAAAAAAAAAAAAACAACCAAGATTATCGAGCCGTAAAACTAATACCAACCGCGAACCGCGAGGGGTTACTCTAGGCACCGGTCCTCTGGGTGGATGCATGCGAGAAAAGCTTTTGGAGGAAGCAAGGGTCAGATCGCCAAGCCGCTCGCCAACGGGCCGTTGCACCCTGAACGCTGAGAAAATCAGGGCCGTTTGAAAATCTCTTACCTGTCCATTTGATGGTCCGCAAGTTCGAACATCTTCATTTACAATCCTTTGACAGGCAAATGCGTCTCAGCACCTAAGCCGTTGACAGAGAGTCTGATGCTGCATGCATTATCCATGCGCGTCGCTGATGGCAAATGACGGGCGGCGGGCGTTTTGATCTCCTGCAGCCCGAGTGCTGGCGACACCATATTTTGTATCCGACAAATCTATTGAGATAATTTTTTTTTGGAGAGCAAGCCCACTTTATCGAATTGTTATGGCATTGGCCTATAGCAAGCGAATCGTACCCTGCGTCGTCACCAGAGAAAGTCTCATTCTCGTGCATGTGAGGAATGCGATACGGAGCAGAACATTTTTTAAAGACAATTTTCTACCCCACAATAAGCGCCTTGGACTCGCGATCCACTTTGCATACATTCGGTCCTGCTCTGCAATGGCCGGGCCCATTTATTATGTGGTAATAATGTGCTTCTACTGGCCGAAGTTTAGTCTTGAATTTTATTGCTCGTCAATTCCGTTTAGGAAGGAAATAAAGTGTCAAAGTCGTAATTCGTAACGCGAAATATATGAACTGTCCGCCTGATTCACGTTTAGTAAGGACTTAAATCGAATCTGTGGCCTTATTGCACTCATCGAGTCCATTAACACATGAAATTTTAGCTGCCAGCCGCTTCAGTGAAAACAAGCTTTTTCTTGTCTTCAAGCCCCTCGCTGCGTTGCTCGGTTCAATATTGAGCCGACCGTCGGGTGAATTGCTGTATGCGATCCAGCCGCCTCGTCGGACCTTAGTAAAACGGGCCACGATGTGTGGGGTCAAAAAAAAGTTGAAATGGTAACACCTCAGGTGACATTCTACGCTCTGATGGTGCTGTGGTCTTTTGGCCTATATGGTGTTGTCCATTTCGGCAAGGGTGCTAATCTTTCATAGAGCATTGCAAGTTGACCTACAAATTACATACTCTACTTCTTCAATGCAGACACGAAGTTGAACCATTGAATAAAATCTTGGGCGCATTTTTCCTTGGCAAACTTGACGATTGGGTTGTTGATATCACCTTTAATCGCAAAGCCGTGCGAAACGCCAGAGCACAAAGTCGTGAAGTATGTAGCGCCAATTTCCTGCAAAATACTCTCGGTCACTTTCCTGTTCTCTTCAGGGTACGCTTGATCAGTTTCTGCACCCGAGATGATGATAGGGCTTTTAATGGCTCGCACTTCGTCCTCAGTTACTCGCGACGGGTGTGCAATACCACCAGCCTGAATCTTGCTTGTGTCACTCAAAAGCCGGACCACGTACTTCGCGCCAAAACAATAGCCCACGCTCGCAATAAATTCAGGATTGAGCTCTTCTTTGATTGCCTTTAAAGAAGATTCTACAATCGCTTCGACAATCTCGACAGTGTGTCTCTTGACCCAAGCATCCCGGTCAAAATTCTCGGGTCTAGGATCTGGGATCGCGTCGCCTTCAAAAATATCCGGCATGACAACATAGTATCCGCCCTTGGCCAAGGAGTCTGCAACAAGCTTATTGTTCTTCAATACAACACCGAAAATGTCAGTCAAGAAAAGGATCACCTTCTTTGAATTCTTGTCGCCGGTAGTGTAAGTATTGATTCCTCCAAATTCCTCCACTTGGCCGCTTGGCTCACCGCCTGTTATGAGCCGATTAGCTTGAGAACGATTAAAGATGCAACATACTGTGAATAAATCTTTCAAAACAACAATTGCTCAAAGGTCCGGAAGCCATTGTGGGCAGTTGCGTATAACGATTGGAAATGTATGTGTATGTGTGTGAAATCCATGTTCGAAACAGCGGCATTTAAAAGGGGGGAGAGGAAGACTCGTAAATGGTACGGCTGAAAGTTTCGGAATCCGTACATAGTTACTCGGATTGCAAAAAGCGTTTGTAGTATATTCATCCGTTTTTACATTAAACTGAAAAAAAAAGTACAACTTAATTCTTTCCGGCACCAGATCGGAAATAGATGACATCGCCATCCTCAACCACATACTCCTTACCCTTCTGCATCAACTTACCGGCGGCCTTAACAGAGGCATCATCACCGTGCTCGATCAAATCCTCGTACTTGGTGACGTTAGCCAAAATAAACGTCTTCATCAAATCGTTATGAATGACACCAGCGGCTTGAGGAGCCTTAGTGCCCTTTCTGATGGTCCATTCTCGCACTTCATCAGCACCAGACGTGAAGAAGGAGATAAGGTTCAAGTTCTTTCGCATGGTGACGATGATCTTTGGCAAAGCGGACTGAGCACCAATGTTCTTGCACTCCTCTTCTCGCTCCGCGTCAGTTTCCATGTGCGAGAGTCGCTCTTCGAGGCAGACAGAGATTGGAATAATCAAGTCGCCTGGCGACTCCTTGTCAATCCACTCCTTGATGGCCAACAAATGCTTGTTCTTCTTTCGAATGTAGTCTCGCTCAGACAAGTTGACCAAATAAATAGCTGGCTTAGCGGTCAAGAGATACATAGAGTTGATAATCTCGACCTGCTTGACTGACCACTTGCCGTTAGCGACTCGACCACCATTCTCAAGGTACTCAATGAGCTCATTGACAAATGCAGCCTCTTCTTTTTTGGTCTTCACTTCCAAAGATTGTCCACCACGCTTAACAACCTTGTCAACAGCCTCCAAGTGTTTCTTAGCAAACTCAATATCCTTGATTCGAAGCTCGTCCTTGATGATCTTCAAGTCTCGTACTGGATCAACGTCACCCTCAATGTGAATAA
Organism: Blastobotrys indianensis; assembly: GCA_030558855.1. Classification (NCBI taxonomy): domain Eukaryota; kingdom Fungi; phylum Ascomycota; class Dipodascomycetes; order Dipodascales; family Trichomonascaceae; genus Blastobotrys; species Blastobotrys indianensis. The sequence continues at coordinate 630,680 of JAKTQK010000007.1, read as the reverse complement.
TCTCGGCATCATCGAAGCATCGAACAACTTGATAAATTGCATCGACAGCTCTAATATGAGACAAGAAAGCGTTACCGAGACCCTCACCCTGAGAGGCACCCTTGGTAAGACCGGCAATATCGAAGACGGTCAAATGAGCAGGAACCTTCGAAGCTGGCTTATAAAGTTCGCAAAGCTTGTCGAATCGTTCAGATGGAACAACCACTCGGGCCTCTTCTGGGTCAATTGTCGCGAATGGGAAATTGGCAGGGTTTCCGAGAGGACATCGAGTGATGGCCTGGAAGAAAGTCGATTTACCGACATTGGCCAAGCCAACAATACCAGCCTTCAAGTTATTGCCTGGTCGTCCAAGCAAGATCTTTTCCTCTGTCGCAGCCTTCTTTGGTGGCATTATTTCTAGGTATTAAATAATTAAAAGTGTCTTGAAAAAAAGAAGTACCACTTGGCGTTATGTTATTGTTGAAGCGCGACGGTGGTGAAAAATTGGGGCACCGTGCTGAAATGTACCCACGATACGTTCTCTGGGTTACGCACTTAGGACCAAATGGCCATGATCGATCCTGCTACTGATTCTCCAACCATTTGCCAAATTTGTCTAATCGTTCCTCGTCTCTGTCTTCTTCATCTTGCCGGCGGGTCTTTTTATATCGTTCACCACCTTCCATGATCCATGCTTCGACTACACGACCATCAAATTTCCGGCCATTCATTTTCGCAACCGCCGCCTCAGCCTCATAAGCCTCACTGAACTTTACGGTCAGAATCCCTTCTGGTTCCAGATTGTAAAGAATAATACTTGTCACTGTTCCTAACTTGCTGCATTCTTCACGTACATCCTCAACAATGTCGAACTCGGCAGTATCGTCCTCTTCTAATTCGTCTAAGGTAAACATGTGTTTCAAAACCACCACCTTCTTGTTTTTGCGTACTGGCCGGTGCTCCACATCGTCATCCCACTCTGCTAATTTGGTTTCCATTCTTTTCAAAGACTGATGGATCTTCAATTTATCCGTTTTTGAAAGATCAGGTTTTTTCTTCTTTGCGCTTGGTTTTGACGCTTCATTGGCGGCGTCCTTTGAATAGGATGCAGCTTCCACTTTGATACTACCGTGCTGCAGCTGCCCGAATCGCAATTCCTGGTCATCCATCATTTGTATCGCGTAATCAACGCTCTCAGGTTTGAAATAGACTATCAGAGCATCCCCCTTCACCTTCCCGTTTTCGTCACGGTAGAGCTTGAGCTTTTTGTCTCCCGTTTGTAGGTCCTCGGCGATTACACCGTATTTACTGAACGTTTGCTCCAGCTCTGCCTCAGTCACATCTTTAGGTAGATTTGAAACATAAACTGCCGTATTTTCTCTCTCACCATTCTTACGTTTTTTTGAAGAGTTCTTTTCGGGAAGGCTCTGTTCATATGCTGCACCTTGCTGTTGCAGGTCATCTTCGTTCAAGATCGGCGCCCACACACCATTCTCCCCATCAAATTCATAGTCAATACCACTGTCGTTCATATAAAACTTATTATTAGATTCATCATGAGTAATCTTTTCATCTTTTTCAAAGTCCTTGGGCTTAAGACTGCCCTTCGCGCTCATCGCCTTGTCGCGTCCCTGTCGAAGGTATTTTCACCAAGATGCGCGCGCGCCAGTCAGTGCTTGAACTTTCCAAGCGCTCCAATTTACTCGGGAAGTGGCCAACACAACATCTTCCAACCAACGACACTACGCACCCCTAGCTACCTGTCAAAGCACTCCACGAACAATGTCGGCGTTGACGTACAAAAAGCACGACGACTTGGAGTCCGGTAGCTTGGACAAGATGACAGTCTACCAGGACTGTATCACTGGGTTCAATGCATCGCCAATTCAGGCTCGTCGATGTCGGCACTTGCTCTCGAAACTGATACACTTGTTGTCTTCTGGCGAGTCGTTCCCTGCAAGTGAAGCTACGAACCTCTTTTTCTCAATCACGAAACTGTTTCAGCACAAGGACGCGTCATTGCGTCAAATGGTGTATTTGGCTGTCAAGGAATTGAGCACTACGGCCAACGACGTTATCATGGTCACAAGTTCAATTATGAAGGATATTCAGGGCGGTAACGATCTTATTTACAAGCCAAATGCTATAAGAGCTTTAGTGCGAATTATTGATGCCAGCACGGTGCAAGCCATTGAACGGTTAATGAAGACTGCGATTGTGGATCGGCATGCTGGTATTTCGTCTGCCGGGTTAGTTTCATCGTATCATTTGGTTCCAATTGCCAAAGATGTGGTTCGACGATGGGCAAATGAGACGCAAGAAGCTGTGCTTGCTCAGAAGAAGTTTCCGCAGACATCCTTGGATGCAAAGTACTCTTCTGGCGTGTCGTCTATGACACAGTACCATGCGTTGGGTCTCTTATATCACTTGCGTTCGCACGACAAGATGGCACTAATGAAAATGATTCAGCAATTCAGTTCTGGTAATGCATTGCGAAACTCGAACGCTATTGTTATGCTCATTCGGTATGTATCCAAGGTAATCGACGAGGATCCAGGTACACGGCCAGCGTTGTTACAGTACCTTGAAGGCTGGCTACGACACAAGAGTGATATCGTCAACTTGGAAGCTGCAAAGACAATTTTGAATATGCGAAATATAACTGAAGCTGAGGCTAGCAGTGCGATCAGTGTGCTTCAAGCGTTTTTGGGTTCACCACGAACAATTGCAAAATTCTCTGCGATTAGAATTCTCAACAAGTTTGCAATGGTAAGGCCACAGTCGGTCGTATCTTGCAACATTGAGATTGAGGCTCTTATTAGCGATTCTAGCCGTGCAATTGCCACTTATGCAATCACCACTCTCTTGAAGACTGGTAACGAAGAATCCGTTGACCGGCTCATGAACAAGATTTCAGAATTCATGAACGACATTAATGACGAGTTTAAGATCATTGTTGTCGATGCCATTAGGTCTCTGTCGCTTAAATTCCCGGCTAAACACCCATCTATGCTTGCGTTCCTCTCTAGCACTCTGCGAAACGAAGGCGGCGTTGCATTCAAGACTGCAGTTGTTGAGGCACTGTTTGATATGATCCGATATATTCCGGAATCTCGAGATGTTGCTCTCGGTCATCTATGTGAGTTTATTGAGGATTGTGAGTTTACGGAACTCACTGTGCGAATCCTGCATCTTCTCGGTACGGAGGGTCCAAAGACTGCCGTGCCAACAATGTACATTCGATACATTTACAACCGAGTGGTACTTGAGAATGCTGTCATTCGAGCGGCTGCGGTAACTTCTTTGGCCAAATTTGCGTTAGTCGACGACAAGAATGTGCAAAACTCTGTGCGGGTACTACTCACGAGATGTCTTGATGATGTCACTGACGAAGTGCGAGATCGTGCTGCCCTCAGCTTGGAGCTAATGAACTTGGAAAAGGACGTTGCTGCATCTTATATTGCTCCACAGGCAAAATACTCGCTACCGCAGCTTGAGCACGCCCTCGCAACATATGTGTCTGGCTCTAAGAACGACTTGTCAAAGCCGTTCGACATTAGCATTGTCACGCTCATCACTGAAGACGAGGCCCGAGCGCAGGCGCTGAAGGAGAAGATTAAGAGCACCGAAGAGCCTAAAAAGAAGGAGCCTACCGAGAAACGGCCACACGAGAGAGAGCTCGAGCAGCAGCTACAAGCCGAAAAGTATGCAAAGACATTGGCGGAAATTCCAGAGATTGCTGCTTATGGCGCATTGCTCAAATCATCTGTTGAGGTGCCACTTACGGAGAGCGAGACTGAGTATGTTGTCACAGCAGTTAAGCACGTGTATAGCGACCACTTGGTCGTTCAGTACAATGTCACCAACACGCTTGAGGAGACTCTTCTTGAAAACGTTCACGTTGAGGTGTCTTCGGATTTCGAAGACGTGGACTTTATTATTCCGATTGATAAATTGGAGACCAACGCAACCGGTACTGTTTACGTATCGTTCCCACGTCCAGAAGAGCCAGTCGTCACAACTATGGAACAGGTACTTAAATTCATTTCCAAAGAAATTGATCCATCTACTGGTGACCCACAAGCTGACGGGTTTGACGATGAATACTCGTTAGAAGACTTGAACGTGATCATTGGCGACTACATGACTCCTGCATACGTGGGTGACTTTGCCACCCAGTTCCACGAACTACCACACCAGGCCGAGTCATCGTTCAAACTCGCTGGAGTCGATCTAGCACAGGCCGTCCAGGATATTATTGGCGTATTGTCCATGTCGCCTCTCGAGTCCTCTAACCTTCCTACATCAGAAACATCGCATACCATCAAGCTCTGTGGCCGAACTACGAATAAGGAGCTTGCAGCATGCCAGATCCGTATGGTGTACAGTACAAAGAATGGAACTACAATCAAGGTGACTGCTAAAGGTGAGAGTGAGATTGTCCCGGAACTTATTGTCGAGACTGTGGGTAGTCTCAGTGGTTAAGGCTTTGTGTTTTGATAAACAACAATAACATCAACCAAAAAAAATTTAATACTACGTTTGTTTTACTAAATGCTATGTTAACGACTACTAAGATCTAGATAAATATCGAGAGATCTGGATTGATAGAATCATCTAGAATCGTAGAACTTTCCTTTGAGGTCGGTGTGTGCGGCTGTGTTAATCTCTCTGTGTGTGTGGCGTGCGATGACGCGCGACACGCGGCGACTGTAGTCAGTTTGGCGGGGTTCCACGATTTCTAATCTCATTGTGGAAGCTTTCCGGGAGATTTATAAACAACCTTTTTTTTTCTCCCTTTGACACAACCCACTCTATGAAATTGCTACAAGTATAGATGAAATTGACGATTGCGTATCGAGGACAGAAGGAGGAGCTAGATATCGATCAGGGCTTGACGCTCCAGGAGCTGATGCTGATGATCGAAGAGGTCACACAAGTACCTAGTGAGATGCAGAAGCTGATTGCGCCAAAAGTCGGAGCAGTCAAGCTGGATACCCATGGTGGCGACAGGCTAGTGAGCGAAGTGTTTCCCGAACTATCTCGGGCAAAAATTATGCTGGTAGGCACCCCAATAAATGTGATCAAGTCTGTTCAGGAAGCTGAGCTTGTTCAAGCGGAAAGGGAGAAAGTGGTGGCACGACGACTAGCTGCTCCAAGAGTCAAGGCCAACAAGGCGCCCGTGAAAGCGCTGAAATACACATTTGGACGACTTGTTCCACTGCCGCATCTGCCTAATCCTGAACAGTCGTTGGAATTTTTGGAGCGACTGAGGAACGACCGGGGAATCCAGGCAGTTATGGAGCGCCATCAATGGAATGTCGGCATTCTTACGGAGCTTGATCCAGCAACAAGCACAACGCATACTTCCAAACTGCTCGGTCTGAATGTGAATAAGGGACAAGCTATAAAGCTTCGTCTTCGTACGGATGACTATGAAGGATACCTGGAATACAAGATGGTCATCAAGACTCTTTGTCACGAACTTGCGCACAACGTTCATTCTGAACACGATAGAGATTTCTGGGATCTTACGAATAAACTAGAAAGAGAGGTCATTGCACTTGATCCGTTCGGCGGTGCTGGGCACCGGCTCACAAACATGGAGATATACAACCCAGAATCAAGTTTAGGCACAGGCCACGCCGAGGCACTCCATGTCGATAGTCATGGAGTTGAAGAGAGCCAAGGACACTTACTCGGAGGAGGAACCGCACCGTCCACCTCGTCATCATCATCATCCACCGCAGCTCCGAACCCGGACGAGGATATTCGTTCCAGCATGCGACGAGCCGCAGAGCAGAGGAAACGGGATACTTGAACTGTGTAATAATTCTAATAGCCGAATACTAATGATAAATATCCCTTTTCTTCTTATACTCGCCTCTAGCGATTTTGTTCTATTATATATTTGCATCCGCTCAGATTACCGAGCCGCACAGCCCTTGCCGCGCCCACGTCTGTTGCCGAACTGTCAGATCAGTCGTGATCACAGTGTTGGGAGGCCCGCAGCAGGTTAAAACAACCTCCACAACTGGCACAAACTTGAGATCAACAGACACTCCTTTACCATTTAACAAGTTTCTATTGAAAGCCACCTGACTTATTCCCATTTTTTGCTGATAGTAAGAGTTTTTTTTAAGCTTTCAACAAAACAGTCAGTGCGTTTATTCGTTTTTTTGTGCTCCAGCAACAGATTAGCTTCGCCCCTATTTTTCATTACTTGCCCTTTGCATCAAACAACAACTACAGCATTAGATTCAGCAGTCTATCAATAATGTCTGAACGCACGGATGTTGTGGAAAAGTACAAGCTAGTGTTTCTTGGCGAGCAGAGCGTGGGGAAAACGTCTTTACTCAGTCGGTTCATGTACGACTCATTTGACGCCCAATACAAGGCGACAATAGGTATCGACTTTATGTCCAAGGTATGGCTTATGAATGCTTAATGTATTTCAAATTGGCTAACAAAGACTTTAGACAATGTATCTACCAGACCGAACGATTCGGCTACAGTTGTGGGATACTGCCGGTCAAGAGCGATTTCGAACGTTGATTCCTTCGTACATTCGAGACTCAAACGTGGCGGTTGTGGTGTACGACATTACCAACCGGCAGTCGTTCGTGGACGCATCTAAATGGATAGATGACGTCAAGGCGGAGCGAGGATCTCAAGTGATTATAGTGCTGGTGGGTAATAAGACTGATCTGGGTGACAAGCGCGAGGTGTCTGAGCAAGAAGGAGAAACCAAGGCGAAGGAAGTAGGCGCGATCTTTGTCGAAACGAGTGCCAAAGCAGGATACAACGTGAAGAATCTGTTCAAGAAAGTAGCCATGGAGCTTCCTGGATTAGAGAATGGCGGTGCAAGGAAAGAAGAAAGCGAGTTGATTGATGTTAGCATTGGACAGCAAAATGGCCAAAACTCTCAAGGCAATTGTGCATGCTAGAAACGCGCATACTTTTCAGGACTCTCTTTTTCTTTCTTCTTTGTAATGAGCTTTGTGTATGTTTGTTTATCTTTTATGTTGCTGATGAAAAATTTAATAATACTGAACCCTTTAATGTGGCATAACGTACTAAATCGAGATCAACTATCAGTGGTTGATTTCATGTCCATCAAACTTTCAAGAATTAATTGGTGAGTATGATGGTAGAATATAATGGCCACGGACCGGTTGAATACAGGTCCACTTTCTCCGGCGCGTCGTGGTATCTAGTTACGGGATCGGACTCCGGGGCTCAACATTTGCTGGACAAGTACTGTACAGTATCAAATTGAGATGCGGCCGACAATCTGTAATAAAAATTCATATCAGATCAAAGTTCGCGCAGCAAGCATGAAGCAGCAATGGCTTCAGTCAATTGGTCGATAGGTACCGCTGAACGCACCGTGGAAAGAATGATCGCAATAGCTATTTTGTCCGCCTGTCACCACCTGGAAGAGCAACAGAACGCAAATTATGAGAACGGCGTAGTGAACGAATACTTTGATTGTTGGAACAAGCTTGGGGTTGCGATTTAGGAAGCGCCGCAGCTAATGAGGCATTGACTGAAGCGAGGGTGAAATTTAAGTGTTCAGTATTGAATGTATTCATGACACGACACCAAATGATTACATTGAAGCATTGAAGTACTCATGGTAGAACTTGGCTTGGAATTAGAGAGGATCCTTGTAGCGTACCCCATAAAATTGATTCAAAACTTTTGAGCACTCTCTCAAATCTCAGGGACGGGCACGGCTCATTTGACAGAGTAGCACCGAGTACCAAGCATATATGCTGCATCCATGGAAGCATCTATTGATTGTCGTGAAGAAACCTCATGTTACGCGCAACGGCTTTTTCTTGTTTTCATTCCACGCATTTAGCCAAAAATAAATTCCTCTTAAATCGCGGGTTAAAAATTGAAGATCGCGCTTTGTAACGGCCGCTCTTGTGGATCTGATGGCCGGCGATCGCTGCACCGCCGCATATCAGATATGCAGCACCGTTTAAATGGGCATACGCCTTAGTTTGCGGGTTCAACAAAAGATGGGATGGTCGGGATAATACCGGTATGGTCAAAGTTGGGATTGGCTGGGTATTGCTTGTGGATAGCCGCCGCATCGAAACCCGTTCCGCTTCAATATAAGTCTAGATCACCTGTGATTAAAAAATGTGGGCTGGATCAATTCTTCGATTAAGCTTAGCCCTCCGTTGCTTGTTAGATGCGACACTACCAGGAGATCCGACCCAAATATTTAGGAACCTGTCGTCAGATAGAGGTACCACTGGTTTGCCGAAAGCTACGCATCTCTATCGGATTCTCTAGGTGTTAAATTCCTCTTTGTACCTATTGGCCGGTTGCTCGCATCATCAGTCCGGCCGATCATATGGTACAGTACGTGTAAACACTCAGTTGACCATTGGCTTTTGTAGATGATTGCATTATGAAATGACAACGGCGATCTTCGCAATCACGTAAGATGGTATCTGATATTATTTACCCCGGAAGTTTTAGATACCAGATGGATCTCGCTTGGATCTCTATCAGCAATGTGGAGCACTCCCGAGGTGCATCGATTGTATCTGCAATCGTATCCCGATACCCACATGGTCCAGTCAGCAATTATAACACTCTGGATGCTTCGTACTCCCACTGTGATGTGTTAAAATGGACAAGTACTGTACCAAGCCCGGACCCCACATTCTTATGTATCATCTGATTCGTACCTCACTTACCACTGACAAGCCAAACGGCTGTAGCAAATAACACCACAAACATGAGAAACTAATTAAAAGTTTTTTTATTTTTTTTTTTGGATTTATTAGGCCGTTAGAGATGATCTGATCGATCTTCCCGAATGGATCGATAGAAACGCTAAGCTCCTGTAAGTGTTCATATGAGCCTTATGCAGATGGCGGCCATTTTTCTCATTGGGCGAGGATCCCAATTAGGCAAAGGTAACAGCCGGGACCTGGAAGCTTGACGATCGAATCATGCACTTTAAAACGTTTTTTTCTTCCGAAAGTAACTACAGAACCCGCACCAAGGCTCTTTTTTTCTTTTGCTGCTTTCGTTTGCGATACTCGTCGCTACTCGTAGCTAGCTTCTGTCAACTTTATAGCTCAGTGTGGGGACTGAGAAAATCGATAAAAATCGTAGAGTTATACCCTTCTCACATCACGTCACGTAAATCAGGGCCATCGGTTGTCTGTGACGTTCTAAAGCCCCATGCACGAATGTTCGATCAGATCAAATACACAGTGATTGATCACCGCTCTTGGCGGAGGTCGCGATAGGGGGTAATAGAGGGGATCAGCACTGGTCGGCTGTCTCTACAAGGTGTGCAGCTTTTGGTACTCGCATTGTGGCACCCGCGCAGGGGGCGAGGAGCTGTGCGAGCGCGTTGGCTGCTAGAGAAAATCTCAGATGCTCCAAGGATGTGTCTTGCAACTGCTAATACCGCGTACAGTATCGGTACCGGTAGCCGTTTTGTTTTTCTTGACAAACTCTTGCTGCGTAAAGATCGGATACAAAGTTGAGTAGATACCATAGAAAATTGGGGAAGAGGAAGACATGTAAGAGTGCAATCATGCATCAGACGAATTTGTCGCGGCTTCTCGGCTTGGAAGAAAGTACCAAGGTCTCGGGAACTGTCTGTCCTTACAGATGTCTCGGTGCCTCGATCAAAACCGCTCTTGATTGTTTAAACGAAGGAAGGTCTAGTCAGGTGTCTGAGACTTGCAAAAGACTAGTCTTGTAGATTAAGAGCAAGGGACCTGGGGTCCAAGACTGGTTGCAAATAACAGTGTTTCCAATGGCCATGAGCATCAGCGCATCGCCCGAAACGGTCAGGAACAGATTATAATTCGTCGGTGTCTTGGTGTTGGTAGCAGTCAAGCTTTGGACCACAAAGATCCAAAAGATGAAAACCCGACAGTGCAACACCCAATCACCTGGTCGAATGCACATAACAGATACAGTACCGTCGAGTGGTTATGCGGTTCACCACGATGGGCAATGCGTCGTCGTGGCGGCCCATGTGTTGTGCAGCTTCTTAGCGCGGTCTAGGCGGTTGAGAAGAAATAGCTGTGTGTGGAATTACCCACAACGACAGGCATTTCTGGACGTTTCTTTGGTAATCCAGATAAATTATCTATGCACTGCACATGTTTCACGAGGCTTTTAATTGCTGTTGTACAAGATTGAAGCCAAAGTTCAAGCTCAAGGTGTAATCTAAGGAGTGAGATTAGGTGGAGATCATTGCCAGATATCTGTTGTGTAGTTTAGTGTGCGTGTTGACCCACCATCACTGAGTGAATGAAACGACACCGCGACTATTAGCTCCCACTAATCTTTATTCCGAAAATATCTTTTCGTCTCCCTTCGTCATCTTCACATTAACTCTGTCTACCACATTGGCGCTGATGCTACAACATAACATCGGATAGATTCACCCATCATCGCCCGTCTTTATCTCACGAAGCAACAGGGATTGCCACGCCCCACTCCCTGCTGCTGCGATTGCCCCAGCTGGGTCCTACATCTGTATGTCCGTTGACCGTTGAATCATAAACCTCAGCTGGCCCTGACCAGGATCCCAGAAAAAGAACCGACCAACCAACACGGTGGTGCGCTGCACAAAGTTACCGACATGATCACACAGTTACGGTACCATGAGAAATGAACGAAAATAAAAAATTAAAAAGGCGAACCGGATTCTTGGGCTGATCTATTTCGAAGCATCCAATAATTCATTCTCCAAGATTTTTCTTTTGCCTCTCATCACACAAAAATTCCAACGCCATTCATCACCTGGAGGGTCCGCGAGAGGGACGGAAAAAAAAAAGATCCACGCACGCACGCACACATCGTACGTCTCGCAGTCAGACACACGTCTCTTTTTGCGAAAGGAGTTTCTTCTTTGAAGGGAAAAGCATGATCGAGCCTCTCTTCTCCCACAGCTGCAGGACCTCAGCACCCCTCATACGTGCTTTTTACTTCAAGAACCCAGGCGGATCAATCAATTTTAACTTTCTGCCCACTGTAAATTTGTACTAGTGAGGACTGACAGAAACAACCAACACAAACAGAAAGAAGCCTACCCCCGATCTTGGTATAAAACCTCAATTGGCTGCCCCTTTCTGTTTCTTTTCCCGTTTTCCTTTCCTTTCCTACTTTCATCTCGCGACGGCGGCTTTTGATTTTTACTCCTATCGATCGACCTGTATTTTCTGTGGCTTTTTCTAAAGCTTTATAAATCTGGCCATCGGATTTTGGATCTGCCCCCCCCGAACAGTCTTTGGGCTGTCTCCCTCTCACCCCAAGCATTGTGACACACGCAGCTCGAAAATCACCCCTCACACTTGTTTTTTTTTTCCCTCCCTCGCACCCCCCGAAAATCTGCCACCAGCAGCTGCACTCCTAGGTCCGCAGGCATCCCCTAAAAAACCTCGACACTCCAAATTTCCCTGCCCTGCTCAGGCGTTGCAATTCATCTTCTTTTTCCTAACACACACTTACCTCTTTCTCTCTCTCTTCTCTTTCTCTTTCTCACACATAACACTCCAACGAATACACCCTGTTACTTCGCCCTTTCCTTACGACAACCCGCCTCTCCTCGACACAATATTATACATTTCCATTTTTCAGGTACCACTTTCTTGGCTTGATTTTCGACTGTACTGTTCACCATGATGGACTACACGACTCAGGGACGTTCACCGCCATCCAAAAAGGCAAAGACAAAGTACCCCAAGGTGTTTCAATGTTCAGGCTATGGAGACTGTAAGATGACTTTCACTCGGTCAGAGCATTTGGCGCGACATATTAGGAAGCACACTGGCGAGCGGCCATTCAGATGCCACTGCAATAGAACGTTTTCACGACTGGACAATCTTCGACAACATATCCAAACTGTCCACGCAAATGAGCACCATATTCTTCACGCTCCTCCACCGCCTCCTCTTCCACACTCCAACAAAGTTCCTGGCCAGACTGAATATATCCATCGACCTCCTCAGCCTCTAGCCCCCGCTCAACAACAGTACTGGACAGGTCCAGGGGCTGGTCACAAGAGCCAACATATCATTATTGAGCACAACCCGACGAGTAGTACATCATCGCCTAGTCAGCAGCAGCAGTTTCAGGATGGTGCTACTCCGTCACAATTTAGACCTCGAAACAACCGGCCAAATCCTTTATCACTGGACCAGAAACCTTCAATGAACTATGGACAAGATTACAAGCAGAGCCCGACGTCTCCAATGTTCCACTTGAACTCTCCTCAGCAGTCATCTTCAATGAGTCAAGCGCAGTACCATCAGCATATCCAGCAGCAACAGAGCCAGCAGAGCCAGCAACCAGTAGCTCCGTCTGTTCATCAGCAGCCATGGCTAAGGAATCACTATTCGCAGGAGCAGCTTCCTAGCTTACGAAATTCGCGGTCTTCTATTAATTCTCTTCACTCGACCCATTCCTTGTCACAAGCATATCCTCCAATGCCGCAACAGCCGTCGACGCCCTCAGCTCACCACCCATCAGAATACCCATACCAGACAAACGGCTTCCATTCGTCGCCAAATTTGGAAAGCCATTCTCATTCTCATCGCTCTACAGTGTCTTCTGTTTCGTCGAAACATTTGAGTGCATCTAGCGCAGTGACAACGCCTATTACCTCAAATACAAACTCATGGCTATCCAACGTCTTGTGTGAGCCTGCTGCCAATCATTCAGCGCAGCAGGACGAAGAGAGGCCACATACTTGGGGACCCTCTAACAATACCAGTCAGTTTGAGGATCACGACAGAAACTCGCTCAGCCAGCTGGTGCGAATCACGGAGGACGCACACATTTCTACTCCACCCAACACCACCCCGAGTAGTGAGGCTCTGCCATCATTATCTGCATTGTTTTCTGGCAACCGTGAGCAAGGTCTGACGCCTCCTCAGCTGGGTCAGAATAGGTCTTATACGAAGAATCTGATTCTTCCGCGGCCAGATTCTTATCCGCCAAAGGGTTACACGTTGCCAATGGCCGATACTCGTCCGCCTGCTCTTCCGCCAGCTGGCGAGCAGCAGCATGCCAAGTCGCCGTCTACTCCATCTTCCTTGTCCTCTGGTAGGATGAACAAGCCGTTGCCTCCCTTGCCGGCCGAGGCGCAACGAGCAGAAAAAGATCGAGTGGATGGCATCAATGCATTGATCAGAGCCGCAGGGGTCTAAAGAAAAACTGCTCCCCTCCCCTACTTTCTATTCTTTATTAATCATGTACGATATTCTTGCCACTTATTTTTATTTTTGTAGTAGCCACTTTTTTTTTCATGAAAATATACCAATGATGATGCTCTTAGTTTTGTACATATCCTTCTGGTGGAATACGAAACATCCGTGCCTGGCCCTGACCCCCTTAAAAAAAGACTTGAGGGGTGAGAGGGGTCCCAACTTGGGGTGGTGGGAGGCGATAAAGTTCCGTTAGTACCACAACGTCCAATCAGGACCCCCTGGTGCAACCATGGCAACGGTGGGGAATATTTTTATACTTCTTTATGGTGAATACTTTCTAGCCGAAAACATATAGTCTATGATAAAGTAAGATGAATATTGCTTACTCGGAATCATGAGTTTTATCTCTAATACTGAATACGGTGCTTGCAGAAAAAATAAATAAAACCCCCCAAGAGTGTGATACTCATAATCTTTACAGTAGGTACCAGCAAGAAAAAAACGGCGGCACCTGGAAGTTTAAATAACCAACAAAGTCTAAAGACAAGATACCAAAAAGATTTCAATCTCATATATACACTGACGTGAAACTAGATGAGAAACTCGTATATATTGAGATTGTTTGTCATCAATGTACAGTACAGTACCGGTCGGTTTTCCCCTTTTTTCTCTCTCACTTCAGCTTAGTAGGGACAGGGCTCCCTGCGCTGGGAGCTCCCATCAAGTGAGACAATCAGGTCCTTCTGTTCCCAAAGAGGTACATGAAATTTGTTTTTTTTTCTCTAGTACCGGATGCGTTGGGACACACATTTTTGTGCACTGTCAAGCTCACCAATCAATCAATAGAGAATCTGTAAGATGCTTAGATTGATGGTTTTATAGTGTCAAAAAAAAACTCTCTAGAAGATCCAACTCAAGAAGGAATTTTTTTGAAATTTTTTTAATGCTTTTGTACTCTGACTGGGAGTACTCATAACTGTGCCCAAGAGTGTAGCATTTGTTTTCTTGTTTGGCTCAGAGCACAAAACGGTCTGATAGGTCGTGCTGTTTGTGTCGTGCATGTCGGACGCAGACTGTCATATGATGGTGCACTTCTTCTCAAGATCTGTTTGTTTCCATCTGTTCAGCTGCCAGATGTACCGGTACTCTTACTAAATGTGCAACTAAGGACACAGAACGATATTCTGAGACCAGCGTCGTAAGCGGGCCACCTGGAGCACAAGAGCGCTACAGACATTGTCAAAGCGGCTGCTGGCTATGGAGCGACACATAAAAATGCTGTTTCTTAAGTGCCTTGTTTTGGCCAGCCAGCACTTAAACTACCGGTACAACAGAAGGTTGCCGTGGCTTTTTTTCGTTGATCAGGTCCGATATTAATTGCACCGCAGAGTCGTGCACAACATTCGAAACAAATAAAATCTACAGTAGTACAGAGAGATAGCCGGTTCGTGTTTTAGGGTTTGCAGCACATTGGCCATCATCTGAATTACTGGTCTCTCAAAAGTTTCTGACTAACAAGGCATGATCATAATTGCAAGTTATTATATAGACTAATTTCTCCCAGCTCTTTTCTCGTTCAATCCTAGACTCATTTTTTGGTAGTTTTCTATCTTCAGCAGATAATAATTTCCCTAGTGCCTGGTGCCTTGCAAGGCTGATTGGACTGCTAAAATGAGAGAGCGGCACGAGGCTGACGCGGCGACGGTGGCGGCAGCGGCAGCGGCAGTGCATGTTAGAACATACATACAATTAAAGGCGCTCCAATAATTTAATTCCCTTTTGGAAACTTCGGCGAGCTGTTTTTATGTCGCGATTCGGACAATAGGCTTTCTCGCCGACCTGGCATTTTGCGTAATGTCCGACAATACGAGTCTGTCATGCATCAGATTGCAAAATGCTGAGATGAGTGTAACTAAAGTAATTATCACACGTCTGCAGATAGAATCTTGAAAAAAACTCATGGTCTCCAATGGCTTGGGATTCCTCTTCTCATTTGAAACTTTGAGACTTTTTTTGTCTCTGTTTACCGTGTGTCTCTTACAACCCAGCAGCAGCAACTCTGAGGTTTAAGGCACAGGAACAATTTGGCCAGTACATCTGATACACACAGGGTTGCTGCTCCATTGCTTTCAAAATAATCTGGAACCGGGAATTCATATGTATAAACGAGTCTAGACTCTGTGACAGCCTTGCACCCAACCTGCCCCCTGATCAACCGGCTTTAAAGACTTGTGTTAAGAACTACCGCTGTTTCATTGTCCCTATTCATAATTATTAGTGTGCAGCCAATAAAGCATTTGGATCAGCAGCAGCAGCATCAGATAATGCCAAGGGCCTCCTTGCCCGATACAAAAGCTGCCGCCCACTTCAAGACCATCAGATCCTTTACACGATCTGCTAGATCCAGTACACAGTATTCGGTAGGAACCGGCTCCAGCAATTTGGAACTATACCAGACCAGTCCTACTAATGTCCAAAATCTTGGGTCTGGTACCCCCTGTTACCCCCACAAACTTACAGTTACCACTACAGTGGAACCACACGGCTGAACCAGGGGCCCTGTATCTCTATCTGAGATTCCATCCAATATGCAAAAAAGTTGATATATCTATCGCAGAAACAATTGATTTGTGAAAACGACAAAAAGATATGTGACATCTGTGGGATTCGAACCCACGCCTCCGAAGAGACCAGGAGATTAACTGCTCGTCAGCAGATAACAATGCTAAGGTGTTCCTTAACCTGGCGCCTTAGACCGCTCGGCCAAAATGCCAATTGATGAAAATGACGTGTGCCAGAACAACCCTACTCATACTCTTTGTATGCGGCTCAAATGTCTCAGAGAGTCTCAGACGCATTTTTACTGGAATTTAAAAGAGAAATGACCTTTTAAATAAGCTTATAGTCTTTTTATACCTCCGATACAGCCTATAAAAGACCTTAATGGCCAAAATATAGTGTGTTGTGGATGTAATCGACGAAAGCATCGAAAATTAAGACGCCGCACAAAAATGCATTCATCGGTGTCCTAGCCTAAAAAAAAGCTAAAAAATGATATCAGCAGGTATTTATGATCATATTTAAGACAAATTTGTTCGAAAATTACAGAAACTGGGCAATACCGATTTTGCCTCTTTTCTCCATTATGCCGGTCCAGTTTTTTTTTTCAATAAAAGATCATGTTTAGAGTCAAGGAGTACACAAAATACATCAGAAGCCGGACTATGTGGTTTCGTTTAGATTTCATTCGTATTTGCAGGTCGACTTCACAGAAAAGAGCTTATAAATTCGTACTGTTATCCGGAGATCCAGCACAGGGAAAACCACCCATTGTTAGTTGCTTTTCGTACAATCTGTCGGGTGGAAACCCTTACGACACTTGAAAGGGGCTCTTTACTGACTGAATAGTTGCGGTAATTGATTATGGAACCCGACCACCGCCCAAAGACCCTTTCTCGTATCGAGCAGGATCTTCAGATCAAGTTCCGGGGTGACTTTGGCTAGCACAGCTCGTGCTTCTTCGTATTTTACGCATTCTTTCAGTATATGCGCCACTATTTCTCTTGCTCCGCATGAGCAATCATATGCTCGCTTGGTTGACTTGATTTTGGCAAAGAAGGCACCAAT
Organism: Blastobotrys indianensis; assembly: GCA_030558855.1. NCBI lineage: Eukaryota > Fungi > Ascomycota > Dipodascomycetes > Dipodascales > Trichomonascaceae > Blastobotrys > Blastobotrys indianensis. Next base: position 613,869 of record JAKTQK010000007.1, on the reverse strand, counting down.
GGCACCTGCTTCGGTGCGTAGTTGAACGATCTTGCTGAGAAGAATAGATATTTGAATGGCGATTCTCTCATTTTTATAAATTGCTCTTCAATGACAATATCTAAATGGAATTATCCCAGCGATTATCACCGAGAAATCTAGTCTGATGGCTTCGATAAAAACTGCCTTGAATATTGTGCGCGAACTTGTATTGTCGCCGCCATTACCAATAATGAATGTAGGTGCAAAGATATTGATTCGATTTTTCAGGACATGGATCAATTTGGATCCTCAGCGGGTAAGCACTGCCACTGATTGGCCGCACGTTTTAACCATTCTACCCAGGCCATCTATACTATTCTTTGACACAGTATAATGAACGCTATAGAACATATGGTTTACAGATGGGTTTTGAAAGTTCATACATATTTTAGTCAATCTTTTCGGTATGCAGCCCGTCGCTCAAACGAGAGGAGTGACTGGTCGATAAATAGTCATAGAGTCGAGACGTCCGCTGTGGAAAGATGCTTAATGATCAATTGCTTGGTTCTCGCCTTTGGATATAACCGTGGTATAATATAGCGTCGCGTACAACTCAGAATGATAGGTCTCGTGTAACACTGCTCACGCAATCTAACTATATGGCAATGTCAGTATCGAACAAGATACACAGGAAGCAAAGACACAACTGGCAACAAGGACAGTATCTATGCCATCAAGGGGTGGGATTTTCTAGAGGCACAGCTACCATCGTGTCTCTGATACTAGGAAGGAGAGCAGCCATGCTGGACTCTAACACAAGTGTAATCATTAAGCACTACAATCATATGGCTATACATAGTTCTATGCCAGCTGCCAGTTGAAGTGACTTCAATATTGTAAGTCTGGTGGAGTGTGGACGAGATAATGGCGGTATCAGGATGCAGCTACTGTCACCATCAGTCAGAGAATACTGGGCAAACTTTAAAGCGTTCATTTCAATTTCAATGCTCCGCATTAGATTGCTGATAGCTGCGGAATAGGGGAATGACACATGAGAGAATTTGAGTACTCATCGCTGCAGTGCTCGACAGTGGTCATTTGCCATCTCCCTTTCCTTGTGAGATAATTGAACGATAAGCGATACAACTGATTTCTAGTTACAGGTTGCCTTGACGTATCACTATAGGAGCCAAGCAGTATCCGAGCGGAAAGAGGTAGTTCAATAAACTATACGGAAATGCATCTTCATATCCAAAGCATCTGGAAGTTCGAGGCGAGCACACTACCTGGAGCCCTCTATTCAACAAATCAACTGGGTTTTACTATGGATGGAGATAAGTTGACTATGCCCTTTCATAGACTGTGTTTTGAATGATCGCAGGTCCATGTGAGACCGTGCGGCTTGCGTTCGCGTAAAGTCGCCATGGCAGCATCGTGTATACGCGTTTAAATTGAAAATTTCGGACGCGTCTAAAAATCTTTCTTTCTTCTATACCACTTTCCCTCAGAACGCGAAATCCTCTTCTCCCACAGGGCCATTCAACATGAAGTTCGAAGAGCTGCAATTAAACGGACTGTAACCCGTTCAAGTAAGCGATTATCTAGTAGCTCCTCGGTCGGCCTGCTCGCGGCATGTTCAAACAGCCGAAAGTCTCGTCCACCGTCGCGGATGTCAACAACCGATCTCATCAGCTGTTACACCATCTTCAACAACGTTGACCCATAGAAAAACCTAATACCCAAAACCAAACTAGAGCGATCATATCCAATTCCGGTTTCATCGCAACTGATCTGTTTACATTTACTACAGTTTTGAGCTCAGAAGTTACTGCGGAACCTTACCGACAAGATCCGATACACGACATCATATTCCCACGAATTTTCGCGAATGCTCATCGAATTAAGTTTCTTGAATATCAAATTCGGTAACAATGAGCTCAATGATTGACCTCGACCTTCTGTTCCTCACAGAAACGACTTACCCCAGTTACCCCTAGTGGATCCATGGCCCGGAACGACTCTTCCGGGTAAACGCCATATTGCAAGCACTCAACGTTGTGTGCACAGCCAGCCAGAAACAAGCGTAATCTCCCAACAGGGCGGGCCGTGCACCGCCTGCCAAAAGCAGCGTAGCGCTGTCGATCACGCTTTAAAAATAATCACCGGTTGCCCCGCCATCCGGGCGCGCGCCCCCTCGTCGTTGTGCTCCCAACCTGCCAAAAGAGAACTCCCAACCCAACCGCCCTCCTCCCCCCCTCCCGTCATATATATCAAGTGTGAGCCGTCCGCCGCTTTCTCGCAGGATTTCTTGTTTTCTGCAGACATTTTTCCTTCATCTCACACTTATCTACCCACACTCACGCACACTTTCAAAGCCAACGCACATTTAGTACAACCGACAGCACGATGAGCTACTACTACTCTTCTTCATCTACGTCCTCGTCATCGTCGTATTCGTCTCCGACGTCGTCGTATGCCCCGGCTCCTCCAGCCGCGGCGGCCTCGGCGTCGCTTTCGCGGCCAGCTTCAGTGTCGCCGCAGTTTTCCAATGCATACACTTTCTACTCGGCATCTCGTTTCCAATTCCAGGCTTCAAGAGGCTTTGACGTCGAAGACGACTTGGTCTTTTGTCCAGCCTTGAGCTCTGAGCGAGCGTCGTCGTCGTCAAAATACCACCATCATTACAGCACCAACCGGGTGTCGTCTGGCAGCAGCGACTTGCATACCCCCGAAGCATCACCAACTTTCACCAATCCTATCTTGAGCCACCACCAGCAGCAGGTTTCGCCAACTCCGACTCCAGCTCGAGCCCGACGAGCAATCAACATTGTGGATCCATCAACTGGCTTGAAGGTTACTTCTCCTCTCAAGTAGAAGTCTGCTGGAGGCTGAAGTTTTTTGTATCAAAGGGCCCTTATTCTTTTATTATCATGTTACGACTACGACCTTTTTTTATTTTCTAACCCCCCTTCTCTCTCTCTCTCTCTCGACACAAATATTCTTGAAAGCATTTGACTGTTTATGATACGCTTTACTCATTCCACACACAGATTTTATTGAAACGACACATGGACTATTAGTTCTTTTTTATCACTATTTATTAATTGTACATGAGAGACAGTATACCTCTTTGTTTTTTTATTTATGTGTCTAGTATTATATATATATATCTATTATTATAACTTAAGTTATCCATCATTCTTAATCTCAAAGTATCCCCATTCCCGCTGCGCTGACGTTCAGCCCTGCCAAACAAAATGTGAGGTGGTTGCCCAAACGACCCAGCCATTTCCACAGCAACCGGGTACAGAGAGAGTGAAGGGAGAGAAGCATCTTCCGGTGCAAGGGGTTCGCTCTGTTTAAGGAATGTTTATTTTACAGTACTTGGTCTATTTCGAAAGTATTAGAACAATCTCTATTGGATGAGTCTTTATTCTGTTACAGTTTTGTGGGTTTCCATGCCGGAGAAACAAACGACCGACGTCACGTTGAGACACACTGAGCCGATTGCGTATCTTAGACAGTGTGCGCTGATAGAAGGATCTCGTCTGTTGGATTGACAATCCCGTCATATGAGCATTAGGATCTTATCCCATGATCAGGAGAGAAAAAGACGAATCTGATGTACACCGGTACCACCTGTGTCGACTTAGACCTGGGCAAAGGAGGTGGTGTTTTGTGCCCAAGGCCCATAGTATGAAAAATTTATTTCTCACTAGATAGAACGCGAGAGAAAAAAAAATTCAGAACAGATTATATTATGGCGGGTGCATTTTCATTTCCTAAGAACAGACTTACATGCAGACAATGCGTGGTCGATAATATCAGACCGTCAACTACACCAGTACAGTACTAGAGACAGCAGCCAGAGAGAGGAGAGCTCTTGAGATGCCGGAATCGGGATGCTGTCCCACGCTGCTGGCTCACACACTTCACATAAGCTCGTGAGCTGTTTTACATCATTTCGTGCCTGATTGGGAACGAGCTGAGGGGTGGAGCAGCGAAAAGGGGGCGCGGCGGGGAGTAGGGTAAGACCTGTCCCGGCTAGCCCGGGAAGCGCGTTTCTGTTGTACTAGTATTACCCGACAGTGGAGCTTCTACAGAGAATTAATCGGATTCATCTAAATATGAGCGTTTAAATCTTTGACATTTTGTACGTGGCACAGCTCTTGTAACGTTTCTACTCCACAAATGCATACCGAGATAACCCTAGTTGCTCCTGCATGCATACAGGGCTGCACGTTTCTTGTGTGATCAGACGCAGCGAGCAGATCATCTCTTTGGGATCTCCAGGTGTTTTGTGATCTGATCTCCCCATTTCGGTGTACTGTATCGATAGATATCTGAGATACGGAGTATATGATTGAATTAGGCGCTACCAATCTACTAGCACTAGTCTATGTCGCTACCCTTGGTCATGTCAATAATTGCTGCCCTAGCGCTCTTCTTTGTGCTACGACTCTATATAGCCCATCATGATCCTGTTCCTTTGATTCCCTCAGTCAATTGATGCAGTACAGTTACCCATCTTACTACCATGGTGGACGCACTTTCGATATATACCTGTTGCACGCACATGATATGCGCCCAGTACTCAACCTTGTTCGAATGGGCGACGGCGAAGTTTTATTCATTGCGTGGCACTGCAATATGGTGAGAGCGACGATACGCCATAGTATTATGACCCACATCCTCCGCACCTATCATGTATCAGACTACAGAATCTGGCTGAATGGGCTATAAATATGACTTGTATTTCAACAAATTGAATACTCAATCACAGTTGCATATCAGCAGCAGCACTTGCTCAATGTAGTATTTTACCTCTTGTGCGGCTGTTCATAGAGGGCCGCACCCCTGTCTCAGAAGCTTAAAATGAATCTCCCCTGATCTTAAGCAGAACTCATCATATCAGAGATTCCCCTGTGATAACCGATCCTTTTTTTTTCTTACCGGTACTATACACCTCTGATCAGCTTTTGTTCGATCGTATCTGGGATCTCTTTGAACTAGAAAAAAAAATCAAACATGAAGCTGCCGTTGGCGGTTGTGTTGGCATTGATAGCTGCGGTAGCAAATGCAGCTCCAAAGTCTTCTTCCACAGGCCCCGGATATGTGGCTGCTAATTTGAATCACGTACGCTATGCGAAACAAGACCTGCCCAAGCGGCCACCAAAGGCTTGGGGATTAGGAGTTAATGGAGACCATTTTCACAAACAGCGTAATGTGACATTGTTCAAACGAGGCGGTAGATTCAACAATTGGAACTCGACATACAAAAACAGAAATCTAAGAGATTATAATGTTGATGGAGATACCGATGGTTGGCGAGAACGGGAGGGTCTGTACCTTGATGACCTTTTGGGTACACCTCCGTATCCGGGTGTGTTTGTAGAGCCAATGCCTAATATGCTCACATTTTATTCGCTGGAGCTATCAGTAGGAACCCCGAAGCAATCAATGTCAGTACTCATAGATACAGGCTCGAGCGATTTGTGGGTGCCGAGCCTCGAATCTGGAACACGCAACGGATTCGATCGGCTCTATTCCTACACGTGGGAGCCAGAGAACGGTGAGCAGTTTGAGATTCAGTATGTGAAAGGTTACGCCAATGGTGTTTGGGGCAGGGATATTATTGATTTCCCACGCAACAGCCTGTCGGTGATCAACCAGCGGTTTGCTGTTGCAATCGACTCTTCGGATGTTGACATGGGCGTATTCGGCATTGGGCCGGTCAACTCTGAGTCGTCGGGCGAATTATACAACAATGTGCCAGTGACTCTTGTGAGACAAGGATACATTTCCAAAAACCTATACTCAATATATCTCGACAATTGGGATTCTGCCGATGGCCAGATTGTGTTTGGCGGCATTGACCTTGCCAAGTTCCAACCGCCGTTGCAAACTGTACCGCTCTTGTCGACAATGTCATTCAAAGTGGCACTGTTATCGTTGACAGTGGACTGGGAAGATATTGGCCATGCGGCAGGCGTTGTGCTGGATACCGGCACTTCGCTCATGTACCTGCCTGACGATTACGTCGACGCGATTGCAGCTGCATTCAATGCACACTGGGAAGAAAACTGTGGCCATTATGTCATTAGTATGAACCAATTTGACTGCGGTCCATCGGAGGTGACGTTCAACTTTGACGGCGTCTCCATCTCCGTTCCGAAAACTGAGCTGTGGTGGCCGCTGGAGTGGTTTGCCGATGTACCGCCAACTACAGATTTGGCACTCACAGTGTTTTCCAACGACAAGTCGCTGGGTTATAACATTCTGGGTGACACATTCTTGAGGTCGGCCTATGTCGTATACGATCTAGACTACCGACAAGTTTCACTAGCACAAGCATGCTCAGGTCTTTTCAACGACGAGGACATTGTTCCCATTTATGAAAGCGTCCCTACATTTGACACCTACGACGATATAGCGCAATGGAGGAAACGGAGATAGACCAAGCCGCTGAGAAGCCACTCTTCCCCTAACACACGCACCAAACATTCGTTCGTAAAATCGCATTTTGGGGGTTCTATATGTACATATATATTTACAGTTTTCGAATTGATTCTTCAAATTCAGTTTCTTCGACGGTTGCCTGATGTCTTGCCGCTCCATTGAGCTGCTCCCGGGCTTTATTGAGCACATCCCGCGGGACGTCAACTCCAGATTTTATCAGCCTCAGCAACAGTTTCGGGAGCTTTGTGCCGTAGTCAAAGTCATAGTTATGATTTGCTAGAACGTCAACAGCCTTTTCGGCGGTCTTCCAATCACCGGCATTCTCACACCCTTGCAACATGAAGTAGTAACTGAATTTGTTTGGATCGGTGCGCTTCTCTGCAACAAGCGCGTTGAACACTTTGAACGCTTCTGGCAAGTTGCCACGACGAACATGGCCAGCGATGAGCTGATTGTACACCGCAGTCGTTCGCGGAAGATTGAATTGCGGCATGGCGTTGAAGTACGCCAACGCACGATCGGGCTCTCCCAGAGTCATCTCGCCATCGATAATAGTGGCAAACGTTCGCGCATTTGGCGCTAGTCGTTTCCGGATAATCGCCTCGAATAGCGACCGCGCAGCTTCGATATCGCGCGACGTCTTGATCAAACCAGATATGATGCTAGTCAACGTTACAGTGTTAGCCTTGAGGCCATTGGCTGACATTTCGTCTAACAGAGAGTCGACAATCGCATCAGGCGACGTGCCCTGAGCTCGGCACGCTTTGAAAGTGGCATCAATCATGTTTGTGTAAGTAGCCACTGAAGGCTCGACCTTGAGGTCCCGCATCTCTTGAAGCATCGCTTCAACCTTATCATACGACTTTTGTTTCAGGTAAGTCCGGATAAATGAGTTGTAAGTGACGACGTTGAGTGCATATCCCTTCTTGCGTCCTTCTTGAAGCAGAGTTTCGGCAGTCTCCACTTGGCCATCCTTGAGCAGACCATCCAATACGATATTGAATATCTTGAGAGTAACACCGACATTTCGAATCTCGCCTTTTTCCAGTTTTTGGAACAGAGAAATTGCCTCCTGAGGCTGATGCTGTCTAAAGTGCAAGTCGATCAAGGTAGCATACGTCTCGGCATCGCGCTCAACACCGGCACTTTCCATCTCACTGATAATCTTTTCCACCACCAGCAACGGCGATTTTCTGCTCAGAGCCGCGGCCTTGATCAAAGCATTAAATCCAATGATAGTCGGGGTCTGATTCTCAACGAGCTCATTCCACAGTTCGAATGCATGCTGTGTTCTGGTCGCTTCGGCGAATCGCATCATGAACGTGGCGTACGTCAGCTCGCTCATCACTTGCCCGCTCTTCTCGGCTTTGAATTTGGCCTCTGCCAAACGGTCATTAAGATCGTTGACAGATTCGGATTGAAGATTCTTTAGAAACTCTGCACTGTTGAAATCCATTCCTTCTAGCCGTATTTCCTTAATTCCATTAAGAACAATCCTCTTCACCTCTGGAGCTAATTGACTAAATCCGCGGAGCGCAGAAACGTCCGCGTCTGTAGGAAACTTTTTCAATGGTACTAACCGAAGTGCAACTTGAGGGTCGAGCGGTACACCTTCTTGATTGCAATTGTACACATAGGCCACCAGCGCCGACCATGCGGCCTCTCGGTTCACCGTCGCAGACACAGCCTGCGTATCTCCGAGAGTCTCCAGAAACCTGATCCACGACTCCAAGCCTCGCTCAGGAGTGCCTTTGACTACATCGTCCATAATGACGAGCCCGCACATCCACCCAATAGCAATACGGCCGTCGAGGTACTTGGCGAAAAGCTCTTTACTCGACGTCTCAGGCACTGCAAGGGCTTTGTTCTTTAATGCATTCTTCTCTGCAAACCAGGTTTTGCGGAACAATGTGTTATAAACGTCGAATGACAGTTTATATGACTGGTTAGGGTTGTAGGCCTCCAGAAATGCCTTGGATGCGTCTGGCAGCTTCTCTGCTTTTAGACTCGCCAGAATTTTGTCATTCGCCTCCTTGAATACTGTTGTCGACCGGGCCGCTTTGGCACTATATTGGCGCACCAGGTTCAGCTGGTACGCTGTTCTCAGCATTTGTCGAAACTGGGGGATCTAAATTATTTTCAAGCACTGGGTAAAGTTTTCCAACCAGTTTTTGAAAGTTTCAACCACTACACTGTCGCCGAGCCGCGCACCAAAAGGTTTCATATTATACATTTTGCCGGCTTTCATCAGTATTAACAGAAATATTAGAGTATGAGTGATATTAAAGAATCGGAGGAAGAGGTCATTGCACGTCATAGAAAAGAGGTCAGAGATCTGACTGCTACGATAACGGGCATGAAGAAGCAGGCGACGAAAGGCGAGAAGAAGAAAAAGAAGGAAATTTTGAAGCAGACAGAGCAGATGGAAGCGGATTTGAAAACAAGGCACGAGCAAGAATTGAAAGCTGCAAGAGGAGAGACAGGCGGTGATGATGATGACGGAGAGGATGAGGAGCAGGAAATCACTCCGGAGATGTTACTAGCGCGAATGGGATTAGACGATAAGCAAGCTGACAAGGACGACGAGGAAAGACCCGCACAGCAGCAGCAACAGCCAGTGGCATCACAGTCGGGCAAGAAAAGAAATAGACGCAAAGAGAAGCTTGCAAAACGAGAGGAAGAGGAGCAGAAGATGAGAGACGAGGCAGCGGCCGAATTGGCCGATAAGCCGGACTTGCGGCAGATCGAGCTCGACAATTTAGAACAGGTCTGCAAGATGCAAGGTGTGGAGCAGTACGATATCGTTCCGGATGGCCACTGTCTTTTTGCATCGATAGCAGATCAGCTCAAGGTACGGCATAATGTGGAAGTCACGGTCCAAGAGCTTCGTCACCAGGCCGCTGAGCATATCCGCGCTGATCCCAACTCGTATGCACCATTTTTATTCAACGAAGAAACGCTTACAATGCGTGAGATTGGCCCTTACTGTGATGAGCTCGAGAATACCGCTATTTGGGGCGGCGATATGGAGATTTTGGCGTTGGCTAATGTCTACGACTGCCCAACCTCTGTGCTGTTCAGCGGACGGTCAACGCATCGTGTCAATGAAGAGGGCAAGAACCCGGAACTCAAGCTTGTATATTATAAACATAGTTATAGCCTTGGCGCACACTATAATTCGCTGAGAGATGCTTAATTTACAGTAACGTTGCTAATTCTCAAATGTCGCTCATAAAAATATCGCGAGCGCCCGAGACGACTTTACTTTATTACTAAACGGAAATATGAAAGTTGGGTTCGTGCCAGAGCATTTCTCCACGCCATTGTTCTTTGCGCAAGAGCATGGATTTTATACTAAACATGGAGTCGACATCGAATTCGTGCCTTTCCCATCCGGCACGGGCCATATGATCCAATCGCTGAAGGAAAAGTCTATCGGTATGAAACGGGAATGACGACACGGAAACAGAATGAGGTAAACTAACCAAACAGATGTCGCTATTGGTCTCACTGAGGCGTTTATTTCAGGAATTGGCAAGGGAGCAGATCATTACAAACTTGTCGGCACTTATGTTCAATCCCCACTATGTATGTGACATGAACCACTCTGGAGCGAGCACTGACCGCATTACTATAGGCTGGGCTATTAGCACTGGCGCTAAGCGTGAAGACATTCAATCTGATAACGACATTGAGAACAAGACCATTGGCATCAGCCGCCTTGGAAGTGGATCAAATGTTATGCCATTTGTACTCGCACAGCAGCGAGATTGGGACGGGTCCAAGTTTACGTTTGAGATTCAAGACACCTTCAAGAACCTACGTGCTGGTGTGAACCACACTGGAGAGGTAAAGCCCACTGATGCGTTCATGTGGGAGGTGTTTACTACCAAACGGTACTACGATAATGGCGAGTTGAAGCAGATTGGCCACATTTATACACCATGGCCGTCTTGGGTGATCACTGCATCTACTGATCTTCTTCAACAAGACCGTGCTAAGATTGATAGTTTTTTCAAGGCTGTCAATGAAGGCATTGAGTACTTCAATTCGCACAATGATGAGGCTGTAAAGTACATTGCGGGACACTTTGATTACAGTGCCGAGGACGCGCGTGAGTGGCTCAAGACTGTTAAATTTGTCAAGGACGTTTCGAAAATCGACGAGGATGTCATTGTAAACAAGACTATTGATACTCTTAGAACTGCTGGAGTGTTGTCTGACGGTGCTGAAAAGCTCCAGTACGTGCAGCTAGTGTAAATTGTGTAGTAGATATTTTTGAGACAAATTCGATGAGATAATACGGAATTTTCCAACACCCACTAAACCCGGATGCAAGCAATGATACCCAGTATATCCCGAATGGCAGTGCGGAGGTTCACGACATGCATAATACATTATAAAAAGAAGGAAGAAGCGATAGTGCGGCTAGGCAGGCCGACAAATAATTTAAAAGGCGGTATCGTGGGACTGGCGAATGTAGGCAAATCCACGTTTTTCCAAGCTATCACCGAGTCAAAGCTCGGCAATCCGGCGAATTACCCTTTCGCTACTATAGATCCCGAAGAGGCTAAAGTGATAGTACCGTCTCCGAGATTTGCCAAGCTGTGTGACTTGTACAGCCCTGCTCAACAGACGCCGGCCACTTTGACTGTGTTCGACATTGCAGGTTTGACCAAAGGCGCATCGAAAGGCGATGGGCTCGGGAATTCATTTTTGGGACATATTAGATCTGTCGACGGGTTGTTCCAAGTAGTACGTGCATTTGATGATCCGGAAATTATACATATCGAAGGACATGTTGACCCCGTTCGTGATTTACAGATCATCCACGATGAGCTATTGCTGAAGGATATGGAGTTTGTGCTGAAACATCAAGAGCTGATTGAGCGCCAAACAAAACGAGGTGCGAAAAAGGAGTTAATTGAGGAGCTTGAAGTTGCAACGAAAGTGTTGGATCATTTAGAAGAAGGCAAACGGATAGCGATTGGGTCGTGGACCGGTAAAGAAGTGGAGGTGATTAATCGGATGGCATTGCTCACTGCCAAGCCGAGTGTATATATTGTTAATGTGAGCGAGGACGATTACTTGGACGGTACAGAAAGCGAAAGACTGACAGAGATCAAACAATGGGTGCATGAACATTCGACAGGCGATACAGTGTTACCGGTGAGCATTGCCATGGAGCAGCGGCTTGCACAGTTGAGCCACCAAGAGAAATCAGAAGAGATGGAAATTTTAGAGCTGAAAAGTGCATTGCCCGATGCGATAATTGAGCTACGAAAAAGTCTAGGGCTCATTTCTTTCTTCACATGCGGTGACAAGGAAGTACGCGAATGGACAATTCGACAAGGTACCAAAGCACCTGAAGCAGCGGGCGTCATTCACAACGACTTGCAAAGGACATTTATCCAGGCATTGGTCGTCAAGTACAGCGATGCCGTCGAGTACCAGGGCAATGACGCACGGCTTAAAGAAGCAGGCAAGCTCTTGTCAAAGGGCAAGGACTATACAGTTGAAGACGGCGACATTGTGTTATTCAAGGTATGAATTAATTTCGAAAACAACGAGAACAAAACTAACAATAAACTAGGCCGGTGCCGCGAAAAGGTGATTATAGATCTGCATATTGGTTAGCCAATTGTGTAACATAGATTGAAGAATCAAAAGAGGTTGTTCAAAAATCAGTGAAGAAATTTTTTCTCATGGTAAATATATATTCGACGAGCTGGGTTTAATAGTAGGATCCCTAGGACCCATTATCATCATTTGAACACTCTTTTTCCTCGGATTTGCGACTTACGTTTCGGGCAATGGGTGAAGAAAGCAGGAAAAGGCGTTGCTGAAAAATTCCATATAAAAAGCCATGGCGCGTGCTGAAATATACGCACAGACGGTGATGCTGCGACGACAAGTCTCTATAGAGTTATTCGAGCCAATTGGAAATTATAACGTGGATAAATGCAAAAGTGTATTATTTCATATATGAGCAGAAATGTTTGGGTCATCGTGAATTATATCGTTGATAATCACTTCGTAAGAACATACAAACAGCTCAGACTGTCTAATCAGTCGTTTCAATTCTCGCAATTTACTCGCATAGCCGCGATCAAGTGGATCCAAGCGTACCAATGCGCGAAGGTAATGATGTTTCTGTTCAGTGTAGTATGCTAATTTCGTCATCGAGCGATTAAGGTCGCGATCTGGCGCCGCAGCAGTCAAAGTCGTCACCGGCCCTGGCGGCATGCAAGAGCCACTAAAGTCGGAACTATCAGAGAATGCAGGGGACGGTGGTAATGAATTTGTAGTATGTGGAGAGAGCATGATTTAGTGCCTTCGGATATCATTCAGAGATGATACGCTCTTTATATGCTCCAACACGATTAGGCTCTCGCATGCGAGCTTTTAAAAAGCCAGACCTCGGTATTATTGGTACATGTTCAGTATAATCATTATCATGCCATTCAATATACTACAAGGCCCGTTCATGTCTCACGTTTGCGGTAGCTCCAGCTAATCACGGCCTGTAAAAAGGGACTTGATTGGGATTTATTGTCAATGGGCTTGTCCGAGACAGGTGAAGCATTGCCTTTTGAGTTGTATACTGAACAAAAAGACGAATATACGAGAGGATGGGTGTTTTCGGTGGTCTGCATGTCGCAATTTAAGCTTTTTTTGTTTCTCTACCCTGCTGATCAAAAAAGTTCCAGGAACAAATATCTTTACAGTCGCGGCACACGTTCAGCTTTTTCATCATTATTTTTCTCGTTGCATCGGATTGTCGAGTGCTTGTGCAATGCGACCATGTTTGAATCAAGGTATGTGACAGTTTGAACCAAGCTTTTGGCCCCCAATCAACAACGCCTTTGGATCAAATATTGAAACCAAATTGAACGCAAGTATATCCCCATGCGCAGTTGTGAATAGTTATCTGGAAACATGGGATAATACACGCTTGACCACGCATGATATTATTCTAGGTCGGTTTCTGTTTAGGTTGCTTCCTCACGCTCACAAGAATAAAAGATACTGTAATTGCTGATACTAGCGATACCGTCACTGCGAGCCAAATCCAGTACAATGCCTGCTCATCCACATATTCGCTTTCCAATGCAATAATAGCGCCTACTACTGTGAGGATGGCAATCACCGCTGGGATTCTTATTGGCGCAAACGACGTCTTATCGACCACCACTGCCGTCAGCGTATGATACAATGAGAGTAACGCAAAGCCGCCAGCGAGAATGAGTCGTAGCTCGATTGGAGCTACAGATGGATGGTCATATGTGACTAAGGCGAGAGTGAAGCTTGTCGTGGCATGGACCAGACTCTCACGCGGCGTTGTGATGTACCTTGTATTGTATTGGGCATCATTCAACACTCGGCTGACCTTGTCGGCGGTACTATACAGTGAGTAAGAGGTCAGCAGCAATGCCGTCAAATAGAGTAGCTTGTCAAGCATCCGGATAGTATAGATGCGTTGTTACAGATGTTGAACGGATCAAGATTCTAGATCATCATTATCATCCGCATCAATCTGCGGGGGGAAGGATGAGAGACCGTTGGGCAGTTTGGCCGCTTTGAAGCGACGATCCCCTGTCACCGCCTGTATCTGATGAGCCGCTCTGTTTCTCATGTTGGGCTTGAACAGATTTCAGAAAAAACCTTGAATCCCGCTTTCATCAAGATCACGGGCCAATCATTCAAAGCCTGTCGAGACTTGGCCCAATGTACCAATTGCGAAACGTCTGGACGATCGTTACCGGTATTGAGTTTTTTTTTGCCATTCCAACACCGCGGTAAGACACAGTGCCGCGTCGCGTTTTAAAAAAGAAGGGCGGGTGTACTAGATAATACGAAGCTATTGGTTATGGATCTATAGACAAGTAATGAGCAGTAGAAGGCACCATATAAACTACGTGCCAACGAATCTACGAGTGCAAAGGTGGACATTACATCTCAGATACATAGTGCCAAAACCAAGCATCAGATACCCTTACGTACATTGTACTTGCGACATCCATGCAGCATGGCGCCCATTTTCTGAAGATCTCGCATCTTGCAGCTTTGAAAAAAAAACGTCTCCTGCCTTCATTACACAGATGTACAATCCTCCCCTTGGCTGATGGGATTGATACCGGAGGGTTTTGCAGCGTTCTCAACCTTTAAAATGGACGGCAGCCTCCTTATTCCGGCCCCTCATTTTGTTCATCGTACTTTAATACAGACCAAATCCTTTCCAAACCCACTAGGTTTTTAGAATTTCACTCATACACACTTGCCTCCTCCCCCTTTTCGTCAAACTTTACGCCAATTTTGTCGATTTGATACCCTAATACACACCCTCAAGGACAAGATAAAATTACCCTGCACGTGAGCGCGTAAAATTATGAACGAGATTATGCACGCCATGCCGGGCCGGAAAACGCTCAAGCACCAGCTTCGGGCCAAGCTGCGCACCGCGATCACGTCCCGGAAACGGTGTGGCGAGTACGAGCAGCAGTGTGACCAAGTAGAAACAGCCGCTGCTGCTGCTGCTGCTGCAGATACTGTAACGACGAAGGAAGAGACGGGCATTATTCATCCTCCTGCACGTCCAGAGTCCCCACTTCTAGCATCATCCTCCTTGAACTGCACTCTCGACAAAACATCCGGGGAAGAGGGCAGCACTGTAGATTCCACAGCGCAAGCATCTTCTTCATCTTCATCTAGCCCGCGCCGCAAGGACAAAACTCAAAGCGTCAACACAAGCAGTGGCATTTCAAACAAGCATCTACAGCCCACCACTTATCTTGCAAATCTCCAGGAGCAGCCCTCATCTTTGCTGGATTTCCAATCTGCTGCTCGCAACGACAAGCATATAGAAGATCGACTCGAGCAGCCGTTTGCATTTAATAGTTCTCTGAGAGTTGCAAGCTGCACACTAGACGGCACGGAGCACGAGCACGAGCAGGACGACGACGACGAAGAGGAAGAGAGTACTAGACGGTCTACACCACATCGGTCACCCAAGTCACCCCAGTTTTCGCCAGAGCTTGACGAAAGCATCCTTAGCATCCAACACAAACGCCAAGCATCTGTTCTGCGCTCTACTCAACGATCAGTAAGCGATCATAGTCTCAGACGAGCGTCGACTCGTTATCGTCAATCAAGCGTCAAAATTCGGCTTTTCAGTGATCTTTCCCGTAAGACGATGCCAGAGGAGACGCCGCAATCGAGATCCGAGGCGGCTGCCACCGCCGCCGCCGTCAACAATGAAAGGGCTGGCGGATCCTCCTCTTCGGCATCGTCGCTGGATATGGCCGCCGCCAGTAACAATGATAACAACACTTCGTCACAGCCGATTCAGATCGACAGCAGCATACGTGACCGCACTCCAGAAGGTAGCGGCAGCCCAGTAGACCCGGCGAGCCCGTCGACACCACAGAGCCATGTGGGCGAAGTGGACGAGACTATGTACGGCCATATCAATCAGCAGAATGGGCTGCAAACACATGCATATGCGACATTGGTGAACAATCCGAATGGGGCCCAGCGGGCGAACCATAATGATGTGTTGGCACCAATTGTCGCCATGCCTGCCAGTGACACTCATGAGCATCATCATCACAGTGACTTTGAATACTCGATCCGTCTCACGCCATTTGTTGATCATTCGAGCAACACCCCTGCATTGTATATTGGCCCCGTTGAACGAGAGATGAATGCAAGCGACACGGTCCGAATTGGCCGGTTTGCCGATCGCCAAAAGGGCCCAGGTCCCGAGTCGGTTGTATTCAAATCCAAGGTGGTGTCTAGGACCCATGCCGAGTTTTTCGTGAAGGAAGGGCAATGGTATGTGAGGGATTTGAAGTCTTCGAGCGGCACATTTTTGAACCATGTCCGGCTGTCGCATGCTTGTGAATTGTCGGAGCCGCATTTGTTGTCGGATGGCGACTTGCTGCAGTTGGGTATGGATTTTAGAGGCGGGTCTGAGGAAGTGTATAAATGCATCAAGGCTCGAGTAGAACTGAACTGGAGCTGGAAGCGCAAGGCGAACAATTTCAATGTCAATGCGTTGAAGAATCTGCGGGGGCTATTCAAGTCGCAGCAAGGTGGTGGTGGTGACCACCAGGATATGCAGGAATGTGCTATATGCTTATTGCCAGTGTCGCCGTTGCAAGCACTGTTCATTGCGCCTTGTTCGCATGCGTGGCATTATAAATGCATCCGGCCAATTGTGGTCAAGGCGTACCCGCATTTTGTATGTCCGAATTGCCGAACTTTGTGTGATTTGGAAGCAGATGTGGAAGTGCCCGACTTGTCGCATTTAGAAGAACAACTGCAAGGTCTAGCAACTGGGTAACTTATTTTCCCCTTTCACATGATCTCCCGTATTTGTTTGGTATTTTTTTTTGTCTTTCTCTTTTTGTTACTTTGCCAGTAGTTTATTAATGCAACTTATGAATTGTCTCTTATGTTAAGCGTCTTTCAACTCGATATAAATAGTACTACATTGGACAGATATTATTAACTTGAGAACTTGATCACATCGTTGAGTAAAACCTGCAGTTCTCTTCGGCTTTTTTCGTCCTTCCACAGCTCATGGCCGCCGTCGAGAATACTCCATGCGACATTGTTCTTGGTCACCTTGGTCAGCTGCCGCTGGCCCTCGCTCCACTTTTCGCTGCGTTCAATGCTCTTGGCACTAGATACAACTGCGAGCGGGATGTGGGTGTCTTGCAAGATGGTATTAGCAGACTCAATCTCGGACCTGGTCAATGCCGAGGATATCTGCTGCTGGATTCGCGCCTTGGCCTGCCGGTCGTTGGAAAGCGGGCCTGTGATGACACCTTGAAGCCACGACTTGAGCATGAACCAGAACGAGAACATGTCAAAGTAGAGCTGCTCATGCACGGTCTCCACTAGCATGATCGTCGAGATCTGGTCCGTGTGCCGCGACGCAAACAGCCGCGACGCCAAGCCGCCTGTGCTATGAGACACCAGCACAAATTCATCGCTCGTGTCGACTGTGGCAAGCGCTTCGTTGAGCGTATCGACAATGGTGCCCATTGACTGCGGCGACGGCGCATTGTCGGACCGGCCGTAGCCAGGACGATCCCAGTAGCATACTTGTTCATCGGTAGACTCGCGAATCCATTGCGCGAATTGCTCAGCAGTAGTTCTCTCGCCGCCTTCGACAAGAATAGTCTTGTTCGTCACGGTCGGAGTGCATTTGAGGTACACTCCGAATTTGCCATTGTGCACATTGGTCAGCTCTTGCGGGCCAAACATGCCGCGCATGGTGGAGAATGCCCGGAACGTGACCAGTACTGTCAACGCTATAGTCAGTGCAGTGACTGCCAATTGCAGCGAAAACGAGACCGAGTGCTTGAACCACCGCTTGAAGCCGCCGCCTCGCGAGGGTCGGCCGGCATGGCGATGCAGATCAAGCACAGACCATTGCGCCCACGCTGCTAACGAAAACGTCACAAGCTCTACCAAAACAGTGACTATTCCAGACGCGGTAGATACGTGTCTGTGTCTCAATGTGGGGACAGTGGCGACAAGCACGGCGTCGATAGCCAATGCGAGCCAGCTTGCAGAGCTGAGCACAAAGTCGCCGTGCGTTGGACTGACAAAGAATCGCAACGTTATCAAATCTTCCACCAATGCAAGCACTGCTAGATCAAGCTCTAAAAACCCGGAGCCGGGACTGTCAAAGAAAGGAATAGATACAAACATGTTGCACACCTCCAACACGATCCATGTCGCGAGTACAAACGCTAGCAGAATCAGAGCCCACCGGATAATCCGCACTTTCGCCGAACCTTCGCTGTAGTAAACAATCAGCTCATCTGCATCGTACTGCTCACTTCGACTTCTTCTTCCTCGCCTTGAATCGTTGAGTAGTGGCGTCTGCTCCGAGGTGGGCCTTGGTTCGACCTCATGCAGTTGCTCGTTGGAGGCCCTGGAGTGGCCTGTATTCTGATGGTTCTCCCTTCTATCCTGCTGTTCAGCACGGTCTGCCTCAGCTGAAATATCCATTCTTTGAATTTATAAAAGAGAGTTTAATTGGATGAAGAAAAGCAATAGACACAGGGTGAAGTAGATAGGAAGAGCGAGATAATTAAGAGCAGCAAGCAGACGGGATTTCTCCCCATTGTAATGTGAGACAGCTCCAAGCGCAACTTTGCGTGGTGAGTGCAATTTGATTTTAGGCGGCGCCCGGCAGAACCCTGAACTCCACTGAGCAGCACACACGGCTGTGCACACGAGTGATGAGCTATGATGCAATGGTCCTATAGCTTTTATTTTTAAATCTCATTGATTATTTATCTGATTATCAAGATAGATATAAATATTCAAATCAACTGTTCAGGGGCGAAACGACAACAATATCTTTGTATACTCATTTACCAACAGTCACAGGTACTTGTCTAGTCATCCACCAACAGTCTCAACTACTTGTATACATCAATGACAAGATCGCATATACCATATGTTCGATAATTAACTACAAAAACCATAAATTCCAGCAAAAGACTGGAGATTATCGATTGTAGTACCGTAAAGCCCTTTTGCATTTTGTTATCTCCCAAAAACCACCTCGGCACACACACTATCAACTCCTAGCACTCATAACCTGATGTATAATGATCCCCATTCTTCCCAACACCGCACACTCCAGCCAACAAAAACCTGATTTCCCCCGCGTTTTCCAAATTGTCACACAAACAGGCGCGCATTCCCGAAACTGGGCCGCGCTTCTTCGGCTATTTTTCTCTTAAAGTGCGTGCAAATCTCTCGTGCTTAAGCGAAAATACTAATAGACATATCCTTCCCTTCTTCGATATCTTCCCTTCTTACTCTTACTACTAACAATCATATACTTTTCCTTATACCTTTCGATATATTCCACACCCTAAAAACACAAATGTCTGCCAAGCTGCCGAAAGTGGCCAAACTCTCGCCAATCGTCACTCGCATTTTAGGTTGTAACCCCGGGAAATTCACTCTTCAAGGTACAAATACCTATATAATCGGATCCGGCACTAGGCGAATCTTACTCGATACTGGCGATGGCACCCCGGAGTACGCAGATCTGCTGGGCAATTTCCTGAGGGACAACAAAGTCGAGATCTCCACCGTCTTGCTCTCACACTGGCATCCGGATCACGTCGGCGGGCTGGACCAAGTACTGGCTACCATCCGGCAATTGCATCACCCGCAGCCACAGGTTTACAAGTGCCTCAACGGCGACCGCGACGGGTTTGACGACATTGTAGTGCACGACCTTGAAGATAGACACGTATTCAAAGTGGACGGTGCTACATTGGTAGGCTATTTCACTCCCGGCCATGCCGATGACCATTTTGTGTTTTGGTTGCAAGAAGAGAACGCCATCTTTAGTGCCGACAACGTTTTGGGAGAGGGATCTACGGTTTTCAGCAACCTTGGCGTGTACATTAGAACTCTGGAGCGAATGCTTTCAATTGGGTCACTCAAACACATGTATCCAGGCCATGGCCCAGTGATTGAAGACGGCGTCGAGCGCATCAAGCAGTACATTGACCACCGCGTACGCCGGGAAGAAGAGATTCTGCGACATATCAAGGCTGCCGACGTTGATCTCACGATAGAGGACATTGTGGACCGCATATACTCCGATCTGTCGCCAAACGTGAAAAACGCGGCAGAGCGTGGCATTTTGCAGCATCTACACAAGCTCAAGGACGAGAAGCGCGTCACTAGCTCCGAAGGGCGATGGCGCGTTGTCGGGTCCCCTTCGTTAAAACTATGACAATTGGTGGATTAAATTTGACGGTGGTGGTGGTATAGTTACACTTTGACATATTTTTTTTTCTTTCTCTTTACGTAGATTTCGGAAGAGGTGACTCTTTGTTTTCGTTACAATTCGTATGCATATTTGATGATGAAGATGTTGTTGATGATGATGATGATGATGATAATAATGATGATGGTGGATGTTGTAATGCTCATGTGTCTGTTTCTCGTGATCGCGTGGAAGAAACAGGTCAAGCCTTTTGTCGCCTATTTTGACACGTTAGCAGCCATGATACAGCATGAATGAAAAAAAGACATACTTGAATAGAAGGATATGAGGTTCAGGAGCATGCGTTTCGTAATGTTCCCATCCCAAACTCTGTGTGATTCCAAGTGACCGCCATTCCGATTCGTGCAGTATCCGCAGCGTGCCGTTATCAGGATTGAACAAGTCTTTTGGAATCGCCTTGAGCATATTCTTGGGCAGCATCACGTGTCGGTACTCATAAAAGTCATCTGAATATCTAGTATTATTGTGTGTTAGAGGTCAAAGAACACAGTTGCGATCTCATAGAGTTAAAACGTACCTCTGGGAATAGTGGATATGGTCTTGGAATTGTGCCAATGCTGACTTTTCGAGCTTTGTCAGTTCGCGCACTGGATGCTGGTTGTTCATTTGATAGGGATTATGTGGTAAAAAAGGAGGTGGGTTGGTGGACGACGACGAGTATCAATAAGTTTGGTGGTTGGTTCCGTTTTTGGATCAGGAAAAAAGCGAGTGGGTTTTCAGTGGGAGGATTGTTATTTTGTACGTGTACGTGTGTGTGTGTGTGTGAGCGAGTGAGCGCGTTGGACAATTTACGAGAAAAACACAACAAAAAAATGTTTCGTGGTGGACAGATTTTTGTGTGTGAGCGAATGTATGAACTGGCGCGCGCTTCAACGAAGGAGGGTGTTTTTTTTGTAGACATCTAAAGGACTCTAGTATGCTATTAAAGTGTGCCCAAAATGGCTGTTGTTGGTCGGGACAGATTGAGCGGCTTGGTACTGAACTGTTTGGCGTATGCTTTTGATACTTGAAATATGTGTATAGGTATTTTGTCAATTGAATGAATGATACAATGTCAATAGAATATCGCCTCACAAGATATGAGTGTTTATCTATGATCGAATTTCCCACTCCACGATCTTCAACCATACGTCTTATTATACTATATACACTCCATACTATCAGATAGATTCATTTACATTCTACAATGAACATCTGAGATGAATTTATGCTTCAAAGGCTTCACCTTTAGACGCGCCGCGCTTCAAAAGCGTGTTCTGAAACTTTTTTGACGTGCCCGCGCCTGAATCAACTTTAATTATCAACACACACCCAGGCGTCAAGCCGCCCTTCAACTAATATATCCACACTTTCCCCCACTTGTATTAATCTTGTTGGCTGGTCATCATTTGACAAGTTACAATGGAGGAGGAGACTCGTGAGCCGCCGCTGTTCATTGGCTTGAACATGCCGTCTGTCGACGGCAGATCAAGCCGCGATGTGGTGGAGACGGCTTTGAATGCAGGCTACGACATGATCACTTGCCGCATCACGTCGAGCTCGTACCGCAAACGAGTCACTAACTTGTATGAACAGACACTAGCAACCGAGCCTGATGCAGTGCTTGACGAGCTTCCAGGGCCGGAGCTCGACGAGCTGCTGATCACTCCCGGAACGCACATCTCGAACACTATTGCATTGGCATCCCCATGGGTCGAATTGGATGCACGGTCGCCGTCTATTGCGACTTTGTCACTACAAGTTCTGCAGCACGAGTTTATGCATGCGACGTTTGTAGGGGTTACTCATGTAATGATTTCAGGACCAAAACGCAGAACACATATCGCGCAGTACGCCCAGGCGGTGCGGTCGTTGATGCAGTCACACCCACGAATACATGTAGTCATCCATCTGCCATTCAGCGAAGATGCTGCTTCACAGAAGGAAGGAGGACCGGTGGTGCCTCCACAGGACCCATTGAGTGTGTGGGAGTTGTGGCATATGGTCCGCACTGCGTGCAACTACCCGCTGCGGTTGTCGGTCGCATTGCAAGTACCAAAGACGCGGCTGCTGGACTATGTCGAATCAAGATGGTTTGCTGAACCGGTTATAATGCTGGTGATCAACCCCAAAGTATTTGTCGCCAACCCCAAGGGGTACCCGGTGCTGCCCAAGTGGGTACAATCTCTTTTTTTCAGTTTTTTCCGCAAACGGTGCTATGTGTTATTTGAACAAAACGACAGTGGCCAATTCACAGGCGGCAATGAAGCATTTCTCATGTATATCCGGCACTTGTATCGTGTCACGCCGCCATTATCTCATACCGAGCAATTTGCAGCAATGTTCTCAGCCGCCGACTCGCTGCAGACTCCATTGCAGCCGCTGGCAGATGACTTGGATAGTGGCACATACGAGGTGTTTGAAAAAGATTTGCCCAAATACAACCAGTACGAGAAGGCTATTTACCATGCGATTCTGGACCGGCCCAACAAACGCATTGTGATGGCCGTGGTCGGCGCAGGACGGGGTGCTATTGTCGATCGTGCATTGAAAGCTGCCAAAACCGCCGACCGCGAATGCATTGTGTATGCTGTAGAGAAGAATCCACCGGCATATGCATACCTGTGTCAAAAGCAACGAGATAAATGGGGCGAGTCTGTAAATGTCATCAAGGGCGATATGAGAACGCCGTGGGCCCATGACTCGACATCGGCACCGCCGCTTGCGGCTGTCAACATTATCATTTCAGAGCTGCTCGGGTCGTTTGGCGAAAATGAAGCGTCGCCCGAGTGCCTTGACGGGGTGTACAAATACCTGGACCCGAACGACGGTGTCATGATCCCGAGCTCTTATTCTTCTTACATCACCCCTATTATGGCTCCCAAATTATATACCCGCGCGCTGTCCGCCGCCGCATCCAACGCGGCCCATTGTACTACGAATTCGAGCCCCATTATCAGCACACTGCAAGTACCATATGTTGTCATGATGCAGCAAGTAGAACAGCTCAGTGACGAGATTAAACAAGTGTGGAGGTTTGAGCACCCGTGCAATAATAAAGTTCTCGCCTCCAACCGCCACAATATGCGGCACTCGCGCAAGACATTTTCGATACCGCGACGGTGCGTCGTGCACGGGTTTGCAGGGTACTTTGACGCTGTGCTTTACAAGGACATTGAATTGACCACTCGTCCCGAACGAGAAGACAGTGTGAACCCTGGAATGGTGAGCTGGTTTCCTATCTGGTTCCCGCTCAGCAGCCCCATGTACCTGATCGACGACAGCGAGATAGATCTGAGCATGTGGCGCTTGACCGACTCGAAAAGAGTGTGGTACGAATGGATGGTGGAGTCGTTTGCAGTTGTTGCCAATGGTGGTGCTGTTGTTGAAAGTGGCAGAAGAGAAAGCGGGATGAGTATGAGCAGCAGTAAAAGCTCGCTGACAGCTGCGAGGCGAGTGAGAACTGGAGCTAGTGAATTGCATAACATTGACGGAGAATACTACCACGTGAAACTGTAAAACGTGGTTTAACTAATAAATTTGCATAACATTAATGAAAAGAAACAAATGATTGAAACAAATCGTTGGTGGGTTCTTAAATGTACATGAGATATGGAAAAAAGACGTTAAAAAAATTACAATAAAAGGGCAGGGAAAGAAATAAATGATGTTTCAATAAAAAAAATAGATAAGCCAGAAGTCTTCATTGATGTTAGACTTGTTGTGGCTGAGAAGGCAGCGGCAAGTCTGGAGGAAGCATCCGTGGCGGCGACCCGCTCAACGAGTTTCGCGAGCTCGTCGACGCGACGCTGATTCGGTTCTTGGACGACGAGCTTGAGCTCTTGCGTCGCGGATCGATCAATGCTGCGTCCTGCGAGTTGGACGACGACGCGCTGCTGCTCATGCTTCGGCGTGGCGAAGTCGAAGTGTCGACGGGCGAGTCGAGCTCGACCGACTGCCGCACCGACGTGGTGCCATTCGACGACGACGACCACCGCGCATTGCTGCTGGTCTGCGGCGAACCGGCCACATACAACGAGTGCCGCTTGGCGCCCTCGATCGTCTCATTGGCCTGCTCCATGACTTTGGAAATAGACCTGTTCAGCTCGTCGTTCTCCATAGCCTTTTCTTCGAGCGAGATTTTCAAATCCTGCAGCGACGTTTCCAACGCGGTTGCAAGACGTCTCAATCGCCGATTCTCCCGCTCCAAGACTGCGACTTGCTTGTCCAAATGTCGCTGGCTCGACTGCATGCCTGTATTCTGCTTCTGCAGCTCGTCTCGCTCCTTTTGTGTTCGAGCAAGCTCTTCAGACTCCTCCTCGGCCTTACGAACAAGCTCCTTGATCTTGGCCTCTAGCTCAACAATTTTGGCGTCGCTCGTAACAAGCTTCTCCTTCGCAGACGTCAGCTCGTCTGTCTGCTCAATAATAAATATGTCCTTGTTGGCGACCTGCTTCTCAAGATGCGTCTGTCGCTCCGAAATCTCGCCAATTCGGGTATGCGCTTCGTCAAGCTTCGACCGCGTATCAGTGAGGTCTGCCTCCAATGTGTGGTTCTTCTCCTTATACTTGACCATCTCTTCGTCTCGTGTCTTGATAGTCTTGTGGTAGTAGTCCTTTTCCTTCTTGAGCGAAGTGTTGTCGCCTCGAAGAAACGAAATCTCGGTCTGCAGCTCAAGCAGCTGCTTGTCAAGCTCGGACTCGCCTTCTTGGTTCTTACCTTCAAGCTTAGCGGTCGTTTCAAGCTCGGAGATTTTAGCCTCGAGCTCTTGAATACGCGATTCGTAGTAGCTCTTGCCAATTGACTTTTGAGATGAGCTCGACTCCCGCTTGCTATCACGAGACAGTTCTTCACTGTCATCTTGCTGGCTGCCGCCATTAGCAGTAGCATTGCTTTCAAGCTCATGAAGTCGAGCAATCAGCGACTCGCGGTCTTCCCTCTCTTTAGCCAGCTGGCCCTCTAGCGAACGGATCTGCTCAACTCTATCCTGCATTGCATCTCGTTCGGTTTGCTCGTGCTTCAGCACAGTCTCCAACTCGCCAATCTTGCTCTTGAGCTCTTCGACTCGCGTATTGTGAGCAGCACGGCTTTGCAAAGAGCCCGAGCTGCCAAGCCGTGAGCCAGCTCTCTTCACTACCCGCTGGCCCTGCCGAGAGGTTGGCCGTGGCACCGGTCGCGATGGTGGAGCAGAATGGGTAGTTGCCAACGATGCGTTCGACGGAGCAGACCGGTGGATAGACTGCTGTGGAGCAGCAGCCAAAGTCTGAGCACTAGACTTTCGTGCCGGCCGCTTGGAAGTAGAAGAAGATGGGGCGGCGACCATCTTCACTGGCGGCTGGGGAGGAGGCATTTCATTGGTGACTTTTGGGAAAAAGATGGAGCTTTCGCTGACATCGGATGCAATTCGTTTATGTTGATTGTTGTGATGGTGCTGAGGAGAAGAATAAGAAGAAGTATGCGGGTGGGAAATGACAGGAGTGAGTTTGTTCTTGGACTCAGTGGAGCGGTATAGCTGAGACGATCGGCGTGGGGTGGTATTGTTGCTGGTCATTGGGGGCAGGGACCCTGTCGAGGCTCGAGATCTGAATACTGATCGGAAGGTAGATTTCGATACGGTGGTTGGAATGGAAGAAGATGCATGTGGTTTTTGAGGAGATGTGGTAGTGGACGACGTTGCTGAGTTGGTGGACGCCAACGCGGCAGCGGCAGCGTCGCTCTTGGCTCTCGAAGCCGCTGTCGACGACGACAGTCGCGAGATGAGGTCTGAGACTTTGGTCTTACGTCTGGAGGGGGTTGCCTTTTTCGGAAGCTGCGACGACAAATTGGGTTTTGGTGAAGAAGTAGTAGTAGTAGCAGCAGACGACAAACCATTGTCTGTTTTTGATAAAGGCCGTGGCGGCGTCGTGTTGTTGTTTGTTGTTGTTGGCGGGATGGTCGGCGTCTTTGCAGGCGACGAGGTCTTCGCTCCACCACCACCACCCAACGTCGGAGACGACGAAGGAGAGGGAGACGACGATGACGGCGCAGAGTGCTGCTCCTCGGTCATTATTTAATTTATCGTCTATAGTCGACAGGGTCGAAAACAGAGGAGGGAGAGTAAAGAGAGAGAGAGAAGAAGAAGAAGAAGGAGTAAGAAAAAAAGTCCGAGCGTATAGATAGATATATATACACTGTGTGTATAAGGGGCGCACACTCTCTCGCAATCACTGACTGTCTGTAACTCTCGGTTCCAATTTGCACTTTTTTTTTTCTTTCTCCCCTCGATGGGAGATTTTTTTTATTGTTTTGTTTTTTCTTCTCGTCGCTGTAGCGCAGATCGCGTCACGGTCGCGTTTTTGCTTTTTGCATTTGCAGTTGCGTGGGAGTAAATTTCAGTCCCGGTTCGCTTTTAGCGGTCATTACTGATCTTCTGAAATACACGGCGGGTAACTGCTCTTTGTTACCGTGGAGTTATCCGGCAGTACGATACGATATCCCGTCGACCGCAATAATTCATTTAATTGTTCATAAAGATTATTTAAATCTCATTAAAAGGAAGGCATCTAGGTATATATTACACCATTCCGCTTGTACTTGACAGTTTTTTTTGTTTGGGATTTGACATCCCTGACATAATGCTTACAGTAACAGAATGCCTAGCAGCTGCTGCGGGACACAAAGTTTCAGCCTGCTTATGTTGTTGTTCTGTTGTAGTAATCATGTGTGTGTGTTGTTAGTGGTTCTGCCTGGGCAACAGATGGAGTGGGCGGGGCAACTGAGAACCTCAATTATCTGCAGGACTTTATTGCATTTCTCGGATAGTCATCCTGTTAGCGTTGAGTGATATTTATGTGTGGTGTCTAGACAAAGCCCTGTCTTTTTCTTACCAAGGCCAACTTTTCCAATTGCTCCATTTTAACATAAGGTTTCCAGGTCGTTCATATTTGTTCAAGGTTGAGACACATTTGTGTCTGTCGGGGGCCCCTTTTCTCTATCGGCTCTGTACACGCGCGCAGACTCACACCAATTTGCGCTCTCAAATTTCTGTTATTGGACCATATGCATCTCTCCCGCCTGAGCTCAAAGCATTGTACCTACAGATCATTCAATCAAATGTATTTTTGTTTATCTCATCAGGGACGGCTTCAGGGTGCTGCTGCTGCTGCTGCTGCTGCTGCTGTTTTCCCTGACGGCCGTGCAGTTTCTTTGCCCGATATCCTTGTCACAGAAAAGAGAGAAGTACGAAGCTGATCGGTGACGACGATCATTTGTGACCTTTAAAACCCAATTGACATTGACATATTAGATATATGTGGTCTAGATACTATTCCATGTCCGGATTCGATGGAAAATCTATTCAGAAACTTCTCCTTCATTCAACTACTGTAGGCGGAGATGGGTTTGGTTCAAGCTACCTGTCTTTCGGGATAGCTTTCACAAGCTCCATCATTCTCGATGAATTTTATCCGGTAAAGTGCTGGGATCACTCAAGGTCCAATTCGGATTTACAACAGATACCTGTACTTCCACGCTGCGTATATGCATTTCCTTTTTGGAAATACGCAGGTCTCATCTCTCACACGGAAGTTCCATAACGAAAACTCCTCCGTTTTACTGCCACTGTAATTTTTTTGGAACAGATGCCATGAACAAATGTGTCAATCTAGATACATTGGTGTAATCTGGTTCAATCTCTAAAAGCTCAATCAGTGACTGCTTTGGGATTGTGAGATTTTTTTGAATTCAGGAGATGTATAGAACACATTCCGATGCTTATTGCCTGAATCCGGCTGGATGTTTGAATGCTTCTACCGACTGTTTCGCCAAATTGCTCTCAGCATTTGGATGCCCAGATCTGAGTGTGACATTATCAACAGTAGTATCTACACCCTACTGTACAAGTAATGGGGACACTGATGCCGCATGTCAAAAAACATACACCAATGTCTCACTTCCAAGTTGACAACTACACTTTTTTTGTGCCACTTCTCCAGGTCTCAGTCTCCTCCAAGCTGTCAAAAAATTAATCTAAATACAGCTGCCTGTTTGTGAAAGCATTACAGGGGAAAGAACTAGAAGCTAAAATGGGTTCATCTGTCCGCATCCTTACATATCTGTCTAACACTTTAAATCCCTTTCAAACTCTAACCCCCCAGTGAATCCTCAGTTAATCAGATGAACCCAAACCTTCGATTAGTGTGTGTTTCACTGCGGCTTGGACGGTCATTTCTTTCTTCAATATCATGCGTTTCCCTCTACGGCGGTATAGGACGATCACACCGGGAACCGTTTTCGATGCGGGCCCATTGTGCTCATATGTGTAGGACTATGAAAACTGCTAACTTCCCTCCTGATGAGAGTGGGAAAAAAAACCTTTTATTTTCGCCCACTTGAACTAGACTAGTCGGCAAGGCCCAGGCACATTCTGTTTTCTTTGTGGCTGCTTCGCATAATTCCGAACAGTTTGTCATTTTGGTGCCGTCCTTTGGTTGTAAATAGGGTGGATACCTGATTGCAGAGTCACAGTTTGGGGAAGACCATTGGACGATCGGATTGCACTACTCTATAGCTGTACAGTACATGAGCGTTGCAGCGCGGTTAGATACAGACCGGTCCGTTGGTGTGCCACCATTATTGTAAACTCCAAACGTGACTATTTCACTATATCCCTCCTGAAATCTAGTAGATCTATGTTTAACAGATGCACCTATGAGCGCTGTTAATTTGCTTCGGAATTGCCTTATCACGACACTCGCCGTTTTCACAAGCTCGCACTACGCATGGCCCATTTATCATCAGATCATCGTCCCCCAACGATCAAAGCTCGCTCTGGTTTTTTTTTTCTAGTGCTGACAATCCTGATCTGCAACCGCGCAAACTGCCTTGAGAGCATCACCTGCATAGCTCCGCAGGATGCGCACTGATGCCTGGTGCGTTCTGCTTGCAGATGTGCGGTGGTGCAGTATAGGTGAAGCTCTCTCATTTCACCCCGTCTACCAGAGTACAACAGAAAACACACACCTGCACATCTCGAAACGTCATCGGGACCGGGATCCGCCAAATTACAGTGCTCGTTCATGGTCAAACGGCTAAAATGGATTTTGATCCTGATAGAGCCGCCGCTAGCAGCCTAAGTTCGTTGGCCATGGAGTTTCTCTGAGGTTCTATAACCCTTTCGAATGAAAATCTCCACAGTTTCGCTAACATGGAAAATTTTTACTTAAAATAGTGTCGAGAACTCGTCAAAAGCAGTTATTAATTTCACAAGGCTCAAATATGCGAGTTGACGAGAAACCTGTGCCTGCACGGTGGAGCGGTAGCGGCGGAGGTCGCGCCCCACTAATTTCACGTTTTTTTTACCCCTGAGTTTTTCTGAGTCCTGAAGCAGGTTCGAGTCAAAAGACACAGCTTGTATCAGTTCTCCACCCTTGAAAAGTTTCGCAAAGCAGATATCAGACGAGCCTAAATTGCTGTTATATCTTTCAACAAGTTATTGTACAGAAATATCAAGTTTCCAAGCTGGGTAGTTCCGCCCTTTGACCTGATTTTACTAGCGGCAGTGACCGTATTCGCATGACCGCTTTGCAAAACTTTGCCCACGATATGCGCGACTACTGTTAATTGTTTGTTTTTTCAATCAGAGTCTGGACTGCCTCCATTTTGCACTATCTGAGCGCTGCGGACCGGCGGATTTTCCACCTCCGTTGCGCAACACGGCGCTCTTGAGCAGCTCGTTTTTCCGGACCGATTCTTGACACGATTGAAACCACCTGCGACCACGTTCTCCATGAACACCGGGAACTCGTTGGCTCTACTGTGGTTATTCTCAGCCGTGTGGAAGTGAGATCAGATGGAGTTGTTCAGATCGTAGCAAGACGTCTGCCGTTCCGAGCGTATCTTGTGCATTTGCAATTGTGGCCATGTCAAAGCAATGCATGAACGTTTCATATTTGCCAGATTGTGACTACTAGTACACGTCTGGGGGTCGGAGCTGTCCCGAGCTCCCCGTTTTGCCTGTCATATCACTATATATAGCAGAAATCAATGGCCAGTGTGCAGTACTGTTGGTTTTTGGAGTAGGCTGTAAAATTTACTAGATATTATGCCGAGCATTTCTCGTTACTGCACGAGTGTGTGCTTACAGCCGTACCAAGCGTTATGGTTTGCGCTAGTGCCATGCAGTCGAGAGCCTCAAATCTCACCTTCACTCCAAAGTCAACCCTAAACCAAAAGTAGTAACGGGCAGAGCACGATGAAGGCCTCACGTACTGCTGTGCCAGGCCGCGTTCTCCAGGAGTATCGATCACGGCGTACTGTACCTTAGTTTCTGTCTCATAATTTAAGCACTGTATCTATGCCTTACCGGTACATATCCAATTGCCTATAGTACACCAATTCATAAAGGATCTTCACAAGTCCAAGGCTTTTGCCTATTCCTCATTTGCTCAAGTCTTTAAACATTGAGATCCCTGTCAAAAGGACATATTTTATTCCATGCATGAGCCGCTCTACCCCAATCCATGGCTATTCAAGGATCTTGTGCTTAGCACACACTTACAGTACCAAATCCCTTATTTTACACTGAGCCCACGGGATAAATGTCGGGTAGCTAGTGCATACAGTGACAGCAATTGAGCATTGCAGGATAACCTTCATGCGTGTCTATTTACCCGCTATAACTCTTTAGGCTCAATATCTCAGATACTGTGTGAAATGTCTAATCCCATTACTGGTACAGTGTACCGCCAAAAAATGCCTGGCTCCATCGACCCATATTCCTGGAGCAGATCAATATTATTTCCACTCCCTTAGAAACTCATGGGGTAATTTCAGTACCTTGACAATGGTATAAATGACGATCTTGTAACATTCGATGGACCGCTTCACCGAACGCTGTCGAGGAATGTCTCATAGAGCTGTATCATTATTCAGATGGTAGTTTTTTTTTCAATGAGAAACAAAGTAGCCTTTTTTTTAAAGAATAATAGCCGACCGTTATTGCATCCAAAATGCGAACAGAATACCAGATGGAAACCGTCGGACGCGTTAGACCAACGATCCATGTTAGGGCGTTCAAATCGCATCAAGATCAAGTTACAAGAATCTCAAGTGAACCCTAGGCCAGG
Source organism: Blastobotrys indianensis (assembly GCA_030558855.1). NCBI lineage: Eukaryota > Fungi > Ascomycota > Dipodascomycetes > Dipodascales > Trichomonascaceae > Blastobotrys > Blastobotrys indianensis. The sequence continues at coordinate 582,528 of JAKTQK010000007.1, read as the reverse complement.
GCACTCAGGTACGATCACAAGTTCGTGAACTCCCTGCGATCTTGCCGACACCCTGTTAAATACTGCCAATCTCAAAAGCCTTTGGGGAGCTATTTTCAAAAAATAATAATTATCATATCTCATAGTCTTATACACAAAAAACAAAATTAAAGTACTTTTTTATTCCTCGTCTGCGTTGTCAGCCTTTTTGCTTTTTTCCTCGACAAACTGCATCGCCTTGGCCTTGACATAATCCAGGGACTTGTCGTCGCCGTGCTTCTCCTCGTACTCGAACCACTTCTTGAACGTGACTTTACCTTGCTTGACGTTGAGTCGCGCTGTCTTGAATTCGCGCTCAAATAGCTGACGCACTAGCGCTGGGTCGCTGCCGAACTTGATCTCGCAGTCGACATATAACGTCCATAGTTCAAGCTTCTTAGGATATGCATCAATCAAGTGCTCGAAGAACGTTCTTCCTTGCTCAGTCAACCCATTGTCAAACAACAGACGGGCGTACTTCTTGTAAAGCGCATTGTGTCGTTCTTTAGGAACAGCCTGCAGAGCACGGTTCAGCACTGCACGCGCCTTATCTTCCTGCTTATGCTTGAGCAAAAATCTAAAGTATGCATCGTAAGTCGCAAGCTTTTCGTCCTTTGCACCATGTTTCTTGATCGCTTCATCTACAAGTTTCTCAATCAGCGAAAATGGCTTGCGGGTAGATTCGTAAATGTGCACAAGCTTGAGGTACATGGAAATAGGGTCCATGTACTGCAGCGACCGTCGGAAAACTTGGTCAAGAGTATCTGGAGTACCAAACGAATTTTCCAGATTGAGCATGGCGATCCAAATGTTCTCACGTTCTTGCTCCTCTCGGAAGCTGATGGTCTTGAGAGCTCGTGCGCCGATATCTCGCGCCTTGTCCACTTCAGACAGCTGCAACTGGAATCCCATGTACTGCATCCACAGCAATGACGAGTTTGGCGAACCTATCAATAGTCGCTCAAAGTCGTTCATGCTCTGTGGTTGTCGTGTCTGCATAGTAGCAGTCTTATCTTGCACAATAGCCTTGGATCGCTTTCTCTTCTTCTTTGACCGACCTTCATCCTCGTCAGATGACGACTCGCCGCTCTCGTCTGGCTTCTGGATCTGGTCAAGAATGGAAGCATTCCAGTCAAAGCCTGCACTGAGACCATTGGACTTGGGCTTTTGTTCGCTCTCGCTGTCGCTCTCATCCTCGCTCTCCTCATCGCTGTCGTCTTGAGCAGCATCAAAGTTCATTTCAACATCCGAGTCCTCGCCGTCAACTTCTTCGTCATCGTCTTCCTCAATGTCACTATCGTCGCCAAAGTACGAAGCCTTCATACCAAGTGCCACTCGGCCCTTCTCGGTATCGACGGAAAGAACCTTGACCTTCACTGCATCGCCGACAGAGAATACCTTGGTCAAGTCGTTCACAGGCACATCAGCGACCTGGGACTTGTGGCACAGACCCGATGCGCCGCCTTCTAAACGAACAAACACACCATAGTCTTCAATTCGCTTGACGGTACCTGGCACAACTGCGCCTTCCACAAGATCGGCAATTCCGACCATTCTCTTCTCGCCAGTGACAGCACTTTCCTTCAATGTAAGGTTCACTTTGCCGTCTTCCACTGAGAGCACACGGGCGGTGACTCGCTGATGCAGCTTGAAATAGTTCTGCCACTCGGTCAAGAACGCATCAGACAGATTTCGAATCTCGACACGGCCAGTGACAGTACGGCCGAGCTGTACAAACAAACCAGACTTGGCAATGTTCTTGACAAAGCCTCGGATCACCTCGCCCTTGCCAATATCCTCGACAGATTCGATAACTTTGTCAGCAACCTCGATTTGGTCATCAAACACTGAAGGTCGAACCGTTACCCGGATACGGTCATTGTCAGTCGAGATGACTTGGCATTTGACCAACTCATGCGGTGCAAATTTGGCAGTGGTAGAAGCTCCATCTTCGGCATATTCATCGACAAGGTCGGTGAGTCCTGCTTGGGCAAATACACCGGCGCCGAGTCGCACCAAAATACTGTGGTCGTTGATCTTCGTGACCACACCAGGGAGTTTGTCACCTGGCTTGACATCAGACGCAGACTGCACCGCTGTGCCCTGAGCCTTACGAGCACTGAGCTTGAGAATGTCTCCTACTTCAACAACAGAACACTTGACAGCGCTACCAACGGGGTAAAACTGCTCAATGTCATCAGTGACTTGACCAACGTCCACCAAATCCAGCACAGGTATTCTGCCTCGCACAGTAGGGGTGATGTTGACGTACACAAAGTCGTCGTTGACATTGTTGATTATACCGGTCCATTCGTTTCCGACCTTGATGGAGTTCAATTGAATAGTGGTCACAGTAGACTCCGACTTCAAGTCCTCGCTTCGGCAACTGAGCTCGGCAAGCATATATGTGGCATTTCGATGCGAAATAGGCAGAAATTTGTGGTTTCGAGCGTCGTGGTAGCCGACAATCTTGACATCGACAACTTCTCCCTTCTTGAACTTGCCCTTGAGCGGCGATTTAGGGTCGACAATGTCTTCAAATGCGTCAAACGCCAACGAAGCATCGATCCGGCCATGCTGCTTATCTGCCAAGAGAACGTTGACCTGCGTGTCCTTTACACTGACAACCTTTGCCTTTGTGATCAAACCTGGTACATAGTCGGCCAAGTCGGTGATCTTTCCGTCCACGGCGTTCACAGCTTCACCCTTGGACTGCTGCTGCTGCTTCTTGGAGCCGTTCGCAGCAGCGCCGGACTTGAGACTGAGCACAAACCTTTTTGTGGCATCATTGAGCATCAACACACGGCATTGCACAAGCTGGTCAACAGTGAATTTCTCGTTCAAGTCGCTGATAAACTCCTCGTCTGCAAGCTCATTCTTTGGAACCAGTCCAGTGAGACGGTTGGCAAACCGCACAAAGAGACCATTCGCGGTGATGTTATGGATATAGCCATGCAGAACTTTCTCTTCGGCAATATCAGCCCACTCGCACGGCAGATGGCCCTTCTTAGCGTCGGCCACCAGAGCGGGCTTGGCAGAAAGAGTAATGAACCGCTTCACAGTATCCTTCTCAAGCACTACAAGCTCTTCAAATGTGTCTCCAACCTTGGTCTTCTTCACACCAACCTTGTTCTTCACGTTTCCTTCATCTGCCAAGTGTCCGCCGAGGATGACGCCTCGTAGACCCGAATCTAGACGCACAACAACAGACGCACCGTCTTTGGGCTTTTCAATCACCTCAGCAGATACAATGGATCCTGGATTGAGCGCCTCGAAGATTTTGCTTGTATCTTCACTGCCAGCTCTGCAGGTAACGGTCATCTTCTGATCTTCAACGTCGACCTTAGTCACATAGACTGCAACACATTGGCCAATCTTGAAATGCTCTTTAGGATCTTGAATAAAAGCCTCAGACATTTCGGCAACAGGAAGGAAAGCCTTGACTCCCGAGAAGAACTCGACAATGGCTCCATTTCGTTTAAGAAGAATGATCACACCGGGAGTTCGCATGCCAACTGTAGCGTCGGCGTACGAGCTGATGATCTTATCTTCGCTGTTGAGAATTGATTTCTTGAAAGTCAGCTTGACTCGCTTGCCAGTCGAGAGCACTCGAGCCTTGATTTTTTGGCCAACCTTGTACAATTTTTCAGGGTGAGCTAGTGCAATGTCGGTCAGGTGCAGTTCATCAACAAAGCCGTCGATGGAATTGGTCACCTTGACGCCAACTCCCTTGCCTGGGATCACTTTCTCGACCGTCACTTGAATAATCTCACCGGCCGGAATGTCCGCGGCCCTCAGGTATTTCTGTTCTAGCACCGACTTGGATAACGAGAGAATATACATGCTATCGGCGTTACTGTAGCCAATGACTCGAGCCTTATGCTTTGTTCCAGCCTCGTACTTCTCTTCGCTCGTAAGCTCGTCGATTCGATCATCGCTAACACCAGAAATGTGCACATATCCCGTCTTCCCTTCAAACTCGACAAACAATCCAATACTGTCAACCACGCGCACGATGGCACCGACTTTAGATCCAAAAGGATGGGCCTCGAAGGCCTGCGTAATGAACTGACTCTTGAGAGCGACCACATTAGCCTGGAGAGAGAGCGCAATCTTGATCTCACTCTCAGTGTTGTTTAATGATGCAAAGACACATGTGATTCGTGCCTGGACCTTCTGGCCTACTTCAAACTCTTTATCGAGTGCAGCAAGCTTACCGGAATGCGTCAGGTCAATAGTAGCGGTAGAAAACTCGAGAACCTTGGCCACAAGACCGGTCTTACGGACTTCAGTTATATCGGCTTCGACAAGCATGCCCGCTGTCAAGGAATTGGGGGACGCCAAGCTGTCCACGTGCGGAACTTTCTTGGCATTAGGAGATGCAGTGAGTGTGATGGTTCGTCCGTTGGCAGACTTTGAAAGTGTAGTAAGAAGAAGCACGAGTCCTGGCTGTGCTGTGATCTGGGCTTTACTCAGCTCTTTCTTGGAGATGAATCCCAGAATATTGGCCGACCCAATATCCATAACACACCCGTGGTCTTCGACACTTTTGATGCAAGCCTGAATCGCCATACCGGCACGTGTGAGATCCTCCTCTTCTTCCAAAAGCCCACCATTGACCTTCTCGGGCTCAATCGACAGTTCGATTCTCTTCTTGCTGTTAGCAGTGCCGGTCGAGTTTTCAGTGACCACTGCTCGCAGCCACTGGCCCGTCTGGAACATTGACATATCAGGCATAGAGTCCTCGTCTTCATCCTCGTCGCTATCGCTCTCTGACTCGTTGGCCACAGACTCGAGGCGCTCGCTCATCGCTTTGGATACATTCGTTATGGGCACGTAACCAACAAGATTATTCGGAAGAGAAAGTACGATATCCAGGTCGTTGACTTGGGAAATTTGTCCAAGTACTACCGACCCGACCTTCAATTTAGCAAACGAGATAGAATCGATTTTAATTCCAGGTTTCTTGTCCTTCTGTTCTTGTGTCGCAGTGGACTGCCGTCGCTTGATCTTCTTCTTTTTCGGCTCGTCAGGAGTCTAGTCTGTTAGTAATCATGAGTTTATTCAGAACATACTCCGAATAAAGCATCTCTATTGGCATCATTGGTAACACGTCGAATATCTAGAGACGACAGGTCTTTGGAACCGCCGCCTCGAGGGAACGCTCCATCTTCGGCTTGCAGTACTGATTTCGGTACCGTATGTGTCGTAGTTGACGGCGTCTCCGACTCTTGGGTCTTCCGCTTGACACCCATCTTTATTGTTTATGATAAAGTATTAGTATATCGTGAAAAAAAAAATTGGTAGCGAAAGGTCCAATAAATGAAATGGAAACACTCTTCTACTATGTGTGCTCTTTTGGGAGAATTTTTTTGAGCCGCAGAGATTTTTTTCAGCACTAAAAGTGAGACATTTTCAAGCACGGCTGAACGGATTGGAAACAATGTAGTGAGCACTGTCAGATACATGGCTCAAGGAACCGTTTAAGTTGCAAGTTTGTCACAGACTATCATAGCGCTTAGTTAGATGATGGTTTTAGAGGGAAATTGATTATTGTGTATCTTTTCTTATCAATCGACTAATCCATCGATGCTTTGTCATGGGAGTACTGCGGGCTGCTAAAGGTGCTATTTCATAGTGCATGAACAGCCTTGTGTATATTTTGACTACCGATTGTTAGTCGGAATAGAACGCCCTCGACTGATTTTATGGAGGTAGAAATCCAGCTTCGATATGTCAATGCGGAGGTCAACTGCAGGGGCCGGACGTCGGTACGGATGATACTCCGACACCCGCTTGCCCTCCGCCATATCAGGGCCACCTCGGAAACCATTTAAATATAGGACACTACGCTAGATTGATGCAATTTATGTAGCTTAAATGTGACGCTATCTCTCTTGAAAGAATCAGCGATAAAACATCAGGGGAGCTACTGTAGCTGCCACAACTGTGATATATTGTTCACATTCGAGAGGCCATAATATTCTCGGTCAGTTTGCACCCCCAAGAGCATAGATGTGATCGCTCTCTTTGAACCAGCGACAATTGATCGTAACTTCTTTTCAGCGTGTGTTCAAGAACCTCGGCTGGAGTTGTTGCGACAGAGTTCGCGGCCCTACGTTCTTGTTGCTCCAAACAATGCAGGGTATTATTCGGTCAGGTTGTTGGAAGGTGGAGAAGCATTGCAGTTCTACGTCATCTACATCGGATGTGTGCAAGGTACCAAACGGAAGCGAGGCTCACAAATTCCAGGTTCTCATTTCTTCAGGTGCATTTATTTAGATATTTGAGGGAATCTATCGGATATATTTCTGATGCCATTGTGGCGCCGAAGCACAAGCAGACCCTGCAACAAGCTCAAATGTTCTCCCCTAACATCATACCAGAGTACTCCGATTTTCGACATTTCATGCGATAGAAAAGGTACCAATCCCCATATCCCCTCAATAGTTCATTGATCTCCACAACGGATTATTGAACAAACGGCCGGTGATATTTTATGGGTGATCATCGTTTTCAAAGTCTTGGCGCGTTAACGACTGTCTCACATTTACAACGTCTCCACTACAGTCGACAATGGTTTGAATGCTAGATCTTCTTGAGAAACCTGAATTTCTTACCGGAAGCCATACGCTAGTGTTTTTTTTCAATCGTAATGTCGAGGTTAGCCCAAATTCAATGCAATGAATGGCTCAGACCGCCTTGGGCGGGGATCACCGTCCTATGATATTATCGACATCATGATTCTAATGATCTACGTTATAGATCATTGCCAGAGGCTATAGGGTCTCGTATCTGGAAGATCGCCATGTGTCGGAGAATATATAAACAAACGAGCGGACCTCACAATGCTCAACACTCAAACAATGAAGCTGTCCCTGGCCCTCTCCACTTGTCTGATTTCCCTCGCAGCGGCTGCTCCTCGAGCAATCCAGAAGCGAGATTCAAGCTGCTTCCCATATGGCGCCGAGTTCCCTGGCAGCAATGCTCTGCCAAGTGTCTCTGTGGATCAATGGTGGTGCCCGACTTCGCAGCAGTACGGATTCCAAGGGTTCACCTACCCCATGGAGGATTACACTTGCAGCGACTACTCGCAAAGCCAAATAAGTGCCGACTTTGCGCAAATGAAGCGCGACTTTGGTGCTTCGATGGTGCGTGTCTACTATCCTGCTTGCACTAACACGGACAACTTCAAATACCTCATACAGGCTGGCTACGACAACAACATGGGAGTAATTGCCGAGATCTTTTTCGGCCTCGGTGACGGCGATCCACATGTGCAGCAAATTGCTGACCTGGTGGAAGTGCTTCAATCAGATGATTATGGCCCATTGGCGCCATACGTGTTCCACTCGGTGAATTTCGGATCTGAGCCGATTGGAGATGGGGTCGATGGCGGACCTGATCAATTTGTCGCGGACCTTGCAACATTCAAGACCCAGATGAACAATTTGGGCATCAAAGTGGCCATTTCAGAGGACTGGGATCGACCGGGAACTATGAGCGGTAGTAATGGCCAGGGCCTTGCTGATATCGGCCAGAAAGTGCTTGATAACTCTGATTACATCCACGCTCACGTGCAGCCGTTCTACAAGGCCCAGGATGAGACTGTCGACGAGACATGGCCGTACATCTCGACTGAAATGCAATGGCTCAATTCGACACTGAACAAGCCAATTATGATCACTGAAAGCCAGTGGGCTTGGGGCGACAACAGCCACTGGGAAGGTCATGCCGATACCACCCCTGCAGCTTATGCACAGTTCTGGCAGAACTATGACGACAATTGCGAGTTTATCAAGGACTTGAATATCGGCTGGTTTTTACATGCTTGGTCCGGAGAGAGTACTTTCGACATGCTTAAAGACGACGGCTCTTATGCCATTCCAAACTGGCGGCCAAAAACATGCTAAATCTGTAGCTTATTTTGCACCATTTTTTAAATTTTAGGTATACTACCCTATTTTACTAGCAATCGGGGTTTCAATGTCGTTTGCTATAAATCTGTTGAAGAATAAATAATTTCGGACTAGACACAGAGCTTACAACTCAGGCTTGGTTCGGACAAAGTGCATTGGACATTCGTACCCAGATGGATTGTTGTGCAAGTAGAGCTGGTGGTACTGCTCGGCGTCCCAAAACTCGCCGATAGGTACGATCTGTGTGGCGATTCGGTTCTTGTAAAATGTCTGCTGGAGCCGGTCCTTGACCTCTTTGGCGACCTTCTCCTGTTCATCATCGTGGAAAAAGATGGCAGATCTGTACTGGGTACCGACATCGCCACCTTGTCGGTTCACTTGCGTCGGGTCGTGCATTCGGAAGAAAAAATCAATCAGCGTGTCGTAAGTGACCTGCTTTGGATCGAACGAAATCTGCAATGCTTCAGCGTGGCCGGTGCCTGAAGTGCAAACTTCCTTGTACGACGGATGGCTCTTGTTGCCGCCAGTGTATCCGACTTTGGCATCGATCAGACCTTTGTTGGCGAAGTTCTTTCGGTAAATGTGCTCGACACCCCAGAAGCAACCTGCGGCGACGGTGGCTACCTGTGCGCCAGACGGCACATCAAGGGTAGGAGAAATAGTGTTGGCAGTCATTTGGTTTGTCGCTTGGAATGAAGATTGCGATCGGAAAAGAGGAAGCGCGAGTGTAAAATTCTTGACAAGATTGAACATCATTCTGAAAAAGAGGCACCGGGCACTGCGTCCTTTTATATATGCAGATCACACAGAGCTGCAACTGTACAGTTGAGGTGCAATGCACGGGTGGCGCGGACACCACGAAAATTGCGGCATTTGTAAGACAAGGCTGAAGCGGATGATGGAAGCACACAGTAGGAGCGTGAATTAAGACTGAGTATTACTCGGGAAATGAGCAATTAGCAATGCTGGTAACCTCTTCTCTGCACCATTTGGAGAGCAAATAACTTGGCTTATTAATCGGGTTTTTACAAGCTGGATGCCTGGTGTCGAGAAAAGGAGGTAGTATCAGCAGTTGGATTAACAGCCCACTCTATCAGAATTGAGCATCATTTCATTTTCATGTCTGTTAGCTAGGTCCAGGTCGCTAAACTTGCATTGATGCGGTTGAAGTATATTCAGACTCTCAGCCGCATGCGGCTAGCCGTGGTAGATTTTTGTTACCATTTTACCAAACGAGTGCCATTTTATGGTTTTAATTAACGGCTGGAATGATTTCAAACCGCTAGAATTCATCATTCGTTTAATAGTTATAATATTGAGTTCAACTAACAGGAATGCATTTTTGCGCTCATAAGATCCTCCCAAAGCACATTGGCGATAACGAAACCTTATCGCCTTCATCCAACTACAGCAATGTCGAAACACCAAGTTTCCGCACTGGCTTGCTACGCATTCGAGACTGTAGTCGCTTATTTAGAAAACAAGACGCCTATTTCCTTATCAGCATTCCAAAAAGCGCTTGGAGAAGAAGTCGCCTCACCAGGATCTCACCCTCTGTTCGTCACCTGGAACAAGTACGACAGCGACTACGATGAGTACATTCTTAGAGGATGCATCGGTACATTTAGTCCACTCAATCTTTTCAAAGGAGTTCCAACTTATAGCAAAACTGCGTAAGTGTTGGAAGTAAATACTCTATAGCGATCTAACTTTTTGATAGAGCGTTTGACGATACGCGATTCAGGCCAATTTCCAAAAGTGAGTTCTCGTCGCTAGAGTGCGGGTATGTGTCCAAATTCCAAAACGAGGTCTAACATAGATAAAGTGTCACGGTGCTTAGACAATTTGAAGTTTGTGAGCCGACTGATTGGCAGGTAGGAGTGCACGGTGTCAAAGTAGAGTTCCGCGACAAAAGCGGTTCAACGTTCTTGCCAGACGTGGCTGTAGAACAAGGGTGGGACCAGGACCAGACACTCGTACACCTTGCTTCCAAAGCCGGATTGAGAGCACGATCCCTTAATACTATTTTAGCTAATATTGTGCATTTTGAACGGTACCAGGGTGACAAGTCTGCGGTAAGATACGAAGAGTTTATGGAGATCAGACGACGACTTGAAGAATCATAGAGATGTATATATATATAAACATGGGTAGTATTTTTGTTGATAAACCACAGCCGGTTGATCAATTCTATATATGATAATAAACAATGCAAAAAGGGTATAAATAAATAAAAATATAAGCACAAAGAGTGACTAATGTTGAACGTGGTTGTAGAGGGAAGAAACAAAAAACATTAAGCCTCAACATCAGCAGTGTAAACCTTCTGACCCAACTTCCAGACAGACTTGATTTCGCCTTCAGGAGAAAGAACACACAAGTCAGCATCGGCGCCAGACTTCAATGTGCCCTTTCGGCCCTCGACACCAACAGCCTTGGCAGCGTGGGTGGTGCACGTCTTGATGGCCTCAGCAAGGGAGATCTCACACCACTTGGCCAAGTTTCGAACAGAAATATCCATCTCCACTGCAGAGCCCGCAATAGTGTCAGTTCCGTTGAGGAACAACTTTAGGCCCTGCTTGACAATGGTCTGAGTAGACCACGGGTAAGTACCCGATGGGAGACCCATGGGGCTCATGGCGTCGGTGACCAAAACGCAGCCTTCTGGGTGCGAGTTGTATGCAATCATAACACCAGATGGGTGAACGTGAATGCCGTCAACAATCATACCAAAGAACGGTCGCTCGTGAACGACTGGCGTGTCATCTTCAGTAGTCAACTCCTTGTGGTTAGCGCCGAGCAAACCAACAAGGCCCATCTCTCGGTGATGAGGCTGCTTCATGGCATTGTAAACGTGTGTGACCATGCTGGCACCATTTCGAACAGCTTCACAGCCGCCATTGAACTTCAATACAGAGTGGCCCAACGAAACCACAACGCCAAGCTTGGTCAAGTCGGTGATCGACTCCATCACACCTTCTTGCTCGGCAGCGACTGTGATAATTCGGGCATTCTTCAAGTTTTCTTCACCGTAAACGTCCTTAAATGACTGGATACCGTTTGGAGCGGTGATAATGGCCTCTGGAGGGTGGCAGCCTGGCTTTTGAGGACTCAAAAATGGGCCTTCCAAATGGACACCGAGATTGTCGGCGCCATCGCTACCTCGGTTAGGTCGCATCAGAGGCAAAACCTTGTGATACACATCCTTAAAAGTAGATGGAAGCGTTGGGCAGAACGAAGTGACACCAGTCTTGACGAGCTTTCGTGCAACTTCATTAAAGCCACGCTGGAAATCCTTGTCCGAGCCGTCACCAAACTTGGAATCACTAAAATCAAAGCCAAAAGCACCATTAATCTGAACATCCATAAAGCCCGGAGACAAAATGGCACCTTCCAAATCGACAGTCTGGTACTGGTGAGGCAGTGGAGTGGGCTTATCAACAATCAAGCCGGTAACGTTATCAACCCACAACTCAGAGTTTTCAAAGAGCTTACCCTCATCACACAGAGTAGCGTTAGTGAAACGCGTGTAAGGATGCTGTTCGCTGTCTCGCTTGTGGTTGAGAGTCAATTCGTTCAAATAAGTTGCTGGAGATCCAATGGCCGAGTTTTGAGGCACGGGGTACTCATTCTCGTCCGTGTCTGCCGGAATGTAGGAAGGATCAATTGTCATGTCGCCTGGCATTTTTGTCGTACTATGGGGTGATTGGAAATTATAATAAAGCAGGGTATCAAGAAAGAATTGAAATATAAAAAATGGAACAGTTGAAAGAAAGAGAGAGAGAGAGGAAAGAACAAATGAAATGACAGAAGGGGGCTGCCTCCCAAGGTTTTATAGAACGAGGTTATCTCATATTACAGATGTATAGGCAGAAAAAAAAAAAATTGTGTGCCTCGAGGGTTTGGGCCAAAGTGTAACGTTGTAGTGCTCCCGGCCGGCAATTTTTTACCAGACTAGCAGAAAATCGATGATCTTGTCATGATTTTTCTCCCAACGCGCTAGCCGGTAAGCGCCTGACCAAGAAGGTAACGTCACATAAAGAAGGGAAAGAGGAAAAGAAAAAAAAAAAAGGTATGGGAAACTAAGAAACAATCCATGTCTGAGAGAGACTATTTACCGGTATTTGTTTTTGTGCTGGATATATATGAGTATATCAGTATATCACAGGATCAAATCAAATCAAAGTTATACAGAGAAAACCTTCTTTTCAAAATAACTTCGAGGGCATATCTGCGATTACGCAGTGGCCGATGACTACTGCAGTTGAAGAATATATAATTAAAAACGGGCGCACGCTAATTTAAAAAATGCAGCCACATTTTATTAACACGCACTGATGTAACAGTAACCTTCTACGCTAGCGCGTGCGCACGGAACTACCTCTTTTTCGGCAAATGCGGCAGGTATAACTTTAATTGAGTTTAAATTAAAATAACACAACAGGCCTCTACTACCGTACAGTACACACACTGGAACCCGGCATTTCAGATCATCCCTTTGTACCTGAATGTGGGCAAAAAAATTTCAAGCAAGGAAGCTGTGAACGACTGAATGGAAAACGTGGGATCGTTAATTCGGTGCATCTAAATGTATTTGTATCATCGACTCAACACTGCCCTCGTTCCTCTGTGTTCGTCATCACCATCATAAGAAACCGTGGTGTTGCTGATGTACATTTGATTGCAAATGCTTTCTGTTTCGGCAAATTCTAGAACTCTATAAAGCTTATCGTTCTAGAAATTCTTCGTGCGGCCCGTAGCTCCATCCGCTTTCCCGGCAAAATGGTTCTATAGACCGCACTTATGCAGCTATGATTTATAATTTCCATCTATCCCGGAACCACGCGGACACAAGAAAAGCTCAAACTTGCATACGTGAGCATCATAGACCATTTGTATACTTTATCCTACAACTCGAATAAACTGCGACTGTCCCACAGAGACTCAACTTTTCGTTAACCTCAATGGTGCAGTCTCCATATATGAGCCCTGTCTACCCCAGGTTTCTCCCTTTCTCCCGCGTTCTCCAAAATGTCCCAACAGCCGCGCGGGCGGAAACGCTGTAGTTTGAGACGCACCGCCGCTGGACGCTTGAGAAGACAGCCATCACCTCTTCCTCTCTCTCACTTTTAATACTCAACATAAACACCTATCTGGTCAAGCATCAAGTCTTTCGCTTAGCCTTTTGACCAGAGAGTGCAATATCATAGCCAGATGGACTTTGACCTTCCCGCCAGCGGCGAGCTGACGCCGCTGCACAAGGCCATCGGGCAAATGTTCATGGTTGGCTTTAGTGGGTACTCTGTGACCCCGCAAATTCGAGAAATGATTGAAAAATACCATATCGGCTCGATTATTCTATCGGTGAAAAATCTCAAAGACGCTGAATCGACTCGAGATTTGATTTCAGAACTGCAGAAAATTGCACACGATGCGGGCCATGTACAACCGCTGCTCGTTGCTATAGATCAGGAGAATGGTATGCTCAACAATTTGCACGATGACCAGTACCTTTCGCAATTTCCAGGTCCGATGGCCATTGTCGCCTCGAAACAGCTGGATCTTGCTCGAGATGTAGCACATGCAACCGGTGTTGAGCTCAAGAGCCTCGGAATAAACTGGATTTTGGGCCCCGTACTCGACGTTTTGACTAATTCGACGAACCGACTGTTGGGTGTTAGGACTATGGGTGACGACCCCCATGAAGTATCCAAATTTGGACTGGCATTTATGGAAGGGTATGCTGCTGCGAATGTAGCTACATGCGGTAAACATTTCCCAGGTTATGGCAATGCGACGGTCGATTCAATCCTTGGTCTACCGATCGTGCCGGAATCTATCGAGCAACTGGAAACTGCTTCTCTAATCCCATTCAGACAGAGTGTCAAAGCAGGAATCGATTCTATCATGGTCGGTGGATGTGCTTTGCCTAAAATTGCAATGAATGAAATGCACGCTTGTTTGAGTGAGCGCGTAGTAGGAGGCTTGTTGCGAGAGGATATGGGCTTTGAAGGCGCCATTATGAGCGAATGTTTAGAAATGGATGCTTTGTATGAAAATGTCGGAGTGCGTCAGGGCTCTGTGATGGCTGCGATCGCTGGATGCGATATCATTCTAGTATGTTCTTCATATCGGCTACAAGAAGAGGCCATCTCGGGTATTTTTGGAGCTGTACAAAGCGGCATTATCGACGAAGACTCGCTTTTCAAGGCTGCTGAAAGAGTAGCAGCTATTAAAAGGAAGCGAGTATCCTGGGATGAAGCACTCAATCCTAAACCTCTGAGCTTTCTCAAACAGCTCAAGCAACAGCATTTACCCATCAGCAAACTGGCTTATGAACAGTCTGTTACAATTCTCAGAGATCATGCGAAATATATACCTCTCACTCAAAGTGTCGAACCTGATGCTGATGTGCTTTTACTAACCCCACTCGTGACTCCAATTATTTCGACAAAGCATAGCAAAGAAGTCGAGCATTTGCTATTGGGCGAGACTGTGTTCCAGGAATTTGGCAAGTCGCTTGCCAAAAGACACACTGGCAAAGTGCTGCATGCTTCATATACGGCGAATGGTCTTACTTCCTTGCACGATAACTTGATCGAAAGAGCCAAAGCTGTTATTATCGTGACTACCGACGCTAACAGAAACATGTACCAGATTGGCTTCACCAAGCATGTTGCAATGATCTGTACGCAGCAACGGAAGCCAGTCATTGCCATTGCTGCGTCCTCGCCATACGACCTTGCGCTGGATCGTGGAGTTGGTACTTATATGTGCGTTTACGAGTTTACGTTTGAAGCTCTGGACCATGCGGCACAGGTAATGTTTGGTGATTTGCCAGCAAAAGGAACATTCCCAGGAACCGGTCTATACCAGCGAAGTAGAAATTCGATTGATCGAACTAATACTCGAAGCAAGTGGCTGGTCGAAAAATGGAGCTCTGAACGAGATATGAAGCGGTTGAAGACACTATGGGAGAATTGCTTCCCTGAGCGACGGCTGGGACCGGGCTTGGAGGCGTTCCAGTTGCTCAAACCTTTCAAGCACAAGGATGGGCAAGAAATTACGCAGACGCATTTCATTGTGCGAAATTCGAGTACAAATAATCTTTACGGATTCTGTGCAACTTGGGTCTACGCCAATGGGCTCGGGTGTATCGCAATGATATTTGTTGAGCCATCACGACGAGGCATGTCGATTGGTCGAAGTTTACATGATCGGGCATTGAAATTCTTGATCCAAGAAAAGAAATGCACTAC
The DNA here is from genome assembly GCA_030558855.1 of Blastobotrys indianensis. Classification (NCBI taxonomy): domain Eukaryota; kingdom Fungi; phylum Ascomycota; class Dipodascomycetes; order Dipodascales; family Trichomonascaceae; genus Blastobotrys; species Blastobotrys indianensis. Next base: position 567,332 of record JAKTQK010000007.1, on the reverse strand, counting down.
TGTTCAACTAGGAAGCTCGGCGGTTCCATCTTTTTTTCAAGGTATTCCGTTTTTCGACGGTGGATCGCTTTCTGGCAATCAAGTGACGACTAGCCTTCAATGGTTCAAGCAAGCTGGCTGGGACGTCGATACTAATGAAGCACATGCGCTTATGAACAATGCAGAACTGCAACCACCGGCTGTGCCGGTAAACCCTAGCCCTACACGGCTGACGTCAGTGGGGATGATGATTTTGACAGAGTTGCAAGCATGGTCGCCAACGAAGAAGCTTATTTCGGAATTGGAGATGATCGGTATTAAGTTCGACATTTGCCAGCAAGACGACGTTCACCGAATGAAAGAAGTCATGCGAATTATCGATACGCATTATTCGCATGTTGAAGGGCTCAAGGAGTTGTACCAGGAAGCTCAGCACAATGCTAAGATTATCGTAGCGCTGGACCCTGTGAAGCAAGCTATTGTGGGCTCAATTGTACTTTTCACGCGTGCAAGTAGCTTGGCAGGATACATGCCGTGGATCTTGGAATTCGATGACGCACGAGTCGGTGGGCTGTGCGGTGTAGCTACAGATCCTGAATATAAGGATTTGACCAACATTTTTACTCTAGGTCTTGTTGGGTGCGGCGTTCGACAGTTCAAGCTCCAAAGATTCGAGCGATGTGTCATTGATGGTGTCAGCGATCACCAAGCTGCAATTTACAAGGACAATGGGTTCAGATTCTGGCGACGCTACTTGAGGGTTTCGAATTCGCCAAAAAACTGGTACCCTGACAATTGAGAGGATCGAAAAAAAAAATTAAAGAGGCTTGACCTTGATTAGACTTTAATGCCTGTAATATAGAATGAATGCTACGATATCTTATTTTTCAGCCAGCTTTCATGAGCTCCCAGTGTGGAGACGCTGGAGTAGAGATGCATCGTATTTTCTGACGTTCCTGGGATGCGAGAGCAACGTGATGCTACCAATGGCTGAAAATCTCGAAAAGCAACATCTGAGCAGCTGAATGCAACGACGGGGTGCCTGTACAGTACCAGTACAGTAACAGAGCGCGAACACTCAACCAAGCCGATCCGTTCCTGCGAGGTCTAATGGAGCATCGGAATATCTCAAGGGGTGACACAGCAAGGGTTTATCCGTGAATTGTATCACATCGTTTTTTTCCAATACGTGCCAGCAGAGCAAAGGCGAGACCCATGTACATGTACAGTAGTATCATCTACTCCAATGATTTGCTCAACCTCCACATGGTAGCATCGATTCCCTGGCGACAGAAGAGCGTTTGGAACGCCAAATGCTACCCCAGATCCGAGCTGCTAAATGATGTGAGACATTTTCCTCTCTGTCGCCCTCCACTGTTAAAAGAAGCTTGCTGCGAGTACTACGTACTTAAAAAGACTCCTGGGGGGAAGAGTGAATGGTACTGTAGTATATAATACCAATTGGTGTAGTAGCAGCAGTAGTCATGTCAAGTCAAAATTTAAGCTTAAGCAGGACAAATTACAGTAATAATGCTGTGTAAACCGGGAAGTGTACAGTACAGTACCTTTTTGAAAAGGGAGAGATGATATTCAAACGGCCCATCGGACGGCGTGGGACAAATCTCAGACCTACTCGCATATCTGGGCTCCTCTCCCCGGGGGTTGTCTACCTCCGGATATAGCTACAGCCGACAAGCGTGTGTACGGGAAGTCTGGGAAAATGATTACATTTGTGTACTACTAGAATAAGCACGTACTTGTATGCTATTTAAACACTTGAAAAAAACACGTTGTCGATACCAGCCTATCCTGCCCTACAGCCTTTGATATCAAGATCAGCATAGTCCATCTAATCTAGATGGATTCTGTCTATTGATGCCCCTCCCAAGGGCGAAGAAAAACGTTGAACCCATTGTGTGTGCAGTGTGTGTGGTGTGTGTGCGCGCGCACGCTCCCACCAACCCGCACACATTTATTGTTACACTGAAGCTTGGACTTTTTCCTTAGCAGCGCGTGAGGCAATGCCAGCGTTGCAGTGAGATTTCCCTGCCCCTGCACTCTCCCACACCATCAGATACACCACACACTTCTGGTTGGCGGGCTGATCGTGGAGATGCCCAAAGGGCGCACAAAGATATGGCAAGATTACAGCTGGTGCAGGAATGTCTGATGTGTACAGACCTCGCGCTGATTGTTCGTTGGAATCCAACGGCATTTCAAAGGCTCTAATACCCGTTTAGTGAACAGCAACGGCGCTATAATCAGAGCTGTTGCAACAACATGTTCCATGTCATCTGCTCTAGAGTCTAAAACCTTCGTTGAGGATGAACCTTGAATGCCGTCAACAGTATACCCCACGCAATTACTGACAAAGATGGTCTGGAACATTGAAAGGTTAATAGAGTTGTTGTCTCCAATTGCGGCGGATGGATGGATCACGCCGAGGCATCAACGGTCGGTCAATGTCGACATTGTATAGTTCTATTGCATGGCACGGGTGGTGACATGGTACAAACAGAGCGGACTAGTGACAATTATTGCAAATTTCCATAGTAGCGACTATCATCACCTAACGTTGTGGTAGAGATGGTCATTATTATTATTGCTCTCTTATTATATTATTTTGGGGGGAACTAATTTGGAGAAGACAACCCTATTCATTCCGTGATGTATCCAAAATGAGACGATCAGCAGGTTTTGGTTGAGATGAGAAGAAGCTCCAAAAGTTCCAAAACACCGACTGAGTTTGAGTTGGACGAGAAAAAGAAGGTTCACTTGAGGGTTCTTTCGGGATCACACACACTTCAATGTGACGTCGTTTGGGGGCAGAGAATGGGCCCATCTCACACACACACGCGCGCCACACTTTGCTTTTGTACTACCCTGTGTGTGTGTGTGTGTCGGTGGTGGTGGTGGGTTGTTCCCCAGTGGAGAAGAGCAGCGTACACACCAAAACTCTAAATTTTGCTCGGCACTCACACAGGGAGCTGCTGCTAGAGAGCTGCTGCTGCTGCTGCTGAGAGTGTAACACTCTGGGGCGCGGCGGGCCTCCCAGTATCTTGGGGGGGGGGCGCACCGCCCACACATAAGCTCTCACACTCACATATGTACACAGGGTGTTATTTTTTTTTTGTGCTACGTTCTTTCAAGCACCACCACCACCCTGAGTTTGTCCGTTTATAAGTTTCGCTCCTCCTGCCCGTTTTCTGCTCCTGCTTGACTCTCCCTTTCTTCTTCTCTTCTCTTTTACTTTTACTCTGTTTTTCTCTCCATTCGTTTTTTTATTATTTGGTTTCTTATATCACCATCATCATCTGCTGCTTGTTTGTGCACTACTACTACTATCATCGACGCACACTCTCATTTCCCCCCATACACCGGCAAACTCTTTTATAGCAACACTTTTTTCTTGTGAACCACAGTTGCAACTTTCCAACACTAAAAGCCATCGAAATCGCGCTTTTTTCCAACTTGGAGGGATCAGAAAAACGGAGGATAATAAAAACAACTTTTTAAGGGGAAGAATACAACAGATACATTATGATCACCACTACGCAAATCCGCCCAGCGGATATCGACATGGCATCGCAGTCAAATGTCAGGAAATCTCGAGCAGTTGATCCAAATGCGCCATATGCACACGACATTAAGGTTCTTTCGTCCTCGACTAACACTGATGAACTGAACAGAATTGTGGAAGAGTTGTCAAAGAGCATGGTCAACCGACTGCAGGACGTCAACTGCATCTCCATGATGCCAACGTCTGTCACACGACTCCCCACTGGTAGCGAAAAGGGTTCATGCCTGTCTGTGGATCTAGGTGGCTCCACCTGCCGTGTTGCATTTGTTCAGCTTTACGGTTCTGAATCTCAAGAAAAGTTCAAGGTGCTGTATAAGGTTTCTCACGAGGTTGATAAAGAGACAAAGAACCTGGACGGCAAGAGCTTTTTCAACTGGATTGCGTTGAAAATCAGGGCTGCTATTGAGCATGCCATTTCGGTCGGTGTCCTTGAGCGGGATTATGACGACTTGGTGATGGGTCTCTCTTGGTCTTTCCCATTCAAGCAGGTGACTGTTGAACGCGGTATTATTGAGCGAATGGGCAAGGGCTATGATGTGTCGCAGCACATTGAAGGATGGGATCTCAAGGATGCCTTTGAAGAAGCAGCCAAGGATGTTGGCATTCGAGTCAAGGTGACTGCTGTTGTGAATGACACTTTGGCTAGTTTGATTGCACACGCTTATACGTCTCTCGACACGAAGATGAGTTTGATTTTGGGTACCGGCCTGAACGCTTGTGCCATGCTTCCGCTCAGCAAGATGAAGGACAAGATTAATGGTCTCAAGTTTGAAGCAGGCGCCACCCAGTGCTTGGTCAATACCGAGCTGTCACTCATGGGTGCCGGTATCATTCCAGAGACTTCTTGGGATCGGCAAATTGACATTACGAACGAAAAGCCTGGATTCCAGCCTTTTGAAGAGAAGGTGTCTGGTCGATACCTGGGCGAGATTGCCAGGCTCATTTTGAGCGACATTATCTCCAATGGCGAGATTTTGGCTGGGCAATATCCAAATGGTTGGGACAAGCCATATGAGCTGCTTTCGCGAACTTTGAGTGAAGTCGAGGGCTACTTTTATGATGGCAAGCTCGAGAAGGCACGATCAGCATTGCTGCAGGCCAATGATTTTGGTTCTATTGAGATTACAGATATTGATCTCAGTGTTATCATTCAAGTGTTTGTTGCCGTGTCTACTAGAGCTGCTGCTTTGACTGCTGCTGCCTTGGTGGCTGTTTCTCAGATTTTGCCAAGTGAGATTGTCGGCAGCACTATAGCTTACGACGGCTCTGTGGTTGAGAACTATCCCAAGTTTGTCAACCGTGTGCAAGAGTACCTTGCACTGCTTGGCCAGCCACGAAATCGAGCATTGAACTTGGAGCCCACTGGCGATGGATCTTTATTGGGTCCAGCAATTGCCTCTGCAATGTTCAAGCAGCGTGCTTGAAGACCCCCCTAGAGGGAAATTGAAACCAAGCTTGTTATAGATTTGAAAGCTTGAGTGAGAAGGAATTTTATGATTTTACGAATACGAACGCAACCCGACCAATGCACACAACACTACTACCACCAACAACAACCCACTATTGCCTGTTCATTTTTTTAGCATTTGTTTTTTACCGGCCTACTCGTGCCGCAAGTTTTGAGAAAAGAAGACGACCAAAAAAAAAATTGAGAAGGACGTATCACAACGATTTGCTTTTTTTGTGCGAGTGTATATGCACTTTTTAACGCAGACACTATTAAGTGGAATTAGATACTTTTCATATATTTATTCAGTCATGTCTTGTAATATAACAGCATCTATTTATCAAAAAAAGAGGAATACGGAACGACCTGTGTGGGGTAATCGGGATCAGGTCTGTTGGACGAAGCACACTCCCAACCAGGTACGGACGTTATCTTTCACCAGATGGTGGGAGCCGCATGCAGATGATGATCCCGCTACTCCAATGCTACAGTGTGTGAGGCTTTTGCCGCAGCGAAACAAAAAAAAAAGTCTGCGTAGTACCCCGCTTGAATCCAATCATCTCTATATTTTTTGCACTCATGGACTCGGGATTAAGCAGCATTCCTCGGTCTTCGGGTCGGCGCCTAGGTATCAACAGGATTACAAAGACAGGTTTATCAATGGATTCATAGTACGGAATTGTGGCTGATGGATGGTCGGAAAAGCGAGCCGATATAGATACCGAAAGAGAAAAGTGGGTCGTGTGCGCCGTTTTAAGCGGCGAAAAAGAGAATCTAGATTTTATCTAAATCTTACAAAGTAGCTCCGATTGACAGCTTTTATTTATTTTTTTTCCCTTCTTGTTGATTGCGCAAACCGCCGGTTCAAGAGAGTGAAAATATCCCTGGAAAATAAAGGGGGTGCATGGTGCCAGCTCAGCCGCACCGGTGTCAGTTCCATTCTTCTATTCGGCGGTTGACCCCGTAGAAATAAGCGAGCCTGTTCTAGATCTTTTTGATGATTGTACAAGTGGTACGGACGGGATAAGAAAATAAGGTGGAGCGCCGAGATGTAGCGTGCGGGTGCGGCTACACACTCAATGATGTAGCAGATAAATCAGAGTGCTATTTTTCATATCACCGTAGAAACATGTATCTATCTGCTTAACAATAGCTTGAGACTAATGCGTTGGATGCCGTTGGTCATAATAAACATTCCCATGTATTAGATCAATAGTGTTTCAATGTGCTATAGTTTGACCCCCAGCCGTGCGGTTCTATCATTATAGTACTGTGTTTATCATAGTCTTGAATAAAAGACGCATAATGCACAAAATCGGGTTTTGATTGTTATTGAACAAGCTCGTACCAGAGATATCTAGATTGCATGGAACCTATTCAAACTATAGCACATCACCCCCATAGCGCTATATAATGTTTCAAGTTCTGCACCGCTTTTTGGTGGAATATCTCGGAGCTTTTTGAAAATCTGAGCGGTCATGTGCAAGGTATGCGAATATAAGCACACACAACTTTCACCCGACGGACATAAACAACACAAAGGTACAAGAAAGTGGCGAACACGATGCCCCGGTCATCCGTGGTGTAGCACTGTTCGATCAGCCCCCCCTCCTCCTCCCCACAATGCTGCCGAGCCGCACTGTCCATAGTCCCTGGCATGGAACTTTGTTGTTTGATAGTAGCGTCTCATTGCTGGACACGGAGAGGATACGAAAACCCAGCCACACCGATTTTCAAGTCTACCTGTGGTTTACTAGAGAGCAATAGTGGCTGATAAGCTTTTAAACGTGTGTGCTCGATGCTCAGCGCATTCTATTTAAAGACTGATGCCACAGATAAAGCTTTATTTTTTTCATTTTAATTATGATCGTGATTCGATTCATGGGTTTCGACGGGCCGAATTGAATCGGTAGGGTCCTGTCTCGTCTTGAGACTGGTGACACTGCGGAGAAGACGCCAGGGGAGAGCAAGTATGCAAAAATACGTTCTTACACAACTTACGCAGCCAGCAGTCGTGCACTATTCTGAACCTACTCTTTAGACATGCTGGGGTTTTCTGTGTCTGGGGTGTCTGATGCATCTTGGGTATACCATGATCGGCTCGTTCCATGGCTGCATCAACCCAAACGGTTAATGTTTCAATAGGGCTGCTCTCTAATCGAGTTATAACAAGCCATTGAATAAATATATTACAGCCGTCTATGATTCAAGAAGGTTGAGCATGCGTCGAACGCTCCAAATTGCGGGGAATAGCCATAGCTTATCGATGGGCTTATCGGGAAACAATTGATCAGACAAAAACAGACGAGATACCCCGCAAGAATGATACACAGAGCCCAATTATCAGGTGGACTCCTTTTTTTGTTTTGAAAGTGATCACAGATAACGGATGGGTCGGACGGCAACCGTCGCCCCTCTTGAGTTGCCACATACTCTAGTCACCAGGTACCAGATACCAAATATACCGGATCAGTATTGTATCTGATACTTGTTTTAATTCGTCAGCACTAGTTGCTTGCAACTGATACAACGTACAATACCAGTGTAGCCCATAATCAGCGTGAAACACCCAGAAACAATTCTACTAGCATAGATGTTTGACAAAGCACATACGAGAATCAATTTAAAGCTGTCAATGGCTCAGAAAAAATCGTACCTAATTCTATACGTACCCACTCTATCGTCGACTCGTGTGCCATTCCATGCCTCGGCTCCACCATCCAGTTTACTCACTTTAGGAAACCCAATCTGTTCAATCACAAGTCCTGCCGCAACGTTGCCATATACTGCTGCTGTGACGATATCCCTGTTGCTCTCTAAATATCCGGCAACAAAGCCGCCGATAAAAGCGTTCCCGCCGCCCGTAGGGTCCGCCACGGTGTGGTCACCGAATTGTTTATCGTGATAAGCAGGGAACCAGCGTGTGACCTCGCGAGTTAACACGCATGCGCCTTTGGCACCGCACCGAATGACGAGTACAGCGTCTGGATTCATGATTGACAGCAGCCTCGTGCCCAAGAACTCTACTTCCGCTCTAGACTCTGGCTCCTCCTCGCCAAAAAACGCAGCAGCTTCGCGAGCGTTTGGCGACAGGATATCCACGTCCTTGAGAACGTGTGGCAAATGCTGGAAGTTATCCGGTTTGCATTCCGGTGGCACAGGCTCCCAGACCACCAAATAGTCCTTGCCATTAATAGCGGCATCAAGCCTCGTAGTGATATCAATGCATCTCAGAGGTGAGCAGATGAGATGGAACGCTCGAGACTTGAGCAACCGCTCGTTCTCCAGCAGATCATCAACCTCGATCCGCTTCTTGGGCGTGGCGTAGCCAAACTCCCGAACCTCGTTTGCCCCATACTTGTTCCAACCCCTGGTAGTCTTGCGATCAGGCGTGTCTCTAAACACAACACCGCTGTCCCAGCTATCGATCTCTTCTTGGATTTCAGTCGGGAAGTCGTTGCCGCGGTCGACAATGAAGCATGCGTTGTTAGACGCTGGAGGCGGGTTGAAAAATCGTGCGCCAATTGCAGCATACGTCCCGGCGCCACCTATAACATTACTCACTTGACTTCTTCCATCGCTGAATTCAATGTCGTCGATGATGAACGGTCCAATGGACGTGAGCAGCGGACGGTCCATTGTGCATAAAGAAAAAGTGTGAGAGCTGCCGATCAGCCTCGCGTGGCGAGCACCGAAATTAAAACGCAGCGATATGGAAGAAGTGCAATTCAACAAGCTTTTTTCATCTAGACTGTAGAGTGATTTCCACAAGTATCTTTAGTAAGAATTTTGATCTAGTCTAGCTACTGATGATACTTAAATGCATGGTACCACCGGTACCCCCGAAACCACAGATATCACATACACGCCGCACCGTCGGCGGCGATGTATCTTCGCGGTCGAAGAACAGATTCAAATGTACCGGAGTGGATTCTGGTTCATACGTGCCAGTCAAATAAATCTGCTCTCTTTTAATCATGCTATCTGAGGATTAAAAAATTTCATACTTACTAGCTCCGACGAAATTGTTACACTTTTCACCACCGAAAGTATAAACACGGGTGCATTGCTAATTCGGTCAATCTAATTTGGAAAAGTGGCAATGTTGGATTTGAACACGTTTCATGAATGGAAGTTTACTCTTTCTCGTGCAGGGGTTTAAATTGCTAACTTTGACCTTGGCATTTAACTAATTAATTCCAAAATTGACTGGGATCCTCAGAGCTTTGGGAACTATTTAAATCAATGGTATATATATTTAAATCAATGGTATATATATTTAAATCTGCAGATATACCTTGGCTTTTTGCCCAAATTGCCGCGATCATTAGCCTGGCGTGCGCTGTGAATAGTTAAATTCGCTTGGCAGGTTGATTGATTGATTTAAATAATTCACAGCGTGCTAAAAAAAATACAAATCATGTCTACACTTTCTAAGAAACTGCTCTTAAATATTCTCTCATTGATTTAAATGGAGATGTTTTTGAATTTAAATGGAGATTGGTATTTAAACGAAGATAGCTTTGAATTTAAACCGAGATAGTTTTGGATTTCAATAAAGATATTTTGGATTTAAGTGGAGATAGTTTGGATATAAATATACCACTTTTTTCATCACGTATTAAATGCGGTTCACGACCATTTAATCATCAATTAAATCCACCCAAATCCATCATCTTACTCTGATCTTACACCAATGTCGCAACCAGGTTTCTTAGCGGGAACGGTGCGATAAATCTGTGCGCGACTGATACATAAAATGTCTCTTATGGTACTCACGCAACCTTAAATGAAAATTATCGCAAAGCCTCAGGGGATTCTATTTATGGATCCATTGTATTCAAAATGCATCACGCAAAAAGATTTTCAGCTCACCGTACTCTTTCGTGACAATGCTAAGAAGTGTGTGCACTATACAGCGCATATCGGCGGCAGCTTCCATGTTCCGACATGCCGAGCGCTGCTGGCCCGTTTTGTGGCACAGCAGATCGCTGCCGCCCATCACCCCCGTGTCATCACATAATGAAAAATCTAAAACTTGCATGACACTTTATTCCATCTCGGCTGCCCTTCTCAAGGACTGGTTCCTGTTATGGAAGCATCTCCGAGTACCCAGAGTGCGGCTCCAATGGGTTTTACGTGCACGGCACCCCTTTTTCCCACGTTAAGACTATAATTACATACAGCATATATGTGAGCAAAAAAAAAAAAAAATGCCCTCAAGAGCCGTGCATACCGGTACTTGCTTCAATGACTCCTGAGAAAAAAAAGTGTGCAGTATCGCTGGATCACGTACCGACTTGCCCGGTCCACGGGCCAAGGACAAACGAAAAGTCTCAGAAGGTTTTTTTCTGTGTTTCCCGCTTTTGCCATTGTCTCCGCCATTTGAAGATATATATATATATACTAGTACATCTGTGCAAATTTCACATTCGAATACACACAAGATGGCATTTCGGTAACAAGACTCAATGAAACTTTACAAGAGGAAATCTCCCACGCTCGCCGAAAGCGCACTCATTGCCAAAACGGCGTCGCACTGGCGGCTCGGCAAGCCTAAGCGGACGCTGGAGGCACTGCCGTTTTCGGTGCTCGACAGAATTGTGGACCACCTTGATGCTGGGAGTGTGTTGAACATTAGAACATTATCGCGGAAACTGCGTATTTGTGCTTCGAGACGATTATGGCATACGCTCATTTTGACTAACCTGCCGACACGACGGCGCACCAAGGAGCTGTGCATCTACGTCAACAAGCTCAATTTCCGGTCTTTCTTCCAAGAAGTGTACATGGGCCGACTGGACCTTCAATTGCAACAGGTCAAACGAGTTTCTGTCGTTTACAAGGAGGATCAGCCATACGACGAACAAGCGAGTGCCGACCCGGATAAGACCAAGAACCTCAACTATGTGCCGATACAGAATTTCTTCCACTGGTTTTTGTCAGCGAAAATGACCGATAGTATTTACGATATCGAAAAAGTGTACCTTAGCGTGAACATTGCTACAAAAAAACAGGCCGATTCTACGACGGCGCTTTGCTGGGCCAAACCAAAGGCACGAGTCGCGGCGACATTTTGGCTTCCCGGCGGCGAGTGCGGAGTAACGGCCGGCGATTTGATCGTTCCCAATATGGTTGACTTGGAATTCAAATGTGATTTGATGAACTATGACGAGCACATGTTTATGGGCGACTGGACAGTGCCGAAGAAGTGCGAAGTGTTTAGGATCGGCATTGAAGATCAATTGAGGGTCGAGCACCGTATCAAAGTCGACCCTCAGCGGCCATCGATCAAGGCAGAGACGCTCCAAAGATGGTTTCGCAAATGCGGCAGATTGCATTCGCTCGAGCTGGCGTATGTCGATATCTACAATCCACATGCAATTGACTGGACGCCGCCATGTTTCGCTCATATGGAACATCCTGCACTAGAGCTTCGAGAAGTCGAATTCTTTCCCGAGAAGCAAGCAGTAGTGTTGAATCATGTCAATTTACTCGAGAGGCGCAACATTTACTCGCGGCCGTTGATGGAGCTGCTTGCCCCGCATATTGTGTCCGTTGTGGTCGCCGCCTCGCAATGCACCCCCGAACAAATTGTCCAGCTCGGTCATTGGTTCAAATTCCATCGCCAGTCGCTGCACAAGATCACGCTCCTCAACATGTCGTACTACCAACTACTATCACTTCTACCTGACCTTGCGGCGCTCAAGTACCGCATGGTCGATATCATGAACCCCGTCGCAGACTCGACTTGCAAGTTCGAAGACCTTGCACCGCATTGCCTGGACTTTGCCGTGTTGATGGTGCACATGAAGAATATAGGCACAACTACTGCATTGAATTTTCTCAGAATTTTATACGAGAATTCGTCACGGCTGCAGTCGGTGAGGATCATGGATGGCCCATTCACCAGGGACACTCTACCCGATTTCGTTCTGCACGACTCTAAAGAATTCCGTCTAATCGAGTCGCCAGCATCTGACTCGCAGCGACGTACTTTACTCTTCGACAAGCCAATATCACACCCATCTTCGCCCCGGCCAAATACGCCAGTATCATCTTTGCATCATTCTAACCATTCGCATACTTCGTCTATTGCATCAACAAACTCCTAATTAATAAATAATTCCACCCTTTAAATATTAGGGTGCCCGCTTTTTTTATATATAATTCTGTTTTCCCCCGCCCTTCTATTCTATAGAGTTGCGAAGCACTCGCGATGCGACAATCCAGCCAACCAATAAAATGCATACTCCAAAAAACTTGCCTCGTGTCAATATCGGCTTACCAGCTGCCGGAATAGCTCCGTTGTTACTATGAGAGCCATCTGTTAAGCTGGCCGGCAAAGTTGTGCCAGGTATGGCGGCAGTGCCATTGTTCGCCACTGGCTTGACAGTTCCATTCGCTGTCAAAACAGGTGGAGTGACACCTTCTGCTAGCGCTTGCCGGTTCTTCTCTGCCAGCTCCTGGAAATGCTCTTTGAACATGGCATCATTTTCTAAATTCCATCGGTGAGATTCCTTGGCATACGCCCGCTTCTGTGCATCCGTAGTCACAATCGACCCGGCGGTTGTCTCGTCACCGACCATAAAACTCAGCAGGCCCGTCAAAATCGTAGATACAGACCATGCAGGGTTCCATGTTTTCGGATGGTAGTCTGAAATCGATAAACATAACCGAGTGTTGGTCTTGAAACGACCTATTGCATGTTAGCCCTTATTGTACTAATTTGAACACGTACCGCTTGGGGTAACCATTCGAATAGCCGGTGGTTTGAATGGGTAGTCCGCTGGAAACACAAGCGTTCCATGATACTGGCCGCCTTCATACGGTGTATCTGGCGGTCCATCGATCACATAGTGCCATCTAGTCATCCTTGTTAGTGCCCGAAATGGTTATACTCAGTTTCAAGCCATGGCCACATACTCCAAAATGCGAGCCTCTGAAGGCAGCGCTGTGATAAAAGGCGCTGGGTTGGCCTGAATTGCCTGATACTCTCTAGTGAGCTGGACATAAGTTAGTTTCTACCCCGGCAGGTCAAACTCTCATACTCGCTTATGCGCCGCTTTACTGGCCATCGATTTCCCCGTTAATATATGTCTAATGGTTAAAGTAGATCCGAGCTCCCAATTACCGTACTTCACCGCCTGGCCGCCGCCGCTTGTGTGCCGCACGCCAGAAAACGTTTGTGTGTTGGGCACAGGCCCGCACAGCAGCCGCTGAGAATACACACACACAAACAATCTACCATCAACAATGGGAGTGTGTCTGTCGTGCCTGCGAACTCAGGACGACGATGAATCTTTGGTATGTTTTTCTAACATATTAGCGGATCTAACAAGGTAGTTGAATGAGCAGACACCATTGCTGAGGGATACTCCCCAGTTGCAGCAGCAGGAGCAGCAGCAAGCAGATGAACCACAAGCCCAGGATAGCGCAGAGAGGGACCAGACTCTCAACAGCATTGTGACCTTCACAGGTCAAAACTTGATAAATTTCCTCTCCGTAACACAGCCGGATGTGCGATCTATAGGCAAGACTGCGACCGAGTATAAACGGGCGTTGGCGGAGCTGAAATTTCAAAACATCACCCCCAGTGCCTCACCGAAATTGCACCAGCAGCATTCTCCTAAATCTTTATCATCAATAGCCACAACCAGCACCAGCGAGCTTCTTCCCAAGCTGAGCTCTATCCCACTTTCGGATGACGATCGAAGCTGGCTGAAGGACCTGGGAGCAGGGGCCGCAAAGGCAGTAAAAGAGGAACCGGTCGTTAAAGCGGTGGGCAATCTAGTCTTGACATTTGATTCTTGAAAAGAAGAACATTAGAATCTAGCATATATTTGTTCTGCTTTGTAATTTATTTGGTGTAATTTTTAATAATGGTTTTGCGTTTTTTTCTCTTTTAATGGTTTCTCAATGGGCCGCACGAGGCTTGTATGTGTTGACTAAAAATCCCAACGGGCCCATATATTTTCACCGCACGACAAGACGCGAAATATGGCCAAGAGAAAGAGTAAAGTCGGGCTAGAAAATGAACCCAAGCGGGCCAAAGTCGAAGAGACGGTATGAACTCTTCTTTTTGTAAGATAGCTAATGTTATATCCAGCCCGAGCAAGAGTTTTACGGCAAGGTGATTCGCACTGTGAGCGAGCTCGAGGGAAAGTATGTGGTTCGAAAGACGCGTTTATAGTTTGGTCGAGATCCGCTAACACTCAATTGATAGAGGGTACATGATCATTGACATGTTCAAGCAGCTTCCTCCGAAGAAACAATACCCCGATTACTACCAACTGATTCCCAGTCCAGTGTCACTGAAGGAGATTCAGCAAAAGGTGTCTCGACAAGTATACTCCGATCATGATGAGTTTCTAGCCGATTTCGAGCTCATGAGGTCGAACGCGGAGGCATATAACGATAAGGCGAGCGAGATTGCTAAGGATGCGGGTAAAATTTACGATAAGGTGAAAGAAATGGTAGATGTGCAGAAGCGTGCTGAACAGAATAAGACAAGAATGCTTGAGATTTTGCAGTCGCTAATCGACTATGAGACAGGAGATGATGGGCGGCAGTTGAGCGAATGGTTTATGGATGAGCCAAGCAAGCATGACTATCCCGATTATTACAAGGTGATCAAACGCCCAATGGCATTTGGCACAGTTCAGGCAATGATTGAAAGAGATGAAGTGACGGCATTTGATCAGTTTACTGAGCTTGTGCAACTGATATTTGACAATGCAAAGCAGTATAACGATTCTCAAAGTCAGGTATACGTTGATAGTGAAGAGCTTGAAACCGTATTCCAGTCGAAGCTGGGCAAAAAGAAGAACGAGCCTACTGTGAAGTTGAAGGTTAAGAAGAAGGAAGAAGTGGAAGAGGACGAGGAAGCTGTGAAAGAAGAGAATGGTGTAGAATCCGCACAAGGTGAGAGTGAACAAGCTGACGAAGGGGCAAACGGTGAAGAGGACGGAGAGAATGATGATGAGGATGAAGGAGAGGAAGAAGATGTTCAAGTAGAAGAAGAGAAGGATTATCGAAAGGATGTGGTGGATGATACGCGATTCCGTGTAGAGGGCAAGGGAATTGAAGATGCTTTAATGACAACAGTTTCCTTGACCTCGGTTCTACCGAATCTATCCCGTTACCACCAGCAGAAAAACCATGTCTCTCCAACATACAACGACATGTTCAGGATCAATATCCCTGCGTCCAAATATTTTGTTAAACAATCGCGGGTGGTACAAGTGCCACAGTTCCATTCTAATCTGCACCTCGAGCTCGAGTTGCACGAATCATTGAACAATCGGCATTTCACCGTAACGCTCGCTCACAATCAGCGCAAGTTGGTGCCCATCTCGTCGACTAGTTCGAATCCTTGGGCAGAGGGAAAGCCTCAAAGATTAAGGTTCGATTTGCGGTTGCAGACGGGGCTCAACGAAGTCGAGCTCTCGTGTCAAGCAGCACCGCCCAATCCTCGCCAGCGGGCAGCTTCCGCAACGCCTCAAGTTCTTTCGAATGAGACCTTGGAGACGGAAGCTGTCAATATGTATATCATGGTTGGTCGAATGTAGCTTCTATTTTATTTGCGTAATTTATTATAACTTAGTTTTTGCAGAGAGCACCATCTTAGATGGTCGCCGCACGCACACGAGGTGCGCGATCGGCCCGCACCTTGTTCTGCCGTTTTTTTTTTCTTTCCTATTGGCTCTTGAACATCACTGTGAACTAACGCAATCACACACATAGAATGGGTGCCAACTCCAATAGTATAAAGCTGCTAGCGGGTAATTCCCACCATGCTTTAGCTGAATCTGTGGCCAAGAGGTATGGGAAGTTGTGGTGTATTATTTTTCTAACCAATTAGGCTAGGACTAGAGCTAAGCCGGATCCACGTGGGACAATACTCCAACCATGAGACTTCGGTGACGATAGGAGAGTCGGTGCGAGACGAGGATGTTTATCTTATCCAAACAGGGTGTGGGTCTATCAATGACTACTTGATGGAGCTTTTGATCATTTGCAATGCTTGTCGCACTGCGTCTGCCCGTAAGATCACCGCAGTCATTCCAAACTTCCCATACGCACGACAGGATAAAAAGGATAAGAGTCGTGCGCCAATTACTGCCAAACTTATGGCTAACATTCTGCAAACGTCTGGGTGCAATCATGTCATTACCATGGACCTGCATGCATCACAAATCCAGGGCTTCTTCGACGTGCCGGTCGACAACTTATATGCCGAGCCGTCGGTCTTGTCTTATATCCACAACAATTTCGACATGGACAATGCAGTCATAGTGTCGCCCGATGCGGGAGGCGCCAAACGGGCTGCTGGAATAGCGGACCGATTAGATGTGCCGTTTGCATTGATTCACAAGGAGCGTCGGCGCGCGAATGAAGTATCGCGTATGATTCTAGTTGGAGATGTGAAGGATAAAGTTTGCCTCTTGATTGATGATATGGCAGATACTTGTGGCACATTGATCAAAGCGACAGATACGTTGATGAGCCACGGAGCGCAGAAAGTCATAGCCATTGTGACTCATGGCATTCTGAGCAGTAATGCGGTGGAACGGATTGTCAATTCAAGATTGACGAAATTGGTGTGTACCAATACGGTGCCATTGAGTGAAGCGGCAGAGCATTGCGATAAGATTGAGCAGATTGATATCAGCGCAACGTTGGCAGAAGCAATTCGACGGTTACACAATGGCGAGTCTGTGAGTTATCTATTCAGAAACGCACCAGTAGTTTGAAGGCAGTGCTGTATAAATTATTTGGGAAGCTGAAATATTATAGCACTCTTGCTAAATTAGCCATCGATTGTAGTGTTTTTGCATCATTTTTAGCAAATTCCCTTTATCTATGATGTTTTTTGCTCAGTTTGCTCATGGCCGGACAATACACGTTCAGTGTTGATGCAAGCAAACATCAAGTACTGCTACTACGGTACCATTGGCATGCTTTCAACCGGCTAGTACTGGTACATCCAGATAGCAAGTCTCGGGATGGTTATCCAAATGCAGTGTGGAAGAGCAATGAGGTAGATCTGCTGATGATTATCAGCAGTGATAAAAAGAATGAGATGGTCTAAATATCAAGCAATGGAAATAATTACAAGCGAGAAGGATTAACAGGTACATTGATCTGATGATCTGCAAAAGATTGTTGCGGAGGGAATATCTGCGGTCTGGTGTCCAAACCTTGCGCGCATGTTTATCCATCTACTGTACATCTGAGATATCTAAATATCGGATCACTTGTTTGCAAAACTACAAAGCGGAATGACGCCAAGATCTACGATTTACATTAAAGTTCTGTTCCATCTCGATGGGGTTTTCGCTTTCCGATCAAGTATTTGATCATCGATCAAAAAAGCAGGTTTGCTGTCTTGCCATGACCCTTGCTAGCGGGGATGAAAAGCGTCCAAAATAGCCACTCGCACTTGAGATTTAAAATGAGAAAGATATGACGCTATTCACTTTAAATGAATATGAAGATATAGAGATGTTTTTATGTGACATCATCATCATCATTTAATGAATTTAATTAATCATCTTGTCGGAAATTCGACCAAATTCGGGTGCATTTAAGATTCAGCCGTGCCAAGCAAGCAAGACATGAGGGATCTGCGCCTTCTTACTCACTCACTCACTTCCCCCGCACATCAACGGCCGCCCTTTTAGGGACAAGTCACTTCTGTGCAGTGTTCCATGCAGGTGAGTTATAGACCAGAAGATTCTTAGTTTCTCTTCTTCTATTCACTATGTCATCTGAATTAAAAGTAGACTTTCAGATTGTACCAAGATACACTTTTCCTTTGTAACTTTATCTCAAAAAGATGCGAATGACCATCTGATCAATCTCATGGTCTCTAACAAGGGTATACAGACACACACGGAATTTCTTCAGGTGTCGATCAAAGAAAGAAGATTCCGACTGTGGACTTGCGATTATGTAATACCGTAATACTTTAGTTACATAATATTATGAGTAACAAGAAAAGAAAAGTTGGCACAGCCGCATACCGCACAGCTGACGGGTCATTTTTTGTTTTGTTTTCCCTTGGCCGATGAGCCCGGGTCAGAAATGTCTCCATGGGCGCTCATGAGCGATGCCTGCAGGGGAAACTAGTAGAGGAAATTCAAAAAAGATATAGATAGATATTGTTATCTTTAAAAGGTACTATTGCTGATAGCAGATGAATTAAATAATAAGATAAATAGAGGTACAAACATATAGTGTACATTCCTACCGTTCCTATAGTACACAGTGGCTTTGCAGGGGGAAAAATTTCGGCCGGCCAAAGCTCTGGTACTCTGGTACTCTGTAGAGGCTGTACGCCGTGTAGGGTGTACGGTGTACCGCTTAAAAAGAGGTCTGGACCACATCGTAAAGACCCTTCTCCCCCCACAGACACATTCAGGCACATAGTTTGTACATACAATTCCGCAGCGGCGCTGTAATAGCTTACACTATTGAATAAGTTCCGCGAATGGTGGAATTGTGGCAACATGAAGGGGCAATATTACAAAAATATAGGGGGGGCAGGGTTATATTCGAATTCCAGATCTACGGCAACATATCCGCGTGAAAGAGAGTCTCTCTTCTAAAGTTTTCGCCAAGAGTGTTAAGAAGATACACAAATTTCTCGGCAGTCGACAGTGCCGGTTGTCGAGTCAAATCTAATGTCGGAGCGTCGGAGAGAGAGGTTTGAGCCTCACGTCGGCCGGCTCTCTTCCCTCCCAAAGCGCTCGTGACACGGGTCGACGGCGGCCGCCCCCAAAGCTTACCGGGGTTCCCGGCCAATTTCTTTGATAAGAAAAAATTTGGCAGCGATGAGCCATGCTTTTAAAGGCATTCGAGTGCGAACTCATCGCCGCACACCATTGAACCCGAACTAGCCTTTTCTTGTTCTAATTAGTGGATTCTATAGACCTATTTCATCTCTTGAATTATGTCCTCGACTAGCACTAGTCTATACCACTACTACTAAGTATCTAATAATAATACTAATCTGATAATCCGGATAGATGATAAAGTGATCGACATCTATTTGAGAGAAGAAAATATCCCCGTGACATTTTTCAAGCTGGAAATGTCTCGCACACACACAAATAAGAAAACAATTCTCGGAAGAAGAAACACAGAAACAGATAGCGGGCTCCACCACCATCCAAGAGCTAAACCGGGAAACTGATCCTTTTTTTTTTATCAGCAGGACACCATATCAGTTCTTTTTTGGCTCTGGACAAGCAAAACTATATAAATACCCATATTTCCCCCCCTGTTCTTATACAAAGTTTCATATATCCTGTCTCTTGTTTTAATTATTAATATCCAACTACTAGAAACTACTACATCTTACATCTTATTCTTATGCTGAAGAGTGTCATCACACCCATTCCGCGACGATACATTAGTGCACAGCGACTTATCCGTCCTCTCATTCGACAACAACAACAACAACATAGACTTATTCACCAGTCGAGTCCGAATTCAAATGCTACATACAACCCGGTAGCACCGGTCGACAACCATCACGACCATCATCACCATCAGAGTCCCAATGATCTCAACAACAGATACTCCCTGGTGGTGCCAGGTGAGCAGCCGCAGTTTTTGCAGTTTCTCGGAAACATGGACCTGACTTGCTTTATGTTGCTTTCCATGATGACTTCTCAGTCTATTCTCAAATACTCCATCAAGATTATGCCCTATGTGCCAAACTTTCTCATTAAGGCATTTGTATACCCCATTTACTGCGGCGGTGAGACATTTGAAGAACTGGTCGGAACTGGCCACAAGCTGCTGAAGCGTGGCTACGGCAATATGATGATTTCTTACTCGGTTGAAGACGCCGAGGGAACCAAAGGGTCTTTGGTTGAAAAAGTTGTACCAATGACTCTAGGCTCTGTTGACCAAGTGCTTGTCAAGTATGCTAAAGCCGCGCGAGAAATGTACGAATCGGGCCAGACTTTGGTTGCGCCAACCAGCGGCTATGTTGCTTTGAAGCCCACCGGCCTCATGTCCCAGGCTACTGATATTCTCAAGAATTGGAACAAGCCAGAATACGCTGAGCGATGGCAAGCATACCTTGATGTGTGCAGAACCATTTGCCAGCATGCCGCCGCGCACGGCGAGGGCAAGGTTGCCATTGTGTTTGATGCCGAAAAGCGATTTTTGCAGGAAGGTGTCTACGAAGCCCAGCGTGTCATGATGCGAGAGTTTAACCGAAATGGCAATATGGTTGTCATTGGCACTTTGCAAATGTACCTGCAAGATTCGGTTGATCAACTCAAGCTTGAAATGGACTTGGCTAAACAGGACAATTACCAGCTTGGTATGAAGCTTGTGCGAGGCGCCTATATCCATTCTGAACCAGACCGATTCAATGTCATTCACCGAACCAAGGAAGCGTCCGACTTGTCGTACGACACTGGTGTGTCGATGATGGTCGACTCGATTGTTGATGGCTGGAACAATCCTGGCACGGGCCCAATTGACGGCGTTCGTCCAGTTGCCGGCCGTGTTATTGTTGCTACTCACAATGAACGGTCTGCCGCCATTGTCGATGAGCGAATTCGAAACGAGGCTCCTCTAGGTGTCGACTTGGCCAACGATGAGTCGATTGTATTTGGCCAGCTGCTTGGCATGGCTGAAGACGCTGGTCAGGAGCTTTCTCGACGAGGCCGAAAGGTGATCAAGTACGTTCCATGGGGCCCAACCCAGGAGACCAAGGACTACTTGGTGCGTCGATTGGAAGAGAATGGCGATGCTGTTCGAGAAGGCGGCTGGGCTTATGTTAAGTATGCCATGGACGAAGCCACCCGACGAGTATTTGGACCTCGAAACTAGATTCCCTAGATTGATTTGACATCCTTGGTTCCACACCCCTGCATTCTAGAAGCCATTTCTTTAGAGCCAAGAATCCGAGGAGCGCGCTGCTGCTGCTGCTGGACTAGAATTAGAGAGCACTGCATGAGAAGCTTCCTTTTGGGTCGATAAAACTTCCGGAATTGTTCCTCATTCATGGAGAACGAGAAACATGCATATTCGTTTCCCATTCTCCTTTGCATACTTATGACCCCTTTTTGATTCTGTTTTATTTTTATTAATGACTATTCTATAAATTTTACGTATATGCATTCGAATACACAAAATAATTTGCATTTCCTAATTTACTTGTTTCGTTCATTTTAATCCAATAAATCAATTATTTGAATATGCGACTAGTAAGCCACATGCAATGGGGCTCTAATGTTTTTCGGGGACCGCGCGGGCCTTCGGAGAAAGAAAGATCTCAGTTGGGAGGAAGTGGACATAAACAAGGCGGAGAGCGCACACAATCGTGAGATAAAGGGGGAAAGTTTGTGAGTCTCACAGATTTGGTTATCTTAATAATTTGAATGCTATGGCATTTAATCCGATATTCCATGTAGACTAGTTATATGACACACAAATTCAGCAACCCCAAAGCTTCGAAGAGCAAAGTAAGCAAAGACATTAAATTTTCCAGCTTGTCATTTTTCTATTTCTATTTTTTCCAAGTTTGCACCCTGCGATCGTTTTTTGTTGTCGATCGCCAGGAAGCCCGCCGCCCTTGTGCCTAAATATCCTGCACTTGCATTTTGGCACACGCACAACTTCTCTTTCCCTGCTGTTTGCTGCTGCTCACGCCCTCCCCCAGCCGCCCTCTGTGTCCCTCCTCCCTCACACGTTCATTGTCACTCTCACACACACAATAACAACCTTCTTGCAATCCACACAGAATTCTCTCCTCAAGCTATCGGCTATCGATTCACCAAAGTACTCAATTTTTTCTTTGTGTCTGCCTTGTTGATTTGATATTCCGCTGCTCGGAGAACGCAATCTTCTTGCACTTTAACACCCTGCTGCTCAAATCTCGTCGAGATACTCCGCCATGAGCGCCCAGTACGAACAGCAGCAGCAGAATCAGAACAACCGCACCACACCACCAATTGAGGCTGCCCAGAAGCACTACTCTAGCAACGTGGGCCAAAAATCAGGCGGAGGACCAACTCCCCCGAACGAAGAAGACTACAACGCAATGTACGACCAAGCCGCCAACCAGATAGAAGACACAGCGCAATCGGGCGGCGCTAGCGCTGCCGACAAGGCGAAACTACACGTCAACGAGCAAAAAGCCAAGGCCCAGGCTCGAACTGATGGTATGGCCGTCACTACTGAAGACACTGTTCGTCACGACGGCAATGGCTACGCGAATGGAAAGTCCAATGGCTCTGCTGCGGCTGGACAGCAACAGCAGCAACAGAAGTCCGACGCCAAGCAGCAACCACAAGAACAATCGAACGGACAATCGCAGAATGAAAACTCTAATCAGATTAAATCCCATGCTCAACGACAGCAGGAAAATAATGAGCAGCCATCTGCTAATCAGAAACCACCTCAGAATGACCAAGGCTACGAAAATCGACAGCAGCCTCCACAGCGACACCCGGCTGTAGGTCCAACAGCAGTAACAGCCAATTCTTCCTCTAAATCTCAACAACAGGTATGTTCCCCGTTTTACTACTAATTCAATCTCCATCAGCTCGACATCACTTTTACTCTTTTGCTCCATTAATTGCTCAAATTCTTCAGCTCGGTTACAGTACTCCAGCGACGACCCGACTTTTGAACGGCTGAGCCAATTCCAATTGTCAATTGCACCAAGGCGTCATCTATTTTGGCACCGTCTACTGAAGCACCGGGACGGGGCACTAGCTTACCACTTGGTTGGCCAACCAGCTTGGTCTTTCCACAGCACCAATTGCATCAAGCCAACAGCTTCTCGAAGAAATCCTCGTTGCACTGTGCGCACTGTTTTACCAATTCACCGCCATGATGCAGCGATCGGCCTGGAAAAGGGCAAAGTTTGGCAAATGGGGTGAGAGCCGCCTGCGTGCGTCATAGCCCACAAACACCTCAACTCACGCTCACTTCACTTATCAGCCCCGCCCCCGTCTGTGCATACCGGCAGAGTTGGCGTCTGGGTTTTTATGACAACATTGCTTCCACGGTACCTTGATATACCCTGCTGCTATTTATCAAATGCCGGCGAAATTCATAAAAAAAAATTGGCTCAGGGTTTGGTTTGGTGAGTATTATTTCTCCCGCTCCAGAAATGTCTCGGCTGGCTTTCTGCCGGTGCGCCCAATCATACTTTTATGAGTTAAATGAGGTTTCGCGATGCGTCAAATCGCGCTGCAAGTGCTCTGCATGGAAAGAGGCGCCTGGCGCTGTTGCTACTACGACGAACACTGAGGGTGTCTGTGTGCAGCTATTTTACGGTCAGGGCTTTTATTCTGGTGCAGCTCGCATTTATAGAGAGGGACGGCCCGCAGTTGTGTATGATCCCCGCCGCTACTGTCATGCATCTGAGAAGAACAGTGGCTAAACTTGCAGCGTGGGGCCTAACGTGGTGTGCTTCTTCTCTCACTCACCTACCGCATTCAGTTCACCACTGCACACACACAAGCATTCACGGCGGCCAATTGAATCCAAGAGTCGTTTAGACCCTGATTTGTTTTCATTGATCTCATTGCAAGTGAAAAACATGTCGCCATCTGTAGCGAATGGGCATAGCAATGGGTCATTGGGCAATGGTACACGCACTTTTGAGGAAATGGGACAACAGCAACGAGAGTACAAAGTGACGAGAGTTCGTAGCGAGTCATTGAATGGGCGATGATGCTCCATTGAATATAGTTTTTTGAGTTAAGCTAACGATATTTATAGCCTGCTCCGACACGACCATCTACAGAAAAGCAGTCGCGACCAGTTTCGGAAAAGCCCTCAGTGGCCAATGGTCCTGCCGAAAAGTCGAAAGACAAGCCTGCTGGAAAGACATCGAAAGGAAAAGAGGTCGACCCTAAGGTTGTGGCACAGTTGAAAAAAGAAGAGCACATTCAGATGGTCAAGCGACAGCAACAGCTTCCAGATTTTGTAGGATGGAAACAAGTCGGCGGATGGGAAGAGCGTGAGAAACTGACTTCGGAAGAAGAAGCACAGGATCTGCTTCAGCGGTCGACTTTGCTGGAAACCTATGTCACGGAGAAGTATTACGGAGACTGGTATCATAACACGGCACTGATTGTCGCTACTTCGCTTTTTTCTTGGTTAGTTGCACGACTTGGTGGTGGTCTGGCATGGCTTGCGATTGTACTCGCATTCGCTGCTACTGCCTACCGAACATCGATAAGAAGATTGCGCCGAAACGTTCGAGACGACATTACGCGTGAACTGGGACAGAAAAAGCTAGAAACTGATACAGAGACTTTGGAATGGCTCAATGCATTTCTGATCAAGTTTTGGCTCATCTATGAGCCAGTGCTTTCTGAGACGATTGTTGAGACGACCAACCAAGTGTTGATTGGCGCCACCCCTGGATTCATTGAAAGTATGACATTAACGACATTTACGCTTGGTACTAAGCCGCCACGAATTGACCACGTTCGTACCTTCCCAAAATCTGAAGAGGACGTTGCTGTTATGGACTGGAAGTTCTCGTTCACTCCAAACGATACCGAGGATATGACTGCTAAGCAGCTCAAGAATAAGGTAAACCCAAAGATTGCGCTTGGTATTCGTATCGGTAAAGGTGTTGTGTCCAAGAGCCTTCCAATTCTTGTCGAGGATACGAGTTTCTCAGGGTTGATGCGAGTGCGAATTAAGATGATGACATCTTTCCCACACATTCAGGTTGTTGACGTTTCGTTTCTCGAGCCTCCAACATTTGACTTTGTTTTGAAGCCAATTGGTGGTGAAACGTTTGGATTTGACATCAATGTTATTCCCGGTCTTCAAAGCTTTATCACAGAGATGGTCCATGCTAATCTCGGTCCAATGTTTTATGCTCCAAATGCATTCCAGCTTAATATTGAGCAGATGCTTGCAGGTGCTGGTGTCGACTCTGCCATTGGTGTACTTGCTGTTACTGTACACTATGCCAAGTCTCTCAAGGGCTCTGAAGCTATTGGTAACACTGTCGACCCATACATCAAGTTCAGCTTCAACGAACGTGACGAGCTGGCTCGATCTGAAATCAAGGATAATACCAAGAACCCGACTTGGAACGAAACCAAGTACTTGCTCGTTAACAATCTCAATGAGGTCTTGTCTATGGAGGTTGTCGATTTCAACGATTTCCGAAAGGACAAGTCTGTTGGTGTTGTCAACTTTGCGTTAGAAAAGCTCAAGGAGAAGCCAGACCAGGATGCTCTAGAGCTGCCAGTGCTCGCTGCGGGCAAACACCGTGGTACATTGTGCTTCGATGTACACTGGTACCCTTGTCTCGAGGGCAAGACTTTGGATGATGGTACTCTTCAGCCACCGCCACCTTCCAACACTGGTATTGTCAAGTTCACCGTTCACCAATGCAAGGATCTGGATGCCACAAAGTCTATGGTTGGTCAATTGTCTCCATATGCAGACTTGATGTTGAACGATCGGCTTTTGATGCAGACCAAATCCCTCAAGCGAACGAACAATCCAGTTTGGGACGAGAACTATGAGTTTTTGGTTACAAACAAGTCTCGATGCAAGCTTGGCGTGCGAGTCAAGGACTCGCGAGGTTTGGCCAGCGACCCTGTTTTGGGCACTTACAAATTGTCTTTGGACAAGTTCTTGGAGTCTATTGCTGCTGGACAAGATTGGTTCCAGCTGACACCAGCCGGCCGTGTTAGAATGTCTGCCACATGGAAACCTGTGGGTCTTAAGGATGTCGGTGGTGCTGGTGCAGCCATTGAGCCAATTGGTGTTTTGCGGTTCCACTTCAAGAACGCCGTTGAGTTGGCCAAACTTGATTCTCTGTCCAAGATTGATCCTTACCTGCGTGTGTTTGTTGGTGGTTTCCAGAGAGGCCGAACTGACTACTTTAGAGATGAGCAGAATCCAAACTGGGACCAGATTGTTTACGTTCCTGTGTTTAGCAACAAGCAGAAGGTTAGTGTTGAAGCAATGGACTGGGAGAAAGTCGGCAAGGATCGAACATTGGGATCTTTTGATTTCAACACTGGCGATTTGGTTAAACAAAACGAAAAGACTGGCGAGTACCTTGCAAGCGATGTTTTTGAAAGGACCGGTCAGTTCCGAATGGATCGAAAGGCTCCAAAGGGTACCTTGAAGTATACTGTTCAGTTTTACCCAAATTTGCCGATTATGGACCCTGAGGAGGCCGAAGAGAAGCGAAAGGAAGCTGAAAAGGCCAAGGAAGAACGGGAGGCTGCAATTGCTCGAGGTGAAGATCCAGATAAGGAGGCCAAACAAGCTGAGGAGCAGGCCAAGAAGGACCAAGAGAAGCGTGAGAAGGAAGCTAAGAAGGCCGATGAGGCCGACTTGGCCTCTGATGAAGAGTATGAATACGAAGATGAGGTTCCAGAGGAAAATCCTGAAGATGTGGTCAAGGACATTGAGCCAGAAAAGATTGAACTCCCTCTCGAGGAGCAGATCAAGTATGGGTCTGGTATCTTTGCCTTCTCTATTACCAAAGTGGTTGGTGCTGAACCGGATGTATTCTTGCGTACGGTCATTGACAAGAACGAGTTCCCATTCTGGATCTCACCAAAGCTCAAAGGCGGTCAAACCAAGATTATGGAGAACAGTGAGGCTATGGTGAGAGAGCTAGAATGGTCCGAGATTTCATTCCAGATTGTTCCAAAGGAAAATACGCTCAAGGACAGCGATATTATCGCGCAGGTCAACATTCCTACTTTGAAGCTTTTGCAAGATTCTTACAATAGCGCACGAACCTTGAACTTGACTGCCAAAGGTGGTCGACAAGTAAAGGTCACTGTTAAGTCTAGGTACTTCCCTATCAAGATGGAACTGGACCCACGTGAGTCTGTCAACAACTCTGGCACTGTCAGAATCGATGTGTTGGATGCCACAGATTTGCCAGCTGCAGATCGATCTGGCAAGTCTGATCCATATGCAATCTTTGAGCACAATGGTGTCAAGGTGTTCAAGACTAAGACTATCAAAAAGACCCTCACTCCGGTATGGAACGAGTACTTTGAAATGGATATTCCCGATCGAGTAAAGGACAAGCTCCAGATTACGGTCAACGATTGGGATATGGGTCCAGCGCAGGACGATCTTTTGGGCCATGCCCTTCTGCCGCTAGAGGAGCTGGAGCCTATGCAGCAGCAAGTGCTCATTTTGCCATTGGAAGGCGATGCGGGGTCTATTCGTGTTAAGGTGAACTTCCGCCCAGGCTATGTTGCCAAGAAGTGGAAGACAAGTGACTTTACTGCTACTTTCTCTGGTGCTGTTGGTGCTCCTGGTAAGATGCTCACCGATGTCGGTGGCGGGGCTGTCAAGGTTGTTGGCGGCGGTGCCAGCATGGTCGGAGGTGTTGCTGGAGGAGTCGCTGGCGGCGTGACCGGTGGTATGCAAAAGGGAGGTAATTTCATCACTTCGCATTTGCCAGGTCGTCGACACAAGAAGGACAAGGACACTGCATCGATTGCCGAGTCCAATGCCGACTACAACCCGGCTGTCGACACGTCGAACCAGTCTATTCGGTCTGGGATTGGCAGCATCCGACACAAGCGGCATGCGTCCATCTCTTCGCAACCAAACAGCTCCACTGGTGCTGGCAGCGAGGAGTCAGGTGCCAATCCAGGTCCTGGACAGGTGACGTTGCTCATGACTCGAGGGTTTGAAGGTATAAACCATTTGCAAGTACGTGTTTACTTGGTTACAAAGAAGGAGAAGGAGATTTACAAGACAAAGCCATTGAAAAGCTCTGGCGGCGAGGCGACGATCCAAGAGAATGTCAGCTTCAAGGCTCCCGCCCATGCTGAGCTTGTGTTCCGAGTGCGAGATCACAAGAGCATTGGCAGCGACAAGGAGCTTGGTGAGGGCCGTTTGGTCGTTGGCGAAGCGGCTGGCGAACAGCATTCTATTGGCTTTGACGGATTGGGCGAGCTGTTGGTCTATGTCAACTATGCTTCTCCTACTGCCCAGGCTGCGCAGTAATCAATGAAAAAAAAGACAAATTTTATCCAATTCGATTCTCATTTTGTTTTAAGATTCAATTTTTTTTGTTTCATTTTTAAGTGTTTTGTTTATTATTATTTTTCTTTATTCGATAAATATTTATTGTTTCTTTTTTAATTCGCCGCCGTGTTCAGGTCAGAAAATGTATCTTTCAAGGCTAGTGGTACATTGATGTCGTAGCATAGATCTTTCTCGCTCTTGCCTGCAAGACGCTGTTTTTTGAAGTACATTGTGTCAGTTGCCAGCCGGTCAAATGTGCTTGCATAGTCCTTGTAGTCTATTCGGATAGCCATATCTGCCTCGAGTTCCTGCTTGTAGCACACCACGGCTTGGTCTATAAAGTCATACAGACTTCTCCATCGCGAATGCCACTGTGAATACATGCGCACGTATTCCCAGTACTCAGGGTACCACCCTGCTGTTTCCCAGTCGAGAATACCAGTGATAGTGCCATTGTGCACCATGATATTATGTGGAGCAAGGTCGCCGTGCGTGAACTTGGTCTCGCAGTGCTTGCGATGCACTTGTGCCACTACTGGCCACTTGTCTATCGACTCACCGACTCGCACGAAATTGTGGAACTCTGATATACTTTCAAACGGACCGAAATAGAACTGCCCGAACCCGTGGTCGAACGCTGGCCCCAAGTTTGTAGAGCCCACCTTCCCTGAGCTTGTCGGCTGCAACGACCGCAATTCGTCAATGTACCGGCCGACTTGCGCAGCGACTTTCTTGCGTTTTGCTAAGCACATTTTGGGCCATGCTTTGAACATGTTGTCGCCTCTTACTGCCTCGATTACGAGGTGGTGCACGGTGCCGCAGTCGTATACTTCCAATACCCGCGGCACCGGCACTGAGGTATGGCGTCGCACAAACAGCATGGCGTCGAGCTCAGACGGCCGGCAATATAGCTTGAGGTACCGGCCTCCAACCAGTTTATGGATATTCTCGTACTTTGGCGCATTGTAGAGCACCCTCGCCAGTCGAATCTCGCGTCGAAGCCTCACCGGCAGCTGGTTCTCATTCTCGCACCGGTGATACCGAATTGCGCTCATTGATTGAAAGAAAGTATGAAAAAGTGTTACGAGAAAAGGTTTGTGTTTTCGAAGCACAGAAAAAAAATGTCACCAATGCAGGGATCACAACCACCCATCTGGAGATTTCTTGGATCGCACAATGAGGCTCATGCGGCGGTGTTTCATGTTCTGCTTAATCGAGCAGGGATGTTCGCCGGGGCGCGATGTGGTCGTTCATATCAGGCACTTGGCATCAAATATTTTGATGGAAACATCTCAGATCGCACTTGGACGAATCTCTGTTTTTGACATGTACAATACGCTTTCTAAGTACTTGTTGGGCTCTTTTCGTAGTATTGAATAATCAACTAAATTACATACCAGGAAACTGCCTCGGCATGGGATTCTGGTATCCGTTATAGGGCATTTGCTGAGGAAATTGTTGTGGGCCATTGATAGGTTGTGGTGCGTGTGCGTAGTGAGGTTGCTGGTAATAGACCGGCGGCATTGCTGGTGGGGGTCCATTCATCGTTGCTTGGCGACGTTGGTACTCCAATCTCAGAGCCTCTAATTCCCGCCGGGAAGCTTCTTCCTTGGCTTTTAGGTCATCAATCATTTCTTGCAATTCAGTTTCCTTGTCTTCAAGTTCCGTAATAGTCTCGTGGGTCGACCCATATTTCTCTTCAATTTCCTCAATTTCTTTCGTTTTTGTATCCAATTGTCGTCGCAACCTCTCAATGTATACTTCGGAATTCGCTAATTCCAATTCGCTTTGTCTACACTTCTCTTGTAGAATTTGTTTTCTTCTAAGCTTAGAATCGATATGTTTGATTATATGCTTGAGAAGCTGTGGAGCAACGGCATAATTACTTCGGTCTGTGCCCTTTAAAACAAAAGAGCCGTCCTTCTCAAGCCTATTGATGATTTCATACTCAGGGATATATCGCACACTGTAATCGAAATAGGCTTTCAGATCCTTGACTATTTTGTCTCGTTTGGCCTTGTCTGACTGCAGATTGCTATCCCACTCAATCTCCTCCATTACATTGTCGTCAGTATGTGCCGGTGCTGCGAGCGGATGCTCCTCAACAGCCGCATCAAACTCCTGGTAGGCTTTATTCAAAATTTCATGGTCCACCTCGTCTGAAGACTGTGGCCCACCTAAAAGTCCGTCAAATGGCAGACTGCACTTCTTTCGTGGCGCACAGTACAAGTTCCAGTCTGTAATAATTGACTTGTTATCGTCGTGCTCATACATCTTGTTTGGAGAATATGGGAAGATTCCAGCATTTGCAAAGCTCGAGCCCGCAGATGCCACTGCAATATCTCTGCCTTCCTTAAGTGACTTAAAAATAGATCTAGTGCACTGCTTTTCAGTGTAAGAGAACTTTGAAAAGCATTTGGCGTAATGCTGCTTGAAAAGTGCCGAAAATCCGGTATTCAGCGGGCGCAAAAGATGGGTAGCATTAGGTGGAAGTTCAACGATCAAAATGTTGTTCATTCTGGCGTATTGTTTGACAGATGCGTACTTGTACATGGGCATATCGCCAATTATCAAAATTCGCATCTGTTCAAGACCACCGGTGCTCTTGTCGAAATGCTCAATATAATCTCGGAATATGTCGCCGTTCGGCCATCCGTTACGATAATCGGTACCAATATTCCAGCTATGAGGAATGCCCAAATACTTTTGCTGTTGCTTCGATGCAATATCGGATCGATGAATTATAAAGAAAGGTGGGATCAATTCCCCATGTGCAGAAATAGTCTCCAACACTGTTTTCTTGTTGCCCTTCCAGCTCGACAGCGGTGAGTTGGAATCTCTCACAAGAACATATTCCCGAGGATCGTCTGCAAGTTGCGCAAATCCAATCTCTTCGGCAGCATAAACTCTTTCCCATGGTATATCATGTTCCTGCATAACATAGTGCAATCGCAGATAAAATTGCTTAATGTCAATGGCAGGAACAGGTCCCTGGTTGAAGGCCCTATTGGTGTCAAAAATATAAAGACCGTTTTCCTCACGATCAACTATGTGCATGACATTCTCTAAATGAATTGGGTACGATTCGCTCATTTCTCTAAGCAACTCTACCGCCTTCATGGTTGTATAAAACTGTCCTTGCTCATACCTGCTCTTGATAGCCTCCACAAACAGTTGTTCCTCCCTGCGCCGTGTAATGGCGTATTTTTTGAGTAATTTGGATCCCCGTTTATCGTAATAATGCTTTCCTGTTTTAACATAATACATGACTTTTTGTCGAAGCCATTCACCAGTTGCTCTTTCGGGGCTCTCGCATTTGTATATTTCTGAATACCATTTCCATTCCCCGTACTTTCTTTGGCGTCCGAACTGAACATTATAACTGATTAGATACTGTTGGTAGCAGTGAAGCCTCCTTAGTTTGAGAGCTCGTGGTGATATCGCGTCGGAGTTCTTGCTCTTGTCTTTTGCTTCAGTCTCGTAGCCAGACATTTGCTCACCGTGCGAAACTTTGTCCTGTTGTGCATCGCTTAGTTCGCTGTCACTGGCACTGTCTACCATTTCAATTTCATCGTCCGCTTCCATTGCCCTTGCCATTTGCGATTCCGGCATCACAGTCGCGTGAGCTAGAGAGCTCGGTTCTGTTCGAGACATATTTGTCGCGCTCATAGTTTCGTGTCGTCGCGACAGAATAACGTGTTTCTGTGTTGCGTTTTATCGTGACAAAAAGGGTTACCCTGCTTTTGGGTCGCCCACGGCGTTGGGAACAGGCATCAGAGGCGTTTGACTCAGATGACTCCCTTGACTGCTAGTCACACCCAGTGCGCGAAAAGATGTGGCTCTTCAGCTCGTCGTCGTCGTCGCAGATCAAAGTATCCGAGATATGGATTCATCCAGTGAAGAGCTTAGCTGGTATATCAGTCGAATCTTGTCTCATCGACGACTGGGGCTTCCAACATGATAGACAATACATGCTCTGTATTCCAGACCCCAAAGTGCCCAGACAGTACCGGTACCTGACTCAGCGCACTGTACCAGCCATGACTCTGGTCAAAACGTTCATCGACCGCTCGTCTAATACGATACGGCTCGAATACAAGAACCACTGCATCACTATCCCCCTGTACGTAACCGACCGCGATTTGGCAGAGTTGGAGCGCCATGATACTTTCATCTGGGACCTGACGCCCGAATCTGTCGACATTACACCGCTGTGCCCTGGACTGCCCGAGTTCTTCGACATTGTGCGCGGGACCAGTGCATTAGATACCAAGATTGTCGCTCCAGGGATACGGCGAAGAGTGTTTGCGTCGACGCCTGACGATGCGATAATTCGCAAAGCGCCGAAATCGTCGTTTCAAGACTACTTCCCCGGGAATATGCTCACTCAATCGTCACTCGATGATTTGCAAGCTAGAGTAAGCCGCCGTGCCAAGGAAAGAGAAGAGGAAGCAGTGAGTATTGGACCTAGAAACTTCCGGCCGAATCTTGTGTTGACAGGAACAAAACCTTGGGATGAAGACGACTGGAAAAGGATCCGTATTGGCAGGCATGTATGGTATGTGCCGTGTAGAAATATCCGGTGTCAAATACCTACTATAAATCTGCAAACTGGCGAGTTCGAGCCTAGCAGAGAGCCATACAAAACCCTTCAAGGGTTTCGACGCATTGACGAAGGCATGAAATATTACCCGTGTTTCGGCATGAACCTGGTGCCTGACGAGATTGGCTATGAGGTACATGTTGGAGACGTAGTAGAGGTGATAGAACGGGGAGAGCACTGGTATGAAAATATTGCTAACGTAAGGTAATGATAAGAAAAAATTGTATTAATGATGATGAAATTATGATAAATTAAGGTAATGCTTAGCGGATGTTTGCGAGTCTGTTTGTGTTGAGGTGAACATTGACATCTAGAGTATCGGTCGAGTTTGCAATATGATCGAGCCGATCGTTTTGTCGTGTTACTTCTTCGTTGGTTGCCTGCGCCAGCCTCTTTAATCGCTGCGTAGCTGATGCAATGCCGTCAAGGTTAGCGTCAATTTCGTCTTCCATCGCCTCGTCCTCAGAGTCCTCTTCAAACTGATACTTCTTCCTCTCGCCGGTCTTCTGCTTATACTTTTGTGCCATTTCGCTCTTTGGCTGCAGTCCGTTTTGTACACGCTGCTGCGAATCGTAAGCCATTTGTCGTCGCGATTCTCTCATTTCCTGCTCCATTCGCTTATCAGACTTGAGCCGATCTTCTTTCTCCTGCAATCGTCTCTTGGCACCAAATGGATTAGGAACATGCACTGCAAACATTGATCGATTCAACGTCTTGAGCTCTCTTGCCTTCTCCTCAGCAATCTTGTTCTGAGTCGAGGCAATCGCCAAGTTGTGCTCGGTATTCGCCAACCGTTCACCCTGTGATCCAAGCATACCAAGAGTGTTTCGTCCAGATTCTTCTGCATCTGCAGCGATTTGCAGCGCTCGTCGAGTGCTCTGTACTGATTCCTGCTTGGTGAACCGAATTTGTCCCTTGATCGTCTCCACGTCTTCATCCTCCGAGTCGAGCTGCGATTCTGATGCACCTGCCATATAACCTTGTCCACGTGCTGCATCCAACTCTGCCGGTGTCATGTTAAGCTCATCTTCTGCCGAAATGTTCGTGTTCTGTAGTGCAGATTGTGATCCATAACTGGCCATCGCCGTTCTTCCTGGCAGCCCCTGATTTTGGGTCTTAGCCCCTGAGAAGAGCGCATTTCGTGAGTTATCAAATGTATCAGTAGACTGCTGCCTTTCTAGATTCGGCTGAGATTGACTACCAAATCGCGTCTGATAGCTCTTCTGCGCTGTGGCGTAAGGACTTGCTGTAGAGGGCGCAGGTTGATTCGAATACCCATTTCCGCCGCCACCATGACTATTGTCACCGTAACCATTGGAATAGTTTGACTGGTACGTTGGCGGTCGTGAGCTTGCTGAACTTGGCGTGTAGTTCAGCTGTGCACCTGCTGCCGCGTATGGATTAGAGGTCTGTGCTGAAGGCGCTGCTGGTGGAGCATTGGGGGCGTATGGTTGATTCTTGTTCGCTGCCAAGTTCTTCGCATGGTCAGAGAAGTTGTTGAATTTTGGCTGTCGCCAGCCTCCTTGACTGACCTGGATCCCAGAATCCATCATCTGCTGCCGGTTCTGTTCCGGGGTCATTTCCTTCTTCTTACCGAACATGCGCTTCATCTTTACTGTCTGTTCCGATGGTCGTGAATATGGGCAGTCGCAAGTTTCAAGTTAAAGCGTGGAAAATAAGGCTGTGCTAGAGTGCTGCGCGCGCATGCAAGATATTTATGGGATGGGCGATCATAAATCGGCCAGCATCGATGGGGGGTCTTTTTGTTTAAACACCTAATATTTTAAAGTTTAAAGAACGTCACCAATTCTTAAAGAGCTTAATATTAGAAGAAAATAGTATGCTGTGTTTGAAGGTACGAAAACCGGAGAATCAGCGAGTCGTTCTTGTGCTCGCTGTTGAAGAAGCAATCGCCATCCCTTGAGATCCAGTGATTTGGATGGTAACCTAGTGGCAAATAGTTATAGAACTGTTTGAACCCATGTATATCCTGCCGCGTTATGTCTATCCCTTTCTCTCGTGCCGACTTGCACCATTGATGTTTCTTCCATTAGCCGTCGAGAGTGCGGCGTTGGTCAATGTATTACATATGCGAAATCGGGACCACGCACAATTCGGCATTTCCTTGCCTGTATTTGATTAATAGTAACAAAAGCCTGACGATATTGAATAGCTACATAATTACATTGGTGGATGTGCGAAACAAATTCTAGTTACGAATCTTTCAAAGCGTTCTTGCAATCGCGCGGCGCATAAAATATCGTCCCTCAAAAATGTTCAGGACCAACCGTCCGGCCAGTGCACGAGGTATTCTATAGACATGAAATTCGTGGCATTAGTATCCGGTGGCAAAGACTCCATGTTCAATATCATGCACTGCATGAAAAATGGACATGAGCTGATCGCCATTGCAAATTTACATCCGCCCCAGACCTCAAAATCAGATGAGATGGACTCATTCATGTTCCAGACCGTCGGGTTTAAAGCATTGAGCCGATATGGTGAATGTTTGGACGTTCCGCTTTATCGAGCAGAAATATTGGGGACATCGTTAAACCAGTCCCTCGACTATAGTCCTGGATCAGAACGAGATGAGACTGAGGACATGTACCAGCTACTAGCGAGGATCAAGGAAGAACACAAGGTTGAGGCTGTATCAGTAGGAGCTATTTTATCCACATACCAGCGAACACGGGTGGAGAGCGTTTGTCAGAGGCTGGGACTGACGTGTTTAGCATTTTTGTGGCAAAGAGATCAGGCAGAGCTGTTGAATGAGATCTGTGACAGTGGTGTCGACGCTCGAATCATCAAGACTGCGGGAGCGGGCCTGAGCAAACGCCATCTCGGGCGATCGCTTTATGAATTGAGAGACGAACTTTTTGAATTGAATAAGAAATTCGGTCTGTTTCTATGTGGCGAAGGTGGTGAATATGAAACTTTAGTACTGGATGCCCCCATTATGCAAAAGCAACTAGAGTTTGACCCGAAATCTATTCATGTTCTCGAGGACCAAGATTGCGTTTCCCATTTAAGCAATATAGAAGTGGAGCTGAAAAACAAGGAGAGTTTCGACAAGATACCGAATGTGGTTGTTCCCGCACTTTTAGACGAGGCACATGAAGATATCCTGATTCGACTACAAAATTTCAAGACTGAACGGACCATTGATGCTGTAAAAACAGAGCCTATTATCGCCAAAAATGAACTCAGTATCACCGATACTAAAGAACGCTTGTTTATTGCAAATGTAACTGCCCCTAGTGGCACATTGGAGGAAGAAACGGATAAAGTGTTCCAACTTCTCGAGTCGACTCTTTTTAAGTACAACCTGACTACAGACCACATTGTCTCGATATCACTTCTGGTCAAGGATATGAGCCAATTTCAACGCATAAACACCATATACTCCAAGTATTTCACGAAACCCAATCCGCCGTCGCGGATGTGCATCCAAACACCTCAAGCGACACAGTTGCAACTGTCAGCAATTGTAGTTAAAGACCTTGATAGAAGACAAGGTCTTCACGTACAAGGAAGAAGCTATTGGGCTCCAGCAAATATTGGACCCTATGCACAGTCGATTCAGTGCCAAGAGACTACAACTCTAGCTGGACAGATAGGTCTCATACCAGCATCGCTAGAGCTGCATTCTGATGTACTCACCCAAATAGTCCTATCTCTGCAGCATATCGAGCGAGTAAAGATAGCTCAAAACAGTCCACAATTTGCTTCGACAGTTGCATTTACGACAAACATCGAGTTAGTACCACTGGTAATTGAGGCGTGGAATAGTTCGAAGCCACTTTTGGTCGCAGTGATCGAGGCGCTGCCAAAGGGAGCATCAGTAGAGTGGACAGGTGCAGCAATTAACGAGAGATATATTTCAATGCTCCCTGATGAGGATGATATAGACGAGGAATCGTTTGACGCTTGGACATATCCTATGAAAGCTAAGGTCGACGGGTTTGAATACGGTTTATACGGCACTTTAACTCTAGCGGGATCCCTCGAAGAGATTGAAGATCGGGTGTCTGGTCTCAATGTGTCATCCGCAACCATTTACACCACTACGACGACATTTCATCCATCCACGTTGAATGCTGAGATAATTCACGTGAACGCACTTTTCGACAAGACCGGAGCTCCAGTACCCGCAGGTGCTGTTATAAATTATAGACTTTTGTAATCAAACCGAAAATATGCATGTTGAATTTTTACGTCAGCAAGCTGAGCGAGCATTATGTAATGTTCAGCCGCGCCCCGAAAACCTACAGTGTTAAAAAGCACTGCTCGAGGCGGGCTGATCCCACACTCTTGACCGCACCGACATTGACCGCACAATTGGATTTATATAAACATGCCTGCTGGAGGACTTGGAAAGGTTGATCAAGCTTACGATGGCTCTGCGCTTCGTGTAGGTATTGTACATGCACGATGGAATGACGAGGTCATTCAAGCATTAACAAAAGGAGCCAAGGAAAAGCTCGCTGCACTTGGAGTGAAGGAAGAAAACGTTGTTGTGATGACAGTGCCTGGTTCCTACGAGCTTCCATTCGGTACCAAGACTCTCTACCACCAGGGTAAGAAGGATGGCAAACCACTAGACGCAATCATTTCCATCGGCACACTTATCAAGGGAGAAACTATGCATTTTGAGTACATTTCCGATGCTGTATCACATGGCCTCATGAGGCTTCAGGATGAGATCAATATCCCTGTCATCTTTGGTCTATTGGTATGCACAAAATGGGAAAAAATCACAAAATAAATAAGATATGCTAATCTACAGACATGCCTAACAGAGGATCAAGCAAAGGCGCGAGCCGGATTGACCGCTAATGGTCACAACCACGGCGACGACTGGGGTGCTGCTGCAGTTGAAATGGCCAGCAAGTGGAATGCTGCAAAGTAGATTTTTACCATATACAGCTGAACATAGTGCAATCAGGCCGTCACGCGGCCCTTGGCCATATTTTTCTTTCGCAATTGTCGTAGAACATCCCTCTTTCTTCGTCTAAACTCCCTATTCCATTCACCTCGCTTTTCCCAAAACTCTTCATCCCACTTTTTGAGATCGAATTCGCCTGATGCAGTGGTTTTAGAGAGCTGAGATTGAGCGCTGAGGAAAGCAGACCCGAAATGAGGGAAAAACAAGCCCCGTTCAGAACGAATTTGGGGCATCTCCTTCTCTTCAACAGTGACCGCCGATGAGCTTTGAACAGCCTCGAGTGTTGGCTCTGCGAATTGCGTATACTCCACATCTTCATCACCAAGAATATCTCCAAAGAGCTCAGAAGCTTCTTGTTTGACGTCCTGCCCAAACAAGGCAGTCAAATTCTTATCCTTTGCTTGCTCCTCGTCTAACACATAGACGTCGTTAGTAGTCTCTGCTACCGAATAATCTTCCGCCTCGGCCAGCTCTTCATCAGAGTCGAAATTCACCACACCAGATCCATTATGATGATACGCTTCCATGTCATGGTCTTCTTGATCGAGCTCGACTGGTTCTGTTCTATGATGTGACTGATGATAGTCAGAACGAGCCCCACGCGGCTCGTCGTCATCTGAAAATGTCACAGGAAGAACATCATTGCCGGCGGTCCCACTAAACATATTTTCCAGAACTTTCAGTGTAGCATCATGTTCCTCAATATCTTGCGGATTCTCTTCTTTAAGCTTTTCGTAGTCAACAGTTTCTACCACGCTTCCATGGCTATCTCTCCATTGTCCATTGGTGTACTGGAAAACTAAAGCGTCCAAACCTTTATCCTTTTCATAGCCCCAAAGCTTTTGCTTTTTGCATTTTAGAACCGTGGGCTTTCCCTTTTTATCGTATCTGTACGTCGCAGTATACAAGTGTTTTCGCTGGTTGCGTTGTTGTGCATCTATAACATCAATCTTCCTAGCAGGAGCCGAGTATAGTCGTTTCAGCTCGTCCGATGTGGGTTTCGGATCAGGTTTATCTCGCCTAGATTTCAATACTTCTAGGTAATCTGGGCGAGCTATAGATACAGTAAGCCTGGATCCTTTGAACTGAACACCGTTGTAAGCATTTCTGAGCTCGCTCAGTCTCTTTTTGGTTATGTCGAGCGTCACGTAGCCGAACATGGTATCCAATGTTGGCTTGCTACGTAGCTCCAGAGGAGAAACCAATTTCCCATACCGCGCCAGACGGGTCTCCAGATCATCCTTCTCCTCGGCAAGCTTGTTGGATATAGAGCCGATATGCAAACGAACCCTCTCCATATGGTATTTAAGTGCGGGTAAGTCTCGAGTGTCTGAATGATTTTCTCCTCCTCCAATTTTTTTCTGCGCGCTCAAAAGCCTCCTCGCAGTTCGAGCAATAGCGTTCTCTACTGAAAAATCTCGTTTTCCATTTATCCACCAATCATTAGGTAGAAATTTAAATCTAGTAGTGATCGATGGCTACAAACATGCGAGAATGATTGAATATTCAACTTCATTGAACGGTTTTGTCCATCACTAGCCGCGTGCGGCTCAGTATCGAAATTCGATATACAAGTGTTCTTTATTTATACTGGTTGGAACATATTTTGATTGCTTGAACTTGAACGGCTCGATAATGCTTAGAAAATCTGTCATCTTGGATTCGTACCTTTCAAAGTACTTGACAGGTAGTCATAATAAATGTCGCAGCCTGAAATTTTCCGGGTAACAACACACCCTCCCATTTCTCACCACGCCGTACTTGTCAAGGTCAACACTCTCATCGGGTTACGGCAGTTGTGAAAAGCGACGTGATGACGGAAGAGAATGATGTTGAAATGGTGGACCTCGAGCATGAAACCTCGCGCTCTAACCCAAACATTATTGATATTCCTCTCGGAACCGGTGAAGAGGAGCTCACGATCAACCTCGATACTGATCTGCCCGACTTTGAAGAGATGTGTACGCTTCTAGAGCGAGAGCGTGCAGAGACGAGATACTGGCTCGCAGTTGGTGTACGATTGATGATATGTCAGATTGCCCAGAGCTAACATAATTAGACTGCCTATGCGCGGAAGGGAGAAATCGACAGTGCGTTGAGGCTAGTGAGCAAGGGCCTTTCGCGTATGTACACGTACATGTTGAACGTTCAATGAGCTAATTACTATAGTTGACGATATTGCAAGGTCTGATCCGGATAAATTGGCCTTCTATTCCTGTTTGTGCTGGTTGTACTTGCGCCAGAAACGAGAGGCCCCAAATACTTCCAGTGATGGATTAGAGCCGAAGGAGGTTTATTTCAGGCATGCAACTGAAATGAGCAACAAGGCAATGCAAATCGACCGAAGCACGACAGCCAACGCCTTAGCACGGGGTGCTTTGAACATTTCGGTGGGTAAATTTGACGATGCAATGGGTAACTTTGACCAAATTCTTCGAGAATCTGCAAATGCCAACTTGTTCGCAAACATGGGAAAAGCGCGCGTTCTATATCAGAAAAAAAATTACAAAGAGGCTTTGAAGCTATATCAGCTAGTGCTGCGTGGTCGGCCCTCGATTACACCGGACCCTCGAATAGGAATCGGCTTGTGTTATTGGCACTTGGGCGACAAGGACGGTGCACTGCTGGCCTGGCGACGATCTGATCAGTTGTTCCAAAGCGAGGCTTCGAATGTGTTGATTGCATTGTGGCACATTGAAAGGGCATTGCAAGATATAGGTGATGACGACTTTGCGCTTAATTACGCTACAGGTATCGAATATGCTCAGAGAGCATTTAGAGCTAATCGGTATGATTCTGCTGCAGCAACAATACTCGCCAGTTATTTATTCTCGCGGAAGAATATGGATGCAGTAAAGTCGCTGTCCGAACGATCCATCACTGGAGGTGAAATCAAGGCCCTGCGCGCTGAGGGTTGGTTCTGGAAGGGCCGTGCACACCATTACTTGGAAGAGTACGAAGAGGCCATCAAATGCTACGATCAGTCGAAAGAAGAAGGTGGTGGGATTCTACCTCAGATTGCGAAGGGTCTAGTTTTGATGGCACAAGAAAGCTCTGAGGCGCTGCCGACTTTCGAAGATGTGGTTGAGAGGAATCCCAATTCACTCGAGGGTCTATTGATCCTCGGTTTGCTGTTGGCTCAAAGAAGTGCAGAAGGCAAAAAGTATCGAGAGAGGGCTGTTGTTGTGTTGGAAAAGTATGTGCGTTTGGCGAAATCTAATGATCTTCTTCCTCATCTTGACGCTCTGCTCACTCTTGCCAAGCTTACGGAAGAGCAAAGCAGGTTCGATCAAACGCTTCAAATCCTTCAGGAAATCGTCCAAACTCATTCGTTAGCTGGTATTGGTGCACGAGTATACAACAATATGGGTGCTATCAATTACATCAAAAACAATCTCGAAGCAGCAAAAGTGAATTTCGAGACTGCGGCCAAGGAATTGGAGGCTAACCCAGACGAATACATTGCCGTGACGCTCAAGTTCAACCAAACGCGCCTGGAAGATGCACATGGGAACGTGGACGCTGCTCGTGCTGGCTACGAAGAAATTCTAGAGAAGCATCCTGATTACCTTGAGGCCCGAGTAAGGCTAGTTTACTTGAATTTGATCACTGGCAGTGAAAATGCGACAGACGAACTCAACAGCTTGATGGATCTTGATGGTGCGTTGCCGGTAGTGCGTGCACTAAATGGATGGCATCTTCGAAAGCAGAAGGGCTCCAATGATGAGGAAATGCAACATATAAAATCTACACTTGTAGACTACGACAAGTATGACACATACTCGCTGGTTTCTTTCGGAAACCAATATCTCAAGATTGCTCGAGAGAGCAGAAGCTCGGACACAAAACGCAAACAGAAATATTTCGCCAAGGCAGCAGAACACTTCCACAAGGTACTCCAGATTGACAAGAACAATGCGTATGCCGCGCAAGGCACTGCTATTATTTTTGCGGAAACCAAGCGATGCGATTTGGCGTTGCAGATATTTAGCAAAATTAGAGAAACGCTGAACGACGTGGCGATCTATATCAATATGGGCCACTGCTACGGCGAATTGAAACAATATGTCAAGGCGATCGAGTCATACGAACTGGCTCTCAACAGGTTCAATAACCAAAACGACCCTCAATTGCTCACTTTGCTAGGCAAAGCATGGCACAGACGAGGCATCAATCAGCAGAGCTTTGAAGCACTCAGGACCTCATTGGACTACTCTCAAAAAGCGCGAGGATTACTCAAAAATCCAGTGACCGAATTCAATGTTGCGTTTGTTCAGCTCAATATTGCTCAGCTTGTTTTGAAAACCGAGAAGAGCCGTCGAACTGTTGAGCTGATAGAAGAGGCCATCAATCTGCTTGAATCGGAGGCTATCCCCATATTTGAGAAGCTGGGCGGTGCAAAACAAGCTCCGTTCCCTGATCTTACCAAGCATGCAGGATCTCTGAAATCTGGAATCTTGAATGACCTTAAGACTGCGTTGGAGGCTCAACGTGAATATCAAACTCAAAACAAACAGAAGCTTGAAGAAGCGCTGCAGAAACAGAAAGAGGATCGGGAAAGGCTCGAGCGTGAGAAGAGCAGACGTGAGGAGGAAGAGCGTGAGCGTGAAGTTAAGCTAGCAGAAGAGAGAGAGCGATTGCAGCAGCAGGCTCAAGAATGGGCACACCGTGCACAAGAGGATGCGGAGCGTGAGAGGGAAAAGGAAATCGAAGAGCGTATGGAAAAGCTTGAAAGAAAAGAGCGTAAGAAGGCAGAACCAAAAGAGCGAAAGGAGAAGAAGCAGAAGGGAAGCCGCAAACGAGGCAGCGAAGATTCCGAGGAGGCTCCTTCGACAAAAGGCCGTCGGGTCACCGCAGCCACTAGAAAGAAGTATAAATCTAAGGATTTCATTTCGGACTCGGATGAAATGTCCAGTGACGAAGGGAATTTCACTAATGACAAGTCCGATAGCGAGGCGAGCGCCAGAGGTACAGACGATGAAGCTGAAACTGGTAATCCAGTATCTGAAGAGCCCGAGGGAGTGTCTAAAAAGAAGAGAAGGGTTATTGATGATGACGATGATGAGTAACTTTCTCAAATAGATGACGTGTATTTTTTTTATTATCAAGTAATGTTTATTTAATGCCAGGTTATACAGCGCCGAAAATGCGCATGGCTTGCTAGGTACGGCTGAAGCGAACTGGTGTTGAAAAATCGCGTAGTCAAGTATCTGACGCGACGCGACTCCCTAAAACTCACCTCGTCGCAGCACACCGTCTCAACGCCATCACTGGGATATTTTTGAAGAGGGCCATGCCAAACCGATATTATTCCATCGAAGATATAATCACAGATGGCCAAAGGCTACCCTGCAATTTCGAAATAGCAGTGCCCGGTCTAGGGTACTTGCAAGGTAAACCAGATGAGGATATTGACGAGGGCGCAAAGCTCGATCTGCCACTATGGCTAGCAGAAATGCTTGCCATGTCCGGTGTCTCCGCAGACTCCTCACAATCATTTGTGACACTTAGAGAACCCCCTATGTTCAGTGAAAAGGTCTTTAATGCTCTCAAGTCAGAAGCCACAAGCGTCAATATTAGCCAATTGTCTCCAGTCTTTTTCAAACTCGCAGAGCGATGGATGGCGATGTTTGGCGACCAGCAGTTGGCTGATATTTTGACTCAAACTTTCAGGAAAAGAGCAAATTCAATAAATGATTTCGCGTCCAACCCGCGAGGTCAAATGAGCGATAGCAAAGACTTTTTGTCTGGTCTCGACTCAGAGGAGGTGGCATTGTACAAGCAAGTTTCAGAGACGACTAAGGCCATGCGAAAATTTATGAGCAATGAGATGAACTAGATTCTGATGAAGTCTGATAGCAAGCTGGTGCATATACACATAGCACAAATCGCTGCGTATCAAGCAGATGCTAAGTGGTAAGGCTCCTTACCGGTGGGTGAGGAAGAGACCTGGCGAGAGCTCTTCGGCCGCTCAATAGGCTGTTATTCTGAAGACTTTTTCATCAAAGTCCGTCCCAACACGATAAAAAATGGTCTATCTCAATTATGCATGATAATTGGCCGGTATTTAGTTCAGACCGTAGCGGTATACTATCAAAACTCGCGCGCCGCAATCTGCTTATTCAGCCTCCACACGCGTATACTTATCACTTCAAAGTCATAG
Source organism: Blastobotrys indianensis (assembly GCA_030558855.1). Taxonomy (NCBI): domain Eukaryota; kingdom Fungi; phylum Ascomycota; class Dipodascomycetes; order Dipodascales; family Trichomonascaceae; genus Blastobotrys; species Blastobotrys indianensis. The sequence goes on along the minus strand of JAKTQK010000007.1, from coordinate 523,587 downwards.
TCCTCCGATCCTTCGATCAAAATTAATGCAATCTGCTCCAGCACAGAGTCCATTCACCTCATCTCCGTCCTCTGTATCTTCAGCTTCGCTTTCGCATGGTGAATCATTTACGGCAGGCAGTAGCTCATTGGCTGTAGAAGCTCGTGGTAGCATCGAGCGTCCCACTGGAGCCTTCGATCCAACAATTCCAAAAATTCTACCCCATGAGCAAGTTTTCAGTATACAGGTCGGTGATACTTTGTTCAGATTGAGTGGAGCGTCATTGTCGTCTGATGCGCCTTCGTATTTCACCGCATTCTTCTTACCCCATATCGACACCCCGGATGAGCACAGGCCAGTCCTCTATCTTGATCGAAGTGCAGATGTGTTCAACATGATCGCTAAGCACCTTCAAGGGTATTATATCCTTCCATCTGATGAAACAATGTTCATGTACCTATGGGCTGACGCGAATTACTTCCACCTGCCGAGACTGATGCGGCAAATATCCAACTCTGAATCATTCTGCAGAATTGGAGGCGAGGAGTTCAGAATACCGATAGATATATTCGATGGTCCCGGAGATTCGCCAAATTTCTTCTCGCTGGGATTCAAGGCATTTTTCCAAGGTGAAAGCGACATTCGCATAAAGAAAAGCTTGATTCGTCCCCCGCCTGTTGCCCCTCCGACAATGACCAATAGAAGCGCTTCGCTGTTCAGGGATCTGCTGAATGTTTTACGTGGTGCACAGGTGGAAGTTAAAAGTGATGAGCATCGCAGGAATCTTATCAGAGAGTGTAGATATTATCGATTCCGAGGGCTAGAGCAGCGACTAATTGAGTACGAGATAATCACAACAGTCGGCCACATGGGCCCATATGAGGAAGTTGTGATGAACCTTTCCGATATTAAAGCAGCAGAGATTTCGAGGATGAGTGACAGCGCCTTGCATTATAAACGGCCTTGGATTGACGAGCCACGAAGGCAATTTGTTTTTCAAATGAAAAATGAACTTGTACAATTGAAACAAAGCAACGAAGCGCCATTTCTAGAAGTGCGGTTTATGAATACGAAAACAAGAGGGCACTTTGCATCTGTATACAAAGCAGCGTTACATGCTGCGTTTAATGGTGAAAAATCGGATGGAGCTCTCCGTGACGCATTCACGGCAGTGATAAACGATGCTGATTTGACGGTGGATGGAAGAGAAGAATCAATCCCAGATACATTCTATCTTACAAGATCGCAGTGGCGATTCAAAATTGCGGTCAACGATACGCTGGTTCTCGAGTTGATAAAAGGCGAGGGCTACTCCACAATTAAGCAGCAAAACAAGATGCGCAATTTCGTTTAACAAATTATTATAGGTTTTTTTACTTCAATATTTTGTGACTTGCATTTCTCGTTCTATGGGCCATATATCGCGCTTATGCGCATTCGACACATGCGTGTTTGGATTTTATTGCCGAAGTTCCATATCGAGTTCTCGATGAGCCGCCTCCAGATCCAACTTGACCTTCTCCACATCTTCGGAAAACGTATCGAACGCCCATCGTGCCTCCTCTGGATAATCTGCGGCTTTTAGGGCTTCTGCAGCGTTTCCAAACTCTTCAGAGATTTGCAGGCGCAGGCGGCGAATCTGTTCTCTGGCTTGTCGTATCCTCTTGCCCTCTGTTTTCGGCCGCAGCTGGCTCTGCGCTATCCAAGCCGCGTCGTAGAAACTGTTTATAGACTTGGAATCGATGTGTCGGCGATGAAGCAAAATCGTGAGGTGGATCGACAGTGATAGACTTATCAGTATTACCAGCCAATAGACAGTTTTTGCATTCATTTTTTGATATCAAAAGGAAAAAATATCAGATATTTACTTCCATATCCGGATTCAGGTAGGCACTCAAAAGCAAGAATTAAGCTTCACACACGCGTATATTAGAGTTATTATCTAATGTTAAGACCTTAGGGATGATTTGAGTTTTGAACTTCCTGTGGAGCTTTCTGTGCATTGCATGGAGGAGGTGGATCACCAGTGAGTGGAGGATGCTCCACAATGCCGACAAGCCAGTATTTATGGCTCTTTTCGTAAAAATTTTGCCAGCCTTGCAGGGCGGCCTCGGCTTCCTTTTCGTTAAGGCCCCGTAAGTCGTGAGTAAGGTCCGTTTTGAAACATCCTGTGACATAGGCTCGCGCCGCATCCCTGCCTGAGAAGAAAGAATATGCTCCAAGTGGGCCATAGGTCGCGGGATTGGATGTAACATCATAAACTTTACCATTGACAGCAACATAAATGGCCAAATTGGGGTCTTCTCCATTATACTGAGCCAATTGTTGTTCCGTGAACTGCTCATAGTGAGGACCAGTCAACATGAATTTGACGTAGCGTGGATTGGTCCATCGTGTATGGGCGCCCCAAAGAGGCGTGCCTGTAACGTACAGTGAGAGCACAATATTAATTATCAAGAGACTCCCAAATATCCGAATGTAATCAAGCACGCTGAAGCTTTTGCCATCGCCTCTATATTCCTTATCGCCGTGATACTCGGTCCGCGCGTTCGCGGAGGTGCCTTTCGATTTTCTCTTTCGAACTTCACTCATCTCAGTAGCTGCGGCTATCAGAAAAAATATGCCAGGGGCCGAATGATTGCTATTTATGTACCGTAAATTTGCCAATGCCTCTTGGAAAGTGAGTCCAAAGAGTGGTGTGTTTTGATCTGTAGTTTAAATTATATGGGCCGATCTTTGGGAGAGGTCCTCACCTGAGACAGATCAAAGTTCGCGTACTTGCCTGATCTGATGTAAAGCTGGATTTAGTTTGTTTGTTAAAACTCTGCAATTATTCGAGCATACTGTTTAGATCGTTTTATATTATCTACATACACGGGTGGGTGCACTACATATTATTGGTGTACTCAACGACCTGCGCCCCGCCCCCGAGATGGCCCTTCGCGCCGCACGCATCATCCTAAAAGCGGTGGTCACGTGCCGCAGATCACTAATTTTGCCCTATCAGTCACTTACTTATCTCTTTCTCTCCCCTCTTTTCTCCTACCTTCTTGCTATCGTTATATATAATGGCCGCAGACTCGGAGGATGTGGGCCTGCTTTCAGGTTCCATCGTCCGCCGGTCAACGAGACAGACCCGTGCTGTAGCGTTTCTTCTTTGCATTTTGTGCTGGTAAGTAGCAGAGATCAGTCTCTAGCGGCGACACAAGGCCGGGCTGTGATCAGTAGAGAGCATCACGAACTAACATTTTGAGCCAGTCTCTCAGCAGGGTCAGTGCAACTCTTTTCTATATACACACCAGCATTACAGTTTAAACAAGGGTACAATCAGCTACAGATTAATGCGATTTCGGTCTCGCTTGGACTCGCAATGTACCTGCCTGTTCCGATTCTGGGCTATTTGGGCGACAAGCATGGCCAAGCTTTTATAGGCGCACTTGGTGGCTTGACCTTGGTCCCTGGATACTCGGCAGCAGCCTACTTCTACCATATTGGTGCGAGTTATAAACTTCTGGCAATGTGCTGGGCTCTGATAGGATGCGGGACGTCCTGCTTGTTCTTCTGTGGTCTTGTCACATGTGCCAGAATCTATCCGCATGTTACCGGGCTAGCTATATCCGCTCCAGTTGCAGCATTTGGCATGAGCTCCCTTTGGCAAACACAGGTTATTCGATGGCTCTTTGGTAGTGAAAAAGACGTTGACGTTGAGGCTGTGTTCAAGTTTTTCGCGTTGCTTTACGTAGCGGGGTCGACTTGTGGGGTAGCAGCTGCAAAACTTGCAAAGGTAGAGGTCAAGGACAAACTGCCACAAGAAGATGAGCATAGTGATGATCCCTCTGCTCTAACGCAGAAGGATAGGTTATTCAAGTTCCTTTCCAATAGCGAAAGCTGGCTCTTCTTTCTTGTGTTCGTGGTTACCATTGGCCCACTAGAAATGTATCTCATGGACATGGGGGCTATCATAACCACGATTCCAGACGGCCCGGATGTGGCCTCTCAAGTTGCATTGTTTTCTTTCGCATCGACAGCTGCTCGCTTGATTATGGGTGCGTTGAGCGATTTGATGCGCAGCAGAGTTTCTCGTCCTGCACAGCTTGCATCAGCGTTCTTCGTTACAGCTGTCTGCCACTTCTTGCTTGCAAATGGAGTGCTCTCGCGTGACGGCGGGCACTTGTTCTTTGTCTCCTCTATTATCAATGGCTTTTCTTATGGCGTGACATTTACTATAGTGCCCACAGTTGTTGCCGGAGTTTGGGGACTCGAATCCTTTGGGACCAACTGGGGCATTTTCATCCTTGCACCCGCAATAGGCAGCACTATGTTTAACATGCTCTTTGCAGCTCTGTACGAGCACGCATCGCGCGACTCTTTAGGTGCAGTGGTAGAAATCTGTACTAGAGAAAGCGACTGCTATCGTTGGACGTTTTTGCTGACAGGATCTGGTATGCTTCTAGCTTCTATAGTCACTTTAGGACTGTGGAATGTTCGCTGGAAGTCTAAAATCGAAGGACTTTAGGGACTTATTCTAGCTCTACATCATTTAGTTGTCGCATTCTCTATTATTCCTTGTCAATAAATGCATATATTGGAAGCCATGCCCGCTTAACAACCCATTCCTGTTCACTGTAATTTTGAACAGTGTCTCCGCAATTCAAGTCGCCATGAAGTAGGAATTGAGTCCGTCTTTATGTGCGGCTCCGCAGGCTGTCTTACTTACCGCCGCACGAACTTAATGGCGTTTAAAAGAGCACATCTACATGAACTGAAGTCTAGGACACGCAGAAACAGTGCAAAAAAAATATAGCTCCTTGAAGGCTAAAAGCCCAAACTATATATCATTCTTAAAGCTCATCATTTGTTTGAATTTTCGTTTAGGTACTGAGTTGAGGAAAGCCTGAAAAGAAGTGATGCCAGGTTCTAAAGACAAGTCCAAGAAGAATAAGAATGCCATTTCCAAAGAAGAATCCGCCGAAAATCTCACTGAGAAATCAAATTTAATAAGTTCACCGAAGAAGAAAGGAGATAAAAAAGATGCCGAATCAAAGAATCAAACGGCGGCGAGCACAGAGGCAGCAACTGGCACTACAACGACTCAGCGCGTATCAAATTCGCCAAAGGATGATAACAATGATGATAAACTCGCACTCGAGCAAGATGAATTGATTAGTACGGATCTAGAGGAGTCTAAGGAAGAAAACTCCGAAGAACAGGCGACGACCCAGAGAAGGGAATATACGACGCGGGAGCTGAAACGCCGCCGGTCACAAATTCTACAGGAGTCGACAGATATAGAAAGGATTGAAGACGAAATAGCTAATCAGCGACCTGAAGGCTCGTATGCTCGAATTGAATCAACGCCAAGGGCATTAATGCCACCGCACAATCAAGGCTCTACAAGCAGCAAGCCAAAGCGAAGAAAGAAAACAAAGTGAAGGAAAATACGTGCATTCGGTTTTTAATATAGCGCCACTATCACGTCGAACAGTAGCAGTGAGATATGTAACAATTCTTAAATAAATATTAGGCATTGGCATCACGGTCGTCATTTCTTGGTCGTTTCGACTTGCCGAGCCTCAGATCCCTTCTCCTCTTTCTCTTCTCGTTCAGCTCACGCAACCTTATTCTTGCCTCTCGTTGCGCGTCGTCAATAGTCTGCCTGAAAATCATGATATCCTCTTTCTCAAGTTCCAATTGCTCAATTCGCCTGCCCGGTCTATTCTTATAGATTGCTTGCTCAATGCTCAAGAATCTTGGAGCATCGTATTGGTTCACAAATGTAATGGCCTTGCCATGACGCCCCGCTCTAGCAGTTCGACCAACTCGGTGAATGTAGTCGTCACTGTTCTCTGGAACTTGGTAATTGATCACCAGATCAACTGAGGGAATATCCAAACCTCTAGAGGCCACATTTGTGGCTATAAGAATTTTCTTCGCGCCAGATTTGAATTTATTAAGTGATGAATGTCGCTCGTTCTGCGACATGTCGCCATGAAGTGGAGCAGCCGAGTGGCCAAGAAGTTCCAAGAGGATTGGAATTCTCGATGCTTCGTCCTTTGTGTTTGTGAAAATAATCATGCTCTTGCCAGCACCCTCGCTGTTTAGAATAGCGACAATTGCCGCATCTTTCTCCTCAGGCGTGACGATCAGCATGCGCTCAATAAGCTCACTAACGGTGGTAATATCATTGACTTTGACTTTGACGGGATCTGTAAGAGAAGCACGCTGTAGACGTTCCACATCATCGCTTTCAGTGGCAGAAAACAAATAAGTGTGTCGATTTCTAGGAATCAGAGTAAGAATCTTGTTGAAGCACTCTTGGAAATCCCTACTCAAGAGCTTGTCAGCTTCATCGAGAACCAGGTATTTGAGCTTCTGCAAACTAAATCCTTTGGTCTTTTCTAAATGCTCCAGAAGTCTACCGGGAGTCGCAACAATCACATGGGGCCTAGATGCGAGATTTAGTGCCTGCTGCATCATCCCTTCACCACCAATAATGGTACAGACTCGCAGACCCATCGAAGTGCCTAGAGATTTGAATTGATCTGTGATCTGATATGCCAGCTCTCTTGCTGGAGCCAGCACAACACAAAAGAAAGGTGTCTGTTGCTCGTAAAGATCGTGTAGGACAGGTAAGGCAAATGCCGCCGTCTTACCCGAACCGGTAGCTGCAAGTCCCATGATGTCCTTTCCCTGTAAAGCATAAGGTATGACCTGAGCTTGAATTGGAGTCGGTTTCTTGTAGTTAAGTCGCTCGCATTCTTCGCACAAAATGGAGCTCAAGCCCAACTCGGTAAAGCTTGTAACTTCACTCTTGGCATCCAGAACTTCCTCCATGTCGACATTATCTGTTTGCTTCAGGACATCATCTTGCTTAGGCTCCTTGATTTTTTTTTCCCTCTTCGACTTTGTACTTTTGGAGATTTTACCCACAGACATGGTTTTCGGTTAGTAGTGATGTGTATGTGAAAAAAAATCTGAGCCCCACGAATTTTTTTTTTCCTTTACACTTTCAGAAGTCTAGCAATATGGGTAGAGGAGCGGCACGACGAGCAAGAACCTCAAAGAGGAGGACACATGTGAAGTTGGCAGAGGAGGATGGGGATAAGATCCCGAAATCAATGGTAATCAAGATGGAAGATAGTAAAAGACAGGCTACACATTCATTAGAACAGCTTGTACGAGACTTCCGTCAAGTGATGGAGCCTCACACCGCCTCTAAGCTGAAAGAAAGGAAGAAGAATAGGTTGAAGGACTTTGTAACCATGTGCGGTCCCCTCGGAGTTAGTCACTTGATCGTGTTTTCGACCTCTGCGAATGATAACACATCGATGCGGATTGCTAGAACACCTCGAGGGCCAACGCTGCATTTCAAGGTATCCGAGTATTCGCTGAATAAAGACGTACGTCGGGGAATGAAAAATCCAAAATCAGATAATCCATCCGAGCTCCTTCAGCCACCACTTTTAGTGATGAATGGCTTCACTAACGATCAATCAAAGAGCGATATGGAGACGCTACTTGCATCGATGTTCCAGAACATGTTCCCGCCAATTTCGGTCCAAACCACCAATGTTTCTTCAATCAAGCGTGTACTAATGCTCAACAAGACCGGAACAACAGTTGATGTAAGGCACTATGCCATTGAAACAAAGCAGGTGGACGGTTCTCGACAGATTAGGAAGCTGAATAATGCTTCAAAGAAATTACACAAGCGGATGCCAAACTTGAACAAAGCTGGTGACATTGCAGACTTTCTACTTGATCCAAACTCTGGTTACACAAGCGAGTCCGAGGTAGAAGACGATGCTATAGTGGAGGTTGAGGGAGTTCAGAGAAAACGAAAGGCCACAGAGCCAGTCACTACCAAAAAAGCGATCAAACTCGTGGAGATTGGACCTAGAATGAAGCTAGAATTGAGAAAGATTGAAGAAGGTATTTGTGAAGGGAAGACGTTATTCCATTCTTCGTACACCAAGACAGCTGCGGAGGAGGCTGCCCTAGAGAAGCTACACAAGCAACGAAAGGACCTCAGGGAGAAGAGAAGAAAGGAGCAGGAAGCCAATGTCAAGAAGAAGAAGGAAATAGGTGAATCGAAAACTTCCCGAACCAAGCGTGGTATTCTTAAAGCTCAGGAGCGTGAGAATGCTGACAGCGACAATGGCGACTCAGAAAGCGATCTGAACATGGATGATGCCGTTGGACCTGATTCACAAGGTGCCGACAGCGCTGACGAGGATTCAAATAGCGACTAGATAATACTGTATTATGTTTATATTAAAGTTGAAAACCGATGCCGCTTGCCTTGCGGCTATGCCAACGTCGCTTGCGCAAGCCAGTCGTCTTCGTAACTTCTGCTTGTTTCAGCGCTTATCCCTGTCTTATCAAGCAGGCCGAATTCCTCGCTCTTTCCTTCGTGACTTCTACAGCAGCAAGAAGAGCTGGTGGCATCCGGAGACCTTTTAGACCAACATAGAGATATGTCACAGACCAATTTAGTTCAGAGGCTGCGTCTTCCTGTGCCGGAGGGCGTCCCTGCGTGGCAACCCGACGAGTCTGCGACGGAGTGTTTTTTGTGCGACTCGCCATTCACTGTCTTCTTCAGGCGACATCACTGCAGGTATGTGTTTATTTGAAGAGCTATGATAAGCTAACGATTAAGGAAATGCGGCAAGGTGGTCTGCGGAAACTGCTCTGGATCTCTGTCAACTTATCCTCCATCGACTTATGTAGTATCGCCACCCCGACAGATATTTCTCGAAAGTCCCCATGTGCCCCATAGAACATGCGATAGATGCATGACCGAAATCAGGCACACTAGGTCTCAAGTAAGAGCCAGTAGACAGGTGGGAAGGGCGAATCGCCGAGCTTACGACGAAACACTGATACAGGTGGCTTCACCTATTGGTGTTCCCGATGACACCGATCACTGCCCGGTCTGTGGGAAAAGCCTCAAGCGCAGAGATGACATCAGTAAAGAAGAGCATATCCGCTCATGTGTAGAGCGAGCAGAGTTCTCGGGCTCGCCAGATCAGCATCGAAGAAATACTAATCGTATGGTGGTACACGAACTTCCTGAAAAGGGCGACTTTTCGAGCCTTGGGGAATGTTCCATCTGCTTTGAAGATTACAGGGCTGGTGAGAAGGTCGGACGACTGGAGTGTTTGTGCTTATATCATGAGAGGTGTATTCTAGACTGGTTCTCTCGTAAGGGTGCCGGTGCTTGTCCGGTGCATGCCGTGCATATGTAAAGTGTTTGCATACACACAACCATAAACTAACAGTCGCTTTTATTTATAGACCAAATTGCATTAAATTACATCATTTTCATTGGGCAAACAGACTGTTCTCGCATGTGGTCCGTATTGGACGAAAGGCACCCTACGCAGATGTTACACGTCATATCATGTGTACCGTGAGTGAAAAATCAAAATATGCTCTTGGGGGTACGAGGCACTGCCTGGTATATTTCATTAATGACAGAAGCCAATCGTCAAAATGAAACCGTCCGTTTTAGTTTGCGTGCGAGCCGCAGGCGGCGCTCTCAAGTCCTGCAATGTGACATGTGACAATGCACGCCATCAGAGCAGCAACTGAAATGCAATTAACGAATCTTTGAAGACAGTGCTCGTTGTGTGTAATTTCCAGGAATTTTCTAACGGATTTGATAATTTACAATGTGGTGGCTCAAAATAATGTGAGGTGGGAGTGGTCAGCAAACAAAGAGGCGACCGACTAGATCTGCCTTTTTGCCTCCCCACATTCACTATTAATCCTCGACGGGAATCGCTATTTCGCTGATAACGCCAATAATTTTTTGAAAAAACGACTTACTTTACAAATCTATATTACGAAACCATGAGTTTCCAGCCAGGGGATAAACTCGACGAGTGGCGTCGACGGCTGCTTGGCAAGAATATTGTCTCGAGCGCTTCCGAGCATTCGCAAAACGGCTCCACGTTCCTCGAATCCGATTTGCCTCAGTCAAGCAGGGTTCTCGGCCCGAATACCGCAGCTACCATGGATTTTCGGCCAGATAGGCTGAATGTTATTGTCGACAGTTCCAAGAAGGTGCTGGACGTTCATAATGGTTGAGGCAGTGGCGTTCTACGCGTCCGTGGAACTTTTAATGGCACCACTAGCGGTATATTCTAGATATGATAATGTTTATTGTCATGATTAGCATGGATGCTCTTGATGTTTAAATCACAGCGACCGCAATTTCCGTAAACTCTCACAAATAACGATCACAGGCTTGACTATCCCCTACGGTACATGTGGCTGATATAGAAATCTCGTAAATATCTACAACTATGCCGTACTTGTGCTGGATAAATATCAGATTGACAGTTTACAAGGAGAGCTGCGAGGTACAGCTGCAAAGTCAGCCCGGAACTTGATTTGAAGGTCCTACTCGATACGAGAAAGGGTCTTTGGGCGGTGGTCGAGTTCCTTAATCAATTACCGCAACTACTCAGTCAGTAAAGAGCCCCTTTCGAGGGTCGTAAGGTTTTCCGCCCGACAGATTGTACGAAAAGCAACTAACAATGGGTGGTTTTCCCTGTGCTGGATCTCCGGATAACAGTATGAATTTATAGGCTCTTTTCTGTGAAGTCTACCTGCAAATACGAACGAAATCTAAACAAAACCAAATAGTCCGGCTTCTGATGTATCTTATGTACTCCTTGACTCTAAACATGATCTATTATTATTATTATTATACCGTGCTGCGTCAGTCGAAGTCTCGTTGATCAATATCTTTGGTCACATTTCTTTACCGCATAGCCCAGTGCCTCCCACCTGGCAATATAGACTATAAAATAGTGTTACAGTATCTTTAAGCGCGAATATCACTTACACAGGTGCAGCCCAGTCTCTGAAATCCCGCTCGCGCCGCAAGGATTCTGGCCCCATTAAATCAGCGAATACTCCTCCTGACTCAATAATCTCACACCAATACACTCATTAAGTATTACAATACACTTTAAAGCCCATATATTTACGGTTTAGACAATATAGAAATTACCGCCGCATTATGTGCGGCTCCGCCGCATGTGCAATATTAGAATATAGTAACTCTACATATCATGTTTTCACAGTGAATTTAGGCACTATGGCCGAGTGGTTAAGGCGAAAGATTAGAAATCTTTTGGGCTCTGCCCGCGCAGGTTCAAATCCTGCTGGTGTCGTCATTTTTTTGTCAATGCTATTCCCAGTTATCTTTAACCAGAGTAACTGTTCTCTTTTTGAAAATTAATGCAATTAGAAAATTAGCCGTCTTGGTGTATATCAGATTTTTAAAGCAATGCAAAGAGGTAATAAGTTATCTATACTTTTACGTCTCTACCATAGCGTTCGGCGTACATGCCCATGGCTTTCATAGTGAAATAGAATTTGTAATTAGGATACTCCATCGCGCAAGAATGATTGAATACTCCTTCAACATGGTTCCAGTCGTATGATCCATCCTCATTCTGCTTGCTCATCAAGAACTTGACACCACGGCGGATAACCTCCTGGTCTGGGTACTTCGAGAGCAGCAGCGTAATGACTGCCCAACTTGTTTGAACGACCTGGCTTTCAGAATGGCGGACCCAAGTGAAAAGCTCACAAGATCTAAAATCCTCAGCCCATCCTCCGTCTTCTTCCTGGCGGGCTACCATGTAGTCGCATCCTTTCTGGATTGTTTCTGAGTTCTTATAAGTATATCCACGGGTTGACAGCGCCTCGACCGCAAACATCCCAGCATAGGTATGACAAACAGCCCATGACCCATACCACGACCCGTCGCTTCGCTGGTAGCTAATAATGTAATCGAGTGCTATCGAAATAGCCTCATCGATTTCTTCGGTACGATAGTCGAAGTACTTTTGGAAATACACCAAACCCAGTACAGAAGAGTCTGTACATTCGACATAGGGAAATTCCACCATGATGTTTCCGAATACCTCGGCCGGGTTGAGAAATTCAACGAGTTCTGAGCCCTTGATAATTTCGTAAGATGCAAAGGATCCGTAGTGAAAATCGCCCACGTTCTGTAATGAAAGCAGCACGTCAATGCCTTCATACAGGCGCTCAACAGGCATCTCGTCCTTCAAAAACTCCAGTCCTGGTATGTTTTGAACCATGATAATGGCTTTGATTGCTTCCGCCGTGCAGTCACTAACAGTGAAACCCTGTGTTTGAGTGGAGAAGGGCCATGCACCTTTCCTCTGGTCTCTAAAACTTCCCTCAACTGCATCTTCAACAAACTGGGACCGCAGAAGAAATCTATAACCCTTGATGAATAATTCCCTAAACTCAGGATTTTGGGCGACTCCCGCAGTGACTGCATACTGCAATGTGAATGCGACATCCCACACTTGGACGCCATTAGTACCATTCATCATGAGCCCATCTTCGCTCATAAACAGGAAATCGGGCCATCTGTAAATAAACCGCTGGAATTCTGGCGAGTCCTTGCCGTATTCGAGGTACACAACCATAGAGTTCATCGCATTACTGACTGGCGCAATTGCAAGGTGATCAGTATTCTGCAAATCCTTCATCACGAGCTCACGAACGTAGTTGTTGGTTCGCTTGAGGAACCAATCCGGTCGAATGTACTTTTGGTAGAACACCAATGCAGCATTGGCGATATCTAGGAGCTTGGTGTGCGGGTAGTATAAATCAACGCCGCAAACGGTGTTTCGGTGTTTGCTGAAATCAATTGTGTCAAATGGCTTCACATAGATTTCCTCTCTGAGTTCCTCCAGGAGCGGTGTGAGCGATTTAGTCGCACGCGTAGATGAAAGGTAGCCAAGAGGAAGATAAATTGCTCTCGTGTGAACCCACCATCGGCCAGGGTGAATGGGTACCCAATATGGTAGCATCCATAAATCAGGTGGAGCCGGGTTAACACCATCCCATGAATATAGGTTGAGGATAGCCAAGTAAGCCTTACCCCAGTGAGGATTACCAATGGCCCCGCCTAGTCTGTGTAGCGTCTTTCGTGCCCTGACAATTGCCGGATGGTTCCTCTCCAGCCCCATAATTCGTAGGATCACGTAATTGATTGTCGTTCCAAATGCTGTGCTCTTGTCATAAGTATGCAAACCCCAACCACCATCGACTGGATGTGCACGATTGACAAGGTATCTAATTATTTCAATTTTCTCTTCCTCTGCAAATGGGACATCGCAGAAATACTTGGCTACTACGTAGCCGATGAGCATGAACATGGGACCTGAGTACTGACATGGGAAGATACCTGAAGGGTCCTGAATGTGCTGTAAAAACCTGAGGCAATTCTCGGCTGCTTTATGTGGGGTCGTCGCCTTTAAAAGTTTCGGAGCATCGAATGAAGTCTGATTTAGTTGGTACTTGGTGTAGTTAGTTGGCGGATCACTCTTGAGGTGATCAGGATCTCGGTTGTAGACCCAGTTTTGTTTGCCCAACTCATCGCATTTCAGTCTCCAACGCGACAAGTCAGTTTTAGGCAGATTGTATTTATCTGAAGGAAACACGAAGCCCTCGGTTGACATGGTTAGTGTGCTCTATCAGCGATCGTGAAGGGTATATAAGTGTCTAAGGGAGGACGGGGGTCGCGGCCGTATCCATGCAATGATCAGTCCACTATCGAAACGCGGGCCAGGTTCTACTATCCGGCTGGGTTATACGTTTGTTCGGCAACGTGGAACGGCTGGCCGAGAATTATCATAGAGACTTTCAAATGTGGCCTCCAAAAAAATTAAAAGAATGTAAATCCAGAATATATATTTTATTGGGGCGTACAGAGAGTAGGTGCTTTATGATTGAACCAATCTGCTACACCCACTGGGCCTAAAGTCAATCGTCGAAAAATAAATTAAGAATGTACAAATCACAATCTACCATGGTTTGGCTTCTAAATTATTTTGTTAGCGTCTGGTTTAGCTCTCTCCATAAACACATACCCTGCTGAGTTGGAAGCATGTTGTATCGCTTCTTCAAAGTCACTCGCTGTCGGGAATATTTGTCGTCTGGAGAAAATCGGGCTGGGTGTGCGGACTTGGTGATCTCACCAGTCTCTGTGGTCTTCTCGAGAGTATAGACCCTCTTGCCATCGGCATCTCTTGTGTACATCAAATGCATTGTTGGTGGTTTTGTATGGGCAGTCGAGTTGATGATTTTGCGAGTGAAAGAAAATTTCTTTGAAAGGTCGCCGCGCTCCCTTCATGCGGCTGAAACACCCACACTGTTTCCTCCAGGCCATCTCAATTGCAAAAATACTGCCCGATCTCATTTCCTTTGACTATGAGAATGTTCCAATATGAAGTTATATCAAAAGTATGAATGTGTTAGTTGGAAAAAATGTATAAAGCAGCAAAAAATTTGCCATCTAGCGGAATTGAACCGCTGACCTTTGCATAGCGTATTGGAAATATACAAGTGCAACGCTCTACCCCTAAGCTAAGACGGCAATTTTCCGAAATTTTCGAAATTTAGACACAATTTATACTCGGTTTTGCTGACTAATAAATTACTAAGCACTCAGCCAATGGATTAGTAAGCGAGTATACTCATTTTTGGAGATAAAATCGATTCTACAGTGAGATGTAGGTCATATTCCTTAGCATTGAGAGTTGCTGTTGAATAGTAATGAATTGCAAAGAAGGCGTTAGCGATTTGAGCTCAACCAGGTCATAATGGATATCATATCACTTCCTGACGACTCATTTTATCGAAGTTAGGGGAATTAAAATTGTAAGGCACATTGACAGGAACTCGTTTTTTTTTAACGCAAAAATCAACTGACGCTTCGAGTACTTATATATTTACCAGCTTGATCAACGGCCAGCTATTGGTCGCACGTTATTTAGCAATCGAGCAGGATCCCTGGAGGAGCAGTGTATTTGCTTCGGTAGAATATCTCTGCTTTTTCAATTTTTTATCCTGCAAACTCTACAGCTAGTTCATCTTGTATCTTTTAACGTTTCGCTGATTTACTAAGCTAACTTCACCTCAGTTTTGACCGGAACTCGGCTTGTCCTTCGATGCAACCTGATCCGGAGTATCGTTAGGACCTTTGAAATAGTTTTCCCTATACCATTTTAATTCCGCAATGCTTTCGAGAATATCTGCTCGAGCTGTGTGCTGTTCTGTTTTTCTAGGCACCTTTCTCATCAATGCTGGGTTGTGTCGTTTTCCAACTTCTTTTATCGAAGACACATCCACTTGGCGGTAGTGTAGGAATTCTATCACTTTGGGGAACTCCTTGATCATGAAGATACGATCTTGATGGATCGAATTCCCAGCTAGTATACCTGTATTTCTTCCCATGTATTTCTTGAGATATTGAAGAAGCTCGGCCTCCACTTTCTCAAGTGTGTTTGTCGAATCAAGGACCTTTTTGGTCAGACCAGATCGGCCGTGATGTTCCACGCACCATTCTGACATACCGTCCATGGTTTCTTTCGGTTGATGGATCACAGCCTCATACCCATCCTTCTCGACAAGCTCCAGGTTATCGTCTGTGATGAGACAGCAAATTTCGATGATGCGATCGGACTGACTGTTGAGCCCGGTCATTTCGCAGTCGACCCAAACTAGGGGCCCATTTGATGGGCTCATGCGGTAATTGAATCGCGTAGATTTTGATGGAGCCGACCGATAGAAGCTGTAATCAGGAGATTTCCCGGGACTATAAAAACGGATTAAACTGGGACGCAACGATCGCCCTGCTGAGTGTCTAGCCGCTGGTAGAAGCATGCAGTGATGCGATGGTATTGGGACAGAGCGTCAAAAGTTATGTAGTTTTCCGATTTCTGCACATTTCTTGAAAAATAGCAACCATGTAAGCATGAACTGGTCGAATTGGAAATCAGAATTTGGTTCAAGTGATTTGAGATGACGAGCACTGTTGTAATAGGCTTCATAGCACCGTCATCGGTCACGATTGACCAGTGTGGTCGGATAACAGATGCATAAGAAGAAGGCATGTTATCATGATCTTATTTGCCTTTTACGAAGATTCAATGTTTGTTCGAGAATGTAAGTAATGCTTATATTCTAGATTTTTGCTTTAAATTGCCCGTACCATATTTTCTGCGCCGCATGCGGCCTCTGCTTGCATTAGAGAAAATCTTCTGTCATACAAACAACTTTACCGCTTGCTAGACGCTTCACCATTTTCGCTACCCACTAGTACCATTTGCACTGTTCCTATCAAATACATATTCATTGTTTTACACGAGTGATCTCCAACAATGCCAATCGAGCTTATTTTATCGCCAGTTATGCGCCCTTTAGTGATGGCTAAAGCTGTGTTGTTCCACCCACATCGAGAAGGTAGCCGATATATACCCAATGTCATTGATCTAGACAAGAGCAAGCCGGATGTCAGATGCTATTCGATCAGGAAAGAATTCGGTAAAGGCGGCAAGGTATTCGACGTGTACGACAATGCCAATCCGAAACATACCATAGACCAGCGTCTATACCATATGGTGCGATCTAGAGCCGTGAAGGGAGCGTACAAATTCTACACAGAAGGTGAGGAGCTTCCAACTGCCGCTATTCGAGCAGGATTGAGAAGTAATGTTTTGTTGATGAAGAAGCCCCGAGACAACTTCGAGTTGGGCTGGCACGTTGTAGGCCACCGAGTGGATGCCATTGATAGCTATCGATTGTTCGAGCTAGCAGATGGATCTACATATCAGTGGACTACTCGAGGGAAGTTTATGGAGCGAGTTCATAACCTTGGAGAGAAAGAAAGTGAGGTGAGAGAAAGGGTAGCAAGTGTCGAGATTAATGGCAACAAAGGGTTCACGCTATGGGTTGATGAGTCTAAGGTCCCGCGTGAGATGGCTTTAGCAACAGCCATGATCAGTTTTATCGATCAATGGAATACGCAGTTGGGTGTCGGAGGTATATACTACGGATACCAGCCCCAGCAAGTGAGATGGAAACGAGATTAAGAAGAATAGTGTAGCTCACATTTTCTGATATACGTTCACCAAATACAGATATAACAGCACTCGCATCTAAATGTCCAATACAGTCATAGGTGGAATATCATGTTAAAATTTGATAAACAAGCATTCCGGACTCTGATAGAATTCCCTGAAGGCACAGTAGGCAAGTCTGATCGAGCAAATTGTTCAACAGGCTATGCTAGCAGAATGATACCAAATTTGCAGGTACAGGTTACAAAATTTTGCTTAAATTTTCAAATGTCATCATGCCATTATTAATTGCACATGCTTGAAAGGCTCGACCATCTTGCATTGCTTGTGCAGATCTCGATGCACAATTCCCAACGCCCCTTGCTGAAGAGCAAAGTGCAGGTGTTGTCGATGTTAAAGCGATTATTTTAAACTGTCAAGGATTTTATTTTATTTCTTTTCACATCCCGCACTCTCTTTTCATGGACGCTTTTTTTTAATCAGTTGGACAGTACATTCATCACCTATACACACGCAACACTATTCCAAACCAAATGCAGCCGCTGCGGCCCACAGATTTGCGGATGATGGGGAGCAACAGCGCCCTGCGTTACCGCCACCAAACGAAGCCAACCGAGGACAAGAAAACCGATACAGACGCGAGAAAACAGCTGGAAACAGTCGAGGAATTCGAAGAGCACGAGTCCCTAGAGCTCTCGTCGCGACCAGAGTCATCTCAATCTAATGTCTCAGGGGCGTCGAGGTACTCTGCCCAGCGCCAGTTTACCATCAACGCGAAGCCCGTGCCTAAAAATGCCGAGCCAGAAACGTCGTCGACGGGGTTTCTACCGCTGCTCCCGTTAGTTCTTGCACTACTGCCTGCAGCAGTAGCGATACTCGCGGGAGAGACGGCTGGTGTGTTTGCTACAGATAGTTTACTGCTCATTGCCGTCGGCTGGGTAATGTGGAGTATGCGTGAGGGCTCGTGGAGGCTATACACGTTTCGACTAGAGCAGGACCCTGAACAGTCCGCGACAATACCTTTGATTTTATACATGGCTACACCATTCGCCGGAGCGCTGGTTATGAGATTTGCTCGAGATCAATTGTCTGCAGGGTCGCATCTGGTGACCAACTTTAACATCTTTCTCTACGTTACCCTGGAAACAGCCCGCGGAGTAAGCAAGCTAGCCGTGCACTCTGCTCCATCGACATCTCGACGACGGGATGACGATGTTGAAAATGAAGCTACTAAAAAGATTCAAAGACTGGAATACGAACTCGAGACTGTACAGGCGCAGCTGAATGGACTGGGCAGACGGGTCATTGATAACGAATCGGTACTCCACAGCGAATTGTACACGGTATGGCGCAATATGGATCAAATGACCGAGGACATTAGCCAAATCGATCATACCAGCAGCGATTCTACATCGCGGGCAAAAATGAAGCAGCTCATGTCTCCAGGCATTCCTGAAGACTCGAATTCGGCGTCGACAGGTGCGAGGCCCGTGCGAGTATTAAAGACCGCAATTGAAAAGACGCCGACCCGACGAGCTACAACCACTACCAATACTACCGCTCCTGTAAAACACAAATCCCGAGTCTCCAAGGGCATTGAGAAGGATAAACACCCAGAAAATGCAAATTTGACTAAAAAGAAGAGCTCAATTGAGAAGCAGGAGATCCAGCCGGCGCCGACCACCACCACTGGCGTAGCAAAGGACTTTTGGGCGAGCCGAACCGCGACTTATCAGCAACACAGTGCTCTCTGGTGGCCAATTGCCACAGTATGGAACATGACACTATATCTTATGCTTCTTTTACCATTTCGAATCACACACCGCCTGTTCACCACCGTTGTATCGACTGCCCGGCGATTGCTAGACCTTCCTAGACGTTCTATTGCTGCTCGATTTTAGTGCAGAGCCCTAAAGCCCTAATAACTTATTATGTAATGATGTACGATACTGCTGACTAATCCTCCCACTCCAACAGTCACACTTGCTGGCGTAACTCTCATCCCGTGCCTGTCTCCCAGCGAGCAGCATAAAGTTTTTGTTCTCGCGCAACCTCTCGCACTCTTTTCCCTTTTCTCACCAACTCAGCAATGAGAGCCAAGTGGAGAAAGAAGAGAGTTAGACGATTGAAGCGAAAGAGAAGAAAGGTGAGAGCCAGAAGGTATGTTTAGACACAATTGCAATGGAATTATATGTACAGGAATTGACTAACCAATGACCCACAGCAAATAAGCGAATTGCTCTAGTCAACATCTGAGGTGGAGGGGAATGAATTGAATACAGATGCCGGAAACAAATGCCACAGGGAAGTGCAATTGACTTTGAGTTGAAGGAGAGAAATAATCGAAAGATTCTCTCTCTCAGTTACGCCAATGAACTCGAATCGAACACTGCACCGGAGTTTCGACAAATGGATGAGGTTTTTGATCTTCCTTTTCAAATTTGACACTTACATGGAACAATTCGTGATTGCTTCGCCTTCTCTTTAAGAACGCTTATAGCTTCCAATATGTACAGATACTTTTAAAAATTCAAAAAATTCTTCGGAAACCAATACTAGTGTGTGATATTTTGTACTTTAAAAATCAGGGAATCCCTGCAGGGCATTGATCGATATATACAAGGCCCCTAATATTTTTGGGCTCGTGACATCGCCTCGACCTCATCGCTGGACTTGTGCGCGCGCCACGCTTCTCTGTGTGTTGTTGTGTCTGTGGTGCCCTTTTCCCCACTTTGGAGGGGAGCGACCACCAACAAAAAAGTGTGGAGAAAAGAGGACGTCGTCTTAGATATTTGTGTGCGCAACTGCGTGAAGAACAAGAGGGTACACTGGCAATAAGGTTCGGTTTGTACCAAACAGCAGCGATACCGGGGCACGGATTCAAAAAAAGCTTAATAGCGGGAAAAACGGTTTTGGGTCGCATAAACACTCCGAGGGGAGGCTGACTTTCAAAGGCTGCTCATTTCCATATCCGACATATATTTTACCAGGCCTGCAGTGGCACCACCCACCCTTACATGGACAATCGCATAAATTGTACATCTACTGTATATGTATATATATATACGTGCTGCTTTCTCCGCATTTTCCTCCCCCTAATTCCTCCTCTCCTATAATACCCATTCCATTCACATGGTCAACAAGGGAGGGCCTCGAACTCCACGACCGCGACGAAACTCATTCCGCCAGCATGAGAAGACGCTAGTGCGCCGTGCGAGCCACAGCTCAGATGTCAACGCCCAGATCGACATTGAGAACGAGTACAAGATGCTGCGCAGTAATAGCGTGTCGAGTGCAAGAATAGACTGGTTTGGCAAGCAAGGCGGCTACGACGTTGAGCATGTGGAGAATGCTGCCGAAGAGGACAACAACGAAGAGGAAGATGAAGATGCGGGAAACGTCTTTGAAAGCAGCGATGAAGACGTTTCCCATAAACATTTCGACGACCACCGGTCGCTTAGGGCCAAGAAGGCTAATACAAGATTCAGGCGGCATAGTACGCCCGCAGAGATTCAGCAACGGCTGGAGCAAACAAGACAGCAATCAGAACATGATCAACGTAAAGTTATTACTCGATACGTGCCACGACGTCAATCTGCTGTGAGCCTCGAGTGCATCACATCATCGGAATCTGAAAGCGACGACATTGATGGGCTCGAGCTTGGCGGCGGCGGCGGCGCGGGCTTGAACAATGAGCCGCAGGAAGAAGGAGAAGGAGAAGAAGAAGGCGGCGACTCTCCCAAGAAGCTGACTCGCAAGCAACGCCGGCAGCAACTTTTGAAGAAGAAGCACGAGAAGGAACTTGTCGAGGTGCACGAGGTTTATGCAGAAGATTCGGACAGTAGCATAGATTTATCGGAGCTGAACGAAATTGAGCGAAAGTATTTTGAGAAGCAACGAGCCGGGGAGCTTGCTAGGCTGACTAAGGAGTGGGAACAGAAGATGAAGATTGGCAATACCGATGGAATGAATGTTTCCAAATGCGCTTATCTTCCTCCAGAGCTTTTAGATCTGATATTTGCACAGCTAGAGGATGATTTCGCGGTGGGTGTGCTTTACGTCTGCAGAGCATGGTACTCTGTGGGCATTGAACATTTGTACCGCCATCCAAAACTGACCGGATATAACTTTGCGAAATTCGTGGAGACGCTCGGCAACAAATCGAAACTAGGACATATGGTCAAAGTGGTTGATCTGCGCCATATTCAAGGTGGTCGACCAAGTGCGACTGCCAAAGTGCTGCGCAGATGTAACGCTTCGGTTCAGGTGTTCATTGCCCCGCAGACCAGTTTTGGCTATGCACCCAGTATAGCGCTGAAGAACTGCAAACAGCTGCGTATCCTCGACCTCTCACTGGTATCAGAGACGGTGGATTTGCGAATCTTGTTCAACGCTATTGAAAATGCCACCCATCTCGAACGGCTGGACTTTCCTAGATCGTCGGTGTTTTGCTTAGACTACGACTACCAATGGCCCGAGAATCTTTGGAACTTGGGGCTCGCCGGAGGCATTTCGAATGAGTTTCTGCATGAGACCCACTTCCCAGAGACGATTTCCCATCTGACGCTCAGCCATTGTCCGTTTGTCCGCTCAGAGACGGTTCGCTCGCTGGCGGCTAGACTAGGTCCGCACCTGAGTAGCTTGCGAGTGCTCTATCCACTGCCGGCATTGCGACCCAATGCATTCGACACGGTATTTCGACTGTGTCCAGTCTTGGAAACTTTAATCATCAGCGTGGACTATTGTTCGCGTTACATGTTTGCCAAACCGAACCTGCCGCAGGACGCACACGGTCAGATATTGCCCCATCCGCTCAAACGACTGACGCTGGATTCATCGGGATCTTTAGGGCAAGCGCGTAAAATCCATGCCGACGATATCTCACTCGCTATACTTGACGAGAAACTGCCGCACATGTCGCAAGTGCGAGTGAGCTCCAAGCTTGGCTGGGACCCCAAGGGCGAGGAGATGAGCGAGCTGGCCGAAGTGCTGGACGAGAACAACGGCGGAGTGTGGATCTACAACATTTTATAGTGTATTATATTTATTTATGAAGAAAACTCTCACATAGAAATGAAATAAAAAAAGGACTAACTCTGGTAAAATTTCCAGGTATGTATATATATAGCAGCCAGCAGCACCTGTGTGCACGCACGGCTGCATGAATCAGATCCTGGGAACAAAATCCAAAGCAGGGGCTCCAGGGTTAGACTTTTTTCAAGAGAAAGTCGCCCGCGCTGTGAACACGCTTGCATTTTCCAACAGAAAAACCCTCGAAGAAACAGCTCTCTCGATATTTCTTTTCCGCTCGTTTTTGTTCACCACCCCCAGTCATAGTTCGGATCGCTATCATTACAAAGACGCGTTTTTTTTTTGTTGTTTCCGAAAGACTCGCCTCACAAAAGTAGTAAAGATCATTTGCATTGGTGATGGGCAAGGGCAGTGAAAAGCAGCAGCAGCAGCAGCTGAAAGGCGGTCAGCCATTCAGATCCACCGCCGTTCCAGCGACACTTGCCAAGGAGCGGTCGCTGACGACTAAATGGGACAGAATCTTGCTGCCAATTGTCACGGTAGTCGCATGTGTCGTTCGATATTGGAAGATTTGGGAACCGCACAGTGTGGTGTTCGACGAGGTGCATTTTGGCGGGTTTGCACGAAAGTACATTATTGGCCGGTTCTTCATGGACGTTCACCCGCCATTGGCCAAGATGCTCTATGCCGTTGTAGGCTTTGGTGCTGGATACGATGGAGAATTCGACTTTAAGACTATTGGCCTGGACTATTTGGTTAACAACGTGCCGTATGTTGCGCTGCGAGCGTTCCCCGCGACGCTTGGTATATTGACTGTGATGCTCGCTTACGCGACATTGAGAGCAAGTGGATGCAGGCCACTGATCGCGGCATTTGGTGCTGCATTGGTGACTGTGGACAATGCTTTGGTGACGCAGTCGCGATACATTTTGTTGGATGCGCCACTGTTGTTTTTCATTGCGATTACTGCTTACAGTTTCAAGAAATTCGAAAACGAGGTACCGTTCACTGTTGATTGGTTCAGATACCTGTTCTTGACCGGTCTTGGTCTGGGCGCGACAGTTTCAAGCAAGTGGGTCGGATTGTTCACCATTGGCTGGGTCGGTCTGTTGACGCTGTACCAGCTGTGGTGGCTGATTGGCGATCTCAGCGTTACCCCCAAGGCGTTTTCCAAGCATTTCCTCTTCCGGGCCGTATTGCTTATCGGCGTTCCAATCGCATTCTATGTCGGCATGTTTGCATTGCACTTCATTTGCTTGGTGAACGACGGCGATGGCGCATCGTTCATGTCTCCCGAATTCCAGGCCACGCTCCAGCACACCAAGCTCAACGCCAACGTGCCTGCCGACGTGGCATTTGGCAGCGAGGTGGTTATCCGACACTTGAACACTCAAGGTGGCTACTTGCACTCTCACGAGCACATGTACGAGACTGGCTCCAAGCAGCAGCAGATTACTTTGTATCCACACAAGGACGACAACAATATCTGGGTGATTGAGAACATTACGGCCCCCGCTGTGGGCGAGGAGTTTGACAAGGTTGCTCCGCGATTTATCGAGGACGGCACAATTGTGCGATTGCGACACAAGCACACGTCGCGTCGACTGCACTCGCACGACCACCGGCCACCAGTGTCCGAACAGGAGCACCAGAACGAAGTGTCTGCTTATGGCTACGAAGGATTTGAAGGCGATGCCAATGACAATTTCCGTGTCGAGATTATTGAAAAGAAGAGCGACAAGGGCGTTGCACGGGAACGGGTGCGAACATTGCAGACCAAGTTCCGGCTCGTGCATACCTTGACTGGCTGCACCCTCTTTTCCCACAATGTCAAGCTTCCTAAATGGGCGTTTGAGCAGCAGGAAGTGACGTGTATCAAGGGCGGCACTTTGCCCAACTCCATCTGGTACATTGAGGACAACTTCCATCCAATGTTTGACGAGACCACTGAGCGGGTCAACTACCGAGTTCCATCATTCTTGGAGAAATTCGTCGAGTTGAACAAGGTCATGTGGCAGGTTAATGCTGGACTCACCGAGACTCACACTTGGGAATCTCGACCGGACTCGTGGCCAATCATGAAACGGGGTATCAATTTCTGGGTCAAGGACCACCGACAGGTGTACCTTATCGGCAATGGACCGGTGTGGTGGGCTACTACTGCTTTGATTGTTGCATATGTCGTTCACAAGGGCATTTGGCTGTTGCGATGGCAGCGAGGTTACCAGGACTTGAAGAATGACGGCGCATGGTCGCTGTTTGACTCTGGATTTGGCTCGTACTTGCTCGGGTGGGCATTGCACTACTTCCCGTCGTACCTCATGGCACGACAGCTGTTCTTGCACCACTACCTTGCATCTGCGTACTTTGGAACGCTTGCACTCGCTCAGTTTTGGCAGTTTTTCACTACCCGAGTGATCAAGAACAAGGCAGTGTCTACGGTGACGACCATTCTGTTCTTCACCACTGCCGCTGGCTGGTTCGCGTGGTACTCGCCATTGGCGTATGGTGACAAGTGGACCAAGGGCTTGTGTGAAAAGAGCAAGTTTTTGGATATGGATTTTGACTGCAACTCGTTCTTTGAGACGCTGGATGAGTACAAGACTTATACTCCGCAAGTGGAGCGGCCACAAGGTTACGAAGAGCCTGCCCAGGCAGTTGAGCCTGCCGAAGAGATTGTCACTGTATCTGAAATCGCCACCGAGCCTGAATCTGCTCAGCAACAAGAAGAGCCTGCCATTGAAGAGCCTGCTGTTGAGGTGCCAGTTCCAGAGGCGCCATTGGAGGAGTCTGAGACTCCCGGTGTTGTGCGTGGCGACGGCCAAGTGCACCAGTCGTCCAAGCAAGTGGACGTTGTTGAAGAAGAGGAAAACACTGAGGCGTACCCTGTCAACAATGGCATCATCTCTGAGACTCCTGACCAGCCAGCCAAGATTCTCACTGTAAGCGGCGAGCGAGTGTCTACGCAATTGCTCAAGAAGGAGCAGAAGGTCGAGTACCGGGACGCTCAGGGCAATGTTCTTGACCCGCTTGAAGTTGAAAAGCTAGTCAAGGAGGGCAAGATTGAGATTCAGACTGTGCACGAGAGCAAGGAGCGGTTCCTGGACCAGAACGGCAACGAGGTCGATCCAAAGGACATTGAGGGATTATTGGCATAAAGAAAACTGATTTTTCTAACTATATTTTTATGTAATATTTTTATTTTTTTGCCAATGTTACGCATATTTAATTCGATACTGAGAGAATTTTGGGTGTGAGGGAATACATTCTGGGTGTTCCCAAAACTGAGCATCATTGCAAAACGATAACCTCAAGAGATGGACGACGTGGATAGGCTTACCCAGTTGCAGTCGTGTATCGACCAGCTCGTCACACAGTTTTATTCATCTCTCAACCATGTCAATAATGCCCACGACTTTCTGCCTATTTCGGGAGAGCCCAAGGCGTCCGATCCAGGAGTACCCGCGACGAACCCTGCCGAGCTGAAAAGTACGTTTCCTAGAATCCTAAATCGAAAAATACTAATACAAAGTAGAAAGCTTTGAAGAGCTAGCATCGGATGTAGTGCTGAAAGCACAGCAGGTCGAGAACCTCATTGATTCGTTGCCGGGCATTGCATCGACTGAGGAGAACCAACTCGACAAGCTACGGCAGCTGGAGCAAGAGCTGCAAACGGTGGAGCAAGAGCGGCGCGAGGCGATCAAGGAAAAGGACCAACTGCTCGACCGCTGCGACGAATTGATCCAGCAAGTGGCGCGTGAGAAAGTGGAGATTGATAGGGAACGCGAGTAAGTTTTTTTTATAATTTGGCTATGGTACAGTGCTACTACGGGCGTTGATCTGGTCAATGCATGCTTGGAGAGCGTTGATGAACGACTGCTGGGCGTCGCGCAGCGCGGTTGGCGCCAGCACGCCGAACATGGAAATAGGGTCCTTGCCATCGTGACATGTTACTAGCTTCAATTGTTGGTCGTCAATGTCAATTGTGCGTATAGCACTCACGGTGTCGTCGTACATGTCGGCGCCATACCGCGTGTTGCGCTCATTGGAATAATTTGCGCGTGCTAGACTGAGGAATCCCTTGAGGTTAACTTTTTTGTTTTAAAATTTCGTGGAACATACAGCAGACAGGTGCTCAGCGACGGCGCGCTGGTGTTTTATATACTCGTCTACAGCATCGAGAGCGGCGATTGTGCGTTGGTCGTCCATTTTATATATGGAGATTGGTGTCGGAAAGATCAAAGTGGGTGTTGGGCCCCGTTGCGCGGCTCATGTCGTGGAGTGCGAGTTTGAACCGGGCGAGTACATGAACGACGGGTTCAAGTTTGAGGATGACACAGACGATGCATCGGGGATAGAGAGTGAATGGCTAATGGATGATGAATGTGCGATATTGTTCAGTGATTCAACTGATGGCGAGCCGGAAAGGAAGAAGGTCAAGTGTGAACACGGTGAAAGCGATTTCTGCTTCAGTGATTGACCAGTAATTGAAAGGTTGGCCACATCAAGTTTCTCAGTATACATATGTAATTGTCACTATTACTTACGGTACACCTGAATGTGAACGAACCCATACTTTTCATACACCCCTTGCATGACGCAGGCCATAAGTTTTCATATGTCGATCAAACCCCCCTGTTTAAAGTTTCAAAATTCAAGTCTGAAAAAAAGTGTAAGTATCATTTTAGGAATAAAAATACAGAATAATAAGGATCGTAAGAGATGGTGGTACATGTTAACAAATAAAAAAAATAAAAACACATCCTCATAATAGGATGATGGTGATAATAAAAAAATAAAAAGGGGCTTAAAACCATTCAAACTCCACTTGCTCGTCAACTCGTCGCAACCCTTCGTACCGCTGATGATGCGACGAAGGGACGGAATTAGCTGCTGCAAACTTGGCCCGCTCCTGTGAAAGAACCTGGCCACTGGTCATACGCATTGAGCTCATAGTTGCCTGTGCTCCTCGGCTTGTGCTGGCAAGAGGCAGTTTGATCCTCTCGTCACGAGCAGAAGCAGCCGAAGATCGTCGTTGCTGAGAGGACAGCACTTGTGATCCACGACCTTGAGGAGTCGGAGCAGAAGTCGAGGCTCGCTTATCCGCGTGCTCTTGAGCAAAATAAATGCTTATAGTGTTCGAGTTGCGCACCGCTCGGTTTTGAACCGAGGGCAGTGGCCCCACATAGGGAGCAACCACTGGTGCCTCCAGCTTTGGCGCAGTGACAGGCCGTGGCGGCTTGTACGAGTAGTTGCGCGTCGAGACTTTGACCACTGGCTCGGTCATCTCAGGCATTGGCGACAGCGGAGTTCGCTCTACAGACTCATTGTTCCATTGAGCATGGTTAGAATGCACCACTGGAGGCGAGTCTGATGAGGGGGACGACTTTGAAGCAGCCTTTTCGTCCAATGCTGGAGATGAGTTTCCAGATGTCAGCGGGGTACCTGCTGCGGAACTGCTCAGCAAGGATACAGGGCGCGTAGTGGTAGATTTTGTGCTGCTGGAAAATACCGAGGACATGGATTCTTCATGTCGGTGGTTGGAAGTGGAGAGTGGGCGTGGAGATGGGGATGGAGATGACGCTGACAGCACAGAGGTACCGGTAGTTGACGCAGTGTAGGCGCTGGTAACGGTACTCTCGCTCGCACTCGACGCAGTACTAGCAGTTGTCTCTTTGGAACTGGGTCGCTGGGGTCTCAGGGGCTTGCTGCCGTTGATGTTGTTGTGATTGTGGTGGTTAATGTGATTATTATGAAGCTGTGCGCTAAGCGAGGTGACTGCCGGCGAGCCCTGAACTCCTCGAAGCGATAAAGTCCTTAGCAGCTCCTGCTCCGATTGCGCTCTCAAGTGGTCGACATCGATATGGCGCTGGTGCACAAAATTGGTAGGCGCCGAAATGTTCAGCTTGGAAATCTGCACTTGGTCATGCTTGCCGGCCACAAAACTGAAAATTCTGCGCGAGGTCCGGTTTTGGTTAGTGGAGCCCGCGGTGTTGTTCGAGCGCAAGGATGCAAGAGAAAGTTTAGACTGTGAGTAACGATGCTGATTATTTTGTTGATTGTGCAAATTCGAGTTAGTAGTGGTCGTCGTTTGTATAGAAGAGGCGATTGTAGTGTTTGTGGTGGTGGTCGAAAGGCTCTGCGACGACAGCTCGTGAACAATTTTACTGTCTCGCGTCGTCGTCGTGGGCACTTTTTTGCTGGAGCCGAATCGCTTGAGTGCAAACACGCCCCCTAGACTGTTTCTCTTTGTAGGTTTATTATTTTTGGAGTTGGTGTTATCGACATGATTGTTGCTGTTGGCTTGACTTCTTTTGCGGTCGTCTTGCTCGTCATCATCGTCTAGCCAAACGTCCCTCATTGGCGGCAGCTTCATGAGCGAGGGCTGCGCTCGAGGGACGTGGTTCTGGTCGCCGCCGCTGTTGCTGGCCATTCTGTGCGAAGATTGTGCCGTTTTGGGGTGAGGTTGATTATGGTGGTGGTGGTGGTGTTGTACAGATGGAGAAGATAATGTCGAGGGCGGGGATAATGAATTTATACTCCTTGAAATATTACTATTGGCGGACCACGACGCCGCCGACGTTGGCGCCCCAGGTGGTGGATGTGCATAATGTTTTACACTGGGTGTCTTGTAGTGAGGTTGTTGCGGAGCCACGCCATGGGTCGGGAGCGACGACGATGGGTGATAGTAGCGATCGCCGGGCACGACGGTTGAGGATCGAGATTTATGAAAGATTTCGTTGAATGAGTCGTTTGGATGTGTTGGTATGGGCACGGGAGCCGAGATGCTAGTGTCGTGGTACGAGTGCCGTTTGGTCTGCTGCTGATGGCTGGCTGGCGGCGCGTTTCTTAGATTTGCGTGTGAAACCGATGTCTTGACTGGCGACGACGACGATGAAGACGACGAGGGCTTGAAGCTGAGCCGGAACGAATTGCGAATAGACCGACCAAACGAAACCGAAGACTGCTCTTGGCTCATTTTTTTCTAAAAATCTATCCCCCCCTTCTTGTTACGTCCGGTGTGTTGTTGGTGTAGAAGAGGAAAGGGGACACACCACAAAAAAACTCAGGGGAGCTTAAACTTTTTTCTTAATCAGTGTCTTTAGCGAGCGCCCCTAAAAAAGGCTCTCTGGATCACTCTTTTAAGGCTGATGATTGTTTTCGTGAATATCGCAAATAAACACACACCAATTGGTCGTTAGGAAAGATGGAATGGGGGAATAGGAACAGCGTTTAAAAAAAAGTGGTCAAGGTCGCCTTTTTATCGTTTACATGCGATCGAGAGCGTGAGAGAGAACCCAGAAAAAACCTGGTCAACTGTATGGGATTTTGCTTTTTTTTTTTTGCTTTCATAAGCGGGCCGCGCGCATCTGCGTGAGTGGTGAGTGGTGAGTGTGCAGAAGGGTAATGTCTCACATGGGCTGTACTCTTTTAGGTGTCGCGCGTGCATCGGTTGTGTTTTTTTTTTTTTCTTTCTGTTCTCACAGTTAATCCCTGGTGGATGAGAGAGGGTAACTCTCCGTCACTGTATATACTATTCGATCATTTGAATTCGATTTTATAATGGTAATTATAAGTGTTTTTAATGCCCATTGGTCCTATTGAAGTTGGTCTATAATGACCACCAGTGGTCATTAGAGTTTATGGGACTACAGTACACGCAGATTCCAAATGAACTATAATGCGGTCTGCCCCTGCTGATGGCCCGCAGAGCAATTCAAAAAGCACACTAATTGCAATTAAAGAAAAACAAGAGTCGAGATGTGTGTTTATCGATAATGTAAAACAACTCTAAAATCCCCCAATTGGCATTCATCGATTGCCATAACCAGTTCTATAACAAAGTTTCTGACTCCAGGAATCCCCCTGAGAGACTCAAATGGGTGTGCAGCTTGGAAAATATTCAAAGCGGCGGGTACCTTAAAAGGAACTCACAGAAGATAAAAAAATTCCTGCAAGACGCGCTTGTGAAAGCGTGCTAGTGGACGTGCGTCAACACGCAGTCTTCAAACCCTCGTGCATTTTGTTAGATTGGATCAGTGATTGTACTGTCAGTCTATTATCATCTAGATATGTATATATAGATAGATAGATATCTGGAGATTTCTAGCCAACAGTCTTCGATCTTCTTGACTGGTAATAATCTCCATGTATTCACCTTTTACAGAGTATTAACCCCATAAGACGATCTTTTTTTCTTACGACTGCATCAGATTGATCATGGATCTTTTTTTTTTCAGTTCCTCCCACTTAAATAATGGTCCCACGCCCCTATGATTACACTCTCACATACAGGATCTTCAGAGGATCTTTGGCCGCAATGATCTTTACAGTGAGGAGAGAGATGCAGCTGCCTGTCTACCTGCCGCTAAAAGGAATGCTGGGAAAGGAACAGTGGAAGTTGACACATTTTTTTAGGATCCAGAAGTCTTCCTTTCCCCCCCCCCCTTTCCAATCACAGAGCCTTCTTTAGACTTAATTAATTGCTAAAGTGACGTGTTGCAAATGCAGGGCATGGTGAATGTGATAAAAACGAGCTCTTCAATCCGTGCGGCTTGGAAGCACTGAAATCGATCTTTGAACATTATCCACAGTCAACCCCCAGGTTTGGATCTTACTTTATTATATCAAGGCGTTATCAGAGATTCAATAACGTTTTGGAATTGGTACATCGGTCATTGAGAAGAAGAAACAAAAAACGCTCGTTCATCAAGGCGTGAGACCATCAATTGACATCCCATCCCCCGTCATTGGGTACCGTCAGTGCCTGGGGTTGTAGTTGTACCACTCTGACAAAACGTCCTGCCTTGAATTCCTGTCTCAGTGGTAAGGACAAGATCGATGATCAATTTTGAATCTCCAAATTTGATCTTTCCCAGGAGATCTCGAGGGCGTTGTGTACTGTTTAGATCCCCTTCGCCTTCGATCGTCAACCAGTTTTGCGATCGGTTGGATATAATAAACGGCGAACCCGCTGGAGACCCAAAACAGTGTATCCGCCCCATTACAGGAATGATACTCTAGAGGTTTCTTCATTGGATTTCTCGTACTCAATTAATTCAAAACGTAATCGTGAGACTGTACATCAGATGTACAATCAATGGTACAAGGATTGTGCCTATTGCGCTCTCTCTCACTCACTCCCTCGCGCTGCAGCTGGTCGGAATGAGCGAACCCCTGTTCACGGTCGGGTCGGGCAGGCCATTGTCCCTGAATCTTGATAATCTGTTTACTCATCCGTATTGCACACTTGTCAAAGCTTCAATCAGATGCAGCTTAGCAGTCAGATCGAAGATCACTGCCTTTCGAACTCGCAATGCCGATTGTGGTTCTCATCCGCCTGAGATGATGATGGAGATGATAACCCACACGTCACTACCGCAACGGCCGCCCTCGCTTTTTCACTCACTTTGTGAAAAGAATCCAAACGTTCAATTCCAAAGTGGCGGCTTAAAGAATCTGTGCATCTAGATATGGTTGTTGGCGAAGAGGCGGTATCCCTGCGTGCGTCAATATATAACTGAAGCTCGCGATCGGTGATTCAAACATGGGGCCCCGTCTCAACTAGTGTGTTGCACACACCAAAGTACAATCTGCAGTAACCTGGCACCTCTCAAGCACCCTTCAAGGGTCTAGGGTTCTTCCGCATTTTAGATTATGCAAGTCTATGGGTTTGTGAAATTTAATGGTTTGGATTTGAAAGAGTGTGTCCCATGCAATGCTCATTCCAAATGTCAAAATAGGCTGATCCCCTGATTCTGAGTTAGATTTGGAGGCACCGCGCAACGCACCAGAGCTAATCTAGGCTTGGTACCCGAGTTATTCAGTATCTTTAGATTGTCGAATGTATACGTGCATTAATTGAATACTATACCTGGGGAGATTTGTAATCGATTGCGTTTTTTTATTCATGGCTTGAATAGTATATCGCGCTAAGAGTTTCGACGGGCACCGAACCACTCAACTGGAACTATATACTGTGGGCTCCAAGCTCAGCACCAATTTATTTCTATTCGGCATCCGACTCTTCATTTTCGTACAAAGAAGTGGCTGCCTGAGTTTAAGGTCGGTAAATCTGTTTTAACAAGGGAAAAAACTTGCGCAGTGAGGTTCACAAAGCATATCACACAGTTTGTGTGACTGTCTGTACCATCTGATTGAATGGGACTTAAATCGAGCAAATTATTAAAATAGCGTGTGGCTTTTACCGACCTTATCGACATATCCAAATGATCAAGTGCCTCTATGATAATTGCCAAGCTCTTTTAACAGTTGCCAAGAGAGTTTGAACGGTCCAACAACTCGATTGGTGTGTTTCCATTGTACTGGCTCGTATGACTTGTTCCAAGTCTGCAGCCAGTTCAAATTGCAGCTCAGTACCCCAACAGTGGAAACTTTCCTCCAAAGCTGAAAACTTTTGTCTTGAAAGAATCTGATTAAAAAATGAATCAAATATACAATAGCCAGTAATCCTCGTTTTGCC
Organism: Blastobotrys indianensis; assembly: GCA_030558855.1. Lineage (NCBI taxonomy): Eukaryota > Fungi > Ascomycota > Dipodascomycetes > Dipodascales > Trichomonascaceae > Blastobotrys > Blastobotrys indianensis. The sequence continues at coordinate 491,172 of JAKTQK010000007.1, read as the reverse complement.
GGTTTGTGTAAAACAGATCGACTTTGGTCAGCTCATCTCTCTTTTGCGCAATTGTAGGGTTTAGTAGTGCATGCTCGAAATTAACAATACGCAATTCGTCAAACCCATAAAGCAAGAAATTGGACAGTCGTAGATTGTTATGCAATACCCCAAGGCGATGCAGCTTCATTGTCATCTCCCGCATCAGCTCGATCAGATCGGTAGTAATGTCCTCTTTAAATAGCCGTCTACCACATTTCTCAAATACACATACTTTGCCCATATTCCAAAAATTGCCATGCGTCAGCAAAACTGGGATTGTATCTCCTTGCAGCGCGCCTAGTTGCTTGTAAACTCGATACTCGACATCTAAACTAGTCGTTTTCAAATCAGTCAATTTGACCACCACTTCTTTTTCTTGGAAAATGCCATCGACAAGGTGCACGTTATGCGATGCCCTGCGGCCTGTGCCAATCTTGATACGAATATAATCCGTCGTATTAATGCGTATGAGCCCCGTATACAGGCTCTCATTGAGTGTCGTATGCCGCCGCCACGTCTCCGAAGGAATCATATCATCGCTCAAAGTCTTTCGAATCTTTTCTTTAACACATAGAGATTCAATGCAATCGCTACAAATAGCACATGCTGCAGCCATAATTTCTTGGCCACCTTCTTCCCCAATGACCAAAGGCGCACTCAACTTCAAATGGTCGCCCGCCCGCTGGACTACCCATGACGTACGATAGTTTGTTACAATACCATATTTTGAATTATTCAGACACATGAGCCCAAAGAGTCTCTCTAGTTGCGTGGGTGTCTCCTGTACCACAATCAGGCACCATGCTTGGCGTCGAGCATACACCAACGCAGCATCCGGGTCCAACACCACCAAGTCCGAAGCGGCCGTGCTATCGCGCGTCGAGGTAAGCTCCAGACACTGGTGCCCGTACGACTCCAAGGCGGGCCAGAATACATGTTTGCACATCAAGTGCAGCGGAGTTTGGCGGTTCTCTTCCTCGGTATATGCGGGACCTGCGGGAGCCGCACGCAGTGTCTTGGATTCGTTTGCGGAGGTGGTGCTGCTTGTCGGGGTGGAGGTGGTGGAGTTTGTGCTCGTGATATCAGTGTGGCCAGAACCTGCGGCGATCAAGTGCTTGTGTGCATCATCGCCAAGCTTCGAGTTTATAAACTCACGGAAAGATTTCCACTCGGTCACGCCGACAAGAGGGGTATGTAGCAGCTTTTCCTTGGCAGCTGCCTGCAGCAGTTGTGCACGGGTGGCAGCCGTTGTTTTCGCATCTTCATGGTGGTCCTTGCCCCAGGGCAACAGCGACGATTGTTTAGGACTAGACGCTGGTATCAAAGACGCAGCGGCGGTTGGCGGAAGAGTTCGTGGCTCGGAGCGCTTTATGAGTGATCGGGCGAGATCAAAGCTCGCGTGACGCAGGTGGTGAGGACGGTGAGTGATATGATCAGACGAGGTGGAATTACTGAGTTTAGCAGACGGGGAAGTCGGTGAGTGATTTTGTGGTGGTTGTGGTGGTGGCGTCGCTCGAAGTGGTATTTCAGAAGTCATGTGGTGTGTTACTTCTCGAGGATGGAGAGCCAGGACATGGCAAACAGAGCAAAGGAATAAAGAAGGAAACAATCAAACTTTAATAGACGAGAAAAAGCGGGTGGTACTTGAATAAAAAGAGCTCAACGCCGTTGAGTTGCGCATTAAATGTCGAAAACGGCGGTTGACTCGGAGGACTTTGCAGCCTTACGAATGCGGCTGGTGAGGGGACGGCAGTGTGTGATTAGTAACAGAGACATGAGCGTGAGATTACAGAGACACGGGGATTATGGCGGCATTTTTTTGTTCGTAAAGTTTAAACTGCTGTGGACATGTGGATATGGATAGGACTGTCGTGTATAGTGGAAGGATCTGGATTGTGGGCGACTGACAATAGTTGATCAGCCGTATAATGATGTTTTTGCGTAGGGCGATCGCTTGAATCTGTGGCGGAATGCCTCGAATCTGTGGCGGAATGCCCGGTCGAGTAGATCATTTATGATGAAATGGGAGTCGATTACTTTGGAATACATGACCAACGATCTTATTCTCTCTGTGTGTGTGTATGAAATACAGTTTTCGGATTGTTCAAATCCTCAAGAAGATACTCCTCATAAACACAGCGCCAAGACCTATCCAAAACTTGACGGTAACTGATTCAAAAATGATTTCTTGACCACAATATTTAGACAAGACTAATGCCGCACAAAAAGGGGTGCCAGTCAATATATACATGTTCGTTCAATGATTAAAGCATAGAGAAGAAGGGCGCATGCGGTATTGTGCATTTACTGCACGTAGAATGCAAGCTTTATTTTCGTTGCTGAGAGTGGTTGACCCACCACCACCTGAGCATAGATAACAGAGAGCACAGAAGGCACAAAAAAAGAGAACAGCACAAGAAGATGAAATACGTAAGATATTCCACAACAACGTGCGAATTTGAGATTTTGCGCAGCAGTAGAAATTCCATTTTTAGCCTTACACTTAGAGAGAGAGACATTGCCCTTGTTTTAGGACACAACGAGACAAAATCTACACAAAAATAAATTTCAGGTGGTTGAGTTAAACCTTATTATTATAGAAAAACCAGTGGTTGGCAATTGTGATTTATGAAATCTCTTGTATATTCAAAAGACAGAAAGGTTTTCAAATGAGAATACAATATTCATGAGGGTATCGTGTGAATGGATAAAATAAAATTAAAATAAATTTGTGCATGAAAAGATCTGCAGCAACACCTGCCATATGCGGCCCTGTTCCCTGGCTCAGGGGCCAAAAGCAAAAAGACCAAACCCACGCCTGTGTATCTAGATAGATTGGAATCTGAGCACGCTGTTGAACTTATTTTTCGGTTCTTGTCTACCATATCATATGTTGCAGTTCGCGAAAGGATAAAGTTTTATAATACGTCAGAGAATCTATTCAATTGCATGTATCTCATCATGTAATGCATACACGAGATCTTTTGATCAGATGTACAGCTAGAAACAGAAGATCTCTGGGGGATTTGCCGATCTGCAGTAGGAACAATAAAAATGAGTGTAGTAAAACCCTCTGCCGCCCAGACGCGCCATATTATCAGATGCACACATTTTCCAATGGGTGTGAATGAGACAAAAGAAACCTTACCCGACCCCAGCGACTTGGCTGTATGTGGTATATATATACTCCATTACCCTCCTCTTGCTCCTTCCTTCTCTTTCCCCCCGTCACATACTCTTCGTTATTGCCAAATTCTTGTCCGACATGAAGTTTGCAACGACAGCGCTTGTCGTCGTATGCGCTGCTGTTTCCTCTGTGATAGCATCGCCAATCCAGCTTGTCAAGCGTGACTCCACGTTTGACTACGACACGCAAATGGTGCGCGGGGTTAACCTCGGCGGCTGGTTTGTTCTCGAGCCGTTTATCAACCCATCCATGTTTGACCAGTTTGCAGACAACACGCCTGTCGACGAGTACCATCTAACGCAGGCACTAGGCAAGCAAGCGGCCGAGCAGCAGCTCTCGAGCCATTGGAATACGTGGATTACCCAGGACGACATTAAGACGATTGCCGGGTGGGGTATGAACCATGTGCGGATTCCTATCGGCTATTGGGCGTTTGCCGCGCTGCCTGGCGACCCATATGTCCAGGGCCAGACTGCATACCTTAATCGCGCCCTCAATTGGATCCAGCAAGCGGGCTTGGTGGCGTGGATTGACTTGCATGGCGCTCCGGGCTCGCAGAATGGGTTTGACAATTCGGGCACTCGCGACGCGCTCAATTGGCAGACTGGTGATAATGTGCAGACGACGCTCGACGTTATCCAGAACATTACTGCAACCTATGGCCAGCACCCTGCGGTCGCGGCCATTGAGCTTGTCAATGAGCCACTAGGGCCGTCGCTCAACATGCAACAGATTGAGCAGTACTACCAAAACGGCTGGCAAGCGGTGCGCGACGGCGGCAGCGACAAGGTGGTTGCCATCCACGATGCATTCCAAAGCGTGGGATACTTTAACAACTTCATGCAGGCGCCTACTTACTTCAATGTGCTGATTGACCACCACCAGTACCAAGTGTTCTCGGCCGGCCAGCTGCAGCAAGACATTGATCAGCACATTGCTTCTGCATGTGGCATTGGCTCGTCGTACAAGTCGGAAAATTTGTGGCGCGTCACTGGCGAGTGGTCTGCCGCGCTGACAGACTGCACCAAATGGCTCAATGGCGTTGGCCGCGGGGCGCGGTACTCTGGGTCGTACGACAACTCGCCGTATATCGGCGACTGCGCTGGCACCGACGAGCCCAACACTTGGTCGCAGCAGCGGCTGCAGAATACGCGGCAGTATATCGAGGCCCAGATGGACGCGTACGACCAAGGAAATGGGTGGATCTTTTGGACGTACAAGTGCGAGAACTCGTTTGAGTGGGATTTGACCCGGCTCATTGCTACGGGCCTGTTCCCTCAGCCGCTCACTGACCGCCAGTACCCCAACCAATGCGGTTATTAGAGATTTAGATTTATTATTTTTTTTATCTTGTTGATGAAATTTGGCTTTTATATAGGCTTTTAAAGAGTGCATGTTGTAGTTTATATCATATATAAATAACTTATATCATTATGTTTTTGCATTTCGGGAATGCCTACCGTAGTACCTCCGTCGGATTATGCAGGTCGGGGGAGGCGATGGGAATTTAAGCTTAGCTGCTGTGCAGATTCCACTGCAGCCACGCAGCCCGTCTGCACGTGGCCGCTGCATCATGCTACACTGTAAAATCGAGTGTAAGTGTACCTTCCTGAATCTGGTGCTAAACAATCGTGCTATCACTGGAACTCGGGAATATGCTGTGCGGCCCACCAGAACTTGACGAGCTCATCGCACCGCTCAGCCAGGTCCGGCAGCCGCGCCGCGTCAGCAGCGACAACGTCGCCGCGGATGGCGTGGTTACGAAGCTCCGTCAGCGTCTCCATGAGCCTGTAATTCTCGACGAGCTTCATGATATTCGTCGCGTCCGTGGCGTTTCTCACCGGCACCAGCAGTCTGAGCTTGTCCAAGTGATCATTCAGGTCGCTTGCACTCTCGGCGTCTAGCTTCACGGGCCCACAGTCAACAACAATATCAACACTTTTCTCTCCCTTTTTCTGTTTTTTCCTAATCGATAAAGACTCCTGTGGCTCCTCTTTCGACAGTTTCAGCCCTCGAGCTCTCACCACAATGGGCTCGAATACCTGTGTCTTTATGCACTCCAGCGCCCCGACCGCAATTGATTCGTACTCCACCTCTTCATCTTCATGGTCCTCATAAACGACTTGCGACAATGAAATCACCGACTGGTCAATGCCAGCAGGCGCCGCTGCGGCCGCGGCACTCGTATCGCTGAGCGATATTGGCGGCGTCAGCGGCGGGTCGCCGCCAGTTTTGATCATTTTAGTCATGCGTGCCATGTTTTCTTCGAAATAATTCTCAGGCTCCAGGCTGTGTCGCTTGCGCTTATGCTCGGTCTTGGTTATTCTTGGCGATAGCAAGCTGTCGATAGTCATCACGCTGCTGATTGTGCGCTCCTCGCCCATCGACACATACCGGTCTACAACCGCCCTTTCTTCGTCCACCTCGCTGTCGCTGTCGCTGTCATCTAGTTCTAACTTGGCTACGTAACCAAGCGCCTCGTTATAAGCCTGCATCAGCTTCTTGTTCATCGACTTTGATTTGACTTTACTGGCGGCGGCCTGCTTGTGCGCATGGTCCATCTCCAGCGGCCTCAGCTGCGTCGCAGCGACCCAGTAACTTTGAATATTAGCATCACCCACAGAATTGTCTGCATCACATACAAATCGCGCGACTGGAAGAACTGGATGACGATATTCCGGATCGGTTTCTTCGGTCTGCGCATCAACACCTCTGGCGGTATCTGATGGTCCGCAACAACCTTGATTGATTAGCCCCAATTTTCAAACAAAAACCGTAATTTCAACATACCACTGCAGGCCAAGGCGGCGTCTTTCCAAGCTTGTATGTGACCAATGAGCCCGGCTTGAAACTGCCGAACTTGTTAATAGTTGCGGTGGGCCCGTCAGCAACCGGCGGCGGCGCAAACAAGTGCTCGCCTTCCGCGACGGGCGACGAGAACTCCCTGAACCCAAACTCTTGCTCGCATTCAGTCATGCCCGTGACAGACTTGATATTTCTAAACGTGAGTGGTAAGGGAGAACGGTTAGTTTTTCCTGGGGAGAGAATGTTTTGAACGAGTCTTTCAGCTGCATGGCGAGCGAGACGCGTTTATGCACCGCGTTTCAAACGAGTTGGGAAAGCGTGCGGCGGGGTTGTTCAACTCTACTTGTCGCTGCACATCGTGGATACCTGCTACTGATTCTATTTTACAAATGCCGTATAAAACCGTGGATAATCACCAGCATGAAATATTCCACCAAGATTGAATGAAAAAATCCAAAATTTAAGACATGGTGAAGCTTTTCTATTATCCTGGTTTTGCCCAGCCGATTGAGATGCGGCGATGTAAACTAGATATATACTCTGCGGTAAACGATTCAACTCAAACATTAACAATACCCATACATTTGATTATCATCGGCGCATATTCCAGTCTTGGCTCATTTCCCAATCTAATCTAACGTTTCCACCGTCATACAATGCCTCCTTACGGATGCTTAACCCTAACTTTCTGGGGAGAATATAGAAAAATATAGATTCATTAGCCGTATAAAAATAATAATAATTTAATCATAAAAAAAGAACAGTTCACTTGTCGTCTACAATTCGTTGCAGCTGCTCGCCGAGTGCTAGCCGTTTGGCCTTGTCGAGCATAATGCCATCGAACCATTGCAGCCGCGCAGTGCCGTTGCAGGTCGATGCACCGTATAGCAGCGCCTGGTATTTCTGACGCTTGTTGAGTAATACCCGCGGCAGCGTCGCTGCAAACTCGTCGTCTCTCAAAGCCCACGATACTTGGAATCGCTTAGATCGCGTCTTCACATACTCCTCGTACGGCCGCTTCGCAGACGGATTCACCAGTTGCGGATAGTACCGCGCCGTCAACGGGTTCGCTCGAGTGTCGAGCACTTTGAGCGAATCAAATGTGCTGATTGTATCCAACAACCGTGACAAGTCGCTGATCGCGTTGCGGTAGACATACAGCCGTTTGAGCTTTGGAACACCGACCAATGGCGACAAGTCCGACAGCTCGTTAAAAGACAGATCTAGCTCCCTCAGATTGATGCACAGGGACGAGAAATGCTGCGGCAACGTTTTCAACTTCACCGCACACAGCTCGAGTGTCTGAAGATTGAGGAACGGCTCTTGTATCGGCAGACTCGACAGCACAGCACCCGAGAATCGAAGACGCTTGATTTCGTCATACGGCGACCAGTCTTGCGTCGACGACGACGAAAAACTCTGGTATCGCATACTCAGCGTATCAAGATTGCGGAGCTTTTCAGTGCCGGTGAGCTTCAATTGCGGGTTGTTATCCAGCAGCAACTCTCGCAAACCGTAAAACTGCGACGTGTCAAACTCACGCAGGTCATTATTTTGAAGACACAGCTTTCTTAGCCGTTTGTGCCGACCAGCGCACTCAATGCGATTGACGCGGTTCTTGTTCATGCTCAACTTGGTCAGACTCTGAAGTACTTCCAGTCCCTTGACAGACTCAATCTGGTTGTCATCAAGTATAAGCTCTTCAAGGCGCCTCCAATTGTAGCAGGTAAAGTCCACATGCTTCAAAGAATTGCCGACGCAGCTAACCCTAAGAAGCCCCTCCAAGTTGGAAATACCGTCCAAGGATGCAACAAAGTTAGAATCGACGTTGAGCTCCCGTAGATGACAAAGCCCAGCAAGACCATTGAGCCGTTCGTACCGATTCTCAGCAAGCGACAGGTACTGAAGATTGACCAGCTTGCCAAACGACGCGAGATCGGTGAGCTGGTTCTTGGCAGCAATCATTGACCGAAGCGACTCCGGAGCGCCAGTCACAAACGAAATTTCATTATCGGTCAAATCAACAGACTTGAGCAGCGGGCAAATCTCGTCCAGCTTGACCAATGTTTCCAGCCCCCGGCCACTCAAGTCCAAGTGGTCATACTGGTCCCAAGCCGGATCATTGCGACCCATGTCAGTCAACACTTTGACCAAGTTGTTGTAGCCATGCGAGTAGCTCGTGTCAATCTGTGAAATATTGGTCACGTCTTTCAAAAACCCACGAGTTGAAAGGTCGCTAAACAGCTGAGTCAGTGGTGTAGACTTGATGCTCGAGCGAGGAATTCGGAACGATACTTCTCGCTTACCGCCGCTTGTGCTCGGAACTAGTTGCATCGGCTGGTGGCTTGCATGAGGCGTTCTAAACGGCGCAAAGCCACCTTCTTGCTGGAAGCTCTTTGCTTGTTCGTACTGGTTCTCATAATCGTGCTCATTCTCGATATCTTCATCGGAGACTTCTGTGCTGCCATTCGACGGCGACGATTGATCTGGGCTATATGGCGACCGTCGCAACTCGCTCGGCTCGTCATCCAAGGATCCTCTCATTGGTGATGGGTACTGCTGCTGTTGCTGCTCTGCATTTCGTCGTTCATGCTCAATCCTAGACTCTCGGAATTGCTCAAGATCAACTCTCTTTTTCCTTGGAGATGGAGAAGCTACCGAAGAAGATTGTCTACTGGTTACTTTTCCCTCCAACGTAGACCCATCAGACAGATCCTCAATACCTTCAAACACATCTTGCTCCTCTTTATCGCTATTATCCATACTGCCGACTTTCGTTGACCCCGTGCCGTACTCGCCGCCGCTGTTAGCCGCCGAACCTGAGCCATCGTGCTTGCGGCGCCAAATGAAATTGTCCCTATCAAAGTCCATCGGCCCAAACCTTTCAGGAATAATGCCTTGAACGTCCTGTGGCTGTATCAATGCTGGCCGCTGTCGTTTAGGTTGTTGTTGTCGTGCTTTTGGTTTGGGTTCTGGCTCGTGTTGTTTGAGGCTAAATTCGAGTTCCCTTAGACTGCTCTCGTCATCTTCATAGCCATTATTGTTATTATTATTATTATTGATCTCAGATGCTTGGTAGCCATTAGAATCCTGCGTATATTCTGCCTCTTCTTCGTCTTCTTCAACAATCTCTTCTTTTTCGACCAGCACTGTAGAGCCAGATGGATGCAATCCCCGCAGTTTATTCATCAGCGCATCGGCATCATTCATATAGTCTTGTGTCGTAGCATCGCGTCTCGCCGGCTGGCCTTTTTGGCTGTTGATGACCACTGAGGCTGTTGAAGCATCTGCACTGTGTCGGGTATCAAGTGATCCTAGTAGACCGTCGTATTTAGAATTGGTAAATGTATCATGGGCTTGAAAGACTTTAAGTGGGGAACTCGACAATTTGCGTGACGCGTCGAGACTTTGATCGGTGGTAGATTCAAAGCTAGGGGTTTGATAGCTTCTACTAGACTCGTCATGTGTTTCCTTTTCCAGACTCTGATCCTGTTCACTGACCTCACTAGGCGACTGCTGTGACGACTTTGTAGACTGCTGAAATGAGCTCTGAGAAGTTGAGTGCTCTGAATGTTCTGGAATGGCATCGAGCTGTTTGATCGTAGGCGGTCGAAACATGTGCTCTAAAGCGTTCTTTTTGGGATTGTTCTTATTGTTATATGCTCGTTTCCATTCTGGCGTCGAAGCTTTATCTTCATTCAGCTTAGTCGTACCGAACTCCTCATCTTCCCCACTTTCACCTGGAGCCAATTCTTCATCTTCCTCAATAGTGTCAGAGCCGCTGCCGCCTTCTTCTTCTTCTTCTTCTTCGCCGTCTTCGCCCTGGCGGTGGTCCTCTTCCGAGATCCACTCCTCGTCAAGCTCTTCATCCTCCATCCAGCTCATAGGATGCGAAGGAGCCACTGATGGCCGTTTCTTTTGCTGCAGTGGCAGATTCGGCGATTGAATGCTGCCGTTGAGGCCATTGAGGATGCTACGCTTGGGCACGGGTATCGATGAAGGGGAGCTGAATCCCGGGGCCATGCGGTTTCTGAAATTGATACTTTTGAAGGGGGAGATCATGCTTAAGTTACCAAGCGTCGTAGTGTGACCGTCACCGTCTAGCTGCTCATGACTGTCGCTCTGTGGGTGGATATCAGAAGAGTTAGCGAGTGAGTTTGAAGTAAGCGAGTGTGAGCCGGCCGAGAGATGCGTGGTGTCGTGGGCCAGTAAAGCCTGCTCGTGGCTCACCGACATTGTGAATGGGTATGTATATGTGTGTATGTGTGTTGGTAGATGGATGACAATGGATCGTTGCACTCGATGAGTGATTGCTAGACGCGATGATGGAGAGTGTATTCAAAATGTGTGTGTGCGTGCAAGCTTCAAGCCCCGTTTGTTTACCTTTCTCTCTCGCACGCGTGAATGTGCCTGTGTGTGTGCGTATTAGTGGAGTGGAGCTTGCGCAAGCGTCGCGTTAGTAGACTATTGTAAGCTGAAAGGCATTGTATACAGTACAATGTATGTATGTTGAGATCTATAATTTCACAATTTGACATTGAATATCATAAATGTATTGTATGCGCGCTTGGAAGTTGACCTGGTAATCAAACCTTTGATCTTGGTGAGTATTAGTATTAATATGTACTCTATAACTAGTGTTACAGCTTAAACCACAATTACACAAGCTTCAATTCAAAGTACATCAGCTTACTACAGCTATACTGTAACTGAATGTCGATTCATTCTATCTATCGATCGTTTGCTTTAGAGCTCCAGATAGCCCACGTTGCGCTGTGTGACATTTCACAAAAGTTTCAAGACATTTTCAAAGACCGTGGGAGAGTTTCTGCTAGACAATCACGATCTGATCAGATCCAGAGAGATCAAGAAAGTAAAGTTCTTCAGATACCAGCGATCTCCAAAACGAATGTTTCAATGAGTATTCGGACTGTTATATTAGCATATGGGCCCATGTGGTCGCTAGAGAAACCGATCATACACATGAAAATAAAAACCGATTAGCTGGGAACGCGGCTGATCAAACACGCACACTCGCGTTTTTCTCTGTGCATTCCTTTTCCCGCGGCAGGTGCGGCTCTCGCCATCTTTGAATCATCTGAGTAAATAGATCCATTTAATAGACCTTCCATGTCTTTAAATCCTATTTATCTAATATATAGTTCCTCTCTTTATTACACAGGCATTGTATGTAAATTTTTATAATCCACTCACGGCAATAGAGTCGCTTTCAATGGTGTGATATATATAAATACCTGTACCCATTATACGGGTAGTTGACCGCAACTACGATCTTATGAACGAACACCGCAACAACAAAAAATTAAGAAGAAACTCAACACGAGAAGTACCGTAAATGTCTGGAAAGTCACGTCTGGTCCCGTCCAAATGTTCCACACTGTTGGAGAAGTGCCATGTGTTTTGAGTAAGATGTAAACAATTATACGGCGCCGAAACGACCCGTAACACTGGGTAGCACTACACAATGCACAACAAACTGTACCGGTACGGGTGTGTAAAGGTAAACTGCGAATTGTGTTATCTCAAGTATGAATTACACGGAGAGTATAGACATTCAGTGTAAATAATGGAGAAGAGCAAGATATTCAGCCCGCGGAAGGGTGTGCCCGTCCAAGATGCAGGGCTGTTGCAGTTTTCTGTACTACGACACGAGTAACACTGCCTGTTGTAGACCATTTAGTTTAGTGGATCCAACTGAAAGCAAACAACACGCGCACCAAGCCTTTCTGAGCCACCCCGGTCCCAGTGTATCATCATCATCTGTACTGTGGACCCAAGGCGCTGAGTGCGTCAGAAATTTAATTTCTTTCCCTTAACAATCAGATGTGTGTGATGCGGGCGTCGTTCGGTCGGCTGCTGCAACACCCCAAAGCAACATCGTTCGGCCGGGTTCCCAAGGGCCATAACACTGGGATTTTTTCTTTCCTTCCAAAACACTAAAGAACCAGCTGATTCCTCTCAACTTCCACTTTTTGCATTTTTCTTCCCCCTGGGGATTCATTCATTCTTTTTTTATTAATATTTCAATTCTCTTTATTGAGGTTTATTTGTTTTCATTCAACCCTCTTGACTATTCTATTTCCCCTAATTTTTGCATCATTGATTCTATTCAATCTGTCCGCTTCATGTCGTGGCAGCAGCACTCTCAAGGGGGAGCCATCCCGTATGCTGTCGCATCACTTGAGGACGAGCTACTATTTCAACAACTACAGCAACAACAACATCAACAGCAGCAGCAACAACATCAAGTATTGCAACAGCAACAGTCAATCGCTGATGGGTCGCTGGGTAACATTGGCCATCACCACCAGTTGCTTCGTCATAGATCACAGCCATTACTCAACCAGTCGTCGCTGATGCAGGAGAAAATCATGCACCCACCCACTCCCGATTGTCCTCCATTAGATCAATCGCAAGTTGAACGCATAGCAAGACAATATATAGACGATCCGAGCATTTACAACTCACTCATGGGTGGTGGTGGAGCATACAGCGATGCACTGTTGAAGGACGAGTATATTGGATCTGTGCCACTTCAGACCCCCATGCCCACGTCCGAAGACTTGATCACCAACCAGCATTTGTTCCGTGAACGACAACGGCAGCTCATGAATCCACAAGCACACGCCATGCAGCGACAACAGACACTTCCAGCATCCATGCATTCCCACTCCCATTCTCAGCATTACGTCCCTCCCGCCGCGCAGCGTCGCCTCAGGCAGCAATCCATGATCAATATTTCAGACGCATACAATAACAATACCTACACGAGCAACAATTCTAATAATACTAATTATGACGACTTTGACTTTTTGACAAATTACCAGTGGAGCGCCAATGGTGGTGGCGGCGGCGGCAGTGGCGGCGATAGCATGCAGGCACAAGCGGGTTTGGACATTGGAATGTCAACAAACGCGGGCGGCGCGTTGCTGCGGCAGCACACCAACACATCTGGTGCGGCGCACGAGCCGCTGCTAGCGAACGGCACTCAACGCGTCAGAACGGCGCCTCCCGCGATAAACAACAACTACAGCCATCATGCTCATCAATTATCTAGCCCGAATGGCAATAATAATAATAACAGCAGCAGCCAACGGCCGAACTACGGGCTTGGAGTCAGCATGCCGAGTAGTAACCGTGTCAAGACGCGGCAAGCGAACATGTCTCAGCACCCTATTGGCGACTTGCCGCCTCCTGTACCTGCAAGAACTATTCAAAAGAAGCCGTCTTACATCTTCAGCAATTCCAGTGTCGATGACATGAGCCGCAGCAGGATTGTGAAGAAGAAATCGAGCAGAAACCTACGCAAGGCTAAAAAAGATCTGTCCGAGACGGTAAAGAACAGTATCAAAACGCCCGCCAAGCAACAACACTCTATAGACTACAATCTCAACTCGAGCCCCACCACAATTCCAATGTCTGCTGGGTCGACTGTCAAGAGGCCGCGCGACATTCAGCAGCAGATTGAGTTCCAGCGGTCACAGGCTGCTCCGCAGTCGCCTACGCCTGCCGGGAAATATGGCCATATGGGCGGAGGAGGCCTGAGCCCTAGGATTGGAGTATTCCGAAGCGTAAGCGCTTCTATCCGCGAAGCCAATATGCAAACATCGGTCCAGTCTGAGGATGTTCCCCGTATAGATTCTTCGGCACCGACAGCATCAAAGGTCAAGAGCCCTACTGTTGCTGCGCCAGGCCCGCCGTCGCGAACTCCAGATCTCACCACGAACCCGACTGTTCCATTGTCTTCTCCACCAGCAGAGACGAATGGCGATAGACTAGGTGGTTTAAAGCCATCTCTACATGAGCCGACCGATCATCATCACCAGGAGGAGGTTTCTGCGACTCAGGCGTCGACGCCGCCGCCGTCGACTGGCACTAACGACGCCAAGCCTGCTATAGTCTCGACAATGCCTATTTCCGCCAGTTCAGACTCTCTGCTTGCAGGGTTTGACTTTGAGACGCTGAATGTACCGGAACCGAACTGGGATGAGTTTCAATCGCATACGAGCGAGTTTACGTGGAATGCGCTGGATGCTAGTGAGGAACTAGCACGACATGAGCTATGATGATCCAACTAATCCTTATATATTTTTTTCGATTCTTCTAACGTGTATTTTTCTTATTTATTATTTTTCTCGGTTAGCTTGTTGGTGTATTCTGAATCGCAAGTCTTATGGTACTTATTCACATTTTGTGAATCTTTCATCTTATCGAAATCCACCGGGAGAATCTACAATCGATAAATAAAAAATCCAATGATATACGATGCGAAAAAGATCAGATTTCAGAGATTTGTGGTGTTCCCCACAGTACGACTCATATGGCCAATGGGACGCACGCAAATTACGACCACACACACACACACTCACGCACAAACCACCAACTCCCAATTTTTTTCCAGCGCACAGCAACGACGAGCGCAAAAAGTGAGCGACTCACTTTGCACCCCTTCGACCTTTTTATTCATCTTTTTTGCATTTCCCCTCCACCACCAGCTTCACTATCCCGGACCCATAAATAAACAACCATGATTCGGTCAGCAGTGATTCGACATGGTGCTTTGATGAAGCGGCCGACCATTTCAGCGGCGACGGCCATGAGCGGCGGCCACCGGTTTGCACACAATATCGTCCAAATCGACAAGAAGCCAATGCCTACAGATTACCCTCTTCCGAGCGAAAAGAAGCCGAGCAGCGCCATCGACTATGCGCTCACCTCGGTCGACGCTATTGCCAACTGGGCGCGACAGGGCTCGTTCTGGCCTGTGACGTTTGGCTTAGCGTGCTGTGCCGTGGAGATGATGCACGTCTCTGCGCCACGGTACGACCAGGACCGTCTCGGTATCATTTTCCGAGCGTCGCCTCGACAGTCTGATATTATGATTGTGGCCGGCACGCTGACGAACAAGATGGCGCCGGCTTTGCGACAGGTGTACGATCAGATGCCCGAGCCACGATGGGTGATTTCGATGGGCTCGTGTGCTAACGGCGGTGGATACTACCATTACTCTTACTCGGTCGTTCGAGGATGCGATCGAATCGTGCCTGTCGATGTGTACGTGCCTGGGTGCCCTCCAACTTCAGAGGCACTCATGTACGGCGTGTTCCAGTTGCAGAAGAAGATGCGAAACCAAAAGATTACAAGAATGTGGTACAGAAAATAGTCTAATCTTTCTTTGTATGTAATGAATTAATCCATTTTTTGATATAAGATATTAGGCATTAGGGATGTTTGGGGCTTACGATTCGCCGGAGAGGCGCAATGTGGATAGTATGATAGTGTTTGCTTTAATACATTAAAAAGATACTACTTGTCGTGACTTCTCCAAACAGACTGGTTTCGTCGCTTGGCTGTGAAATCAGTTTGGCCCTGGTATCGGTTAGCTCTTTGGAAGGTTGGAAGGTTTGGAAGTGTCAGTGAAACGTACAGAGTATCGGTATGCTCCCCAGAGAAGCACTGCCGGGATGAGAGCGGCAGTGACGAACACAAACGGACCGGTCTTTCGCGTGAACCGGAAATTCTTGTGTGTGTTTTCACGCATCTTGTTGAGCTGCTCAATGGCAGGATCGTGTCGTAGCGCTACATCGATTAGCATCACGGTTCCGGAAAGAGTAGAGGCAGTGGAGGTCTTCCGTCGTGGCCAGTCACCATGACATCCTCATTTGTATCCTTCATTTTCAATAAACGTACTTGAACCCATGGTCGTTTTGTGTATATGCAAAGAGTTTGTGTCGAACTGGTCGAACCAACGTCGACTCAAAATTCACTTACAGCTTCTCCCAACGCCGCACCACACCGCACAAGCTCACACACAAGCACCCATAGACTAGGTAGGGCGATTGAACGAAAATTTGACGTGCTGTGATTGGCTTAAACCGGTTCAAGGTTCCAACCCCATATTCGATTCCTACAGTTATATACAAAACGAATCTACGGTATTGTGTAATTGTTCACAAAGATGAGATGGAAGATTAATTCATAATGGTGATGCGCAGAACAGTTATTGATTTTTTTGTATTTGTTCATTAATTTGAATAGATAATAAGTCTCCATTTAGAGCTTCTCATTGAACAACTCTTCCTTGAGAGAGACACCTACATTTGTTAGTTCACATGCAATTTCTGTACCCAAATCGACGTACCCAATTCTTCACGAATGTCCTTAAGTTCGTCCAAGTACTGCTGGTACTGCTCCTTGTTTTCCACCTTGTATCGCAAACCTTCAAACACTCGCGACGCAGTGGCGTAGTCGTTGACTCGTCGGGCAGCCTGGAGAGCCTTCTCCATCACAGACGGAGCAGGAACAAGATCGTACGAAAAGACGTTATTGAGAATTCGCTGCCACTAGTTAGTCCTATCCCTCTTTAACCATTGTCATACCTGGACTTCGAACAAATCGTAAGCCTCCTCAAACTCCTTCTCGAATCTGAAATTGTTAGCTCCATTGTTTCATCAAATTCCAACATACCGAGCAGTGAACTCTTCAAATGATTCGCTCTCGTGGGCAGAGTAGTTTCGGATAGACGTCATTCGTGGCGCAACAACGGCCATTGGCGATCGGAGCGCTGGTCGCACGGCAGCGGCTCGAGCAAAGGCGCCAGCTCGGCAGAACGATCGAGATACTCGGAGAAGAGACATGTTTATGAACAAAAGTCGAGAGAGAAGACGAAGGTGTCAAATGCAAAAGGGCGAAAAAAAATGAGAGTGTGTGTGGATGGGTGGAAGAAGTGGGAGTGGTGGTGTGTGGTAGGAATTTTCGTGGCGCGCTCTGTGAAAGGATTTGGTTGGTCGGTAGGGACGAATTAAGAACAGTTATATCCCATTGTACCTAGAGTTTCAATTGCATTTTGGGTAAATATTGGGGATTAATTTGTATATAGATATTGAGAATAAATTGGCGTTTTGTCAGTCATAGGTATTACCCTTGTATTACCCTTGACCAGTGCGGCTCGGATCGGACTCACGCGGCTTTTTCATGTTTCGAAACAAGTAAAAAAGTAAATTGAATAGTAAAGTTCTCTATATACCAAAGGTTTTTAATACCCTGCCCGCATATATGAAATAAAATAAAATAGTAAATAAAAAAATGGATCATCTCTTTTCTTGGAACCATTGCTCGACATTGGCAAACTGGGTAGGGTCCATACTCAGAGCCTGGTCGAGGAACGATGTCTGGTTAGGCAGGTCTGAAAACATGTTCAGAAACTGCTCCTCCATAGGTACTTGGTCTTCAGGAGAACTGTAACTTAGACCATTGTTCATCAGCTCCATGTTCACGGTAATGTCAAAGTCCATCGGCTCTTTCTTGATCGCAGCCACCGCAGGCTCGGTGAACAGCATGCTGTCCATGCTGTCGATGGGCTCCTCGGGTACCGTTTCGAACCCGCTACTCATAGAAAGAGATACCGGTGGCGCATTCGGATTCGGCGGGTGCGTCGATGGTGTTGTTGAGGATGAGGATGCTGTAGCAGTAGATCTAGTAGGCTGTAAAGGTGGAACGTTCTCCTTAGATCGCTGCTCTTCAAGGCTCTTGAAAAGGTTCCAGCCCATTGTGCCCATTGCACCGGCGACCCACCAACGACTGGACATTTTGTCAAGCATCGAGCAAGCGTCCGTCCAACTGAACCCAGTCTCAGAGTCGTGCCGTGGGAAGGTTCGTAGAAATACCGTCATTGTGAGCGACGCACAGTATGGAATTAGTGGAATGGGTGCCAAGCCCGTAGAGTTCTTCAAAATCCGCAAAATGGCGCCTGCAGACGATAAAAGTCGCGCATCAGTCGCTTGGGCCTCTCTATTCTTTGCACCAGGCGACCGTTCCGGAGACGGCGCATTGTTCTCGACGGCGTCCTTCTCGGCTAATACCACAGTCATTGGAGTCCACATGTTGCCGCCATTGGTCGATGTATGGGTTTTGTTATTTTCCGACGGTGCAGACCGCTTGTGTGCTAAGATGACAGCGGTATGATGCATTAGTGCGTATATGGCTCGATGCGGATCGAGTGTGTCGTCGCCGACAAAAAGTTGATTAGCCTGTGGCGGGATTCTCTTAGTCTGCTCGCCAGCTCGAATAGGTCGGTAAAGGTAGATTACTTGCTCCAGTGTATAACAAATCTGGATCATCTGTGCCAGCCTTGGATGTTCGGCTGGAGTGACAATCTTGACCCCAACATCGTCCAAGTTCACAATCAATGGACGCGCATTCGCACAGGCGTTGAGTCTATCCATACACCACAAGCTCCACCATACTCGCAGCAACTCTTTCTTGTCTACAAAATCGCGGTCATGATGTAGACCCAGCGATTGGGCATAATGAATAGCCTTCTGAATATCTGCGCACGAATTCTCTAGCCCGTCTGGGCCCTCAGCATCGAACGACAATAGTGCATATACTCTCACCAACGTGAGTCTGTCTTGCTCCACTTCCGCAAACAACAAAGCTCTGATCTTAGTAGCAGTCGATGTGCAAAATTGCCTCACCGTTTGATGGCCCAAATGTTGAGCGGCATCAGGATGCCGCGCCGCAGCTAGCAATACGGCATGCAGCAGTAGCGTCGGAGCCTGGCCTATAGCGTGCAGCTTGATGAACTGTTCCGTGTCCAGCAATGGGAAAATAGCGTCTATGCTATCACAGTATAGTTTGATGAGTGCCTCACGGTTGGGGCGTAGCGGCATGGAAAAAGCATTGATCGACGAGAGGTACGTGTACAAATGGGGATTGAGTCGTTGATTCTGGGTCGTGATGCCTCTCACCCACACTCCGATCGATTCGCGGTCGACGCTTGGTTCGTGCTCGTGTTGTGCTCTTTGTGTCGTCGTGCTAGCTAACAATGGTCGTTGGAATAGCGATGGCGACGGCGCTTTGATCGTGTCGTTGGAAGCGGTCGAAGGGCTATGGCTGCTGGTGCGCTTGTGCTTCGTATTGTTTGTCACGGGCGGAGTTGATCCGCGTAGATGCTGTGGATTGAAACTAGAAGTTCTCGATATTCCCGGTCGTGTCAGTTGTTGTGTCGCGTGAGACTGTGTAACGTGGTTGTTGTTGTTGTGGCCATTGGCGCCGTTCGAACTTGATTCTACAACATTGGTGCTGCCGCTATTATTAACAAACTGATTCGAATTGCTTCTGACTACCACGGGCCTTGCCACTGGCCGATTCGCAGCAGCAGCAGCGGCAGCGGCGATGGCGGCGTTGTCGATGACGACTCCTCTGCCAGTCGTCACATTCTGGGTGGCCAAATCGTCCAATCTCGGAACTTTCTCTTGCAGTTGAAAGTCGGGGGCCAAAGAGCAAAGAATATCTGCCTTTTCACAAGGTACACAGCGTACCGATCCCATCGGGAAGTCGCATCGTTTCTAGACTAGTTAGCACACGGCCCTTTTTTTCTCAAAAACTCATGGATCTTACACGTCGCCGCTTGCACTGCTCGCAGGCCTTATGAGCCCGTTTCCTCTTGCGGTACCCCTCGTCATTTGCGGGAAACACAAACATGCTAGACATGATGGATATATGTATATAGTTGATTGGCCACAACTAGAGCGCCTGTCTCTAGGGGGTTATTCTACAGCTCTAGGCAAAGCGGGAGTAGAAGGAGTGTGGCTGTCGAATAAGACGGATGGCCCGAATGGCTTCACCTTTTTGGAACTTTTTTGAGAAGTGGTGACTGCGAGAGTGTGAGTGAGAGGTGCAGCGCTGCACAACGCACGCACCGCGGCTGAGGGAGAGGGGCCTGACAGTGTGAGACGGAAATACCACCCACAAACGCAAAGCACAAATATGTGTGTTATGTGGGGGAACAGAAAAACAAAAATGCCTTTTAAGATTTAGTCTTTTTGTGGATTCCTTTTTTTTGCTTCTAGTGACCCTTAGCGTGAAAATGTCGTTCTGCACGGGTTATTCGGTTGGGGGTGATGAAACGTGTGTGTGTGTGGGGATGGCAGCTAGAGATGGATCCACTTCTTACGGTGTACAGGCATATCCTCACGCACAGACTTGGCAAGCAGCATTGTACATTGTCAAACATATTTGCGATTTTCCGGCGAACAGAAGCGGTTATTCCGGTAACAGCCGGCCCATTTCTCAATGGCAAGTCTGTGTTGAAGCGATTGATTTGGTTCGTGTGTCCTGCGGGTATACATATGCACCGGAAAAAATCGCTGTACCACCATCGGAACTGAGGCCCTTGCTTGTGATACGCGGTACTGTACAGTACACAGTCTGCTCATGCATCTGTCTATCTGATTTTCCTCTCCTACTTTCTATTCAGCCGTTCTAGAGCGCGTATTCTCCTGTTGCTATAGGGAAAGCTGCGTATATCTGATGCATCAGATCTACAAACAAAATCAGATCACCTTTTTCGGCCCTCCACTGTATAGCGTCCCCGATTCCGCTTGTACCATTTTAACGAACTGAGAAAGATTAAGAGCTGAATCAATGCTCTGGATGATACAATTTACAGGGAAACAAACAGAATTCATCCATTTGAGCCGCACATGTGCGATGGAAGAATCTCAGATGGTCAATTTATGCACGCCATAAGAAACATGTCTTCAATTTATTTTTTTTTTAGAAACCTGGCATCGGACTTTCCCAATCCCTTCGTGTGGTTTCCCTCGCGGTAGTTAATATATTTGTAGCCGATACCGGTTGCGGTGCAGTGCGAAAAACATTTTGGTTCATGGGGAAGGAGGCAGATGAAAAAAAGTTTTTCAAAGTCCGCCCCCTGGAAGAGTTGAATTGGAATTGGAATGCGAGTATCTAGATACGATGCTAGCAACCGTGAATGTCAGAGCACAGTTATCTGTCATCAACTGAACGGCGCTGTCCAAGCCCCCTTTTCCCCCACTTGAAGCGTGTTGAGCTGCAGGAAGTGCTCTTTCTCCGTTGCCCCCCCCCCCCAAAGATCAGAGAGATGGCTTAGGTTAGCTGCAGGGGTCTGATGAGCACGATGGGAGGAGTGCAGCGAAACCCTGGCCGATGAAAATGGTGTCGATGGATACACTTGACATAACATCAGTGGATTTAGATATAAATGTTATTCAGTAAATAAATGCACTAGATTCGAGCTTGCATACATGGATTAGAGCTTCGTTTGGTTTAACTACCACTAGCCACGAGTGCGGCTAAGACATCGTGAACGCGGGGGATATAATCACATAAATGCTTTAGATGTTAGGACTAAGCAACTATCTCGCAATAATAGCACTGCTATTTCCAAACGACCCAGGAGCCCAAGACAAAAGATTTACAAGCATTAATAATACATTAGTGGGGGGAAAATTAGTATATCGAAAAAAAAAGAGCAGTTACTCAAAAACGTTAAAAACATGAAGCAAGAAAGAGAAAAAATCAAAAAGTCGTAAATATGTTGGAAAATGGGATAGGAACTTGAGGCACAGCTACAAGTATGACGTAGATACCGGGTCGAGGGTGTACGACATTGGCGCAAAGCTCAGCATGGGCATTTCGATAATCTTGAGTCCCGCAAGAATCTGGTGCTCGTCGAACCCACCAAACACAAAAAATCGAGAATCGAGTATAGCGCCACTATGGTTGCAGGGTCCTGGAGTAGATACACCGTGAATAGGTCTGATGGTCCACCGTTTTGTATGAAGGTTTAAAGTATCCAGCGTTGAGCAAAGACCATTGCCGTCATGGCCACCCAATGTGATCAAAAAGTTACCCAGCAGAACTGAGCAATGCATAGTCTTGGCGCATGTAGTTACTAGTGGCGGAGTGACAGGAGGCGCAGGCACTTGCTGCTGCTGGTGCTGCTGATGCTGCGATGATTGATGTTGTTGATTCGTCGATACTGTCGACGCCGACCCATTTGGTACGGATGCAATTGTGGGCTGTTTTTCAGACGAGGGACTAGGCACTGATGACGAGCTGTGTGATTCGCGGCGGGCTCGGAACGTTGCTGTGCTCTCAGATTTCTGGACTTGCTTGATAATAGTGGCACCGAAATATACCCACCGCTGACAGGAATAATCAAAGATCCACACTTCATCAGAGACATTGCCTTCAGCGTCATTACCTCCGAATACAATCATAGAGTCATTTTCAGTCTCGCGCACTAGCCCCTTGGCAGCATGGTGCGCGGTATGGTAAGCCCTTGCAGTTGGCCAATGCATAGTGTCCTTTTCCAAACTGATAACCTCAGACCAGTGGCATTCTTCAGGTCCGCTACTGACATCCAGTTTCCATACATCGTTCAGCATTCTATCTCCATTCTGACCGCCAAACATGTATAGTGTCTTGCCGCACAGAACCGTCGTGTGGCCTCTCCGGCCCAGGGGCTCTCGGGTGCCTGACGTGTCGATTTTCTGGAATCGGTGGGTATTGGTGTTGAGATAGTAGACCCAATTATGACAATTGTTCTCTTCGTCGGCACCGCCAATAAAGTAAATAGCATTCTTTGTCGGCACTAGTGTCGCACTGTGGTCGTAGCATGGGGGCATCACATCTCCAATCAATGGAGGCGTTATTAATGAGCTGCGAGAGCAATGGTATATATTCAAAAGGTTGCTCACGCCGTCCTCAGTCTTGCCGCCAAAGATATAAAGCTTTTCTCTCACCAATGTACAGCTGTGACCTGCCAGCCGTGGTGGTTCTTCGCCAAATATCTTGGGCGCATGCGAGTAAAACGACAATGGCGGCACATTGCTCACCAATGATTTCACATTGACATCGTGATTAGTCTGCAGAGACGACGACGACTTTGCGCTTTTCATTTCTGATGATTGCTTCATCGAGCCCTTGAATGAGGCTGCTGCCTGTCGACTCTGTTGCATCTGCTCATCTTGCGGTGATGACGATTGCAGCGGCGACCGCATCCTCGATGAGGCGACCGATCGAGACGACGGCAACACTTGCTGCGATTCCTCCACGATCGATGGAAACGACGGGGTACGGATCGCAGACGCCACTTTAAACGCGGGAGCACTGCTTGTCGTATCGGGCGTCAACGGTGGAGAGGCCATGGGAGAGTTGCCAGAGTTGGTCGGTGAGCTCACAACATGCGGAATGTGTACACTTGTGGCCCGTTTGGAAACGTTGAGCGACGGTAGCCACGATCGAGCGGCCATGCGCTCGTAGTAACGCGAATTCGATCGGCCGTTGGGGTTCGAGTCCACTTGTCTGTATGAAATCGTAAGGTTCGAATGATCAGGCTCGGCCACACCGCCGCCGCCACTGGTATTAGGTGAATCGTCGTCGGCCTTGTGGCTTCGCCTGCTATGGCCGCTGCTACCGTTCGACTTTAGAGAAACAGCGTACGGCTTGAACACCAAATCCTCCATACTTTTCATACTATTCAAATCGCGCACCGAAGATGGTGATTTTAGTCGCTGCTGTTCTTGGTGGTACTGGCTTTGTATACTCTGCTGGTGAGTCAGCGGTGGCCGGGGCGTCGTCGTCGTTGACGCAATGGCGCCGCCATTGCCGCTACTACTCGTTATGGATGCTGCAGTAGTGGTAGACTTGAGTTGCTGCTGCTGTTGTTGTATAAACTGTTCATGTCGATGTTGGGGCGTAGTATGGCTCCGTAGAAACTTTTGTGGGGAAGCGTTTGACATCAAGGGAGACCCTCGGGTCTGCAGCGATGCCGACTGCTGATGTTGTGTCTGCTGAGGGCGTTGCAGCGACCGTGGAGGTGTCGCTGAAGTCGCAGATAATGGAGGAGTCACCATTGATGTAGGACTGCTCACTGCCGACCTCGACACGCGGTGGAGCACACTGCTAGCTGATAGTGTTCGCGACAGAGTTTGTGAAGAATGTACCGAATTTAAAGGAGGCGGCGTGTTACGGGCCTTTCGAGACTCGGATTGTGTGCTAAATGTCGCCGGAGGCAGCTCTTCCAATGCAGTAGACAAATCAATCTCCACGTCGCTGCTTTGCTGTTGTTGTTGGTGCTGTTCCGGCACCAACGTTGTGCCTGTCGCTATGTAGTCCGCAACGCCGCTGGTAAGGCCGACACCACTAAGAGTCGTCATTGGCGCATCGTCCTCCCCGCCAGTCATGTATTAATGGGGAGAAAATAAACACGGACCGAGAGAAGCTTTTCAAGCTTAGGGGTCAGGAAGAGAGAGTATTGAAGCTTAGCAGCCGGTTCAGGTTCGCAGTTGGGTTTATTATGGCTGTATCTTTTCTCTCTATCTCCCGGTCGGTCTTTTTTAAACAACTTGGAAAGGTTTATTGGAAGCGGGAGATTTTGGAATTTTGAGTGTGTGTGTGTATGTGAGGTGCGGGAGCGTGCGCACGCATTTATACCGCCCCTCTCTTTCGCTGGGCAGCCGTTTCCTGCTTGTGGTGCGCGCCACCGTTTTTCTTTCGGGTCCATGCACAAAACGGTTTTTTTTATTGCCGTGTTCCCTGCGTGCGCGTTGGCGGGATGGGAAGAAAGGTCCCTTTGTGTCTCTCATGTTTCTGACACACACACACACACACACACACACAAAAAAAGATAAAGACAAGTTATATACAAGTACCAAATATATCTACAATAGCAAACAAGTTGGAAAGCCGTTATTTCTTATGTGTGCAACGGTCCCCAAGTATATAATTGTGACCGTTAGATGGAAGGGCAGCGATGAGCTGTTTGTTTTGTTTTGTTTTTTCTCTGTACGCACACACAGGGGAATTATACTCAGTTTCAAGCTACTGGACCCTTGCATCGCTAATAAAAAAAATCTAGTCTCTTTGAAGCAGAATAGCTTGTCTCGCATGTCTAGCCTATCGCATGTACCGTACCCGTAAACTCTTACAAACTGTTATTATTCGAATACTAATGAAATTGGCTTTTTCAAGCTCGTATTAATGGAAGAGAGCCGGAAGTCTATCTCGTGAATACGATTCGCGTACCTTGCATCTTGAACCTTGAAAATCGGAATGCTGGCATTGGTCCCCCTTTCAAGATTGGTAAAAAGAGTGATTTTGAGCTAGAAACTATTTTACACATTCTCTCGTCACAAGATAAATGAAATACATCACGAGCCTTTTGGCGGTGTTGCTGCTCGACGGCGCGTTGGCAGTGCCGCTTCGAAAGCGAGACAGTCTTCCGTTTGGTTTGCTCACTGTGCAAAGCGATGATCCCGCTCTGGACAATAGGATCGTCAGCGCGATGAGCGTGGACGGCACTCTGTGGATCAACGCCGGTTCGCGGGCGTTTCTAGGCATTGTGCGGTCCAACTCGACGCTGCAAGAGTTTGGCACGACCGAGTTTCTGTCTGTCGACGTGGCTTCGAGCCAGCTCACCATTGGCAATGCGGAAGACGGCCGGTTCACTATTGATGGCGAGAAGCTCCACGTGGACGGCGAGAGCGAGGTGATTGCTTGCCAGCAATTCAAGCATGCTTACCAACTGTTCAAGAAGCGCGCAAACTTCACATGCGTGGATGAGGCCGGACAACCGGCCAAGAGCGTTGGCGTGGGTCTCAAAACATTGGCGCTGGCGCGATCTTCTGATGATTCTGAGCCGTATCCTCCGCCGCTGGATGCCGAGGGCAATGGCGACGAAGACAGCGATGGCCATAGCGGTTACTTCCCGCCTGGCGTGTACCCGCTGTCCGACGACGACTATACATTTGACAATGACACTGATGTTGGTAACAGTACCCATCAACGGGTGCAACGACGCGACTTGGATGTAATCATTCCATTGCCGTACAATGTCAATCTCACCGTCACCATGACGCCGGGCCAGACTGCAATTTCTGCCGGATTTCTTATCCCAGCAGCAGCCGGTACTGGTAAAATGCACCAAACCAATGCGGCTAGTACTGCTTCTAGAGCTATGGTGACTTCTGTCGCCGCTGCAGAAACGGCTCCGGTGCGACAGCCAGCGTGGCCAACAGTGACTCTAGTTCCAGTAGTTGAAAACGACGAAAAGTCTGGGCAACCAAATGGAATGCCAATTGCTGTGATTGGTCCGTCGTACTTTATTGGAGATGGCGACGACCAGGTGCCCGTCATGGTCAAGTCCCCGACCATGGGTAAAGTCGAAGCGTACGGCTCCGAGTACCGAGCAATGACATATGCATCGTTCGATATACCCAAGGATGTGTCGTATAAATCTTGCGGTATTGTGTTTGAGAATGACAACCCGTCATTTGCACCGGTGACTGCGGGTGACAAGAGCTTTGAAGTATGGACCTTGGATTCGTCAATTCCACAGGACATGTCGGCAATCAATATGCCCAATCTTAAGGAAAAAGTGGCGATTTTCACAGACAATAAGATTGAATACACTGGGTCAAAGCTTTTGTGCACCCCGAACCAACCAGTACAGGTGGCGTTTGTGCCCACTGCCACTACGACCAATTCGTCTGTCGTGTGGTTCCAGCAATATGGAGCCGGATTCAAACTTGCACTAGACAATTAGAAACAATATTTATTCAATATATAATTTATAGATTAAAACAAGACGTGCAGTGCCTTTGTAGCGATTCTTCGCGTCAGCGGCTTTGGGTCTGCTCGAGCTGCTTCTGCTTCCATTGCGTCCCACTCCTTTTGTTCTTCTTCCACAATATCCAGCCCCGTTTTCAAGTCTGCATTCTCGGGAGATACTCTGGTAGTTCCAGTGATCCATTTATACCCAACACACAGTACACCAAACAGTGGCACAGCAATGTATCCGACCACAAACGACGTCCAGTCGAACGGGTCGCCGTCGTGTCGCAAAAAAACGGTAAAATTCTTGCTGATAGCCATAAACGCACACATTGCAAGATTGAAGTACGAATTGAATGGCTGGCCAGGTGCTTTCCAAGGCAACGAGTCTCTGGAGATGCCCTGTGCTTTGAGCGCATTCATAAAGCAAATGTGGGTATACAAAATAGTCATCCACGTCATGAGCCCCAATATGGCAGAAAACGACACAAAGTAGTCAAAAACTTTGGCAGAACTAGCAGTGACATTGAGGAAACAAGTGAGCGAGCAAATGGCCGTGACGACCAGAGCGATAGACGGCACGCCTCGCGCATTCTTATACGCCAAAATCTTAGGCGCCTTGTTCTGGATAGCAAGAGCATGAAGAGTCTTGGCACCGATAAACATTCCTGCTACAGATGCGGCGAAAAAGAATACAATGAAAAGCGAGTTGATCAAATCGGGCAATACCTTGACTTTGGCGTTCTTGAACGCGATAATAAACGCCGACGCCGACTGGCCCACGCCCTGATTGCCCTGTGCAAAGATCATCGATTGATCATTCCACGGAACGACCATACCAATAACCAACGCAGTGACGATATAAAACCCGACTGCACGCATAAATGTCAGTCGTACGGCACGCGGGATATTCTTTCGCGGGTTGGACGCTTCGCCGACTGTGACTCCGACAAGCTCAACGCCCAAGTACGAAAACACTGCAGTGATGCCGACAGTCATAAACCCAATAAACCTGCCAAGATCACCATGTAGTTCGTAATTGCCCTTGGAGTACTCCTTGAATGCTCCCGGGTTGCGCCAGTACCGGAACCCTCGACGGTCGTGGTCAGGACCGCCGCCGAGCGAGAACACCATCAGCATGAATAGCAAAATCGCCATGACTGCAATCTTGATAGCGGAAATCCAGTATTGAAACACTTTGACAAACTTGAGTCCGCCGAAATAGTTGATGGCGAAAGCGAGCACCCAGAAAATAGAAATGAATACCCCAGGGTTCAAAGTGTCTCGCGGCACCCAGTACTCAAACACCATCGAGGCAGCAGTGATTTGGTGTGGAGTGACAATCAAGTAGTTGACCCAGTACGCCCATCCTACTGCAAACCCGAGGCACGGGTCCACATATCGTGACGCATACCCGGCAAATCCTTGAGACATGGGGATATATGTCGACACCTCGCCAACAGCGGCCATGACATGGTAAACAGTCAGACCGACTAATATGTATCCAATTAAAAGAGACCCCGGCCCGCCTGTAGACAAAGCAGAGCCTAGGCCTATCATCAGCCCAATGCCCAGCGACCCTGACAGGGCGAGCATAATCATGTGGTCTGAATTAAGCTCATCACGATTCTCGGTTCTGGCAATCACGCTCGAGCTGTCCTTTGCTTCTTGCGTCTGAGACGGGTACGCTTCTTCGTCGCTTCTCGACATTTTGAATATTTGAATATTTGAGTAGAGTGTGAATGGAGGAGAAGAAAAGAATGAGGGGGGAGGAGGCAACCCCGGATTTGCTTCTCATCTTAATAGAAGACTAATTTCAAAACGAATGAGCGGTTGACCATATCGGGGATTCGTGAAATTTGGGGCAACTGCAGTGTGCCGCATACGGTGCGGCGTGGAAGTTTAAAATTACTTGCACCAATCGGAGCCTCATAATTTCAACAGTGACGAGCGCAGATCTTGGGGGCGAGATTAAATTTTATCATTCCATCAACTCGTGACGTTTGTGTAATTTTCAAAAGAAACACGCGGTGGAGTAAGGAAACTCTCATTAAACTAGCCATAGCCCACTATACTCCGCACTTTTTTCAATAGAGGGGACATCAAAATGCCTAGCATCAGATGCAATGAAATCAGATTGCCATGCTCCAATTTTCCAGACCATAAGCCGACAGGCCGAGAAGCCACTTTGTTTTCATGTTCGCGTCGGGACTTGACACCAAAGCGGCTAAGACATTTGTGTTTTTGAGCCACGCCGTGTACTCTCAATACTATAAAATGACCCTAATCCCGGCGATTCTCTGCTTTTAATAGCTTGTGGAGTATAAAAAAGCGTGTGAAGTATCTGATAAAAAATGATGATACCTATGGAAGCATTGATTGCCGCTGCGTGTGTTTGTGCGTATGTGAATCGCAAGAATCTGCCGTTTGCATGGCACGTACGGTTATACTCGGTATACCTCACATGCTTCTACTACCGGCCACCACCAACGCCTGAACAGCTATTCCAGTCCAGAACGTACAGCACATCCAACCCGTTACTTGAATGCGACATTTTCCGGCACAAGAGCAACTCGACGTATAATATGGACCTAGATGTAGCACGCAGCGATTTGCTAATGTACTTGTTACGAGGGTGGTTCAACGCTTGCTACGCGATAGACGGCGTGTCGCCGTTCTTGCCAATGGGTAATGTGCAAATGTACTTCAAGCGCGAAATCAAGCCGTTTGAAAAGTACGACATCAAGTCGCGGATCATTGGGTGGGAGACGAAATGGTTCTACGTCGTTTCGGAGTTTGTGCTGCCTAAATCGGGCCAAATATGCGCAATTGCATTGACCAAGTACTGCTGTAAACGCAAGGGCAAGACCATCGCCGTAGAACAAGTCATCGCCGAGGCCGGTCTCAGCACCCCAGAGAATCTCGAGCGAGGCAGAATCGATTTCAAAAATGTGGAGATTGCATTGCAATTGGAATCAGTGTTGGACAACTTGGCGACGCCAAAGTCCAAGATCTAGGAGAAGCATATAGAGAGAGTACAATTTATTTATAAAAAACAAAAACACGAAAGCACATTTAGATGTAGAGAAAAAACAAAGAATAATCTACTGGGCACTCTTTGGAGTGACGCCAATCTTGTTGACGTTTCGGAACATCTTCACGTCACCGCCTTCCACAAACTGACAAGTTCGGTGGGTGCTGTACAATGAAGTGATAAAGTTGGCATCGTCGTAAACGTAGTGCTTACCAAGAACCTTCTTGATAGCCTCGGTACCCTTTCGGCCATTGTAGAATGGAATTCTCGACACAAAGTGGTGCAAAACGTGCGTCTCAATAATGTCGTGCAACACATGCTTGCCAATAAACCCAAAGTCTCGGTCAACGGTGGCATTGGCACCAATGGCAAAGTTCCATCGGTCGGCGCTGTAGTGAGGAATTCGAACGTGCGTGTGCTGCAAATAGGTAATGTGAACCAACCAGTGGTTGACCCAGAACCATGGAGCAACGTACACGAGCAATACAGTCTGGTAGCCATAGGCCTTAGCTGACAGATAAAGAGCAGTCAAAGTGAGACCAATGCCGATATCACTGAGCACAATATCGAAAAAGTCCTTCTTGTCGAAAAGCGGAGACCATGGAATGAAATGGTTGCTAACAAACTTGGATCGGTTTGGGTACTTTTGGCCCGTAACGTTGGTCAACAAGTACATGACCCATCCAAAAAGCTGCTGAGCGATCAAATTGTACAAAGTGGTCATTGGAGCATCCTCAAAGTTCTCGCTGAACCCTCGGTGCTTGTCAAACGCCTCTCGCTCCTTTGGCACAAACACCATATCCCGGGTCATATGTCCGGTAGCCTTGTGGTGCTTCGAGTGAGAGAGTCGCCAAGAGTGGTATGGCACAAGCAGCGCAGAGTGGACAAACCACCCGACAGTGTCATTGACCGACTTGTAATCAGAAAAGGCGCCGTGGCCACACTCATGGGCCAACACCCAGCATCCGGTACCAACCAAACCTTGAATAATGGCATATGTGCACCACGCCAAGCATCGCACCGAAAAGTTTGGAATCAAGTGAATGTACGAAATGGCAATATATCCAAAAAGACTCACAAAGAACAAGTCTCGGAACAAGTATCCAAAGGACTTGACTAGTGACCGCTCGTAGCATTCGGGTGGAATTGCGTCCAACACCTGCTTAATGGTGATATCCGGCACTTCAAACTCATTGCCTAGAGTGTCGACGTATACTTCGTCCTTCTTAGAAGCAGCAGCATCGCCGGCTGCAGAGCCTCGTCGCTTGGTAACAGTCACAGACGACATTCTTAATCCCCTTCTTAATCTCTCTTTCGAATTCTCAACAGCTAGAGATGAGAAAAAGAACCAGTGAAAGTGAAAGTAAGTGAGAAAGTCAGGAGAAAAAGAAGGCTTTCTTGGTCGTACATATAGGAATTTCCAGCTCAGCGTATAAAAAGCCGCGTTTTAGCGTGTGAGCGCGCACGCGCCGTGAAAAAAAAAAAAATTTGTGGGCGAGCATTTGTTGGATTTTTTCGCCGCGATAAGATAACAGTCAAGATCAAAGACCGGAGAAGGACTAGAAGAAAGGATTGGAAGATATAATCTTCATTTAGGTAATGCTCATAGGCTGATATATTGAAATATAACTTCCTCATGTACGGATATTTGTTCTTTGAGGTTGTAACTGGCCTGTGCGCAAAGAGACCAAGAAAAACGTGCCTGAACGTAATAACCTTGTTTAGCGGGACAGAAGGGGGGAAAGAGGATATGCCGGTCTTGTAAATAATTCTCAAACATGAACGAAAAACCGTTGGTCAGAGATTAATAATTCTCGTTCCAGTCGGATTAGACCATTTGTCCACTTCTTTGTAGATATCTTCACTCAACTCCACACAAACTCTTCCATTACACAAAATCCTCTCAGACTGTCGTTTCCAGGCTCAATAAACCTTAAACCAAGCTCAACGAAATGTGCTGCTTGTTGGGGTAAGATTATCTGCTGTAGGGGTGCGCGATCATCTCAAGCCACACACACAACTGTTCCGGTCTCAAGGGCGACGCAGAGATATGCAACGCATGGCGTGCGAACGCACAGCCCTCTTTTCCTCTTTCTCGCTCTTCATCGGCAGGTCAATCTGCCGAGAAGACACGCGTGTGAAAGTGTCTTGCACGCTTGTGAATCTTGTAGTAATTTTAAGCTTCCATGGACAACGGAGCGGTTCTTTTTGCTCAAGCCATTGCAGTCTCCAGTACTTTAGCTTGCTTCTGAGCTAGCTCAATGGCATGAGCAACATGGCCGCGAGTGACTCGGATACCAACGTTACCCCCGCTAGCAGTGGACCCCACAACTCTAATGCTTGCGCTTGACATTTTGCCGCTGCTGTCGCACGAAATGTGTATTCTGCTGGCGACGCACGCTTCCTCCGGATCACCTTCAATATCGGCGAGTACAGCCGCATCTGCCGTCGTGGGCTGCACATCTTCTTCTTGCTCGTCTTCATTTTTCGCCGGCAGCTTCTCCAACTCCACAACCCCAAATGTGCTGCTGTAGACTAGATCTGAATTTTGCAAGAACAGAGCCGACTCGCCTTCTCCGCACACTACCTGGTTTGTGTCAGGATCAATGGAGAGCGGCGGCAGTTTTGCGTCCTTGAGTGCGGCGACAATAGCGTTCCACACCGCGTCGTAGCATGGCCCTGAGCGGCTCAGAACTTGCACTGATGCATTGAGTACGAGATGCAGGTCTGGCAGGCTCTCATGCTGGAACAGATCTTTGGGCAAGATCGCCTCGAGGTTGTTGAACGCTAGCTGCGACAGGATCATTTCTTCTTGTGTCGGTGGAGCGTTTCGACTCGCTCCTCCACGCACAATCTCGACATTGGGGAACACGCCGCCTGGTCCGCTCTCACTCGTACTCAGATTGATAGCGCAGATCACCGAGGTGCCAGCTACTTTGACCAGTGCGGACCCGATGACACTACTGTCGTCGCTAGTCTCGCTGTCGACCACACCTTTCTGGACCTGCACAGGCCTAAACTCGTCGAATTTTCTCAGTCCAGGTCGCAGGCCAATAGACAAATGTCGCTGCAAGTATAGTCCCGGCTCAATTCGAGCAAACACTTCTGGTGGGAATGACAGCACCATGATCTCTAATTACAAACCTGATGTGATGGTTGATGAAAAGCTGTGGAAAAAAATATCCATTTGGGACCTCGCCAAACTTTGCAGTACCACACTTTGCAGTACCACACACACCACATTTTTAGTATTAATTCAAGAGAAATGGCCGGATTCACATCAGTATTCAGCAGCTCAGGTTCCGACAAGGCTGAGGCCGCTCCGCAGCGACTGTCTGCCGCCGAGGTCAAGCGACAGATGCAGGAGCAGATCTCGCAAGAGCTTGCTGTGAACAATGCCACCGAGCTCGTCAACGTATGAAAGAAAATTGATGATTCCAAGTAAAACTAATGACAATGTAAAGAAAATCACATACAACTGCTTTGAGAAGTGCGTGCCTAACCCGGGCTCCAGCTTGTCGCCGGCAGAGCAGACGTGCACCAGCCAGTGCATGTACAAGTATATGGCCGCCTGGAACTTGGTGTCAAGGACATACATTGCTCGAATCCAGCAAGCCAGTGCTTCGGGCCAGATCTAGCTCTTGGGGTTTTCTGATTGAGCTTGAGAAATTCTGTTAAATATTTCGTGTACATAAAGGACAATATTATTGAGGTGATGACATTTGCTTCATGTTCCGCATTAGCGGGGACTTTTGTAACATGCTTCCTTCGTGATCCGACGGATCATCCCACCTGAACACTGAACACTGAACACTGAAAA
Source organism: Blastobotrys indianensis (assembly GCA_030558855.1). NCBI lineage: Eukaryota > Fungi > Ascomycota > Dipodascomycetes > Dipodascales > Trichomonascaceae > Blastobotrys > Blastobotrys indianensis. Next base: position 457,902 of record JAKTQK010000007.1, on the reverse strand, counting down.
TATACAGCACACCCATTTCAGAGTCAAGACTTTTCCATTTCATCTCCTATAATCTCTTCACAAAATGACAAAGCTCACGATTGTCGGATCTCTCAACTATGATGTGGTGACGACGACGGCACGCATCCCCGGACCTGGCGAGACCATCCATGCGCAGTCGTTCGAAACGCACCATGGCGGCAAAGGCGCCAACCAGGCATTGGCTACACGACGACTGTCGCCGGAGAGCATCACAGTACAGATGATCGGGCGGGTCGGCGACGACGCATTCGGGAAAGAGCTGGTGGACTCAATGGCCGCTGAACGTATCGACATGTCGCTCGTCGCCAAAGTCGGTGGCTCGACCGGTGTAGCGACGATTCTGGTTGATCCCGAGTCAGGCGAGAACAGAATCATGGTGTTCCCCGGAGCCAACGGCACTCTGAAGGTCGAGGACATTACTGCTGAGCTGCTGCACGGATCTGATACTGTCATTTTGCAGAACGAGATCCCGCTCGATGTGGTGTACCATACTCTCAAGATTGCACACGAGGCAGGTATCAAGACTATTTACAACCCGTCGCCAGTACAGGCCGATACTCCTGCAGAAGTATTCAAGTACGTGGACGTGCTGGTGGTCAATTCCACTGAGGCGGAGGTGCTGGCCGGGTGGAGCGTTGCGGTCAACGACAGCTTGATCACCGCCGAGAAGCTGCTTCCCGAGCTGCAGAGCAAGTTGCAATGCAAGACTATTATCGTTACACTCGGCGCCAATGGGTCGATATTCGTGGAAGCTGACGCGCAAATCAAGCAAGTGGCCGCTGTAAAAGTGGATAAGATTGTTGATACGACCGGTGCCGGCGATACGTTCCTCGGGGCACTAGCATCGCAAGTAGCGCAGCATATCCCGCTCGAACAAGCATTGAAGTTTGCATCCAAAGCATCGGCCGTCGCAGTCACCCGCAACGGTGCGGCAGAGGGCATCCCGCGCCTTAGCGAACTCTAGAGATTTTTGGAATATGTATTATATCGACAATTTATTATTAAAACCTAGTTCAAACCGCCGTCATCGCCAAGCTCTGCCGACGAATCGTCGTCGTCTCTGCCAGCTATAAACTCAGTGTCGCCGTCATCGTCGTCATCGCTTACTTGCACATCCATATCGCTCTGATTGTCGTCCTCTGCTGCCGCCGCGTTGGCCTCCCTCACAATCTCCTCATCGCTCGAACTGCTGTCAAACTCATTCTTGGGTCTCAAGTTTAGCGTCGCCGTAGGAGCGCCCCAATACCGACCGCCACTGCCGCGACTGTCACTGCCGAAAATGCTACTGCTGCTAGACCCCAATATCCGGCCCGGACCACGAAACGCATTTCGTGGTTCATTTTGAGGAATGTGCGCAGGATAGTTTTGCTCCCGCATTTGCTTGACGACTTGGCCTATTCGGTCAGTGCCGAGTGGCGCATTGTCAGACGTTCGACGCCGATAAAACAGCAAATACGCTGCTGGAGTGACCGCTTCTTCAGGATCAATCTTCCGCACAGAAGAGTCGTCAAAGCAGTACCATTCATTATCGATAAAGTTCTTGCCATACGCAGTGTAATGCCCACCGCCAAGTCCGCCAAAATGGTTGTCCACGGCAAACAAGTCGTAGATGAGCTCCTCCCCTTCTTTCGTGCCTAGAACTCGTTTCGTCATATCTAGCCCTTCAATTGGGAATGTGACCCGGTTTGTAATCTTGTCGCTGAAAGTTCGGAACGACGAGAACCGCTTCAGATGGATGGTGAATATGTCAGGGACAGACCATAGCTCAATGGTCTTAGTAGCTTGTCGCATTTCCTGGCACCGGCTGCAGTACCACAGATCGTTCTCACCAAGCACTTCAGTCTTTGAAAACAGATCGAGACAGTCGTCAAGTTCCAGTCCCTTGCTTCGTTCATGGTCCATCTTGTCAAGAATCTCTTCAGCTTCCGCATTGGCGATAGCACTGGTGACAGATGAATCTGCGTCCTGACCCCAAGTGACCCCCAGACCTTCGTGTCTGAATACAAGCTGGCCATTTTCAGTAGCTTCGTCACTTGGAGGTGAAAGCGATACAGGCCGGCTAGAGCCTGGAGTGCGTACCAGCGATATCAAATTCCCATATTGGTCATCCTCGTCTTCGTCTTCGTTCTGGTCTGATACGTTTTCGGGCGGTCGAATATTCTGCCCATTTTCAGATACCGATGCCAAATCGTCCAAATCATCGCCATCAACAAACGGGTCTTGCGATGCTGGAATTGTGCTCTCCTCCGGTTCTTGAGTCTCGCGGTCGGCATCATCAACTACCGATACCGACTCTTTCATTGTCGCATCGTCATCGTCATCGACGTGGCCCTCCGCTGCTCTCACAGTGTCATGCATGTCCACATCGTCATCCGGCGTCGGTGGAAATATTGGCTGTCTTCTATCAAAGCTCTCCGGCGCTTCATTTCGATGCGACAGGTACAACGGAGACCGCGAAACGCGAGCATTGGCACTACTGTAAGATTTGAAATATCCCACGCTTTGAGGATCGACCTCTTCGACACCTAGCGCATGCCGGGCACGATCAATCAGTTTCTTCTCTACCAGTTCGCGATTGCACGCTTCTTCATCGGTAAGAGTAATGACGAATGGATATCCAAATGCCGTACCCTGTTTGTTTTGCAAAACGGGAACTAAAAACACATCGTTACTGGTGGGACGATCGTATTCGCAAGCCACAATCACATCGTTCTGTCCAATCTTCACCGACAGGATATTCTTGTCGTCGAGATGTGCAAAATGGCGACTGTGGAAAACGTCCGTAATATGCAAGCAATTGGCATTGACACCCGCTTTTTCGCCAAGATACCGCTTAAGATCTGAAATGGTATCATGCTTATTCATCACAACCTTGACTACACCCGGTGAACCATTCAAAGGCAGAACAATAATATCGTGCATCCAGTGGGTATCGACCGGTAGCGGGAGGGTCAAATCCATGTAAGGGTCGAAAGTAATAGAGACCTTTTCACACTCTGGACACACCAAAATCGATCTGTACAATCCTGCAAACAGTTCCAAAATTACAGAGTCGTTTCTTTTCTTATGCATTTCCCAGCACTCTTTCGCCAATTGTGCTACAGCCTCTTTGTCATTCACCTTATCGTCCGGCAGCTCTGGCTTCTCAGTTGCGGGCTTCTTCTTAATCCTATTTAAATCTTCATGGAGACCATCGAGCAAAAAAGTTTGCAAAAACTCTTGCGTGTCCTGCTGGCCGTAACCAGAAAACGTCTGATTGTACCGGCCCACAGTCATCTTGAACTCAGACGGCGAGTAGCTTTTATCCGCCGTTCCATAAAGATGATTTTGAAGCTTGGCATATGACTTTGCAACGTTTCCTCCGTACCCAATTGGATTATCAGTGTTGAGATCTTTCTCGTACTCGTTACCTAATTTGTGTTAGTAGTTCCAACAACAATCCCGTTCAACGTACTCAAAAAATAACACACAAGCTCCTCCACATGTGCCAAGCACTGGAGTGCCGAGTTCATATAACATGTGTTTCCCAAATTCGACAATCCAACTTTGCCCTTATTCAATGTGGCAGCTCGCGGCGGAAGTTGCGGCGGCTTGGTGGACGGCACTAGCTGCACTATAACGCACTCCTTGGGTCTGAATTGAAGCTCTAGCAGCGACTTGTCATAGTTCTCCAGCTCAGTCTTGCCAATTCTAGCAAAATCGTCTTCGTCAATCGTACCGCTACCGAAATCTTCCTCATCTGATACCCGCCATAGCTTCAGCTCAAAGGGGAGGCTAGTGTCGATCAGCGAAGGTTCCATCAGCGACTCGATCTTCTCACTCATGTAAGGCTTTAGGATTCTCTTCTTTAGCAAGTTTTCCGCGGTGGAAGTGACTTGGTTGAACAGTCTCAAATAAATAACGGGCCTGTAAGGCTCCACGTCCACATCCCCATCGACCTCAATGACTCTCTTGTAAACAGGACCACTCTTGTTCTCATAATAATACTCCAATAGCTCTCCAGCTGCTTTAGGCAATGCCAGGGGTGTCTGAACCAGAGAGCTATCCCACTCGACCTCGTTGCCTCGACCAAGATCCTTCAGCCACTCTACACTGCATACATAGCACTCGTCGCCTTGCTTCAAGGGATAGTCCTTAATCCGACGCTGTATTTCTTTGTACCGGTCAAGTGCTCTCTCGCTTTTCGGTGGCGTCTTGATGTATTCGTAAGAGTTGTCGCTGTCCACTGCAGACGGGCCACCAGCGTCAACGTCGACAAAGGAATCAGAAAGCCCACGTTCTGAACGTTCTCTTTCAACGCCTGGACTGCTGAGCTCTTCCATGTCCTCGTCTTCGGTCTCCTTAACCGCTTCGTAAGTTCTCTTCGTTCCTAGTGATCCGATGCGCACATCCTCGACCGAGTTGGACACTGATGCAGGAACGTCGAAACTCGCCGTCACCGGCGATGTTGGGATTTTCGAATCCTCGCTCATGCTGTAACTTGAAGCAAACAGACCAGTGTCTCTAGACTCGTATACCTTGGACAAATCGCTCTCCAATTCCTCTAGATCTGTTGCTTGGACTTGTGTGGCTTTGTGGATTTACCTGGTGAGATCAATGTTTTTGTGTTACAAATTTCGTCCTGCGATGGCTCGCCATCGAAACGCGTCTCTTCCTACACCACCAGCTCTGCTAGCTCTTAAGACTATCAATCAGGGCAAAAAGAGAAACTTGTAGTATTCTAATTGACTTTCTCCCTTCAATGCCGAGAACACTGTTGCCCGTAATGTACAGCTGCTCTAAACGCCAACATCTGATTACTTAGCCAATATAATCACGTGACTGGTACAAGCGCCACCATGTCAGCCGTGTAAGAGCCACTTTCACAACTTACCCGGCTTTTTTTTGATCTTTTGAATTTCCAGTTCTTCCCCACATTCCCGGGCACCGAGCGACCGACCATAACCGAAGGTTTTATATTCACCCCTCAGGGACCCTGTTTAAATACCATATTTTACTCCGCGTTTTTGCCGAGATTTTTTTCTCTCTCTCTTTTTTCCCTTCCGTTGTTGTTTAGAAGAGAAGAGTCGCTATGAAAAGGATTATTCGACAGTATTCAACAGAGGTCAAGCCTCTAAAGTCTCTATGCGTTGCGAATCGAGGCGAGATTGTTCAGCGGGTCGCTTCCACAGCACGGAAGATGGGCATCAAAACGACGACGGTATATACGGAACCTGACTCGAAACTCGGATCGGCGACGACTGGAGCGGTGAACATGTCACTGGGACCTACTCCTACCGCTTACATTGATATTGAAAAGATCGTATCGACCGCCAAGGCTGCTGGCTGCGACTCAATTCATCCCGGGTACGGATTCTTGTCCGAGAATGCGCATTTCGCAAAGCGGGTCCGAGATGAAGGAATGATCTTTGTAGGACCTCCCCAAGGCGCAATCGAGGCAATGGGTGCGAAGGATCGGTCGAAAGAGATTATGGAGGCCGCGGGAGTGCCATGTGTTCCTGGGTACCATGGATCTAACCAGGATCCGGATTTTTTGGCACAGAAGGCGGAAGAGATCAAGTACCCCGTGTTGATCAAAGCAGTGCTTGGAGGTGGTGGCAAAGGCATGCGAATTGTACAGAATGCAGCTGAGTTTAGGGACCAATTGGCTTCGGCGAAATCAGAAGCCAAGAGTGCGTTTGGTGATGAAAACGTGCTGATTGAAAAATATATCACCACCCCACGGCATATAGAAGTGCAAGTATTTGCTGATACTCACGGCAATGTGCTAGCGCTCGGGGAGCGAGATTGCAGTGTGCAGCGACGACACCAGAAAGTGCTCGAGGAGTCGCCTGCTCCGGGTCTAGACGAGGAGACACGACAGCAGTTGTGGTCAAAGGCGCGAGCTGCCGCACGAGCAGTAGGCTACGAAGGCGCCGGCACTGTTGAGTTCATCTTTGACAATGACAGCGGCGAGTTTTTCTTCATGGAGATGAACACGCGATTGCAAGTTGAGCATCCCGTTACGGAGGCTGTCACCAATGTGGATCTTGTGGAGTGGCAGCTGCTTGTCGCGGCGGGCTTGCCATTGCCAATTAAACAAGAACAGGTTACGCTGACGGGCCACGCATTTGAAGCTCGAATATACTGCGAAGACCCGTTCCAAGGATTCCTGCCGTCGTCGGGCAAGATTGTGCATTTGAACCAGCCGTCAGACAGCCGGCTAGATTTTACATTCAAGAAAAACGATACAGTGTCTTCGCTCTACGATCCCATGATTGGCAAACTGATTGTGCACGGCAAGAACCGGTCTGAGGCATTGGGCAAGATGCTCACTGCGATGAAAGAGCTGGAGATTGTAGGCCCTACGACGAATATCGAGTTTGTCAAGCGTATTTGTAACAATCCAGACTTCTCAGGCGAAGCTCCCCAGGGATTGGAGACTGGTTTTATTCCGAAGCATCAAGAGCTTTTCGCTCCATTGGAGATTCCAGATGAAGTCTACGCCCAAGCCGCTCTTGCACGGGTATTGTGCAGCAGCAATTCGTCTGCTACTGCGTTTGGCGAGATGCAAGGCTGGAGCACTTTACCTAGAACTATCCAATTCAAAGATGAGAAAGTGGTTGTAGAGCAGATTGGACGAGACTTGTTTAATGTGCAAGTAGGTGAAAATGTGTTCCACAATGTCGCTGCGTCGCTTGATGGGGAATCTAAACTGCTCACGCATTTTGAGCATTGCCAGTTCTCCAACAGCGTTGTTGTTCAGCCTGACGACGTGCATGTGTTCCACGACGGCTCGCATTTCACATTGATTCTGCCTCCGCCAGAATGGCTCGTCAAGGCTCTTGGTGACACTGGTGCTAAGAACTCTGTACTTGCGCCAATGCCATGCACCATCTCCAAGGTCTCCATTAAAGTCGGCGACCAAGTGAAGAAAGACCAAGAGCTAGTGGTCATTCTGAGCATGAAGATGGAGACCACGATAAGAGCGCCTCACGACGGTGTTATTAAGCGTATTGCGCACAATGTCGGCGAACTAGTCAAGCAGGGAACGCCTTTAGTAGAATTCGAAGAAACTGAGTAGTTTTTTTTGTGTAAAATGAATATGATTTGAATGAAAGTTTGAGTCGTCCTCAGCCCCACCGCTGACATAATCACCCATATGAGCTTGTGGGTCTTAGATCTGCCCCATCAGATGCACCAACACATCCTCTCTCTCTTGACTATACCCACATTATAGAGCTTTTTAACATCATTGCATTACAACAGAATCCATGGAGCCTCATTTGAACCCGAGGTCGATATTGCGGCTGTCGAATGAGGTGCTGCGCATAATTGCCGAGCATATGGACACACCTACGGTGGCCCAGTTTGGTACGACATGCATTCGACTGCGGGAGATTGTGGAGACTGAACTGTGGCGGTCGTTGACGATAGTATTCGAACAGCTGCCGCTGGTACGCACGACACGAATGAGGGTGGAGCAGAACAAAACTACGGCGTTTGCGACGTTTTGCCGACAGCCCGAGAACCAGAGGCTGTTTGAGCGGGTGGCACATTTGCGGATAAGCATACCCATGGAGATGGAAGTGCATCCGACTAAATTATTCGACAAGGATGTGACGTGGTTCTGCGACAACTTGCTGACGCTGTTCCCGAATGTGCGACTGCTGGAGCTGTTCTCGGTGGCCACAGTGCAGGATCCAAACGCCGCCGACAAGACGAAACGCAATTTGAATCAGCTGCTGGCGTTGCCGGTAACGAAGCGGGTCGAGATCGAGTTCCCGCTGGACTCGGCTCTGTTCCCACCATTGAGCGCCATCACGCAGTGCGAGTATATCAAGTGCCTGTACCCAGTGTCGATCGAGCTTGATCGGGTGCTGCCGTATGAGAACTTGGAGCAGTGCCAATCGCTGGAGATTGGATGCCAAGCCCAGGCAAACCCTGCGACAGAGTTTATAACCATCAATGCGCAATTGCAAAAAGACGTTACGCTGAACAAGTGCCTGCAATTGCGGAAACTAAAGCTCTCCCGCGCCCAGATCAATTTCGTCAGTACCCCGGACTGGCTGCCGCCGAATTTGGAGCATTTAGAGTGCATGAATGTCACGTTTGTGGAGGGACAGGGCCAGCACGAGCTGTTTGAGCCGTATGTGGTGCCATCGGTGCGGTTTTTCAAGCTGGTCAAGACGGGGCTAGACCAGCCGATCGCTGCCGACAATCCATTCAAGGGCAACCGGCTCTCGTTCCCCAATTTAGAGTTTTTCGAAACGAACGGCCATTGTGTCGAGGTGCTGCAATCACTTGGCGACAAGCTCAAGCATATCAAGTTCAACGGCACTTGGGAGCGCGCGCTGGCAGTGTTGCAGAAAATCGACCATTGCAAGTCGTTTGAAATATTCCTCGGTCATATTGGGGAAAGGACGAGCTACGAGATGCTGCAGCTTGCTAAACAGGTGCAGGACTCGCCTATAGAAGCACTGGCAATGTGCGTGCTGCCCCCTTATGCCATGAACCCCAATGGCAACAATGCATTCGGCATGTATGTGCCCAAGGGCTACAAGCCATTGCGCGACATGCTTGTCACACTCGTCACGCATGCTTCGCGCATCAGCGACGTGTATCTGATAGAACCCGCGGGACTCGAGCAAGAAGGACTGCAAGCGAAATGGATCACTAGACCCGAGGTGTCGACGCCCTATTTGGAGCGGTACGAAGACAGCCCCGCGGCAGTCGACGAATGGTTCAAAGTGGATGTTGCGCAGTTCAAGGAAACTGTCATTGAGCGGCCTGACGCTATAAGCAGTGCGCCCCCGCCGCCAACGTTGCTCTCGTCTGCATCGCGTGCTATCGGCACAATCACAGTAAATACATATCGCTAGCTTTAATTCACTATGTACGCTTTGTGAATTTTTTATAGACCGCGAGCCCCGTGTAGTGCGGCGCGCCCGAAAAGACCACGCGCTAAGCGATAACCTTTATGCTTGTGTCTAATCTTAATGTCCGCGTGAACCATTTCCGCATTTGTATTTCAGATGAACCGACCAAGATAGGTCATTTCGTCCCAATTATAGGACTTGCCTAATTAGGAGTTGGATGGCATCTCCATATCCGGAGCAGCCATATAATACTACCCATCACATTGTTCTACTCCATAACATTCAATCTACACTTCCATAATGTTTTTCAAGCGTCTTCGCCAGCAGCACCAACGCAAGCCCCGGCCGTTCAGAAAGCCACATAACCGGTGGTACCTCGTGCACCCGCGGCAGCGCAAGTTCTACATTTCCGTACAGTGCGACGACAACATCGACCCACTGCAGTTTATTAAAAAACACCGCATCCTGCCGACACACTGGTGCGGCACTCGGTTCATGCTGCTCGGCACCGAGGACAGCCTGGTGTACTTGTGTCGCAAGGCCGGCATTAAAGAGATTAGAAAGCTGGAACTTGACCCGCAAATCGACGCTAGAACACTGAACAAGTCGTTTTGAAAATAACGAGGGACTCGGTGTTCCGTAACCTGTGTAAAGCTCGCTGGGCCGAGTTTTTTTTTTGTGATGCGTATATGCGGCCCACCGGAGGAGCGAAATTGCACAATGCCGAGTGGGGGGAAAACTATTTGGAAATACACGGTTCCGTATTTTTAATGTTTTTGAGTAATTGAATCTATAGAATACAAGAATTAGCTGAACATTTCCAGGGCCTTGTTTCGCAATTCGATTTTGCGGATTTTGCCGCTGGCAGTCTTTGGGTAGTCGTCTACGAACGCTACATGCTTTGGCACGTAGAAACTACCTAGCTTGCACTTGACCCACTCCTGTAGCTCTTGCTTAGTTAAGTTTTGGCCATGGTGCAAGATGACAAATGCCGCCACGTCCTCGCCGTACTTGTTACACCGTGACGCGACGACACTGGCTTGTGACACTTTGGGGTGCGCAAATAGCACGTTTTCAATCTCCAGCGGATGGATGTTCTCGCCGCCTTTGATGATCAAGTCCTTGATTCGTCCCGTGACGGTCAAGAACCCCTGTGCGTCCATCACCCCTTCGTCCCCTGTGCGCATCCATCTCACCCCGTCTTTTTCCACCATGACTTTAGCAGTCATGACTGGATCTTGATGATACTCCTTTTGTAGTAGATAGCCTGCAATGATAATCTCGCCAGCAGTGCCAACCGGCAGGGGAGTAAGGTTTTGGTCTTGTTCGCTGTCATTGTCGTTGTTGGATGGCGATACTACGCGCGCCAGCGTATGGGGCATGACTTTACCCACCGAAGACGTGCGTTTCTCTAATGTATCGTCGGGCGATGTCATAAACGAGACTGGAGACGTTTCGGTCATGCCGTAGCAGATGGTCAGCCGCTCCAGCCGCAGCACCGAGATGAGCTTCTTCATCATCTCGACCGGGATCGACGACCCTGCAGCAATGCCTTTGGACAAATACCTGAGCCCATCGTCATTCTCTTGCACAAGCTCTAATTGCTGAGCAAACATGGTCGGGACACCATACAGGCCCGTACATTGGAAATCGCGAATCGCCTGCAGCGACCGTTCAGGGTCGAATGTCTCAGACGGGTACACGAGACAGCACCCGTGCGACACGGCAGCGAGGTTGGCTAGCACGAGCCCAAAGCAATGGAACATGGGCACGGGGATGCAGAGGTGGTCTTGTTTCGACGGGTGGTGCGACTGCGTCGCGGTGAGCCCCATACGGTTGCCGATGAACAGCCCATTGTTGATGATATTGCGATGCGTCAATGCCGAGAGCTTGGGTGCGGAGGTTGTGCCTGACGTGAACTGCATATTGACTACTTCTTCATTGTGAGTGTCCTCGGAGAATTTTGATAACGACGACGGCTGTTCCTCCAACAACTCGTTGAACGACTCGCCAATCACAAACACATTGTGGTGCTGCATTGCAAGCAAAGCGTCCAGCTGCCGTCTTTCCCTGCCGCGCTTCTCTAACGATCGCTGCGAAATCAGCACTTTGGGTTTACAGTGATTCAATGCACTTTGGTACTGGTCATCTGTGAATGCCGTGTTCAGTGGAACCAGTACTGCCCCGAGTCGACCGAGTCCCATTTGGATGACCAAGAATTCCCATCGGTTACCACAACACACTGCCACATTGTCACCTTTGCGTACTCCACGATTGTAAAGGTTGTGCGCAAGCCTGGTCGCGAGCGTGTCTAGCTCGTTGTAGCTCAGCTTCTTGTTCTGATGCGCAGACACTACTGCCAGCTTGCCGCCGTGTTCACTAGCGACGGATCTCAGCAGAGTGCTCATCGTGTGTGGGGTAATAGGCGGCTCGCTGGGGCCTCGCACTTCAGACACTGACAATGTCGATACAAGTCGAGCCGAAACGCAAACATTCCTGGCTAGTGCTCTTCCAGCCACTGTCCTGATCATTTGCGCTGATGGACAGACGTAGATGTGTACGAAAGTGGTTTCCGTGGTGTATGGATGCGGCCCATCAACGAGATCAGCTCCTCATCGAGCGGGGCTAGGGTGGAGAGGCATCGCCTTTCCCAGGGAAGTGCTAGCCGACGGGGAGGCGCGGGAGCAGCATCGACCGGTTATGAGCCGCGCGGCGACGATGATGTAGAAAGGCTCATAACGTGAAGACACTCACAAACACTAAGGTCATTGACACGTATCTGATACTATGTGTACATATGATCTCGTAAATCATGGGCTCAAAACAGACTATATCCCAGTCAAGTGTTGCATACCGCTAGTAGTCAATTGAATTTATCAGGCTCCTTACGAACAATAAATCTTGGAGCAAACGAATGTTCAGGGTGTTGGCTCTTACGGCCACGTCGAATAGGACAGGTCTGGTATGGACATCGACGTGTGCTTACAGAAAGCTTCGTTGGACCACGAACAGTTAAAGAGTAGAGAGCTGCGCTTGTGTGTAAAAAAACCCCAGGTCTGCAACGAGCGATAAGTACACTGTATCTTTGGAGTGTCCGGCTGTGACTCCGTTTGACCAGTCCGTGATGCACCAAATAAACAAAAATTCATCCAAAAGTAACGGTTTAGTAAGGATTAACTAAGCTCTTCACTGCGTCATGTACGCTGCGCGGTTTTTACAGCACCTACAGTTCAGTACCACAGATGGGCCCCACTCAGCTTCGGCGTGGGTCCGGACACCACTAGTGCATGCGTTATCATCCCTAGGATCCAGATATTTGAAGTGTATCTGGAGTGGGATGCGAACAACGCGGCTGGACTCTTTGCCACGCCGTTAGCATCTGCATCTGATGATTGATGCCTCAATAATCATTACGCGCCGGCATAACTTCGACTCCGTTTATGAACGTGTGCACCTAGAGTCTCGATTGGATTGTGTAAAGCACATGGACAACAGCTCATTCGCTTCGTCTCGAATTTTGCTAGTCGGTTTGCAGTACAATCATGCTTACAAAGGTGCCTTTCAATCACATACTGCTGTGATACCGCCGTATAGGTGTCCAGTGTATCGCTCACGTCTGCACAGCAACTTAAACTGCGATGCAATGTACGCCCCGCTCGTTCATAACCGGATCTAGTCGAACGTGGTATACCGTATTCCTTCCGGATCACCACTACCAGAATTAAAATATGTAGACGATGACTCTGCAGTTGTTGTGTGAGCAGGGCAATTTTAGATCTATACGGTTCACAGCCGACGTTGGCGAAATGTGGAGACTCGATTGTGGCGGGGTAAAAATCTATGCAATGAAAGTTCCCAGTCGCGGATGAAATAAACACAGGAATTCAACAGAATACGGCGCATTGAAGTTGCAAGAGATCGGACAATACTTGGCACTCTCAATACCGGTACGTGTAGTCGGATCTCTCGCTAAACCACAGCCGCGTGTGGCTGACCAGAGTCTAATCTCTCTGGTTCTAGACTTGCTTCAGTTCCTTTTGTGTAAAGGGGACTAGAACAAGATGCATGAGAAGCTCATACACACCGGACGACCTTCCCGAAGCGGCAATAGTACGGATGTATAATGGTGGTTGTTCTAGAAGGACGGAAGGGTCCATCTTCTTGGAAATTTCATTCTCGCATACATAGTTGGAACTTGACACATTTGTCTCCTTCTCAGTACTACTTTTGAAATCTACTCTGGTACACTGTAAAACTTTGCACACACTGTAAAAGACATGCATTCTACTTCACATGTCCATACACTGTGAGTACTACATCCCATTAACAGAAATTAGAGGGCGCGCGGCGAAATTTCTGTATATCCGCAACCCCTCAGCGGAGATAACTTTTTTATATTCTATCGCATCATTTCATACGTTCTCGCTTTCACTTTGTGAAAATACTATTGTGCTGATAATTCTTCGAGTCAAAACAAGACACCAGTCGCTATTGAAATGTTTCTTATGAGACAAGAATCTGATCTAGAAACTGAACTGAAAAAAAAAGAGACTGTTTTAGCCCCCTTTTCAGCCGCGAGGCTTTTTCGGACCCAGAAACATCTGTTGCAGCAGGGGGAAAAAGCAAACGTACACAAAATTTGCTCAGATTGATATCTTAAAGAATGGGATTGGTTTGTACAGATGACATCCACATGGATCCACACTACCGTACACACACACCCATGAACAAACGTGATAATTGATCCGATCCCAAAGAACGGCGGGGTTGGTTCTTTGGGGCCTCCAATGTGGCTGAATATTCCTCCTTCTATTTTCCTCTCTCTCTCTGGACTTTATCAATCGTCTAATCTTTCAAATTGTTTATAACATCTGACATATATACTTTAGGGCTTTTCACATATACAAAGCAGTCACGTAAAAGAGTCGCACTCCGATTTTTTTCTCAAATGCCCAACTGATAAAAAGCAAAATTCCCAATAGAATTCGAAAGCCTTGCGCGGCTAAAAAAGTGTTCCGGCGTGTGTGTGTGGCGTTTACATCTGTGCGCGCGCTACGGTGGTAAAAAAAAAAGACGTCATTCAATTTAAAAAAGGTTGACAGTCCCAAGCGGCAAGCCGATTCCTTAAGGCGAAACTGCGGATGCGCATCCGAGCATTCCAAACGGTGGCAGGTTAGTGGCTCTTATGCTCGGACCCGTTTCCGGGTTTACTCCGAGCATGGAACTCCGAGTGCTTACGAGAATATCACTAAGATCTTCGAAATTCTTTTTTTTTGTAAAACCCTAGAGCCGCTTGATGGACGGCCGAACATAACAAATGGTTATCTGATCGAAGACAAAGGATTTTTGGTCTATATCTACTAATGTCAAGAATTGGCAAAGAAGCAAAAAAAAACCCATGGTAAGGCTGAGATTTTTTTATATGGGGGGTTCAACCCTTCAACGGGTCTTGTGTAAATTGCACACACCCACACACACATACATCCACATGACGTCACGGTGAAAAATTCGGGACCGCATGGAATCTGATTGTTCAAATTGGTTATTCAATTTATAGACCTCCAAGAAATTCATAAACAGGCCATTAGATAAATACATACTTCTTCTATCAATGGTTTTTTTTCCGTTTGTTTTGTTCTTTTTAATCTTTACACAATATTCCACTCCATGCCTTCTTCTTCCTCGTGTTCTTCTCGTTATAACAATAAAGAAAATAACAGATAATAAAAATAATAATAAAAATACCAGCCACACACCATTTAAAGCTCATGCTTGATTGGCAAAGGTAATGGCGTGTTGCCAAACTGGCCTGCGGCTGCACCATTGGTAGTCTGATGGTGGTGCTGCTGGATTTGGTTGTGAATGTGATGGTGGCCAATAGGATCATTATGATCGTTCATAGCACGGATTCGCATAATGCCTTCACACTGGCCAGACTCGATATGGTCAGTGATCCACTGCTCCGTCGTGGCAAACGTCAGTCCACATCCCTTGCACTTGCCCGACATGCCAGATCGATCTCGTTTTTTGGTGCCGGCGGGGTACTCAAAATGCATCGCCTTCAAGTGGTTCTTGTAAGTGTCGCACCGCGAAAAGCCGCCATTCTGGTGGCACGTAGGCTCTGCAGAAGTATACGACGAGTACCCAGAGTGGCCCAGAGAGCCGTGTCGGGTGTAAAGTGGACATCGGAAAGGTGCATCGCCGCGGTGGCTTTTTTGGTGTCGAAACAAATCGTTTGGACGCGCAAACCCGCGGCCACATACCTCACACGAGTGTGGACGCGAATTGTCGGCGAGATGGATAGACTTGTGCGTAGCGAGATTGGAAAACCAGCCTCTGCACTGTGCACACTGCTTTTTACGGCGTCCCGAAGAGTTCTTGGGTGTGAGCGTAGGCGAGGAAGAAGTGCCCGGTGCACCACCAGCACCATTTTGCACAGCCGCCGACATGCCGTTGGCGTGGGAAGCTGCTGCTGATGTAGGCAATGGAGGAGGAGTAAGGTTTGTGGTTGATGATGTTGGTAAAGGTGCATAGTATGAATAGTAAGAGTTGGCGGCTGCTGCAGCGGCAGCGGCAGCAGCAGCGGCTGGGTTGTTTGTAAGCGAAGAAATGCTCATTGGCGAGTTCGTCGACGACGTCTGGGGCACTGGCAGCGGCAACACGCCGTTGGTCATGGTCGCACGTAGCGCGTTGGCAGCAGTCGACGTGGTGTTGGTGGCGTTAGATGGCGAAGCTGATGTCGACGGCGCAGAAATCACTGGAGCAGAGGAAGTGTGCGGCGGCGGCGACGCGGTCGACGAAACGCTCGTCTTGGTGGCGTTGGAAGGTTTAGAGCCATCATTGTTGTTGCTGCTGTCGTCGTCCTTCTGATCTGCGGACCGCTCGACGGTTGAGGCGACATATGTAAGCGTGTCGAGACCCGAGAATGGCGCTTGGTTGGATGACGATGCAGTTGGCGATGCAGCCGACGACGACTTGTTAGAGGACGTGGAAGTTGCCTCCAAGAGTGATGGCAACGTCGGCTTCGAGGTCGACTCTGATGGTGAGCCGATAGGGCTGAGAGAGGCAGAGGTCGTCATTCAGGATGATGAAAAAGTCAACTAGTTGGTAATGTGTCGATTTGGTGTGTGTTTTTTGAATCGAAGAAAAAACAGGTATAAGTGTGTGTGTATATGGATTCCTTTGGGAAGAAGAATGTGACCTAGAGGACGAAATCACGGGCTCAACGAAAGAGAGAGAGAGATAGAAAGTGTCGTGTGGAAAGGTGGAAAAGCGGCTGTATTAGTAGGATTGTGGGTTTTATAACTTGAGTTTTTTTGCTTTGAATCGCCGGGCGCCGGGGTGTGTGTGTGCGTGTGAGTGTGTAAGTGTGAGAGAGAGGGATGGGGCGTATTGCTTTTTATGGTAAAAGCCACGCGTATATGTGTTGTCTGAAGGGTGGGACCTTTTTTTATTTTTTTTTTTTAATAAATGACCTCGCTAGCGCACGCACAACCTTTTCTCTCATATGGTCGGGACTTGGTATGTGCCGGCAGCCGTGTGTGAGTGCCTCTTTGGCCCTCGCCCTCCCCCCGTTGCCCCCCTCGCACCCCCCCTTTTCCGCGGTGGTAGGAGGAGGGGAGGGCTGGAATATTTAAAATAGCGCGGCTTAGTCAGTTGGATCCGACTTTCCGGGCCGTCCACGGTAACCTTAGTGTGGATAAATATGTGATATGTGATATATCATATCTGATATATCATATTCCAACGGTTTTCAGGTGGTGTATTCTTCATATTCCAAGTTGCATGTAGTTGTCAATACACATTGGTGAGTATTTTTATTATGGCATTACTACAGCCACAGTAATTGTATGTGGATCAGTTCTGAGTTTTTTAGCCTTACGGCTGCCCTTTCCCACTTCGCAAGGCTTTTGCACTCTGTGGTTCCCTAATTAGGCAGGGTTCATCCGAGATGCGAGAAAACCAGCTTTTGCGCCGCGCCTCTCTACAGTAGTCGGTGTGTGTCTGCCGTACGTGTTTGTGTGTGTATGGTTGAACCACGATTAAAGTTCCTATATAGAGAGTTTATACCGCCAAAATCTACATCTGTACTCCTTTGTTGCTTTAAAGTCTATCTATCTGCACACAGTGTGTCAATATAGGGTTTACTAAGATTGCACAAACACCAAATCATACTGCGCCTTTATATGAATAGAACCAGTGGCTTGTTGTTCTGTACACTATGAACACACTCATTATGATCCAATGAGTGGATGACGATGATACAGGCGGCGCATATACAGATATCTATCCCCCTCCCCCTCGCGCGCCCCGTGTAAGGTTCACATAAACCCACGTCTGGGTGGTGTCGTTTGTCGTCGTCGTCGTCTCCGTCATCGTCGTCGGCGGCGGCGGTGCTCCACATGTACGTAACTTTTAACTCCGGGTTTCCCATGCGGCTGCTCACCCATTCTACTGACTAAACTGGCGGGGTTAACAGCTGATGATGGAGTTCCTATTTGGAATCTTGCATTACGCCAACTCAACATGATCCATTCTCCCCTTTGGACATTATATACATGTATTCCATGCCGTAAGTTCCGGCAACAATAACATTTTCTCTTTGAATATCATTCACCGGAGCAACTTTCAAGGGAGACCGGATGGGTTTGTGGTGCGCTGGTCTCTTTTTTTTTTTTCTTTAATGCGCAATGACATTTTTGTGTGTCTCTCATTTCGCACTTCTCGGTGAGATGAGCTTCCGAACTTTCCATCTCCCACTTCTTCATTCCTGTGGGATCCAGCAAAAACACAGGCAGGTATATCCCGGTTAGACTTTTTTTTTGAGACTCTATATGCACACATATTTCAAAGCATTACATATCAGATACACTGGGAAACACCACATGGACTCACTCGCAATCAGAGAGCCGCTGGAAAGCCTGCAAGTCTCTATGGGTGCTTCGACAAAGCCCGGCCCTCTTGAAGTATCCAGATCTGTTTTAGTATCCATTTATCTCAGCTGATAAAGTTCATATACTATATACAGTACCTTTCCTTAGAAGAGAATAGTTCTGCCAAAATTCTCAGGGGGTATTATACGTCGAGCGCGGCTATTAGTACACGGCGAGTCTGTGACACCCCGCCGTTCGACTAGCAGCAGGAGGAGAGGGGGAAGCCCTTGCTACACACGGCTATTATGGGTGACTCGCTTCTAAGATCATCATCACCAGCACATCTACTAAACCGTCTCACGGCTGTGTTATGTACAGGTCATAATCCTCAGTTCCATATTCTACAATTCTCTAATCCACGATTTCCACCCCTCTTTCGCGTTCTCTCTCTTTGACAGATGCCAAGTATCTTTGAATGCCTCCTTTGTATCCGGTAGATATCCTTAGTCACCAGCTCAAATTGCTCGGCGCCCAGACTCTCCGAGTAAAAGTGCAGACATCCAAGCGGAGTTCTCTATTACATCCCCCTATGTGTTTTCTTCGGATCTGATTACAGCCACTTGTAAGATTCGTACGCATTGTACCAGTACGTGCTTCTTAATGTTAGCTCCCGCAATTAGATCTAGATACCGTACTAGTACCCAAATTCCAACCGGCAATTCCTTTTTCTTTAAGGTTCACCTGCAATGTACCCTTTTGGAGATCAAAGACCCTTTTTCACGGAACGCTCGGAACTGTGTAGTACAGCCAGCAAAACAACCACCGCGAAGCTCCGATTTTTTCGTTGCGTTTAAATTGGAACGACGGGTGTTTACATAAAAATTACTCCGTTCTCCGATGAACGGTCGATGGAACTCCGACATCTTGTCATGCCCAGGACCAATTGCCCGTGCGTGTCGGATATTTTATGGATGATTATGAATCAGGAAAGGCTAAAATGATCTGTATATCCGCTTTTTGTTTATATCTTGGGTCCATTTTGTGCTACACTTCTGCGTACGTTAATCTTTGGTGCAAACGGGCATGCCGGTCAACACGTTCTAATCTTAACATCGGGGACCCGATGTATCATTGACTGCATGGACTGATATTTTTAAACCCTCCTAACCAAGAGAAAACTGATTAGAGCCTCTCATTCGAGATTTGGTCCAGCAGCAAGTTTTATATGTGGGGCAAGGTGTGTTGCTGGATATTGGCGCCAAGAGGGTAGGCTCGCCAAGAATCCTAGTGAGTGCAAAAGACGGCGTTGCGGAATTATTTCCAGCAAAGAACTCAATTCGCGCTTTTAAAATTGAAAGAAGGTGCTTTTTGTTACTAAGCTGTTGTACTGTAGTACTGGTAAATGGTCCATGTAGCTACGTCACTGCTGGTTTGCAATGGGCCATTTATATCAACATATACCATTAGCGTCTAGATATTCCAATTATAAAGCGGCTCATTGAGATAGTAGTTTATTGGATATGGATTCACGATTAAAGGATTCAACTAAGGCATTCATTTTTTCCTTGCCCTCTCTAACAGGATATCTCTTTCACTTTATCCGATTGTGTCATTGCATTACAGTAACCCCCTTCCCCTTTACTATCGACCGAATCGACTACTGAGAATTTACAACCTCCTCATGGTGTAATCAACCCAATTGTGGTGGTTAGTTGCAACGACCCTGCGTTGATCGATTTAGGAGATGCCCGATCCATCATTTCAACACCCCTCACTCAGAGACACATTTTAAAATGAAAATTTTTTTTTTCTCCAAATGATCCTTTCACTCTAGATATTCTGCACAAACACAGACCGTTAATTCAAAAAATAACCAAACATTCTCTATGATTTCTAACGCTTTACTGAACTTATTCGGATTTCAAACGAATGCTCATACGGCACAGTCGTTCAAGTCGGATCATGCCAAGATCACTATCAAATTGATAGACACCACCCGCTCTTCGACCACCACCACCACCAGTTGTACTGAGCCACAGATTACGAAACACACTTCACCGCCGCGAAATCAATCTACCGGTGAGACTCCTGGCTGGTTGATCGCTTGCGATTAGTTACACTCAGAGTGTAGATTGTGCAATGAGGTGTGTGTCGAGTATTGCACATGGTCCACAGAGCACAGCCTCACGTCTCAGGGGGCACGGCAGGAAAGGACCATCTCCTCACACGAACTTCTTATCCGGAACTAGAAAAGCACGGCTATGTATCCGAGTTCCGAATGCTGATAGTATCTTGCAATTCGAATTACTGGTATTGCCCATTTTGGTATTGTGTTGGATGTGCTGAATGTGCTATAATCCAGTAGTTGACCGAACACTTTGCTGATGGACCTCGAATATGGATCCAATTATCCCATATATGAGTATTCTAAACAGCCAGAATAACCATGAACCTATCCGAGATTCCATCTATATTTTGGGACATCCCGACGCTTCTTATCGTTTATGTGTGTGCTGCGGGGGCATTATGCATTTGATATGTCCGATGCACTTTCCGATTCATGAACCAAGCCGAGGTGCCTTTTTGGTTTTGGCAAAAGCTTTTGCATTTATGAGAGCCCAGTGCTCATCCTTCAGTTGAGGAACAACTTATAATAACATTAATACTCATATCCATAGTGCATAATATATTCCAAACACCTAACAAAATAGTAATACATCAGACCCAGCTGGTATTGTGTCATTTTACCGTTTTGTTGTCGGCCACCTGAAGCGCGGCTGGATTGACTCTCTCGGGGCGTGCGCGCCCACTTACTCATGCACCCATACTATCTCACTCACTCGCTTTTTTGCTGCAGCAGGAGCCGGCGTCGGCCTTGAGTAAGAGTGTTTTTTCTCTTCATCGTTTATATATATATATATCGCTTCTCAAGGACCCCGAAACTACTTGTTTTCTTCCCCAAGAATCCTAGATCTAAGGAGAAACTTTTAAAAAGTATGACAGACACAAAGATGTCACAGGCCCGCCTGTACATCATCCTGGCGACGATGAACTTTGGGGTGTTCCTCGGAGCGCTGGACGGCACTGTGGTCACCTCGCTGCTCAGTCATATCGCCAGTGATCTCAAGGAACTATCGCGAATAGAGTGGATTGTGACTGGGTACTTGGTCGCCTGTGCCGCATTCCAGCCGCTCTACGGCAAGGTTTCTGATATTTTCGGCCGTAAAGTAATGCTCTTGTTCTGCAATACCATGTTCGGGGTCGGGTGTGCCATCTGCGGTATGGCCAATGATCTAGAGACGCTCGTAGCTGGTCGAATTATCAGCGGTATTGGTGGTGGCGGTATCATGACCTTGACGACTATCGCCGTCAGCGACTTGGTGCCGCTGCGGATGCGAGGTATGCTCCAAGGAGTAGGCAATATCTGCTACGGACTCGGTGCAGGCTCAGGCGGTGTGCTGGGTGGATGGGTGTCAAACAAGTATGGCTGGAAAATGGCGTTCACTTGCCAAGTGCCGCTCATTGGCCTGTCCATCGTGCTATTAGCCATTTTCTTCGAAGACAAAAAGCGCGACGAAGTCAAGGGCACAGAGACCGAGCCATTGATTAACGGTGACGATACACCGACCAAATTCAAGTCTAAATTCAGAGCTAAGGTACAGCGAATTGATTTCTACGGCGCTGCTTCGCTCATTGGTATGCTGTTGTTGCTTATGATCGCGCTTTCTACCGGTGGCCGACAGATCCCATGGTCTAGCCCGCTTATTCCTTTACTATTGTCTCTTTCGGTCGCTATGCTGGGTCTGTTTGTCTACGTTGAGTTGTACATTGCCAAAGAGCCAGTCGTTCCAGTGCGGCTCTTCTCGAGCCGCACAGTACTGGCATCGTCGCTGTGCAACTTCTTCTCTACTTGCTCTGTGTTCTCGTTGATCAATTTCATTCCTATATTATTTGCATCGGTCAATGGAATGGACGAGCGTCAGGTCGGTCGTAAGCTGGTGGCCAATTTCATCGGTGTAGCTACCGGCTCCCTTGGCGCTGGCATTTATATGCGGTCAACTGGGAAATATTACACTATTGCAGTGCTGTCTCCAGTATTGGTATTGATTGCGATTGCCAATGGATTGAGATTTGACCAGAACACTACCGCATGGCAGCACGCATTTTCGCTCCTGTTATTTGGCTTCGGCTACGCATCGATGCTCACCACGACGCTGATTGCATTGATCGCATCGGTTCCACACCACTTCCAGGCCACCACCACGTCGATCCAGTACGCATTCCGAAGCACCGGTTCCGTGCTGGGTGTTGCGATTTCTTCGGCGATTTTCAAGAATGTGTTGAAGAAGGAGCTTTACGCAAATGTGCATGGCGACGGCGCCGCCGACGCGATTAGTCGGGTGCTTGATTCCGTGGAGGCGATTCGAAAAGTACCTATCCAGTTCCAACAGGCCATTATTTTCTGTTTCCAGCATGCTATCCACTCGGTGCTCATTTTTGCATTCATCTGCTCCGTGTTGGCCACGCTCTGTTCGGGAGCCATGAAGGAGTACTCATTAGACGGCATCAGCCACGGCGGTTCAAGCGCCGCCGCCGAAGAAGAACAGACCAGCGAAGAACCAGTCGAACAGAGTGCATAGATGTAGAACAATTCATTATTTTTTTCTTCGATTTCAATTGATTATGTGTAATAAATAAGTAGACTGTTTAAATACCGTCGATTTTGGCGAGAGCGATAGTGAGCGCGTCTTCGATTCGCAGTTCGGCGTTGGCTCCACCGAGCATACCGTCGAAGACGACTTTGGCGTCGTCGACTTGTTTGAGCTCTTCGGAGTCGTTCTTCACTGCTTGCTCGATATGGCTCCATTTGCCGAGCACATAGAGCACCCTGTCGCTGCGGGCGCCAAGGTCGGCGGCACTCACTGCTGCAATATCGCATTTCAACTCGCCGCCGGTGAATTGGGCACATGGCACATAAGCAGTATACGAGTATCCTTCCTTGTGCACACACTCAGTGAACACTTTGCCAAAGCTTTTAGCGATGCGCACCGCGTACCCGAAATACGCCCCATTGTATGCCTGTTGCGGCGACACGACTGTCTTGTGCTCGACATCCACCGTCACTCGTGCGTTCACCGGCACCGCTTTACTCAGCTCAATGGCTTTACCTGCTCCAACAGACACGTACTTGGTCACACTTTCGAGTGCGATTTGTTTTTTACTCCGCTGCTGGCCCTTTTTGTACTTTTTCACGCCGGCGACTTTGCCCGGGATTGTGATACCTTCCAAATACCGCGACGATTTGTGGTTCATGTACGGCAAATTGGGCAGCTTTGGCAGTTTCTTAGCGTACTGGAATGCCTTGAGGTTGTCAAACGTCGATTCGCGCAAATACGACGGCGTGATGAAAAACTGCAACAGCTTTGCCAGCCTCACTGCGTCATCTGATCCTAGTTTCTCCTCCTCTTCTTCAACATCTTTCTTGTCGTCCACATCGTCGAATACGATTTTCTTAGGCTGATCCGTTTTCTTTTCAGCTTGCTGTGCTTTTTGCTCGTCTTCGCAGTCGTATACGATAATCTCGTCAATCTTGTAATGCAGTGCGATTCGGCCAATTTGGTGTACAATGTGACTAGCCTGCTGCTGAGTACGACAAGCCGTCTCAGCAAGACATGTCGCTGGAATCGCTATACTGCGCGTCTTGCCCATTTTTTTTTTGTATATTCGATGCGGTTGAGAGAGAGAGAAAATGATGTTCAAAAAATTTCAGGCCCCGCGCAGTAGGGAACGGATGTGCGGCTGTGCAGTGAAATGTCTCTTATGTTCAGCCGCACCCTTGGAAATAAGAGGAATAGAGTTGACTCCTCCACAAAGTACGAAATTCTTTAAATGAATCTTGAATCTTGTTACGAATCTCCTTGTTTCGGGGACCTATTTGTCCTTTTTGTTTCTCTCTCTCCCTCAGAACACTATATATACAAATGCCCGAAGATAAAGATGGGATTGCGGTTGTGGAGGAGGAAAGAGATATTGAGAGCCACAATGCTCCAAGACGCAAGTCGACGATAATGATAGATGCGCCGGAACATCATGCTGGTACGGCCCGTAGAGAGACGCGAGAGTTTACAGAGTTGCAGCGCACTGTGAGCGTGGCGCCGATGCTCGCACGAGCAGGTATTCGCGGATACTGGCGAGTATCGCTGCTGTGTCTGTTTGCAGCCATGGGCGGATTCATGTATGGTTACGATACAGGCACAATCTCTGGCTATATCAATATGCCCGAATACGTGACCCATTTTGGCGAGGTGAACGAGCGCGGCTACTACTACTTCTCCAAAGTGCGCGACGGGCTCTTGGTCGGCACGTTCTCAATTGGTGGCTGTTTCGGTGGAGTTATTGGCGGCAAAGCGGCCGATGCGTGGGGTCGGCGCGTATCCATCATGCTCGCGTCGGGTGCTTATATCGTCGGGGTGGTGATCCAGATTGCGTCGTTTGGTGCATGGTACCAAATGCTGATTGGGCGCATTGTAGGCGGGTTTGGCATTGGTGCATTGGCGGTGCTGGTGCCCATGTTGCAAAGCGAGACTGCGCCGCAGGAGCTGAGAGGAGCGCTGGTGTCGTCGTTCCAGCTCATGATTACATTTGGCATTTTCATCGGGTACTGCGTGTGTTTTGGCACGCACGACTTTGATGGACCCTCATCTTATAGAATACCCATGGGGCTGTGCTTTGTATGGTCGGTCATTTTGATCATTGGAATGACTGCAATGCCCGAGTCGCCGCGGTACTTGTTGCTCAAGAACCGTGTCGAGGAAGCGAAAGCTGCAATGTGCTTCATTTACCAACGCAAGGAGGACGACCCGGAGATTGTGGCGTCGGTAGCGGAGATTTTGAACTCCATTGAAGAAGAGAACAGCGCCGGCGATGCGCGATGGAGCGAACTCTTCACGGGCCAGCCTCGCATTTGGTACCGAGTGGTGATGGGCACCATTTTGCAGTCGTTGCAGCAACTGTGTGGCGCCAACTATTTTTTTTACTACGGCACGACGATATTCTCGTCGATTGGGATGACCAACTCGTTTGCCACATCGATGATTTTTGGCGGCGTCAATTTCGTATCGACGTTTGCGGGGCTTTACAATATCGAAAAGTTTGGCCGTCGAGGGTGCATGCTCGGCGGCGCAGTGGCCATGTTTGTGTTCTTTATTATCTTTGCGTGTCTCGGCACACAGGCATTGTTCCCTAAAGGCGCTACCCAATCTGATGCAGCGGTGGGGAAAGCCATGATTGCAGTGACGTGCTTGTTCATATTCAGCTTTGCAACGACATGGGCGCCGGTGACGTTTGTCGTGGTGTCGGAGATTTACCCGCTGCGAATCAAGAGCAAAGGCATGGCCATTGCAACGGGTGCTAATTGGTTTTGGAATTTTATGATTTCGTTTTTCACTCCGTTTATCACTGGGTCAATAGGATATTACTACGGATTTGTGTTCAGCGGCTGCTTGCTCTTTTCGCTCTTCTTTGTGTACGTATTCGTGCCCGAAACAAAGGGGCTGTCGCTTGAGCAGATTGATAAAATGTTTGCAGCAAAGATCAAACCATGGCAGTCGAAATCGTGGCTCGAGCAGATGACTCCAGACGCCGCTGCAGAGCCCAAGGCCAGTGGCGGCACGGAGAATAACAACACGTCGGAGAGCACCTCGGCGAGCTCACACGCAACATCGACTACTTTACAAAACCGATAACAAGCTCATTAATGATATAATATATATTTTGTCTACCTAGAAGACACGAAATGAATTTTTTCCGTTTGTTTGTTTTAATCTAATATATTTAAAGACGGTTATTTGAAGCCTAATGCCAGCGCCGTCTCCCTAGTAAACTAGCCTACATGATGATAATAATATAAAAACGTTCAATATGATTGCCCCAATTGCTGAGCAGGCCCCGGATTTCCGCCGCCTTAGCGAAGCTCTGGGTTCAGCCGACTATCGACTGCTTCCTGAGACTGGGTCACCCTGTCCTCAATTGTCCCCATCTGGGCTTCAATGTTGCTTTTGGCCCCTAACTGCTCGGCTTTGATGAAGTCCACCATCGCTTGCAGCCCGGCCTCTGAGTCCAACAAGACTGACTCTTCCATCGTAACTGACACCTTCTTGAGCTCTTCTCGAGCCTCACTCAATCTAGGGCACTCTCGGATAATGTGCGCTATCGTCTCCAACTCTGCTCCACAGGCACACCCATTGCCTTCCTCTCTCACTATCTTGCAGCCTTCCGTGTTTTTCAAAACCCAAACGCCGCACGAAATGCGGCGGACCGTGCGGCGAGCATCAGCGAACTGGGCAATTCTGGTAATCTTTTCAGGCACATTCAGGGCATTTGGTGTAGTTGGTTATCACGTTCGCTTTGCATTAGTAAGGGTACGACTGCCGTTTCACAAGAATCGGCGACTATAAGAATTAACTTACTATCAATACTGCGAAAGGTCCCCGGTTCGACTCCGGAATTGTCCAGATTTTTTTGCTTCTCGAATGTACTCAACGAATGATTATTGTTGTTATTCGGGTTGAGGCTTTTTATTCAAGCCTGACGGTATATCCAAAAATACACACTATACCGCAGCACTTGACTTTTTGCCATTGACACTACGTAGTCTCTCGCACAGCCTTGACAAGTTTGTGTTTGGCCCTGATGTTTCAGTTGTGATGCTGCTCCGCCAGGTCCCACAGCGCTGCACAGCGCTCCAATATTTAAACTTCACTTTTGAGATCGAGAGTGTTGTCACATAGATCCACAAGACAAACAAAAAATGTCGTACAATTATAACTACGATAATAACCAAGGCGGCTACTACAATGGCCCGCCTCCGACGATAAGTTATGGCAATGAAGACAGCGGCTACGAGCAGCAGCGCGCCGGAGGTGGGTTCCCCGGCCAGTACAGCAGTGGTGGCTACAATGGCTATCCTGGCGGCGGCGGATACCAATACGACCAGCAGCAGAACTATCAACCTCCGACTGGTCCTCCTCCAGGGCAGTACAATAACCAGTACAGTAATCAGTACAACAACCAGTACGGTCCACCACAGGGCCCACCACCGCCTCAGCAGCAGCATTGGTCGCAGCAGCCCCAGCAGCAAGGCGGTGGATACCAGAGGCCTCCAACGCATCAGCAAAGCGGAGCAGCGGGCCAGACGTTCAGGTACTCTGCGTGCACTGGCCGTCGAAAGGCGCTGTGTATCGGAATCAACTACATTGGCAGTAGTAACGCGCTGCGAGGGTGCATCAACGACGCACGGGCAGTGAGTGCGTTTTTGCAGGATCGGTATGGTTACAAGGACGACGACATTGTGCTACTGACCGATGACCAGCGGGATCCACGGTCGCATCCGACGCGGGCCAATATGCTGCGTGGGATGCAATGGCTCGTCAACGGCGCTGAGGCCAACGACACGTTGTTTTTGCACTACTCTGGCCACGGCGGCCAGACTCAGGACGTGAACGGCGATGAAGACGATGGGTACGACGAAGTGATCTATCCCGTAGATTTCAAGCAGGCCGGCCATATTACTGACGACGACATGCATGCCATTCTGGTGCGCCCACTGCGGGAGGGCGTGCGACTCACTTGCCTTTTTGACTCGTGCCATTCCGGTACAGTGCTAGACCTGCCGTTCACATACGCCACGGACGGGTCGGTCAAGCAGCCTAATTTGGCCAAGGACGGTCTGCAGACCGTTGTTGGTGCACTGGCGTCGTACTCGCACGGCGACATTGGCGACGTTGTCAAGGGTCTGGGCGGGTTCTTGAAAAAAGCCACAGTTGGTAAAAGGGCCGAGGAGGAGTCGAGACGAGTGAACTTCTCTCCCGCAGATGTCATTATGCTATCTGGGTGCAAGGATTCGCAGACTTCTGCAGACGCCGTCAACGGCGGCACCGCTACTGGTGCCATGTCTTACTCGTTCATTACAGTCATGACTAGAGACTCGAACCAGAGCTTTATTTCGCTGCTTAACGAGATGCGCAAGGTCATGGCCGGTAGGTACTCTCAGCTGCCACAGCTCTCGTCGTCGCATCCAGTGGACACAAATTTGAAATTCATCATGTAGTAAAGAAAATCTCATTAACAAATTACTAATTAAACCCGATAAAATAACCCAAAACCCATTGAAAAATCATGATATTACGCAGCCGCCTTTTTCAGGCTGTTGAGGATTCTGCGCCTTGTCAATCTCTGCAATCAGTAATTCAAACGCTTTGCTCACATTCTCATTATGCCGCGCCGAGGTCTCGATAAATGCACATTTCAGCTCCTTGGCAAGCTCACGGCCTTCCTCTATAGTCACCTGCCGCTGGATTTGCAGGTCGCTCTTGTTGCCAACTATGACCGCCGGCACATGGTCGCCGCCTATACTATTGAGAATCTTGTCCCTGATAATAGCAATCATCTCAAAGCTCGACCTCGACGCTACCGAATATGCAAATACAAAGCCGTGAATGCCTATAAGGTGTTTCTGATTGATGATGGAGAACTCGTCCTGGCCCGCAGTGTCGAGAATCTCCACTGCGTAGTCTTGTCCTTTATACCTGATCATCTTACTGAACTGGTTCTCTATCGTCGGGTAGTACGATTCGACAAAATGCTCCTCCACAAACTGCACCGTCATTGATGACTTGCCTAAATTTGGTTAGCGCCGTTTCCTGTTGCACCCTTTGTGTGATGGCCTCATACCGACTGCTCGTGAACCGACTACAGCTACCTTACGTGCTCTTGGCGGCGCTGAAGACATTCTTTCCAAATTAAAAGATGTTTTATTCCTTATTCCCTGCTTAATATCCAAAAACCCTGCGGAGACTGTGAAGATGTTAAAATATTAAAATGCCGTCGACAAGATGTCAAAAAAAAAACTATAAACGTCATAACCGTTGCAACGGCAGCCCCCCGCCCCCCAGCCGCAGGCTGTGGCCCCGCGTGCCCCACGCAACAGTCTACATATGCACACGCGCTTCTTTTACGTTTTCAATATTCTTGGTAACAATTCATTCATCTGTACAATATTTTTATGGCTTGGTTGGTATTAAATCTTTTTTATTGCCAAATTCTTTAAGCTTCACTGGCAACTTCGGTGGAAGCTTCAGTCTCGGCGGCTTTCTTCTCCTCAGCGTCAAGCTTGGCAAGCTCGGCCTTGGCCTTCTCGACTCGCTCCTTGGTCACACGGGCCTCGTTCTCCTTGAAGTAGGCGATCTTCTTCTTGAGGCTCTCAATGGTGGCTGGAATGTCGTCTCTACCGGATGGCAAGCCAATATTCAACGCGGACAGGTCCTCAATGATGGAAACGTTCATAGAGAACTTGTCGCTGCCAGAAGTAGCAGAGGCGGCCTTGCCGCCCTTCTTCTTGCCCTTGGAAGCTGCACCGGCGAAGAAATCTGGAGTCTCCTTCTTGATGATTCGGGCATTGGTTGGAACGGCCTCCACGGTTCGAGTGGCCTTGGCAGCGTACTCCTCAGAAGTGGCGCCATTGACAGTGCCAGTTCGCTTGTACTCAGGGTCAAAGTGAGCCAACAAGTTCTCGGCAGTAGAAATTTCAGAGGCGTATGCTGGCTCGGCAGCGAGATCCAACTTCTCCTGTGCATCCTGCTTCTTCTTTTCCTTCTCGTACGCGACCTTTTCAGCCTTTTCCCGCTCAATTCGTGCATTTCGCTCAGTCTGTTGCTGGTCTCGGAACGCTCGAACCTGGCCAAAGTGCTCGTCCTTGAGCTCCTTGATCTGGGTTCGCACAGCATTTCGAGCAGTCTCGGCCTCAGTTCGCTTGTCGTACAAGGTGTTTCGGTTCTTGTAAGCAGCCTGTTGCGTCTCTCGCAAACCGTTCAACTTGGCAATGACCTCTTCGAATCGGGCAGAAGTGGCCTTGGCCTCGTCGTTGTCAATGCTGGCCTTCAATTCGCTGATCTTGGCCCGGTCGGCGTCAATGGCAGCCTGGGCATTGCCAAAAGTGCCAAAGCTGTTCTTGACCTTCTTCAAGTTGGAGATATCGTTGATGAACCGCTTCTCCTCAACCAATCGCAAAGTGCCAGAGTCCACAGCCCGCTCAAGTTTCTTGATCTGGGCATCAATCTCGTCAACGCTCTTGAAGTTGGACTTGGCCTTGGCGGCTTGCAAATCCTTGATCTGCTTCTTCAATCGAGCGTCAATGATCTTGATCTCGTCCAAAACCTTGCCTCGACTAGCCTTGAGCTCAGACTGCTTCTTCTTGAGACCGTCAAGCTCCTGCTGGAGCTGCTTGTGCTCGTCGGAGCCGCCATTGGCACCGCCAGACTGCAGAGCCTTGACATTGTTTCGCGCAACTTCACACTCCTTCTCCTTCTCCTTGAGGTCCTTCTCAAGGTCAGCGAGCTTTCGCTGGAACTCGTCCTTGTTAGGAGGTTGGATTCGCTGCTTCTTAGCAGCAGCCTTGTCGACAGAAGCCATAGTTCTGATCAATGTTTGTGTGTTAGCACCGTCAATGTGAGGGGTCTGAAAAATTGGCCTTACAATGTTTGAAGGGGAGAAAAAAAATGAAAACCAAAAGGGGGAACCAGAGGAGACACAGGTGAACGATACTAGGATCCTTCAATCAGATAACAGGAATGAACAAAAAAATATAAAGCCCAGCTGCCGAATAAGAACCAGTTCTAATTGTCAAAGAGAAGATTGTAAGGTTTTCAAGAGGAGCGACGTGGAACGTCTCACTCAAAGAAAACCCACCTGGGCCGCCCGCGCCGCAGCAGCAGCACCACAGAAAAACCCAAAAATCCGGCCATCAGCCCCGCTTGCCGCGCGCGGCCGGGGGACGATATACGAGGCTGCGCGCGCGCAACAGCGCTTCGATAGGCCCCTGAGAGCCTCTTTTGCACTCATTTTTTTCCCCTCCCCCATCTGCACCTTCATTGATCTATCATTTGCACTTATAATAATAATGACCACAACCTCTACAACGACTGTGGTGAATGCATCGACGCCTCGAGTGCCTCGACTCACCGAGCAGGAGATTTTGGCCACTTTCCCAGACGTGCAGCCGCTCAAGAACGACGGACAGAGCGCGCACAGCGACGCAAAGAAGGCTGGCGACGATTCGGACTTGTTTGCCGGCCAGGACGAGGAGCAAATCAAGCTGATGGACGAAGTATGCATTGCTCTCGACTGGAACGATAGACCTGTAGGCAGCGTCTCGAAGAAGGCGTCTCATTTGATGACCAACATTGATAAGGGACTTTTACATCGAGCGTTCTCGGTGTTTTTGTTTAACCGCGAAAACAAGCTTCTGCTGCAGCAACGAGCAGACGAAAAAATCACATTTGCAGGCATGTGGACGAACACTTGTTGCTCGCATCCGTTGGCTATGCCCTCAGAACTGGGCCACGATCTACCTTCATCGATCGTCGGGGTGAAAAATGCCGCGCAACGAAAGCTCGATCAGGAGCTGGGCATTAAGAGCAAGTACATTCCTATCGACAAGTTTGACTTTTTGACCCGAATACACTATGTCGCTCCTTCGAACGGACCCTGGGGCGAGCATGAGATTGACTACATTTTGTTCATTAAGAGCGATCCGGAACTAGACGCCAACCCTAACGAGGTTAAGGACACTACCTACGTCTCTCCGGAAGAGCTTAAAGAAATGTTCCAGAACCCAGAACTCACATTTACTCCATGGTTCAAGCTCATTTGCGAGAGTTACCTCTTCAAGTGGTGGAGCGATCTTGACAATGTCACCAAGCACGAGGAAAAGGAGATTCGACGAATGCTTTAAGAGAAAGCAGCGAAGAAACACTCGCAATATTTGCATGATTTTTAACGATATTTTTTGCAACTTTCCATTTATTCCGTCTTTGAGATTATTCAATGTATGACGCGCTGTTTAACTAATATTGATTTATATTTTTAAACGCCATTTTCGCCTAGATACTTTGATCTGGAGTT
Source organism: Blastobotrys indianensis (assembly GCA_030558855.1). Lineage (NCBI taxonomy): Eukaryota > Fungi > Ascomycota > Dipodascomycetes > Dipodascales > Trichomonascaceae > Blastobotrys > Blastobotrys indianensis. Next base: position 426,191 of record JAKTQK010000007.1, on the reverse strand, counting down.
TTCCAGAAGCCGTTGAGGAGTCATTGCGCAGGCGTAGAGCCGAAGTTTATAGGGCTTGTTATCGAAGTCCAAACATCGCAGTCTTGGTATGGGCATGAGTGGCACAATGACGACAACGCTGATGTTGTGGGCATCGTAGTAGTTTCTCGGAACATTCCGCGAGACTAGATCGAGAGCGTAGTCGCAAATCGTATAATTGTTCTCGATAGATATCATTACAACTGTAACTTGACGAGTTTCGGGAAGGAGAAGAATACCATGATACATGTTTTGATGGCTGTTAGCAGGAATGATGTACATCGGCGTTGTAGTGCATTTGGATAACGAAAACGGCACCCACGCGGGGCCGACATTGGTTTGTACTGCCAAGTTTGCTGGAAGTTTGAATACTGTGCAGTTGCTAGCCGATAGCTCGTGCCACTTGTGGACGAATCCAGGGGTGAATGTATCTTGCACTAGCGCTTCAAACGCTATAGACCACGAGAACTTGCGGCTTTGTAGCCGCAGCCCGTCTGCAGCAAGTTTGGTGTACCATTCTTGGAAGCTTGTATAGGAATGTCTTTTCAGGAATTGCAGCATTGCAACCCCTATAGTATGTGTTCGGGGCTTGATTGCATGCTTTGTGGATATTGACACTGGCGGCTCACCGATGTAAAACTTTTCGACGCTGTGGTATCCAAGATTCTCCAGCGGCACAATCTCGAATAACTCTTGGTAGCGCGGCTTTATTAATTGGTTATTCAGGATATCGGGGGTTTCGGTGAGACACTGCTTGATGAGCGTATGCGTCTGGCTGGAAAGTTGAGAATATTGGTACAGAAGCTCAGTGAGGTTCGACGTATTACTTTTGAGCAATGCAGGGCTACTTGAGAAATCGTCGTATATAGCTTGCAAGGTCGCTAGAATATTGCTGCCAATGTGTAGTTCCGGCAAGATAGAGCGGCGGTAGAGAGCAAGAAGCTCGACAAACTGCCATCTGCCAGTATAAAGTGTGCGCGTCGGTAGGGCTATCAATTTTGAAGACTGTATAGGACAGTACGGTTCAAACATCCAGTCTTGGGTTGTGAGTTTGCGAGAAGTTGTACAGACGAATTTGCCGCTGAGCGGTCGAAGCATATGCACCGGCGCAGTATCGTCGCTGATCACCCACCGCTCACTTGTATCATTGTCATCCAACTCTTCAATGTTAAAAATCTGTCGCAAGCCATTAGAATCAAACAGGTAGCAATGGGGCTCTTGATTATCCGATGCAGATAGTTGATAAACTGTCGATCTGCGCTCACACAGTCTCAGTACTACCAGCCCCAGACTTGTCGTCGAGTTGCCGTCCTTAGGCATGCCAACAACTACCACCTTCTGAGTGCGATGCAGGCTGTGGTCATTAAGCAGTTTATAAAGCAAAAACACCTGTTTCCTGATCAGGATATCTGAAAACCCATCGCTTTTCAAAAAATGAAAGTCTGTGGTCGCAGAATCCTCATCTAATCCTCCGGGGTACGCACCGTCGATACCTGCGCCCCAGTGATCTTTCCAGAGCAGCTCAAGATGCTCCAAACTCAGCTCAATCGCCATACATACAATGGAGTATGCTAAGAAAACGAAGATGCTGAGAGATTTATATTGATCTCAATTTTTTCTGAAAATGCCCCATGCCCTGTTGACCCCGTGAGAGACATACAAGTGGAAAAGCCGCATCGACGCTAAAATACCGGGTGTGGGGCATATCTAAGCGGGAAATGCCACCCTGGGTATCTGTACTAAGGTATATGAAATGCGGGAGAGCTAAAATTTCTGATATGGCTTCGCTGCTATTGGCCGCTGGGCGAGATTTTCAATGACGCAAGTGCATTCCAAGGGTCGGTAGCTATTTACGCTAGCACCAGGGCTAGGTCTAATATACCTAAGTACGATTAATTCCAGGGATTGACTTAGTTTACCATTTTGCGTGTTTTGTACATTATAGAGTGCAGACGAACCCGCTGTGAGTGTTGTGGGCAATTGCAATTCATCGGTTGGCTGACAGTTTACGTAAATACCCTGAATCTATGAATTCTTACAACACATTCTGTGTGTGGTCAAAGTTCAATTTGTTTCACTTAAATTAAATACAGCTGCCAGCAATACTCGTGTGGTAAACATGGGGCCTACCATTCCACGCTAATGCAGTCGTAAGCGGAAGCATTGCAAGGTTTGAACAAAGTATCGGCGCTACTGTACGTTCACCGGTCCGCCCGATATATCACTACGTCATATATCAAAAAGCTTGAACTAGTGCCGTTAAATTGTCGAAACCCTAGCCGAGTTTTCCTCAAGGCTCGTGATCTCCAGGAATTCCTTTTGAAGCTAGCTGGGATTACATTGGAGGAACACAACTTTCTGACTCGCGCTTCATACACGGTAACATTCTCCCAACAACATGTGCACGCATGGAAACTTTTACACGCCAAAAAAATCAGAGATCATGATATCACAACCACGACCCCAGGACGACCTGAGAAGATCTAGTTTGCGCCGAAAGGGAATCGAACCCCTCTCTACTGCTATCTAGCATACGCTTGGAAGGCAACAATGCTAGCCACTACACCACCGGCGCTGGAACATGATATTTACGTTGCTTAGAGTCCATAGATTCCATCGCTCGTGGTGCGGCTTTCCGCCGCATCAAATGCGGCTCACGGTGCTAAAAGTTTTTTTCTGCGCAGTTAGGGGCTAAAAGCAACATGGAAACCCTTAAGGGACATTTGAGGACAGTATGATTCAGTTTCAGGAAGCAGTCGATAGTCGGCTGAACCCAGAGCTTCGCTAAGGCGGTGAAAATCCGGGAACCTGCTCAGCAGTTTATAATAAAAATAGATCATTTTTAGAGTCAAGGAGTACATAAATTACGTCAGAAGCTGCAATGTTTTGTTTCATTGAGATTTCATTCGTGTTTGTAGGTTGACTTCACCATAAAGGGCTTATCAATTCGTTTTGGTCCGAAGATCCAGCACAGGAAAACCACCCATCTTAGTTGCTTTCCGTGCAATCTGTCGGGCAGAAAACCTTAGGACCCTCGAAAGGGGCTTTACTGACTGATTAGTTGCGGTAATTGATTACGGAACTCGATCACTGCCCAGAGATACTTTCTCGTGTCGATTCATCAAGTCAAGTTACGGGCTGACTTTGGCTAGCACAGCTCGTGCTTCTTCGTAATTAGCACGTACTTGTAATATATACATTGTTGTATCAACCATTGGTTTATTTGGTCAAAAGTGGGAATTTAAAAATCAAATTACCTGTTATGGAACTGCATACTGTTGCTCAGAAGTTAACAATAAGATCATGTTTAGAGTCAAGGTGTACATAAATTACATCAGAAGCTGGACCATGCTGTTTTATCGAGATTTCATTCGTGTCTGCAGGTTGAGTTCACCATAAAGGGCTTATAAATTCGCAATGTTATCCGGAGATCCAGCTGAGAAGTCAAATTGGTTAGGTTTTTTTTGAATTAACTTTTGATCGCATGCTGAATCCTGGCGTTCAAGATTTCTTTCGTGATACTTCAATACGCTTTCTCACTTTGGGTGCAGTTTTCATATCAGCTGATTCGTATTTCGGAACTCGGTGCTTACCATGGCGATTTCCTGTATGAGAAACAGTGGAGTCGAACGTCAGCTTTTCAAGTCATGTTGTAATGGCTCTCAAGTTCTATGCAGTTATAACTCTAGCACAGATTGAGAGTCCTTTGCCCGGATTTTTCACGACTCGGATGACATGGTGCACTGGCCGACTTCAGCCTCTCGTTGCAGGGCTACCATAAATTTACATATGCTTAGCAGTTTAAAATGGAGTATATTCCGACTAGCGATATCATATTATATACTTCTCGGCTCTGAACATGTATGAGTACTACAAGATCCAAGCTGGCCGCTCTTCAACATAATCGTTGATCACCATGTACACAAGTTCCAAAGTCGCAATCCTCTCTCTCGAAACAGCATGAAACTCTTTCAAATGCGCTTTGACATAATTCAAATGCTTATATCTCGTGTTTTCTCCACACCATGCACAACATTGGCAGCCGAAGAAAGCCTTATGGGTATGGACAACGTGGCTGGAGAAGCTGTTTTGATTAAAAAAAATTTCGTTACACGCTGGACAGTTCAATTTTGCTCTCACATTTTGTGTCGTGCTTGCTGATTTCTTAGTCTCTGGCTCAGACATCGAGGGACGTTCCTTAGCCGCTGAATGACGCTTGATCATTTTGTCAGGTTCAACACAATCATCGACATGGAGCTTATGTTCCTCTTCATTCACAGTTCTGAATTCACACAGTGAGCAGGAATATATGAATGCAGTAGCTGGCTCACGACTGTTGCCATTCACACTATGCCGAGCCAATATGTTTGCATCTGCAATAAACGAATTATGACCGCAAGACATAGCAACTTCATTCTTAGCAACGCTATTGATCTTGCAGTACTTGGAAATATAATTTAGGCAATTGTCGAGATGCAATGCTAGCTCAAGATTGCCGATATCCGCTTCGGTCAACTCAGTGCTCTCCTTATTAAAGACAGCCAAAGCAGAGGACCATTGTAGAGCTTCATCTAAAGCTTCATCAAACTCACGGGTTTCGTCTTCGTCCTCTCCAACTAGTATGGAGGAATCGAAGAGATCAGATCTGGAGCCTTTGGAGGCACCAGCTGCAGCAAGCGGTTGCTCAACCGAAATACACAAAGGTGGCGACGTCGCAGTCGACAGTGCAGACGTATTATAAGATGACGACGAAGTGGACGTTGATGTCAAAGAACTAGTTGTGTCAGTCTCAACTGCAGCCTTGAAAAGCGGCTGTTGCAATCTACTTTGACCTGGAGCATTCAATGAAAGCAGCCGTTTTTTGGCCGTATTGCCATTCATGAATCTGTCCTCTCGTTGCCTCTTGATACCATCAGGTTCTACTGACGATAACGATCCTGACTGCTGCGCATACTCACGCCGGAGACTATGCAGAACAGGCTTATAATTCAAATTGCCTTCTTTGCATAAAGACTGAAGTGTCAGCAGAGACTGGCCAGTGGTGGCTGGGTTGTTCAATACTAAAGACTCATATGTAGAGCTAACCCGAGTCTGTTTTGCACAAAGAACAGGATAATCGGGATACAACCACACTATTTTCTTATCTGTTCTCTTCAATGCGTTGTTTAGCACTTGATCGATGGATGTTCCCTCAACCAATCCATGACGCAGAGCGTGAACCAGAAGATTGGTGATAAAACATAGATGCGGAGAGGAATGACAAGGATAAACAAACTTTGAAGAATCATCGTTACTCGAATCTCTGAAGCCGTTGGTAAACCGGAATAGGACTTTCGCCTGAAGATTATCAATATTTGGATCATCGTTCACAAGCCAAATGACGATATCTTTGTAAGTCAAACAAAAATTCTTATACGGATCTGAAGGATCTGAAGCATAGTGGCTTGAGAGAGACACGTCACCGTTTCTAACTCCCGTAGCTGCATATAATGTCAGGGACATGATACTGTAAATTACAATATCCCAACTCCATGTTCCATTAACCGAGGCGTGAAACAAATGAGTCATCAACACATGGCTCAGTGCGGCGACATTCCACGCGATTCTCGGATGAGAGATCCCCTTGTATAGATCCGATGTTTGAGCGATTGTTTCAAATACGCCCTGAAGAATCGATTTGTTTCCTTCGGTCAAGGAGAAGCCGTCATATTTTTGCGTGATATGCTGAATGACATATCGAAAATTCAATGCGATCCATTTCTCCACAAATGGTTCTCGTCCAGTAAATACTCCCAACCTGTAATACATATATAGAATGAACTCAATCAGGTCGTCTTCATTAGGAATAGCAGAAGCATCTCTGTCTGTTTCATCAATAAAAGTATCGTACAATCTGACGCTCGCAACTCGTGCACGCCGTGTTGCGACTGCATTTTGTGCTCTTTCGACCCACCCATTAGCTATGTCTTTTTTGAATAGCTCAAGTGCGCCTAAATTCCAACCGGAAGCTATTTTGATTTCGAATCGACATTTCGTTAAATCGGTTTTCAATTGCCCAATTTTGCTGACAGCATTCTGGCTTTGAGCTTCGGCCAGCTGTGCCTTCAACTCTTTCAAATGGCTATCAAGCTTTTGCTTTCTCTGCTCGGGCGGAAGATCGTGGAACAATAGCATCGTGTTGGGGAATTGGATACCGATTGCGATGGCTTTTGGATTTTCAATCGCGATCCAACAAGCCGCCCCAGCAAGCGACGAGACAGTGGACTTTTTGTAAACTGGCGGTTGTTAGCAAATATGGTACTCTATGCATTCATTTGTTATAAGTACCCAGTAAATAGAATATTGATACCCAGAATTTGAAAGGAAGAGACTTAAATGTTGTGGGCGGCACAACAATCGTAATGAAACGGTGCTCAGACGCTGGAAAGCGTTAAACAGCTAGAGAAGGATATCAAGCGTTCCGATAATAAAGGAATGTGTAAATCGATCAAGTTGGTGTAATGCGTGAAAAGCCCTAATAGGAGGATCAAATATGATTGCGGACCAAATTCGAGGCAACGAGTGGTTGATGTAGTGAAGAGTGAAGGATGGATTGTGGGAAAGAGAAGATCACATATGCCTGCGGCGTTAGCGAACGTGCGGCTGGCCGCCCATCCCTCTCAAAGATCTCTGCCTAACCCACAAACCTAGTCCCAGCTGAATAGATGACGCAGGATTAAAGGTGAGAATTGATAGTCTTGAAATGATGGTTCTAATTGCAAAAGATTTTAAATATATCGTGGAGTAACGATAGAAAGCTATTGTCATACAATTAGTGCTCAAAGAAGGATCGTCAGGGGAACTGAGATTAACAGCCTCTCCGCATGCAACAACTCTGCAAGATTGAGCGACACGATGACATTTCCTCTTTTAGAAAGACCTTTCCTGGTGCTTAATACGATTAAGAAAAACGCGATTTTAAAATGCTTTTATAGATATAGTTAGACATATGGGTTCGGCAATACTCTCGCTAGTGTGTGAGTGTGTGAGTGTGTGAGTGCGTATCACTACTTACCATTTACTATCATGTAGTTATTATCGGCCAGAAACTTACATTACTATTATCTCGATGCTACTTCAACTCACTTTTTGTATAATTCTAAATTAATCCATAGCAAATTTTCACCATTATAAGATCCATGTTGATCTCTCTACAATATTATGGTTGACCACCAGATAAACGAGCTCCAATGACGCGATCCGCTCCTTTAAAACATTATGGAAATCTTTCAGATGTGCCTTGACGGAGTTCGAATTTTTATACCTAGTCTTTTCACCATCATCCGTGCAGACCTTGCAGCAGAACGATGCTCCATGTGTATGGACAACGTGGCTGGAGAAGGTGTTTTGATTCGAAAATTTTTCGTTGCACACTGGACAGTACAAATTTGCTTTCCGATTTTCTGCCATTTTTGTTGATTTCTTAACCTCTGGCCCAGACATTAAGGGACGTTCCTAATCCGATGAAGGACGTTTGGCCATATTGTCAGGTCCACCACAATCATCGACATGGAGCTTATGTTTCTCCTCATGCACAGTTCTGAATTCACACAGTGAGCATGAATATACGAATGCAGTAGCTGGCTCACGACTGTTGCCATTCACACTATGCCGAGCCAATATGTTTGCATCTGCGATAAACGAATTATGACCGCAAGACATAGCAACTTCATTCTTAGCAACGCTATTGATCTTGCAGTACTTGGAAATATAATTTTGGCGATTGTTAAGATGCAATGCTAGCTCAAGATTGCCGATATCTGCTTCGGTCAACTCAGTGCTCTTCTTACTGAAGACAGCCAAAGCAGAGGACCATTTCAAAGCTTCATCGAAATCTTCGTCATATTCAAGATTAACGTTGTCTTGCTCTGCAGCTAGTGTGTTGTAATCGAAGAGATTAATTATGGAGCCTTTGGAAGCGCCCGCTGCAGCAGGCGACTGCTCAACCGAAACGCAGAAAGGTGGCGACGTCGCAGTCGACAGTGCAGACGTATTATAAGATGACGACGAAGTGGACGTTGATGTCAAAGAACTAGTTGTGTCAGTCTCAACTGCAGCCTTGAAAAGCGGCTGTTGCAATCTACTTTGACCTGGAGCATTCAATGAAAGCAGCCGTTTTTTGGCCGTATTGCCATTCATGAATCTGTCCTCTCGTTGCCTCTTGATACCATCAGGTTCTACTGACGATAACGATCCTGACTGCTGCGCATACTCACGCCGGAGACTATGCAGAACAGGCTTATAATTCAAATTGCCTTCTTTGCATAAAGACTGAAGTGTCAGCAGAGACTGGCCAGTGGTGGCTGGGTTGTTCAATACTAAAGACTCATATGTAGAGCTAACCTGAGTCTGTTTTGCACAAAGAACAGGATAATCGGGATACAACCACACTATTTTCTTATCTGCTCTCTTCAACGCGTTGTTTAGCACTTGATCGATGGATGTTCCCTCAACCAATCCATGACGCAGAGCGTGAACCAGAAGATTGGTGATGAAACACAAATGTGGAGAGGAATGACAGGGATAAACAAACCTTGAAGAATCATCGTTAATCCAATCTCTGAAGCCGTTGGTAAACCGGAATAGGACTTTAGCCTGAAGATTATCAATATTTGGATCATCGTTCATAAGCCAAATGACGATATCTTTGTAAGTCAAACAAAAATTCTTATACGGATCTGAAGGATCTGAAGCATAGTGGCTTGAGAGAGACACGTCACCGTTTCTAACTCCCGTAGCTGCATATAATGTCATGGACATGATATTGTAAATTACAATATCCCAACTCCATGTTCCATTAATTGAAGCGTGAAACAAGTGTGCCATCAGCACATGGCTCAGTGCGGCGAGATCTATCGCAACTATTGGACCAGAAACCCCCTTGTATAGATCCGATTCTTGAGCCATTGATTCAAATTCGCCCTGAATAATCGATTTGCTTCCTTCGGTCAAAGAGAATCCGTCATATTTACGCGTGATGTTATGAATGACATGCCGAAATTTCATTGTGATCCATTCTGACAAAAATGATTCTCGTCCAGTAACTAATGCCGACATGTGATATAAATATCGAATGAATGCAATCAGGTCCTGCTCATTGGGAGTTGCAGAAGCATCTCTGTCTGTCTGAACACGAAAAGTATCGAATAAGGCGACACTCGCAATTCGCGCACGCCTTGTTGCTGGACATCCAAAGACTACATTTTTTGCCCTTTCGAACCACCCATTAGCTATATCTTTTTTGAGTAGCTCAACTGCCTCTGCATAATACCCGGAGGCTCTTTTGATTTCATATCGACATGCCGATGAATCGATTCTCAATTGCTCAATCTTGCTGAAAGCATTCTGGCTTCGAGCTTCGGCCAGCTGCGCCGTCAACTCTCTCAAACGTCTCTCAAGCTTTTGCTTTCGCTGCTCGGGCGGAAGATCGGGGAACAATCGCATCTTGTTAGGGAATTGGATACCAGTTCCAATGGCTTTTGGATTTCCAATGGCGATCTAACAAGCCGCCCAGCAAGCGACGAGACAGTGGACTTTTTGTAAACTGGCAGTTGTTAGCAAATATGGTACTGTATGCAATGATTTCTGCTACTTACCCCCAATAAGCAGATTATAGGTATCGAGTATCAAAATTCTATAGGGCCAACAATTTCAATGAAACGGTGTTAAGCGCTTCAAAACAACGAAACTTGTCTTTTTGCTTTTGAAGACCGAAAGAAAAGAGATTTAACGAGTCGGACGAATTTGACTTGGTACAGTGAAATAAAGCTGATGAAAATCTGTGATAAACAATGAAAGTAAGTAAATTGAGTAAATCGGGCGATTGTTGAATTGAAGAGTGGAAGTCAAAAGAGTTGAGGGGGAAACATGTATCCATCGCATTATCGCATGTGCGGCTGTCTGTCTCTCGCACACGCTTATCAAGTGAAACAGCGCAAGGACGTACGGCTGTATTCTCGTGCTTTTAATTTGCAGGCAGAGATCATTTGCCTTCTTGAAAATCTAATAGTTAGAGTCATAACCAGTGAATAGAAAGTGTATGCTATTGATTAACTAGAGTTACTTGAGAGTCATATTTCTGCCTACGCTCAACGACAGTCAACCCATCCGAGACTCCCTTTGACACCTTTACATCCTCTGAAATTCCAGACAAGACACCAATGGACCGCAGCGCTTCTAAATCGTGGCGCTTATCCTCTCTTCTAGGATTGAGCTTTGCACGTTCCAACCCAACGATCCTCAACTGACTTGGATCAACATCCTCACCCTCGGCAGTCACGCATGACTGCACAATTGCAAAGCTTCGAACTGTCAATGCATGATGACAGACATTGGCATTGTGCAGCTGCTCTACTAATCTCTGCATTTGACGAAAAACTCGCTCGGTGATTTTGTCCATTGTCAACACACTAAAGCACTCCAGCACGAGAATCTTAAAAACACCCCACACTGTACCAGTGAGGATACTTCTTGGCACGAGCTTGCCCTGGTGTGCACGCAGGTAAGTGTACACTTGGCTCTCGTGGATTAGAGACTGCAATGTAGAGTTTGGGCGCGTGTAGTCGGCAATTTTAGTTCGGCAGGGCATTTCGCCTTGTAAAGTCGTTACGGATAGCCCCGTCGATACAATGGTGAGTTCGTCAATGATCTGCTGCGAGGCTGGGGAAACAATTGGTAGAACCCGTGTGAAAGGCTGCATTCGATTTGACCGCAGCGCATCTACTGCAGCAGCCATGATCGCACCTACCACAGTGAACCCTAGCGAGTCGGAATGTATAGATGGAGAAATATCGACACGGTCGTCTCGAAGTCGCAGGATCCTGGTCTCTTCGTAATTACTAAGTACGCCATACTTGACATTGTTCAACATCATATAGGCAAGCAGTTTGTGGATCAACCGGCCCGATGAAGAATCTGCATCAAGCTCTTCAAGATCGATTGTAGTCAAGTTTGTGCAAACCCACGGCGGGTCAACGACGCACAGTAACGCAGGGTGGCCCTGCTTGTCCAACAGCACTGCACTAGGATGACCGACCATTTTTGTTCGACTGGTTGGATGCACAAACTTCACACCTTCAAATTCTTTGCCGACACAGTTGAGCATCCGCTCCACCTTCGAAAACGCTGAAAAGTACATTGCAAGCTCAACGTCCCACTGAGTTTTAACTCGCATGGTGGTAGAGTCAGATTCCTTTGGCGGCGCTACTGAGCTCAGATCAAGTGTACTAAGGATTTCCATAGTGAAATCCTGCATATCGTGCCATGATCCTAATCGCCCAATTGCTGTCTTTGGTGCTCCAGCCAATGCCTGCGGTGTCGGGGACACAACCGTCAACGGCGGCAGCCGATAGTTCTGTGCACATCCGCGGCTTTCATTACTGCAATCTCTCGCTTTGCCCTTAGAAACTGTCCCAGTTATCTTCTGCTTCATTGAAGCCTCTTTTTTTACAGTTGCACGATCATTCTCTGCAACAGGCGCATCGGGCTGATTTTTCCGACGCCGGAATACAGACTTGACTATTTCCTTCACTGCCATGCTTGATAGTTCATCTCACTCAATCAAATGGCCAGGCCATTTTTTATTTTGACACTTTATACACTACTTCTCTCCGCTTGCCATTCTCTCTTTCACTCACTTTTCAGATATTCTCATGACCCGTATATAATCTTAACCGCGCGATCTGATAGTGTGGCCCCCAGGGGCGCCTCACGGCCCCTTTATTGCATGAGCCGCATGTGCGCGCGATGAATAAGCTCTCAACGTTATGCGAGTTTCACAAATTAATGGCCATGCAGGAGGTCCTGCAAAAATGTCATGCACAGCTGTTTTAAATTCGGATTCATTCAATCTTGCGTATCCCCCAACAGGAATACACGTGTAGCTTTATATAGAATCCATCTTATTATCGTTATAGAAAAATGCAAAAAAGTTCATAAATATGTTTAAAAGGGGTGGCTAGTGTTGGGGGTTGAATGCAAATGAGAGAGAAGCCAGTAAAAAAAGGATTCCAATGCGCACCGATCACGGCGATGACATAGAGTCTTTCCTGTTTCGCAACTTGAGATTTTTCAGCTTGGAAGAAACCATCGAGGGAGATTTCTTCAAAGCTGAAACATGTTTCTTGTATGCCGCAGATGTTGAGGTGAGGATGCGATTGGTCGTATTCGACAGCTTTGAAGATTTTGACGAGTCCGGTGAGGACATGAGCGAATGGTGCTCAGAGTTATTCGACACTACTGAGCTTCTCTTAAGTGGATGATCGCTGAAAACTTCGTCGTAAGTGTAACCGTCGCCATAGTCCATGTACTCGTACTCCAAGTTTTCAAACGGGTTCTTCTTGTCCAGCTTCTTGTGGCGGTCGTAATCGGTAGAAAAACAGTCGTCAAATGGGTTGACAGACTCGTTCACAGTTGCTGTTGAAGAATACATTCCAGAGGCAGCAGTTATATCGTAGCTTTTGAGATAAACACTGTTGAACTTTTCAAAGTACTGGTGTTGGACTGCGAAGAAAAGTGTTAGTTAAGAAAGATGAATTTAAAATAAATGCGGGCGAGACAACGTACTGGGCGAGGAGATTAGCGCCATATTAATAGACTTGGCTTTTTTTTTTGATTAGCACGGATAAAAAAAATTGTGGAGTGACCGGCGCATTTATATGCAGAGATGCATTGATTTTGCGGATGCCGCATCCAGCCATTGCCTGACCCTTCGGCGCGCGGGAAAAACTCCAAACCGCGATTTCTAGCCCTTCAGTTCCCGCTGCGCGGTATCGGAGGGGCATGGCATGGCCTCAACGCGAGAGATGTCAATCATTCGAGACAAAACTGTTTGTCGATCTCTGTAACCCTTTTAGTGGTAACCTCCCCGTCGCTGGCGGAAAAGGCTGGTCGCTTCAAGCACGTCCAGCACCGTCGACTCAGTGTCAGTCCCTGTGAGTGACGGCACCTTGAGAAGCTGCTCCAGGTCGTTCGCGTCAAGCAGGTATCCAGACTCAAGCCAGCCGTTCTTTTCTTTACTCGCGTTCACATTCGCGAATTGTCTCGCCAAACGCGTTGTTCTGTTGGTGCTGTATGCCGACTCGATCGCGTCTGCCGAGGAGTCTGACAGCCGACTGATGGTGAAAATGCCGCCATTAGAAGTAGTGAAAAGATACTCTGGAGTGGCTGCTTCACGCTTAGTGTTGCAGTCGATGGCACGGATCGCAGTGGGCACGGCGAATAGCTGGAACAAGTGTGCGTTTTCCCCTGACGTAGTGGTCGGTTCAAGGAACAGCCATCCATCGTTAGTGCCATATACAAACCCCTCAGCTCGAAGGGACGCACTTGTAGTCATCCCTGGTTCGACTGCTCCTTCAACCTCAAGCTGCTTGAAACCCTCACCTGGCTCGAAGCGCAGATACTGCACTGCCCTAGTGACATCTCCTGCGATCACTCGGTGCTTGTAAGAGTCGAGCACGTTGGTGATAGTGGTAGACTTGAATTCACGTGGAAGATCAAGCAACTTCATTTTAAAGTCTTGCTGTATATCCTCACGATAGATTGTCACAGCTCTGACGACTTCACCGAGAGACGCGAGGAACTGTACGCTCGGCACTGTGAACTCCGGCCCACTAAAAGTGACATCTAAAACATTCGACTTCGTTTTCAGCGCATGATGTAAATAGAAATTGCCATTCTTGATGGTAAACAGCATCAGCTTACCTTCGCTCTTCCCCCAAGTATCTGTCGTTTCTTCGCTCAGCCCGACCACAAACCCATCGAATGTTTCTGACTCAACAACTTCAATACATGTAGGCATAGAAGTATCGAATTCCATAGTATCTAGCTTGTCAAAATTCTGATCAAGAAGAACGATTGATCCACCCTGCGTGATATCCATCGTGCAAACAATGTAGACACTCTTGTACTTGCAGAGCTTAACGACCGGACTCGCGACATCTATATCAGAGATCAGAGTAGTTACGGCACTTGGCTTTCCGATGCTCACTTTGGTCTCTGTGGCATATGCAACATATGGACCGACTTTGGCGGCGCATACCGGTACTGGCATGTCAAGGTTAGTCACATTGAAGATCCCTGTATCACGCTCGACACTTGGTATAAATGCCGTGTCTGACCACGCTAGTGCCGAACTATTGAAGGAAGTCAGCGCCAATGGCTTTGATCCAACTTGTATAAGCCTTTGCTCGCCAGCAAAATCGATAAACAATTGACCATCGGCGCTACCGGCGTAGATCTTCTGAGGCATTATAACAAGCGACCTAATGACACTATCTAGCCCCGTATCCAGCTGCTGATATGCGTTCAGTGTCCTGGCATCATAGAGCTCTATGGTAGAGCTATTCCATCTCGCGATCGCCAGCTTTGTAGATGTAGCAGAGAGTGCGGCTATCTCTCCATTAACTTCGATAGTGTTGGCAATGTTCAACTTGCCGTCTAATTTAGTGATATGCTTACCTTCACAGCAATAAAGTGCATCTGACGAAAATATGGCAAGTGATATTGCAGCTTTGTAGCTTCCCGCTCCACAAGTGGTAACTTGAACCACTTGACCATCCAGCGTTCCAACTGCAATACTCTCCACTGTTTCATCAATTCCATCTAGTTGGACTTGATCAGAATTTTCGCCGATGGATACTGGCAAGGTGAATCCAGTACCGGACAATACCACGCAGTCATCACCGACAGCCCACATGTTGCGCACTCCTTCGACCTCAAGCTCCAGTTCCAAATCTACTCGCCGACCTCGCCTGAGTACCGATATTTTGCCTGACTTGCTTCCGATAACAATATTCTGTGACCCATACTTTTCCTCGTATATTACATCAGTAATTGCGCCGGTGCATTCCAGCTGCTGAACAACAGAAAGACTGTTGTGATCAACATCGACAGTGAATAATGCTGATGCAGTTTGAGTGCTAGATGCAAAAAAATAGTTGGATGATATGTGTATTAGAGCGTTGGGCTCAAAAACAGAAGACTCTGCCACCTCGCGTAGCTCAAACTTGGAGTCTGTCGTAGCTAGGGCCTCAATGGTCTGCCAGGATAGCAGGTACAATGAGCCGCTCACAGTGCCCAATAAGTATCGTTTATCGTCAATTTTTGTCCAAACAGTGAATTGCTCATGAACATCTCGAAGTTTAGTCACCGCTGGTACCTCATCCTTCTGAGGTACTTTGACAAAGCTTAGTCGTTTGCCTACGGCTATGACCGCGCCGCCGTCGACTGGCATCAGCTTAGCTGCTTTGGGAACTAATACAGATTTTCCAATAGGTAGAAGACGGGCGACGTTTGCATTGATAGTAAGAAAGGAGATCCTTGTCTGATTCCCGTCTCTGAACAGAACAGCAAGCTTGTTTGTTTCCACAAACTGGATATCTAACGGCTTGACAAATGCCATATCGTATGTCATGGTACCAGAGAGCATTTCTTCAATGTGCTGAGACCCTCCATTTCGATTCGATTTCAGTTTGATGACTTTGATATACCCTTGTTCCATCACCACTGCAGCATAATGCGAGCTGGCAGCGACCAAGTGCTTCTGGTCGAGGATCTGTGTCGGTCGCATGTCAGAGTTGAAAGTTTCGAAGCCTTCACCTGTATATCTAATCAAATGTATAGTTCTCGAATACGTCGTGACAAGCAGAGATGAGCGATCTTTTTCAAGTGAGACTGGAATCATGGCGTTAACTACGCCGTAGAGCGGCAGTTGATAGGTGAGCTCGAGTCCATTTCGAACGCTGAATATCTCCAATCCATCTTCTTTAGCAACAACCAGATTCTTGTCATTAGGTATCAGTGTAGTATAGACCGAAGCCAGCACCACATTGGGCTTTAAAACAGTCGTGACAATGTGTGGCGACTTGGGCATAGCGGCGGATCAGCTTCTCAAGAGATCGTGGTCTGCGCACAAACTTGTGAAGTCGAGTCAGCCGCACCATACCCGCAAATCTTGTCTGAAGATCCTAGAGATCTGTGAGCTCGATAACAGTAATTAGCTGAAAAGCGCTGATATCCTGTTTGCTCTGAGATTCAAGAATATAATTTGTGATATGTATATTTTTATACCAATTATGGGATGCTTGTGTCCTTCACCGTAAGCGAATTGAAAGAAACGCGTCCTAAATGTATTGAGGTGCGCGCCGTCGCGTTTTTCAATGTCAACAAACCAGTAAACGGAGTAACTAGTCGGCACAGTTTAAGCAGAAGCGCTCTTTTGGCAGCCCTTAGTTTGTACGCATATCCGCTAATACAATACACATGAGTGCGATCATGGAGTCACCGACAAAGACACCACTGCGTACAACAAGGCGAGTTTTCACAGCGCCCAGCTCCGCCGTCAAGCGTAAAAAAGTTGAACGACCGCCACAATCCGCCGTCAAAACGACAACAGTGCCGAATAAATCAATAAAATCAAAGTCTTCACATAAAAACTTGAAAAATAAGGAGTCTCACGAAGAGATTAGTTTGGTGAAGCAGGACGAAACGCAATTCTCTGCACGACTAGAACGTGAGGCACAATTACTCACAGAGGTCGAATCACTAAAAGCACAGCTGGTTGGGCGAGATGCGGAAATAGAGTCACTCAAGAATACGGTCAGAGCTTGCCAAGAGAAGTTGGTTGAAGAAAAGAACAGCCAGGAGCAATTCGCGCTGAAATTGACCGGGGATATGCATCAGCTCTATACCGAAAAACACACCGCCAAAATACGAGCCATGAGGCAGAAGTACGAGAGAGACCTGAAAGCCGCAAACTCAGGAGTGGAACAGTTACGGAACCAGGAACTCCAAGAAAAGAATAACGAACTTATCGAAGAAACATCGCGACTGCACTACGAAATGGATCAGCTGGTCGTACAGGTCAGGGAATTACAGGATATGGTAGCCAGTGAAAGGACTGAAAAAGAAGAACTCGTCTCTGCTTATGACCAGTATTTTCAATTGCAACAGCACGGGAGCTCAGATGATATGAGCAGCGCAGAGAGGTGATTTTGTGAACGCAAACTATGTGTAAGCATTTTGGTCAAACAAAAACTTTGAAATACACTATTTTACTTGGTGCTGTTCAAAGTGGTTTACCAATCTTAGCAATTCGGTACCCACGAGTCGTGAAATTGCCGCCAACGCATGCTGGTTCGAGTCGTAACGTGTGGTAAATGTACTGTAGTACCGGTAACCCCATCCATCGGCACCTGGTTGGGTCAGTTCATATGCATGCTTCACATGCACGCTTTAATTACAGCTTGAAGCAGATCTTCTTTTCTGTTACATTTGCGTGCTTCAAGACATTAGGCTAATTCAGACTGTAACTCGAACAGATGATGTTCGGATGATTTACTGAAGATCTCCAGCGCTACCGCAGTGACATTTGCAGATGAATTTTCCCAGTGACTGAAGAAGATCTAGATACCCCAGTTTATTTATCCTATAGTTCAATGAAAAATCTCATGGAATTATCAGAACATAGCATCTTCTGATTCTGCGGTAGCTCTTGTCTTAGACCAGCAGACGCAATGTTCAACGACAGACCTAATGGGTCCCAACTTTTCCGAACTATCGAGCCAGACTCGTTAACCAGATCTTCTAGCCAATATCCTTGTTCATTCGGATACTGTGTAGAGCAAAAAAAAAAGTTGATCGCCTCTTCACCACACCCGCGGATGTGGGCGATCTTCCAGCTTGCAGATAATCAGCTGGTTGGCCAGCCACAGAGTAATACACCGGACCGCGAAGAAACTCGAAAATTGAGACCTTTTCACTAAGTATTCACACACAAACTACATGGTGATAGCTAAGACAACTTACTTCAAAGATTAATTCAAGACTTGACACAGTGTAAGAGATTCTGTTCAATTTCAAGCACCAAAATGTCGTACAGACTGTGCTCCCTTACACACTCTGGAGGACTCCGCATATTGTTACCGCCGCTTGGTAGTGAGCATGGCTCAGCCTCCGCTAATTATTATACGACACAATATTATTTTCCATTCTTACCAAACGAAACCTCTCTGTGGGCAGCACTTGAAAAACAAAAATAAAAAAAATGATCATTCCATTTCCAAGAAGAGCTTGGTGTTTATTATGCAGGTCGTGCATCCACAAACACAGCATAACAGCCGCGCCGGCCCAGGGGAGGAGGGCCCATATGCTCCAGATCTCGATGTGTCTGCAGTGCAGATGGGATATGCGCCGTCAAAATGCAAATCTTATATAAATGAATCCATGTCCCTCAAATAATGATGAGAAAAAGGCTCTTGCTCTCTGTGCTCCTTCCTAGCTGGATGCATTTGAGTTTCATAAGAACAACCGCTATTGCAATCAAACCCTATATCTAATAGGTGAGCGCTTCTTCAAACAGCCAACGAAAGAAAAAAATCTTATCTCATAACAAGGCCCAGTGTTGATTAATCTTGCTGCGTTTTGCACAGTGATCATTTTGTTTATTTTGCAAACTTGCACAGAGATTCGGGCGGTGCAGCATTCAACTCATCCTGCAGGTCACTGGACGCATCATCACCATCCACTCCACTTCTATCGCCTTTTAACAAGGCAGCCGAAATATGAACGCGCCGCAATTAGATTTAAAAAATCCTTCTGTGGTGACTGTGGAGAGTTTGAACAGCAATGCGAGCAGTGCATATGAGGATTTCCCGTCTGAAGTGGAGCAGAGCGAGTACACGCTGCGTAGCGACAGAGATGAGAGAAGCAATGAAATTACGGCCGCCAACTGTCAGCCACGAATGGCTACGTTACGTGCCCCGGGAGCAGTATTATCAGAATTAGAGCAGGTAGCGAGGGAGAGGGACGAGCTTATTGAAAAGCTAGCGAAGAAGGACCAAGAGCTGACAACTTCGCAAGCTCATCAGGCAAAGATGTGGAAAGTTTTGAATAAGCAGCGGAAGATGATCAACGAACTGCGGGCAGATCTTCGTGTGGCTACATCAAGGCTAGATGCGCAAGTGAAGCAGACTACAGAGGAGCAAGTTGAAATGACAACAGTCACCCCAACTAGCCTCCATGCATCTATGGCACTGAGAAGTGAGGAGATTGACGATTGTCTAAGAGAACTGTCTAGTGTTGTGACGCCAGTTTTGAGTGCCAATAAAAATGCCCCAGCTATTCCCCCAAAAAATCGACCAGCACCTATCGAAACTACAGGCAATGGAGAAAATCTTGAGACATGCGTCTTAGGCCCGACTGTTCCGGAAAAACCAATGCCCAAGGCGCATAAGCTCGATCATTCAGTCTCAATGTCGAATATCAGTGTGGCAAGTGCGCCAGATTTCAAAAACTCTGCTCCGGTAGCATCTGAAGTATCGACAGTATCAAGTCCGGGAAGTCAACGCATAGATCAAGCATTATCGCAGTCGAGTGCTCATCACACGCCTTCTTCGTCAATATCATCGACAAGGTCTCAGCCGCGTGTTCCTTATCGAATCGGCATGGACACAGCAGTGGTAAGAAATTCTTCCTTTTTTCTTAAAAAAAAAACTAACTTGAAAACAGGATAATAAAAGAGTGTTCAGATTGAGCTGTTCTAACAACAGAAATCACACGCATAGACATGACACTGAAGTGGTAGTGAAGCTTGGCTCTAACGACCTTCCCCGAGTCAAGATTGTGGTAAACTCCACACTAGTCTCAGGAAACAAGCGGAGCCTCGACAATGCAATTTGCATCCTTTCATGTACAGATCCGGATACTGGCACTGATTTATGGTCAATTTCGAAGGATTATAATAGCTTGGTACAGCTAGATAAGGAGCTTCGGCCGCATTGTGGGCAGTACTATCTACCCAAACTCCCTGAAAAACAGCTGTTCAACAGCTCGGCCCCGCCAAAAATGGATCAGCGAAGAGACATGCTTAATGATTACTTTGGCGAGCTTATCGGAATTCCGCTACTGCCCAAGCCTACCGTGGAAGCGCTGTGTTTCTTCTTATCAACAAACGCTGTCGATGGGCAGCTTGATAGTGACGGAAATTTCCCAGGTGTAAGAGGCTATCTTACGAAGCGCGGTAAACTATTTGGCCAATGGAAGGCGAGCTATTTTGAGCTCGACGGCCCGTTTCTGAACTACTTTGACAGGCCAGGCGGTAGTCTCTCTGGCAGTATTTCGCTTTATAGAAGCAATGTCGGGCCCATGAGCGAGCCTGCAAACGGAGAATCAGACTTTCGCCATGCGTTTGTCATTGTTGAATCGAAGAAAAAAGACCAGTCAAAGCATATTTTATGCGCAGAGAGCGACAGGGATCGAGACATGTGGGTTAATGCGTGTGTCTCGTTGATTGAAGAGCCAGCATTTTGTGAGATGCCCGTTCAAAAGACTAGCACTAACAGCACTTCGACCTCGAGCATTCGGCGGCAGCTGAGAGAAAGGTCGTCGAGCTCGATTATGAGCTTGGCTAATGGCACCAACAAGCCCGATAAGATTTCTACCGATGGCATGTCGTCGGTCACAGTGTTGGACTCTACGTCGGAGAGTGCGCCAACAAGCCCAAGTGCATCTAGGCCATTGTCGCAGCTGGCAAGTGGACTGATGAAACGGACTGGTAGCCTTGCAGAAGATCTTGTATCGCGTAGCTCGGATAAGCAGCGGTCGTCGCCGTCGGCCAACGGGCAACGCAAGAAACTCTCCCTCATGCGACGCACTCCGTTTGCCGACGAAGAAGGAACGCGACGCCATGAGAACCGCGACGATGGAGGTATTGAAAAGGCACTTTCGGAACTTGGGCTCATTGATTCGGCATCTTCTGATGAGGGCCACAAGGAAGTTGCTGCAAAAAAGCAACTTTTTGGCTCACCCATTTGCGAAGCATGCGAGCTATCTGCGATTGAATTCCAGGGCCGACTTGTTCCTGCGATCATTGTGCGTTGCATTGAGCTCTTGGAACATCGCGATGCATTCTATGAGGAAGGGATTTTCAGGATATCGGGTTCACAATCGGCAGTGAGGACTCTGCGGTCGAAGTTTAATACCGAGTATGACGTGGATCTTATCGAGTTTGGCGCCGAGTCTCATGCTGTAACCACTCTTTTGAAGCAATTCTTGCGTGAGCTACAGGACCAGATTATTCCCTCCAATATGGCTGTGGACTTTAAAGCGGCGCTCGATCTGGACGCTGTGGAGCGTGTAGCGCGGCTTAAGGTGCTAGTCACGCAGCTGCCCGAGTGCAATCTCGACCTGCTCTGCGTTCTTTGTGGACTGTTTGATCGAGTTCTTCGCAACTCTGCTTTGAATAAAATGTCGCTTCGCAACTTGGGCATTGTGGTATCTCCTGCAGTTAATATTTCAGCTCCGGTCTTTATCGCTTTGCTTTCTGACTATAGCGCTATCTTCCACTAACGATTATTTTTTTTAATTACTCCAATGATTCCAATGAACTAATGAACTAATTCCATATCTTTTTATAATTTAGTCAAAGAAAAAAATGCATCAAGTTATCTAAATATATACAAATTATCGGGAAATGTTTACCTGTCGGTTGTTTAGTACATTCTCAATGAACGACTCGCCAGCTTTATAAGATGATCTCACGAGCGGTCCACTGGCACAGTACAAGAATCCCAGCTCCATTGCACGGTCATGCCAGTGCTGGAACGCCTCGGGCGTGACGTACTCTGCCACTTTCATGTGTCTCTTTGTGGGTCGCATGTACTGACCAAACGTCACGACATCCACGCCCGCAGACCTCAGCTGCTTGAGCGCGTCCTCAATCTGGTCGGCCGTCTCGCCAAATCCAAGCATGATCGATGTCTTGGTGATCAGATCCGGCACCGTCTGCTTCGCATGGCGCAGCACGCTCAGACTCTGCTGGAACGTAGCTCTTCGATCTCGAACATAGGGCGTGAGTGCCTCTACAGTTTCGAGATTATGTGCAAACACGTCCAGTCCGCTCTTGGCCATTACTTCCACCATATTCGTATCGCCCTTGAAATCGCCAGTGAGGCATTCAACTCGGATATGAGGCGCTTTGCTCTTGATTCGCTTTACAGTGTCTGCAAAATGGTGCGCTCCACCGTCTATCAGGTCATCTCGATCCACCGTCGTTAGCACTACGTAGCCCAACCCCCATTTCGCAATAGCCTCTGCTGTGTTCTCGGGTTCATTAGGATCCAGTGGTCCAGGGTTTCTGTTAGTCTTAACGGAGCAGAACCGGCAGCCACGGGTGCAGGTATCGCCCATCAACATAATGGTCGCCGTCGCTTTGCTCTTATCTGAGCCGCCCCAGCATTCGCCAATATTCGGGCAACGAGCCTCTTCACAGACTGTATGCAGTTTCAATCCTCTAACATCTTCTTTAAGCTTGTGGTAGTTCTTGCCCTTTGGAATTTCGGTTTTGAGCCATTTCGGCAGTCGAACATCTTCTTTTCTTGCCGAAAGAACAGGGTCGACTACAGTGTCCATACTCGCTGCTCGCCGCATCAAAAAGTCGTCAAAAGAAGGGCCCTGGTTGAGCTTGTCGGTGAAATTCGTCTTTCGTCGTCGCTTTGGTGGTATCTCTGTCGACGATGAAGGGCCAGTTGATGTAGTGCCAGCCGTCGCCACAGACTGTAGTCTTGCAGCTGTGGAAAACCCACGAGCACATATCGTCCTTGTAGTTCTCAGCATGCTTTTGTGTGTGTGTATAATATGGTCAAGTTAAAGCAAGAATGAAGGTGGAGATCTAAAGATGAATCATGCCATAACCGTCGAGTATTTGAATTTTTCGGCGTGATCCGCGTTTTTTTGCTGGCACCGGGTCAGAGGTCCCTGCCCGCCCCCAACCGTGTGTGTTCCGAGTTTGAACTCAGTGATTCCCTGCTAGCGCCGCACCATGCCCCCCCCCCCCCACACACACACACACACACTCTCTCTCCATGGACGAATCAATAATGTTGGATTATTAAGCTTCATTATTCAAATTACCTAAAACTTTACTGTCTTTGTAAACTTGGTTCCAAGGACGCGGTGTCTGGTGGTCCTGTGGGCAAATGCACTGCTCATAGAGTGAGATTTCAAGTGCCTTGTAACAGAGCGTTGCGCTGTCAATGGCACTGGCACTGGCCACCACTGCTCGTCGTCGCCGATGCAATCGTCCATTTCATCGAGTGAGTATTCCTTCATGCCACATATTATCGAGTCACGGACTTGCGGCGGTTTGGAGTCCATTCTGATACCAAGCTCATGCAGTATAGTGTTATCGATAGCTTCCTCTTCTTCCAAGGGCTCAACAACTGGATCTTTCCTGGATTGCTGCGGGTGATGGATTCGAATGCGGGTATCATCTGGTTCGGGCGAACTACTGACGAATGGCTGCATTTGCAGCGGCGGTGATTCCGACAGTGGTTGCACGTGCTGCAATCGCTGCTCCCACTGTTCAATTGATTTTGTAATAGCATTGATATTGGTAGTGATCTCGTCCCATGAGTACAACTTTACGTGATCTTCTTGGCGCTTCTTGATGTTGAGTGGATTCGTAGGCTGTGCGAACCTGGCAAGAGCCGCCTCCATCACAGTGCGATCCGCAACCTCGACACAGGATTCTCCAGGAACGGTCAGCAAATCATGGTTCACACCATGATCATAACTGCTTTGAGGAACCTCTGGCGGTTCCTCTGAGAAATCAATTGGGACACTGCCCAACGGAGCAATGACATTGATAAGCGCCTCGTCCTCCTCTCTCTCAGTATACGAGGCAATGTCACTCAAGTGGCAATCCAAAACAGGCTTGTCGGCCCATTCATTCGACGCTGTAGAAGCTGCGTCTGCCGGAGCGGAGAAGAAGCCATTTAGATACTCGGTATCTGAGTGTGGTGCTGATGAGACATCGACCGCAGAGTCGTGCCGCTGCCAGTATTCGGGGCTATTGGTGCTCCTATCTGGAGTAGAAAAATCGAACTTTGGCAACTCTTCATATTGCTCCCAGTCTGAAGAGTATATAGACGCACAATCGCGCTCGCAATCAGAATCTGAAAGAGTCGGATTATGGTTCAGCGGATCATCATCGTTTGAGTTGTCTCGTGAAGCATCATCCAACGGCACTTCAACAGCCAGAGTATATTGCCGGCCATTATTCGGCTCCCAGTCCATTTGTGTGGTGTCTCCATGGCTGGATCGCTGCTCAGCTTGTCGAGAAAGATACGCACTAGCTCGCTTTTCGAATCCGTCTTGAAAGTGCTGTTTCAGCCCATCAAGCGGGTCCTCGAGCTTTAGATCGAGGTCATGGTCACTGCCAAAGCTGAGGTCAAACGATAGTTCTGGATGCCAGTCTGTTGTTGAAGATATCTCCAGTGATTTTGGAGACGCAGTATTTGTGTTTGCCCGTTCACGGAATAGTTCATCACTAGTAGGATCTAAAAGCGGGAAACTATTTGCAGTGGTAAATGCACTAGTCATACACCTACTCATAATTGATCAGAGCATTTTCTTTCTATCTAACCAGGAATTCTTATCCAATATCTCCCTGATATATATTCGAGAATTTTTCAAAGTTTGATTTGAATATACTAAACTCTGAGCGTTATATGAGCCAAACGTCACTTTTATTCTCTCCCCCACCAACTTGGTCAGGAACCCCTCCCCCTCCTCCAGACGCAAGGCTCCACGTGCGGTAATGCGCCACTACCGCGATAACGGGCACGATAACGACTACGAAGAACTTAGTTCTTCTAAGTTCTTTTTATTCTGCAAGCTTAAAGATCAAGTAATATTCCAAAAGTATAACTATGTAACCATAAAAAAAATCCCAACTAAGAAGCGAAAAAAAAAGGCTCAGAGTTCTATATCGGTAAGTTAGCATTTATGAATCACCAGCCACAATCTGTGCGTTCGCTAAAACCTTACCACTGGAAGAGTGAAAGCATTTACTTGCAGGAAGAGCAAGAGCATGCCTTGGACTGGCAAGAGCACTTGCAGGAGGAAGCACAGTTGTTGCAGGAGCAGGCCATTGTAGTAGTAGTTGTTGTTAAAAGTCGAAAGTAAGAGAGTAAGACTGATAACGAAAGGAAAAGGAATGGAAGAGAGAGAGGGAACTAGAGGGCCTTTTATATCCATTCTGCAGATGTAACGAGAGAGTGAGACGTGAATACCACAGGCAAGGCAACAGCCTGCTGCATATAATATAATAATTTTTCCTCACTTATTGAGATACGCCGCGAGGCATATGTAAGAAAGAGAGTGCGAAAGCACCAATGATCAATCGCTAGAGACGTCATGGGCCCCTAAATGTGTGTTCGGATATGTAAACACGAGCGGCTTTTCAAAATAATGTCTCAGCCCGTACTCACACACAGTACCGCTGCAGCAGAACGCTTATTGGCTTGTGCCTCCCATACAGATAAACCACATAGAGACTATTTACTCATAGAACCGGTGACAGATTGAAATTTTGGAGTGATATTTGCGATTGGATAGAGGAATTTGACTTGTGTAGCTAATTAAGCTAGAGCCTGGCTAACGGGATAGTGATGATCATGTTCTCGTTTCCGCGCTCTGTATTTCTGAATCTGAGATAATTTTGAACCAGACAAGCTTATTTTTTATTAGACTGAGTCTCTATAAGCAATGCCATGTACCTTTTTGTCTCTCATCAAGCGTTTGTGTTATGCTTGTCGAAATAAGCTGATTGACTTTTTGATCCACCTGTAGATAAAAGAACAGAGCAAAATCAACGAACTCGTGTCGACAGCCATGATTCCTTTTCCAACTATCAAATAATTTGACATGACGAAGATTGAGACTATGACTTTACCGTGGCTTGAATACTCGTATTCCAGCAGAATCTCATTACCACCAAATGTCGCAGTGGGGACATAATACCCTTTAGTGCCGCTGAATCATCCAAACAATGCATAGCTGATCCTCCAAATTCTAAGCCCTTTCGCCGCGCGTCACTTGACCACTTCAATTGCATCTGGCTATCGGCAATCGTCGGTGAAGTAAATTATTGGCGGAACGAAAACGGATTGTTAGTGTCGATGGGTATCAGAACTCTCATCAAAGGTGTCCACTAATAAGACTCCAGAGTTGACAGTATCGTACAATCATTTCGTCTCATATTAGCAATCACCTCTCACCCCCGCCTCAAGTCGTAGATATTTTTCATGCCACAATCATATAATTGCGCTCATGCACCTTGCCGGAGTGGTAATGCAACCGCCGCCGCCGCTCAAGTACGATAGTGCCAAGTCAACATTGACAACAAGCCAATGAACAACTTCCCTTACTCAATACTAGAGCGCGGAACATATTTTCAAGTAATCTGTACCCGGGAAAACGACGGGTTTACATATGCGCAAAGTGTCCACCAAGGTACTCATATCATGCACAGTGTAAAATGAGCAGCGGCGCATGGCTAGGTTACAAACAACTAGTTGAGTATTACACAGCTCATCATTATTTAAGGATCCTTTACATGAATAAGGGAAGAGCATCGCATGTGGATTTAGAAAGTGATGAGATGGGCTTGACGGGGGGTCAAAAGTACGGGTTCTATTGCTCACCAAGCCACATGGGGCCCCTTTAATCAGCTCTTGCATACATGCCACGGTTATTATTTCTCTATGCATTGGTCAAGCAACTCTGTAGTCTGGGAATTAGAGGAGCATCAGATATTTTGTAAATTTATTATCTAGTAGTAGTACAGTATCACGGCGAAGTGCATTAGTGGTAGCAAGCGACCAATCATCCCGCAGATACAGATTATTAGCAAACATCCGGAAACCACGATACAGCTCACAGTGATGGACTACAGTAGTAATCTGATACAAGCGAGACTTGCACCTATGGCTACTGTACCAATGGTGCAGATATGTCGTTTAGGCCAGATCTCATCTCGATCGATCGCGGGATATCTCCTGGATCAATAACACAGGGGTTAATCGAAAGAACATCTGAACAAGCCGAAAGGTGCTAATAAGTGCTCTCATCTATCTCAATCTCGACTGGGCTCCTCAATCTCCCCGTATGCCTACCCACACAACCTACACGCCGAGCCGCACTAATTGAGGCTAACTTCAAACTCGCGGTACGCCACCATGACAAGCACCTCTGCTACTGTGCAAATACATGAAACAAAATGTTCTAGGAACAAGTATCGCTTACGTTAAATGGATGAAACACTAGACTATCATCAGCTCAGCAATTAATAAACAATCGGATTGTCACACCCGGCCGGGTAACCACTAGTCGCGTGCGCAGCTCATCTCCCACGGCTGAGTAATATCTTGTTTGCGCCACTTTCCCTTCTGACATCGACGACTAACGAACATAAAAATGTCCAATGACGCGGTCGGCCGTCTATACGAACATGTCATCGAAGGCGTACTGAGTGCGGCACAGCCAGACTTTGAAGATACGGGTGTGGACTATCCGACAATTCAAGAGCTGAGGCGGGTGTGGCAGCAGAAGCTTTCTGCGCTGAGCGTTGCGCAAATGCCTTGGGAACCGACCCCATCCGCGACATCGACTGCTGTACCTAAAATGGAACATAGCTTGACGCCAGTAATCGGTTCAAACATAAGTGCTGCTGTTGCGGCGCCTCTAGTACCCGATTCGCGGAGTAATGAAACGGGAGGAGGACTGGTGTTGCCAGGCGGCGGAATTCCACAGACGGACGGTGCTGACGACTTGCCGCTAAGCCGCGAACAGATTGATGACATTATATCTCAAAAAGCGAAAGCCAAAGAAATGGGCAGAAGTTTAGTGATAAACTTGACGAAAGAAAAAAATGGTCAAGTGCTGATCATGCCTCAAACAGACGGTCCGCCCGCTAGCGACCAGGATGATGAGATCAATTCGGATCTAGACGACCCTGAAGATGATTTGGGCAGCGGAGACGACGAAGAAGACGACGAGCAGAACATGATTATGTTGTGCTTGTACGATAAAGTACAGAGAGTCAAAAACAAGTGGAAGTATGTGTTGAAGGACGGCATTGCCAACATCAATGGCAAGGATTATGTCTTCTCGAGAGCATCAGGAGAGAGCGAATGGTAGCTTGAATGGACTTATTCTTAGAAGTGATTGTTATATAAAAAACCCTTCGTCACTTTGTCTTTATTTAAATTATTAATGGAATTTATTTCACTTTTGATTTCCAACGCTTAACACTCATTACCTTTTGTAACAATCAGTTTACACGGTCCAAACCAATCTTAAATACATACGAACAAGATTGTAAATGCTGTTTTAGAGATCAGTTTCAGTGTACTGCCATTGCAATACCACACAAGCAGTCACGTGACCGCTGACCGGAAACTGACACAGGCTTTCGACGGGCGCCTCCGCATAGTCGAACTCACCACCGCATACACTAAACAAACACCCCTGGGGATCTTTCGCATTTCTGTAGAGTCAAGAATGGACCCGTTCTCGGATCTACTCAAATCCAAGGGCTCCTCGTCCAATACCAGCAATGTGAGCAGCCGGCCAGTGACGCCCAGCACCAATGGCAAAAACAATGACTCGTTTGCCAGCCTTGCTTCGCTAGCAGGAGCTGGCGGTGCGAAGAAAGCCAACATGGCACAAATGTCACTCCAGGAGCGACTGAGGCTACAGTCCGAGCAAAACCAGGCAGCACGGCAGCAGCAGAATTCGAGTTGGAGCGGGCTAGATCTCTTGGGTAGCCACGGAGGGTCGAGTGCGGCGACGCCGTTGAGCAGTAATTCGACTAACAACAGTCTAGTCGATCTACCGAAAAATGCAAGCTTGGAAGACGACATTTTCGGGCCAATGAAAAACGATGCAGCCAAAAACGTCCAGCATGCAACAGGGAGTGAAAGGGCCAAAGATCAAGATATAGATGAACTGTTTGACGTGTTCAACAAACCGGCTCCTTCTTCTTCAACTCCTCCTCCTGCCCCTGCTCCTCGAAAAGCAGCAAAACGATCACCAGCGTCGTCACCGCCCATACGGAATCAGAGCGAGAGTCCAAGACCAAGACAGGATCCTAGAGACGGAGCAATTGCAGAGCTAGTAGACATGGGCTTCACAGATGCACAAGCTAGAGAGGCATTGGCTAATAGCGACACTGGGCTAGATGTACAACAGGCTATATCCTACATTATGAACCAAGCGCACTCGAAAACACGCAAAAGTGAGCCGGTTCATGTAAGTCCCATGCGCAAAGCGGCAATAGAGCAGCTTGCGGATATGGGGTTTTCAGAAGAACAGGCAAACGAGGCGCTAGACAATACATCAAGCGGTGTAGATGTCAATCACGCAATCAGCTATCTCATGAACCAAGCGCACCAAAAGACTAGAAACGATAATCCCTTTGCATCAGACACGCCACCGCAGCAGCAGCAGCAACAGCACCGTCCCAGAAAGAACGTTGCCGAGATGGATATCAACGATATAGGCAAGATGGCTCAGGATTTTTCAGCAACGTTTTTGACCAAAGCCAATAAGTTCTGGAACCAAGGACGCAAAAATGTCGTCAAAGCTATAGACGATTTCCAGCATGGCCACCAGCCCGCCGACGATGGCACCCCTGCATGGATGCGAGATGCGGCAAAGTACAAGAGCAGTGCGGCTGACCGACATATCTCTGAAGAGGCCAATGCGCTTGAATCGCATGAAGAACATGTCAGGCGTAAGCAAGCCCCGACCCCGAGAACTGAATCTCCTGCAAATGGCCAAAGCTCTAGAGTGAAATCAAACGATGACATGCCGCTGCGACCACGGCCACGGCCGCAAACGCAAACGCAAACGCAGCCGTCCCCTGCTCCTGAACTTAGCAGGCAGCAAAAGTTCAAAACCGAACAACGACAAGAGGAAGTCATGTATTCTTCGCGGAACAGATCCAAAGCCTCGACACCTCAAACTTCCAATCCTCCTTCGAGAGTCGCTACTCCGCAGCAGCAAAAGCCGCCGTCGCGGCCAGCTACGCCTAAACCTGCGCGGACACAACCGCCGATATCTCCTACAGCTATGGATATGATCACCGAAGCTCGAAAAGCCGGTAATGGGGCATATACCCGCGGTGATTACGCACAAGCAGCAACGCATTTCAGCCAAGCACTCGAGTCCATCCCACCTAAACACTTGCTGCGCACCGTCATCTTGTCCAACCGAGCAGCTTGCTACATGCTATCAGGCGACGCAAAGGCTGCATTCCAAGATGCCGATCAAGGTATTATGATCATTGGCGCGGGAATGGGTGCTGGCGAGTTTGCAGAACCGGGCAAGAACCTGAAGGATATTTGGGCCAAGCTTGTGGCCAAGAAAGCCGAGAGCTCAGAGCACTTGGAGAAGTTCCAGCAGTCTCTTGATGCGTGGATCATTCTCATGAATAACGGCTACTCTACTACAGCTGCATTGGAAGGTCGACGAAGATGTCAAGCAGCTTTGGCGCCAAAGCCAAAACCTACACCTAAGCCTAAGGCTTCCACGCCGCGTGCATCATCATCAGCTGGTGGCCCGACTTCAAAAGCCGGCAAGGAAGCTGTCAATAGAGTCAGGAACCAGCATGCTGCTGTTGAGAAAATGGATACGGAGAGATATCAACTACTCGACCAAGTGGAGGCGAGAATCGCCGCATGGAAGGGCGGTAAAGAGGACAATTTGCGAGCACTTCTAGCGAGCCTTGATACAGTGCTTTGGCAGGAATTGCAATGGAAGAGCGTCGGCATGGCCGAGCTGGTCATGCCCAAAAAAGTCAAAATTGCATACATGAAGGCCGTCGCAAAGACGCATCCCGATAAAATAAGCGGCGAGACGAGCACGGAGCGGAAAATGATCGCCAACGCCGTGTTCATTACTCTCAACACTGCATGGGACGGATTCAAGAGCCAGAACGGTCTAAGTTAATATGATATATAAACCAGTTGTTGCATCCATATTGTATAAAGTTCTTTCATATTTTATTTTCTCCATCAATTCATTGCAATTTTACGTGAGAGTAGACATATATATGTATGCATTGTAACAGTCATCAAATCTCGCCATGGGCCGCGGCGTACTCCTTGAACATTCTGAAGTTGTTGCCCATCATACCCTTGACTTGGCCCTTGAGACGCCATGGGTAGTCAAACTTCTCTAGCAGCACCTCTACCATGTGCATTTTGTTGACATCCAGCCCATCTCCAGCCAACAACTCATCGAGCTGCTGCTTGCTTGTAACACGGTGATTGGCGACAGTCTTCTCGGTACCGCCAAATGCCTCAAGCAGTTTGGTCCACTGCCAGCCTGGGCAAATATCATTGTAGCCCCGCTCTGGACCCCAAATGGCTCGTTCAATAGAGTAGCCGTCATTATTGAGCAAAAATACAACCGGCTTGAGTCCCTGTCGTACCATGGTACCCAATTCCTGAATAGTCATTTGAGCAGACCCGTCACCTTCGACCAAGATTACACGGCCTGGGTGATTTTGTTCTTTTCGTGCAATCGCCGCACCGAGCGTGGCGGGCAACGTGAAGCCGATCGACGAGTAGAAGATCTGACTTATATATGCAGTGTCCTCCTTGAACGCAAGGTCTTGCGAGGCAAATTGGAATGTTCCAGATTCTACGAGCACAGTGTCGTGTGGTCGCAATCCGCCAGAGATGGACTCGACGAGCTCAGTCATCGACAAGAACCCTGGAGCAGCCTTGGTGTGTTCAAGCTTACCTACCACTGGCTTTGGACCAGGAGTCGGGATCTTAGCAAGATCAATCCTCTCAACTACCCGCTCAAGAACAGGCTTGAATGGAATTGGGTGTCGCTTGCCCTTGATCTGCACAAACAATGGGTGGAACATGACCAAATGCTCATCTTTAATCTCTCGCGTGAAACCGCCAGTATTGGAGTCCGACAATAGAGGTCCAATGTTCAACACCAAATCAGATGCATGCATGGCATCGGCAATGCCCTCGGTGGAGAGCTTACCATTATACACGCCCACAAACTGAGGGGCAGTCTCATCGATGGAGCCCTTGGCTAGACTGGTGGTGAAGCTGTGAAAGTTTGTCTTTTGCGAAAGGTCTCGTGCGAGCTTTTCAGCACGGAATCGCGATGTGAGGGTGTCCACTAGAATCGATGGATTCTTAGCAGCATAAACGAGCTCTAGGATATCATCAGCAAGCTTGTCAGCAGTGGCAGCGTCGAATGCAACTTCCAGGTCCAATTTCGATTTCAATGGCTGACCATCTACTTTGGCGCCAAACATGTCTGCTGGCAGATAAATGTAACCAGGCGCCGATTTCTTTACCACCTCACTGATCACTCGATCCATCTGCTCTGGCGCTTTAGAAGGATCGGTGACAATCTCCGTACAGCACGATAGTGGATCCGAAGTCTTTGTGTAAATCAAATGATCCATAACCCCAAGAGTATCTCCGTGGTTGACATGATGGATCACCAGATTCTTTTCCTGAATAGGTCTGCCGGTCATGCCCACAATATGCACAATCGGCACACTCTCAGCTCGAGAGCCGCCGATACCATTCAGCGCCGACAGTTCACCGACACCATAAGTCGTCACCAAGAAACCTGGCGCACCTTTGATTCGCCCATAGCCATCTGCGGCGTACGCTGCGTTGAGCTCGTTGCAGCATCCAACCCATTCGACACCATCCATGTCCTCAATATAGTCGAGCAGCGGCAGGTTGAAGTCGCCAGGCACGCCGAAGATGTGGTGCACGTCGAGCTGCAGCGCCCGGCGGAACAGGTACTCGGAGAGCGCGATCTTGTCGTTGGTCATGATAGGGGTATTTTTTTGAAACGAGTAGAATGATGGAAACAAAAACAAGATTTAAAATCGCCAGGACAATCCTGTGGGTTTATATAGTTCCGGGGGACGGAACCGCACAAGTGTCTCTCGAGAACTGTAAAGTGCTATCGGCAAGTGCCCGCGAGGGTTTTTGCTGTGGTGCATCACTCCACTGTGTGGGGTGCATATTAGTGCCGGAACATAATTGTAGAGACCCTGTATCTATTTTATTCCAAACATGGCTATTACATTCACAGATCAAAGTGGTCCTAGGGTCTTTTATTGCACTCAAGCGGCGTTGGTGGAGTGTGGCTTGTTGCTAGCTGTGTCCGCCGCCTGTAACCGAGGTGTTCTATCTTCTCATTCCGCTATTGCCCTGCAATTTTCCCATCTTTCTGAAGCTGGCTGGAATGAGTGTTCAAACTTTGCGGGGAAGCATAGATGTATGAAAATCAAGAAGCACACTAAGATTAACCTTTTTAATGGTTCTCTTTTTGTCGCTACTGTTCGGGGGTCGGATCCCAGATAGTGCCGAGGACATGAAAGTTTCTCCGCATTCCCGCTTCAGCACACCCGTGGCTCCTTTATAATTCTTCTAAATTTTAAAAATATACCATCATTTCTTAAATAGCGTATATATATCATGAATTCTTCTCATTACTAGCCATTCAGTATTCCCATACCATCGCTCTCTGCTGCTGTTAGCGGTGCAGAGTTCCACCTGCCGCGAGCCCAGTACTTTATCAGTGCCGTGCGGCGCATGAGGTTTTATGAGATAAGCCCTTCTGGGGTGTCTTTGCCAGGTTTGCGAATTGCGGGTAGTGGATGAACCCAGTTCAGCCTAATTCTGTGCATCAGATGTGAAGTGTATGTGTTTATGTGTGTGGCTTGAATAATCAATCGTATCGATGCGGTGAAACACCTGAGGATTCCTTTATCGCCACGTGCAAAGCGGCTCAAACAGTAGTCTCTTTTTCAGTCTATCAAATCATGTCATAATTGGGAAACAAATTACAGAAAATAAAAAACACACAGTCTATGCCAAAACAGCTGCCTCGGCGGTACCTCGCACAGCGACACCGCCAGCCTTGACTTCTCGCGCAGCTACCTGAAGCTTGAGATCCTTGGTTATGCTGACAACAACCTCAACCTTGCTACCCTTGGAAACGCCCTTGAGACCGAGCTCAGCGAGCTTCTTACCAGCTTCGACAAGCTTTTCTCGAACAACCTCTGGCTCATCGTCTTCGTCTTCGCTCCAGTCACTCTCATCGTCGTCTTCAGCTTTGGCTTCCTTGGCTGGCTTCTCCAAGGTCTTCTCTACAATCTTGCTAGTGGCCTCGTGGAATGCAATAAGAACGTTCTCAGAAGCAGCCTCAAAAGTGGCGGCCTTTCGAATTGGCAACGCAGTGTCAATGTCGACGAGCACTTCAAACTTGTCGCCGAGCTGAACACCAATGGCGGTGGCAGTGTGTGGTGCAACGGTAACAACAGCCTGAAGAGAGTCCTTGATTTCTTCTTCCTCATAAGCAGCGATCAAAGATGCCTGGGTAGCAGCACCTCGAGCATTGAGCTCATCGGGGTTGATAGCCTTCGTGTCTGTAGATGTCGCGACAATGTTAGTCTTTTCAGCAAAAATGCCCGCCAAAGAAGATGCAATTTTAGGAGTGAAAGAAACACCACCAACGAGAAGAACCTCGTCAATGTCCAATAGATCGAGCTCGACCTTCTTGATGAGCTTTTCGACAAACTCTGTAAACTTGTTGAAGACCTGTCGACCGGCCAATTCGAACCGCAGTCGGTTAATAGTTGTGTGGAAATCAAAGCCACCAGCGAGCGACTCTACAGCAAAGCTTGCGCTAGTAGTATTAGAAAGAGTCTTTCGGCACGCTTCAGCTTCAGCCCGGAGCTTGGCCAAGGATCGCACTTCAGACTTTGGATCCAAGTTGTACTGCTTCTCAAACTCCTTAGCTACGTAGTCGACCAATGCCTCATCAAGCTGGAGACCACCAAGCTCATAGTCGTGGGAAGTTCCAAGCACAGTGAAGATACCGCCTCGCGAAGCGATCACAGCCGCATCAGACCGGGTGCCGCCAAAATCAGCAACAACGTAAATCTTATCTTCTGGGGTGACAGAGGCTTCTCGAGAAACGTGGGCAAGCAAAGCGGCAGTTGGCTCGTTGATAATCTGAAGAATCTTCAAGTTGGCGTCAGCAGCGACCTTAGTGATGGCAGCTCGCTTCTGCTGGTCGAAATCGGTTGGCACAGTCAACACAACGCCATCAATTGGCTTACCAAGGTAGTCGCTAGCCGACTCTCGCAATCGGTCAAAGTGTCGCACAGCAATCTGCTCAACAGTTACAACCTCCTTCTCGCCGTCGTCGCCACGCACGAGCTCGAATGCAGCCTTGCCATCCTTATCAATAGGGTGAGCGGCAGCGTGGCTGTTTGTAGGATCAATCTTAGCGTAATCTGCACCAATAAAGTCTCGGAAGTTGACGACAGTATTCTTTGCGTTTCGGATCAACTGGTTCTTGGCCTGCTGTCCATGGTACTCGTCCACTCCGACGTAGGAAATGGCGGATGGAATAGATCGGTCACCATCCTGGTTGGCAATCACATGGACCTTGCCATCCTTTTCATGAGCAATACTCGACGACGAATTGCCGAAGGAGAGACCAATAACAGTGCTCATCGTTTTGTTTTTTCTATATCGTGTGATATGTACTTGGTCTTGGAGTTCTGTAAATTTCAGGTAAATTTTTTTTTCCTTCCAGACACGAGGTGGCGCGCGCGTGCTTCTAAAAGTGCAACGCCGCACCATTTTGACATTCACTAATGGGGTTTAGCAGCCAGGCAGCCTACAAGAAGGCTCCTGGTACGTTGCGAACTACAGAGGGGGATAAGACGATACTATGGTCACACGAGCAGAATAAAAAAGCACCTGTAGTGATTGCGGTGCTAGCGATTCAAGGTGTGCAAGCTACTGCGCCTGGTAGTGCGAACAACATTCTCCGAATCACAATCAATGGACCAGAGGGAGTGGCAAACCACTCGTTTTCATTCAATTCTCGTCAATTGCTCGATGAGACTAAGCTAGCTGTGCAAAATCTAGTCCAGGTGCAGCGAAATGCCGAAGCAGCGGCAAAAGCGGAGGCTGCAAAGCAAGCGGCGGCGGCGAAAGAAGCAGCAGCGGCGTCAATGGCAAGAGAGGAGATCGATATGGACTCCAAGAGCTTATTGCAGAATCATTCTCTACAGCAGAAACTTTTAAAGGAGAATAAGGAGCTGATGAAAACGTTTCAGGAGGCTGTGATTCAAGGCGGATTGTCAGTACAAGAGTTTTGGAATACGCGCATTGTGATGCTTCGATCGTTTGCATTTTCGAGTACACAGCGAAGAGGCCGATACAATGTTTTCAGCACAATAAAACCCACAGTTGGTGATAATAACCAGCTCAATGTGTCGTTATCACGGGAGAAGATTCATGACATTTTTGAGCAGTATCCGATCGTTCGCCGTGCGTATGACGATAACGTGCCCGAGGTACACGAAGGGCAGTTTTGGGGTAGATTCTTCAATTCTAGGCTGTATCGGAAATTGAAAGGTGAAAAAGTTGGCCCTAACGATGCAGTGGACACTTTGTTGGACAAATATTTGACGCTGAATGAAGAAGCAGGAATGAAGCGAAAAGCAGAAGAAGAGGACAGTTATCACGTTCCTCAGTATTTGGATATAGAAGGTAACGAGGAGAACTCCTCGGAAAAGCTGGGCAACCGGCCGGATATCACCATGATCCCGGGCAAGTCTGGCAAGGATACAATGTCGCTCATTCGCGCAATGAACCAGCTGTCTCAAAAAATGCTCAATGCAACCTCTGTAAAGCCCGTCGATAATGAAGACGACGAAGATCTGGATCGATTCTTAAAGCTCTCAGATCTGGGCGGCGGCGAAAGTAGCATCTCCGCGAGAGAGCTGCATTTGAAAGAACGGTTCGTTGAAGAGACGAATAATGCCACCACTGTTGACATGCTCAACTCTGCGCAGTCTGGCATGAAATCAGCACTCTCGGGGGACGTTGACTTGACGAGTGTCACGTCTAATCTCGATGAGGTACTTGCAGCTCGCGATCAAGTGACAGACACAATTCGGCTGCGAGCTCTCGAGGGCAAGGCGGCTAGCAGTAGTCTAGCGTTCGACCGCAAAGTCATGGACGCCATCCAGATCTGCCATGCGACGAGTATCGAGTTTTTGCGGCATTTTTGGATCCATTTTCAAAGCGGTGACCCGAATCAAGCTCCTGCCATATCTAAACTAATCCCGAGCCTCAAGAGAAGCATCGACCGGGTCAATGCAGTTGTCGCGCAAGGTGCAACACCAGACGAGCAAGAGCGGGTGCGCAAGGCTCTCAATCCTATAGTCATAAGTTTGACAGTTGCTATTGACCGCTACAATGCCGAAATCGCAAAACTCTCATAGATATTTATTTTAAATGCATGCATGTATAGATTATTTCAGATCAGCACCACCACCACCACCCACAATGCGGCTGGATGGGTGGTCCCAACGTGGGCGACAGCACTAACGAAGGGTTTTGCAAAGCGACACCACAAGACTAGTCAATCTAAACACACAATTCGAAAGAAATGCGCAGTGCGTTTCTTCCACAAGGCAGGGTGGGGCCGCCTCCCATGCAGCAACAGGTACTGATGCAGACTCCACAGACATATCAACAACAATCGACACAGTATCGGGGCCCACCGCCGCAGGGGCTCGGGTTTGGGTACTCGCTACCTGGTGGTGGTGGACCGCCCAATGTATCGGCGATGGGCATGATGCCCCAGCAGGTGCAGCAAGCGCCTGAGCTGGTTAGAAATGTCTGGAAATGGGGTCTGGAAGACCAGATGAAGGAGCTGCGGCATGTCATTGAACGGTACAAATACATATCTGTCGACTGCAAGTTCCCTGGCATTGTAGCGCGACCGATTGGAAGTTTCAAAAGCACAAGTGAATACCACTACCAGACACTACGATCGAACGTTGATATTCTCGAGATGATCCAAGTCGGCCTGACGCTGAGCGATGAGTTTGGCAACCACCCCGTAGGCGCTGCATCAACATGGCAATTCAACTTCAAATTCGACCGCACGACCGACATGTGTTCGAGCGACGGCGTAGAGTTGTTGCGTCAAAGCGGGCTGGACCTGGCTAAGCACGAAGCGGACGGAATTGAGCTGTTTGCATTTGCAGAGCTGCTGCTTTCAAGCGGACTGGTGCTCGATCCGTCTGTAAATTGGATCACATATCACAGCGGGTACGATCTCGGCTACCTTCTATCTATCATGCTCAATAAAGAAGTGCCAGTTGAAGAAGGCGCGTTCTTGAAGACGCTGAAAAAGTATTTCCCTAGCGTTTACGACGTGAAGTACATTTCCAAGGCACTCGGCATGGTGCAGGGCAAGAACTCCCTGGTCGATGTTGCAGAGGAGATGAACATCCGGCTGCCTACAGCCAACGCGAATGGGCTCAATCAAGCTGGTCCAGACTCATTACTCACCGACGGCATTTTTTTCGAGATCAAACGGGTGATGGGCAAGCAAGTTGAGAAGTTTCGAGGGTTTTTGTTTGGTCTCGGCGAGGACCCAGATGAGAAGGACGAATCTCCTCGAAATAACATCGCTGCTGCTATTCCGCAAGCTAGCCAAGTGCTGAGTCAACTCACTGGCAAACAGGACGGCGGTTTGGCGGGAACTAATGCTGCTAGCATGTTCCAGTTTGGTAAAATGGGCGGCGGCACATAACTCTTATTATTTAATTCAATGGAATCTTTGATTTTTAACAAGACGATACTTTTGGGAATAATGCAATTGCGTATTAATATATATATATAGTGAAAAAGGTTCTAGCTGTATATGCCCTGGGTGAGCAGCTGGTACTGGTCGTATAGCCGCGTATATAAACTGCCGACGCTCTTTTGTATAAGCACATTATCCACAAACGCATCAATCTCTGACTCGCCCATGTGCAGCTGGAATCGCTGTCTCAATTGTAACGCCGTTGCTGGCCCAGAGTAGAAACATGGCAAGTTGGAGTCCCGCGCCATCATCTCCACCAGCACGATAATGCTCTCCGCGTTCTTTCTCAGCGATTTGAATGCGTCAATGAGTAAAGTGCGGAACAGCTCAAACATGGGCGAATCAACGCCACCCATCACGTCAACGTACTCCTGTGTGAGCTTGAACGGCGCCGCCTCGAACCCAAACCTGCCCGGAGAGTTGGAAAGCAAGAACCCAAAGTCAATGTGGATAATATGGCCATCGCTGTCGAGCAGGATATTACCATTGTGTCTGTCCTTGATTTGCAAAATGTAGCAAATGACCGACGACGCAGCGAGCGACCGCACAAAGGCGTTCTGCGCTTCAAAGTACCGCTCCGAGTCGACAGGGCCGAATTTCTGCTCGAAATGGTCTATGAGTGATGCAATGGCTCCCTTGGGGTTCTTGCCCGATTTGATCGAAGCTAGCGTGAGTGCCTTCTTGATCGAGTGGATCGATAGACCGTTTGTAATCGTTTCAACCAAGCCCGACGTATCGTTAGTAATCAAAATGCGCATCTCTTTAACCCACACATCGACTTCGCAATCTATCCATACTTTGCGGATAGCCAAGATGAGCTGGCATGCAAATGCTTCTTGTCGAAGGTCATCTCCGGTTTTGGCAATCACCGAAAACAGATCCCAATTCGCCAAATGACCATAGGGAGAGCTTCTTCGAATTCTCTCCTTTCGCAGTGTCCAGTCTTCACCGAGATTCGCAGCACTTGGATCATCTGACGATGACATACCAGCCGTTTTAAAATCGTTCTCTAGCTTCCTCTCACCAGCTTCGCCCTGGATGGAGTCGCCAAATATCGTATTGTGTTCCATCGACTGCATGCTTGCAATGATCTTATTTTTGATGTTTTCAATCTCGACCTTGGTGAGCTTGCCATTGCCGGCATCGAGCTGCGTCAGCATAATTGCCGCGGTTCGCATGTGCGTGGCGATATCTGTCACGTCTACTGCAGGCTGGCCAAGGGTCGGGGTATGCACAGGAGTGGACGGCCTGTAATGCGAAGAAAAGACCAAATCTGACGGTCTGGGCGAGCTTGGATTCTTCTGCTCGCGTTTGGACGATAGGCTCTGCACAGACGCCGACAATGTGTCGTGCTGATACGTTTCTCGTTTAGTCAATGGCATTGCCGATAAATCGCCCAAATCCTTCTCTTCAACCTCATTGTTTTCTAGCGTGTTTTCATCCACCACTTTGTTATCCGTCTTCTGATTATGCAAATATGCCAAGTCGAATATATATCGTCGTTCTGCTTCATCCTTCATTAACAGCTCCTTATTTACATCTGTTTCGGGATCAAAGTCCACATCATCATGCAAATACTCGATCAGCAGCAGGAAAGGTACCCGCTCTGCAGAGTTGAGCACCGTCGCTTCAGCAGGTGCTATTCTAACAATCCGATTCTGCTTCCCGTCAGTAGGCAATAACATAGGAATATCGACCTCTGCCGGCAGGTCTCTATTCAACAATGCCAATTCTGCTTTGAGCGCTGATAATCTCGCTTGTTTGGGCACCTGTAGTAGCCGTGATGATATAGCATGCAGGGCGTACACAAACTGGGTCTCGCACCTAAAGTAATTCGTTTTCAGCGCTTTGATCTTTTGCTGCTCAGTCATTGTGAGCAGTATATTGTGCTTGGTGACGATAGACACATTGGTCGTCGCTGCGGTCGATACAACAGACGTCTGTGAACTTATGGATGGCGCTGGTGAATGTCGGGCGGCATGCACGTTTGTCGATACATCAGGCAGAGAGGCTGTGCCATAGACGCCGTCCATGGATCTTACCCTGAGCATAGCTTCCTTGTCGAATTTTGACCCGGATTTTTCCGTATTGAGATCTGGTGTCGAATTGGATGCATCATTGTGGGCTGCAAGTGCCTTGCCTTTCAATTGGGACGCCGATTTTGATCTTAACAGCTTCGACGCCAAATGGAAAATATGAGATCGTTGCTTGCGTCCCTGAGATACGGCCAGAGGCTTGATAAATTCTCCAAGCTGCGGTACTCCAATGGCAGCAGCGATGGCGGAGCTCAGAATCAATGCAGGTTGTGTGTTCTCTCTCAGCGCATTGACCGGCGGCTCCCCGACATTGAATAGCAGATACTGGATACGGTTATATAATCTCTTGCAGACGTGGAATGCATAAGTCTCTGGCTCGTTCGACAGCTCTGCCAAATGGGCCTGCAGTTGCCAAAACACCAGCAGTGTGCAATGGGTCGAATCGTTGCACAGATCCAGCAGCAAATCCTCCAAAGCCATCGATTCCGTCTCCACGGTCACTTGCAATTGCACCAGCTGCGGGAGGAAAAACTCAATTTCCTGTTTAGGGTATTTGCGCAGCTTTTGGCACAGGTAGAAATGGATCCCCACATTACTCGCGTACTGCTCCAGGTAGGATATGCAGCGGAACATTGTAAAGTGAGGAGACTCTATGAACCGCAAGAGCCACGCATTGCCACCGCGGTCGTAGCTCTGCATTGCCATGACCCGTTTTTGATTCCTCTTGCGGTAGTGGTGGCTAGTCTGGTTTTGTGATTTATTGAAAGTCGGTTGGATTCGAAGGGGTTGTTCGGGTGTAGGAAGTGTTTGGGTGTGTGTACATGAGTACGTGTAAAATCACAGCGCGGCTCGACCTCACTCACCAGTGCGGCGTGGGGCGATGTTTGTAGTGCTAACTTGTTTCCTGGAGGATAATATCGCAATTGTGGCTTGTATTTCTGGATTGTGAATATTGGTATTTTTAATGGGATGCCCTGAAGTTTGCGAGCCTATGATTGGTATATTAGGCTTATGTATCAATGATACTTGTGAGGAGCTGTTGAGTCTGACAGTGGCAAGTCTATATGACACTGGCATTGTCCTTGGGTGTATGACACTATCATTTACTGGTCTTATTCTATTGCGAAAAATGTCAATGCTGTAGTCGAGAAAGTAGCCGGGCTCAAATCATGGGCCGCACGAGGCTCGCAGTAGCTCCCCGCATATTTCAACGATGAGGCAAACTTTTAAAGAGTCCATCGTTTGATACCAAGTCTTACAACGAAGAAGTTTGATTGAGTACCCTCTAGCTGAGCTTGGCTACAAGACGTCTGGATACTGGTGTGTTACGACATGATCCATGCCAGGAACCCAGCTGTTCTCTTTGTTAACTTTCTATCTAGGTACAGTACTGTAACCAGTACGCTGTGAAATGTCAACACTGCTGTCAGTACATAATTGTTACAAGCGCAGGTACCTCGAAAAGATCCGTAGGCTCGGATCAACACAGGGGGTGTATCTGATTCTGCCAAAGAGCTGCTTTGACGCCTGCATCCTGCACTTCCGGCCATCATTAATTAAAAGGAAAATGCCAAACTTTGAAGCTAATATCACTTCTATTGGACTTCGCAAAGCCATTCAAGTGCTTAAAAACGTGGATTCTGTTCGTCAGCTAGTAGTTCATACCTCTATTCAGCCAATCCTAGCTTCACTGATCTGATCCTTTGTTCTGACTGGCTCCACAATTATCGAGCAAGGATATGTATAGCTCATCTGATATATTATGTACTGGACATATTCAATCTACACTCGATTGAAACAGATTTTGCTTCACCAACGCGGCGGCTCAATCAACTTTTTAATTTTGCACGCCTGCGCCGGATCAAACACGCAGAATGGCAGCCGCTAGATGAACTGCAACTTAATGCATAATCTATTCCGCTTCCCGAACCAGGTTCGTTCAGATGTATTTGAAGAACACCAGCATCTGATGACGTTTCTTGTGTGTTAATGCCGAGTTCGCGTGTGCGACATTGACAAGGGTCAGGGATCTTTTTGTTCAGTAGATCTAGATGTCTCAGCTGCATCTCTTCACGCGTCAAAAAGCATCCAGTTCAATAAAGAGAAGCATCATATGTGGTCTGCTGCTCATGTCAAAAACGGAATAACCAGAAGTTGTACACCTCTTTGACAGGATGTGAATCCATGTCCCTTGAGTGGATGCAAGAAAGTAATATCGATCATAATATTCCCAGTTTGGCTGCAAAGGCGGAGTTCGAAAACGCGAAAATGACGCGTGCTTTTTTCCAGGCTCAAAAGTTGTCAAAAGTACACTAAGAAGCAAACGCCTTGCAGATCAAGGTTTGGACGTTCGAAATCATCTGGTAAAGCTCTTTCAAACGCCGCTTCGAAGCAGAACTGATGGGACCGTCCGCCGGTACTGCCGATCCATCGTTTTGGCCGTTTTCACCGTTTCAATGGATACTTCAAGCACGGGATCGAGATATGAGATATAATCTAGGATGGCTGTGTAATTGAGAATCCGTATCTTTAATCGGGCGATGAGCTGTTATGGACGTTTATTCAATTGCAGTATCTCGGATGAACAAGTACAGTTTTTTACGGCTGAGCGCATTTCAGGCATTGGATCTGCGCTAGGGATGAAGTGATCGACGAGAGACGCGTCTGTAGCCGAATCCAGAAAAATGGCTCGAAACTGGTGTCATGGCTAGTAGATTTGTATTGTATATCTACGGAATTCACGCACACACAGTATGAATTCTTTTTCCGATAAGAATTCCGTG
Organism: Blastobotrys indianensis; assembly: GCA_030558855.1. Taxonomy (NCBI): domain Eukaryota; kingdom Fungi; phylum Ascomycota; class Dipodascomycetes; order Dipodascales; family Trichomonascaceae; genus Blastobotrys; species Blastobotrys indianensis. Next base: position 382,792 of record JAKTQK010000007.1, on the reverse strand, counting down.
CAACTGTCCATGTTTGCACAAATTGGCAAACCTTTCATCGTCATCTTTGCGGACCACCGCGTTGGAAAGAACTGACACATAATGCCTTCGACGATCTCTAACCAACCCGTTTTCAAACCACGCTAGATAAGACAATTGGCATTTATTCACGAATTGCAAAATTGTCATAAAATTAATCCTATTTGCGGGGGGTGGACAGATTCATGCGAGCGTCAACTGACACTATTGTCTTTGGCATATCCCTGGCATTTCTGAGTCCACAGTTTAGTAGAACCCTTGTCAACTCGGAATTTCAACTGGAACCGGAAGAAGCCATTTCTTGAACGGGTACCGTAAATTCACAATTTTTTAGAGGAGTGCACCCACGATGAACGTCTAGCGGGAAACTAATCTATGAGATATAGGGGGCAGATACTCACTCCGAGCTGACACAATGGCGAGAAACGTATAGCAGATTTCTCCGACAACCGCGATTGCTTAATTGGATCCTAATAGCCTGAACTCGTAAATAGCGCAGACTGCAAATCCGATATTTACGGCATCGCACCCTCGAAAGGTAGAGGCGGGAACCTGGCTGCAGAGATCATTCACGGCTCTAACTATCACTCTACATATGATGATGGACAAAATTTCAAGAGCAGTGCAATTAGTTGCAATACGTATGGTTTACATGTATGCCACAGTTCCGCCTCTCTAAAACGGATACGGGAGTCAGCTCGTATGTGCAGGGTAGCTATTACAATCTGTTTCTCCTCATCAATCAGTACGGCAAATGCTGAGATCTTCAATTTTGGTAGATCGCCTATTCACATCGATCTTGAGAATTCGACTGCGCCAAACTCCGCTGCAAATATACCGGTACAAAATGCAACGGCGTATCGACTTTTTGCACACATAGCGGTAGCGGTACCGGACCAATTTGATGGACGCGTTAAAAGCGCACTGTTAATGGTGACCGGCCGATATTGCATATCAAACTTTTGCGGCCTAATTTTCAGTCATCTTGTCTCAAATAGTTTTACTCATCATCTTTTCGAATACTTTGCTTGTCCATAGCTGATAAAGTCTATATCAAACTACTGCTAAAGTATATCAATTCTGTGCAACTCCGCAAACACACGATATCGTCATCGGGTGTAAAGTTAAGTTTGTTGACCCTTTTTCATGCAAATGCAGGCGGATTGCAATAAGCTGGGTGGGTGCTAATATAGCCGCAGCGCTGTAACACTGACTTCTTTCGCCCCTGCTCCTGGGCGAAAAATACCCCGACGGAACTCGATCCAGATTGATGCTATGATCTACGCCTTTAAAGAGGGTATATGCCAGATCCCACCAACGGCTACGAGCATTCCATCCGAAGAAGACGTTCTTCGAGAAACGGTGAGCACTATATGAGTTTAGTCAAGACACATTGTGTAAAGTACACCATCAATGATAAACCATTCCTCTCTCTGTCTAAAAGAGGGTCGCATATAGATAAACACATGCACCATGCGAGGGCCCAGGTTCTTCTGATTGAAAGCGTAAGGGCGGACATCTTCACCACCCCCACCAGCACTGTACATCTTTGAACGAACACGACTCACCGATGATAATCACCAACACATGCTCTTAAATCCACCAGCCTTCAATCTCTCTATAGTATCGTACCAATATTCCATAGATAAAAATCCAATAAAATCCATAGAATCTATCCACCAGCCTTTCAGTTTAACTAGGTGCGCGCGCACGCCCACCATTGAACTCTATTGCAGCGGTGGCGCGGCGCAACGTGAAAAAATGATCCATCACAGTGACAGAGAGGCTTACGCAACGCTTGAAGGTGAGAAAAAAAAGGAGAAAAATCGTGTGCGCTGATACACACACGCACGGCTCGACCATTTAACTGCTCGGAGTCGGACTTTTTGATTGGGCCAAGGCCGCTCGGGTCTCACCACTGTCTAATGGAGGTTATCGTTGAGACACAGAGTCTTTTTTTCCCTACTAGTCTTCTCAAACGGCCGAGGTTCTTTACTGTTTGACACGAAACTTGCTGTACTGTACCACCGAGATATCCCCAGCGATCGTGTGCATGGAACTCCAGATGAACCACAAAACCAACACTCGAAAGCGGATGATTGACCAGGGGGCGGTCTTACAGTACAAACAGATTACCCATTTCTTTTACCTTGTCGATCTTGCCATCTTTTTTCCTGGCAATAAAAATAAAACCCGCGTTCTGCTTGCCCATTTCTTTTCGCACCTGCAGGCTGCTGCTTCTTGCTGGCTGGTGCACACACTCATGAAAAAAAGAAGAAACAACCGAGACCTTGTCTCAGCCAATGGGGCTTTAATCGCCATGTACCACTTTGCACACTTCCCTGTCGTACTAGCTGCTGCGAGGTGACCCCCTCGTATATAAAGCAGATCTAGTCTGCCGCTCTCTCCCTTCGAAGGTTTTTCTAAAGTTGAAGTAGTTGCTCTACCCTTGAACTCATTTCCTTTCCCTTTTCCTCCTCCGCTTCGACCCTTTTCAACAATATGGAAAGCAGAGACGTGTATGCGAACCCGTTCTCCGAGAACGACGTCTACGGGACTGCCACTGATGCTCCGCATAACGGCCAGATCCGCCATGAAAAGCTTGCCTCGACCTCCGACATTGTCGAGAAGGGCGTCAACTCTTCGACAGACTTTGATGAAGATGACCTCGAAGGCGGCCCAACCCAGGTCAAGCGACACCTCAAGGCACGACACGTTTCCATGATTTCCCTCGGTGGTACTATCGGTGCTGGTTTGTTCATCGGTACAGGCAGTTCGCTTATGAACGCTGGACCTGTAGGCGCTCTTATTTCCTTCTTGTTCATCGCAAGTATTACATACTCCATCGCCCAGTCTCTCGGTGAGATGACCACTTTCATTCCAATCACCGGTTCTTTCACTGCTTTCGGCTCCCGATTCGTTTCTCCCTCCTTTGGTGCGTCTGTAGGTTGGATGTACTGGTTCTCTTGGGCCATGACATTTGCCGTCGAGCTCAATGCCGCTGCTTTGGTCATCAACTACTGGACTGACGCGGTGCCAGTTGCTGGTTGGATCGCCATCTTCTTTGTGCTTTTGACCCTTACCAATTTGCTTGCTGTCAAGTACTACGGTGAAATCGAGTTCTGGGCTGCTGCAATCAAGGTCATTGCGATTGTCGGATGGCTCATCTACGCCCTTTGCATGGTCTGCGGTGCTGGCAAACAGGGCGCAGTTGGTTTCCGATACTGGAAGCACCCAGGTCCATTCGGCCCAGGCATTCTTGTATCCAGCCCTAGTGGTGGCAAGTTCCTCGGTTTCTTGTCCTCGCTCGTCAACTCTGCGTTCACTTATCAGGGTACCGAGCTGGTTGGTGTGACTGCTGGTGAAGCCTCCAACCCTCGACGACAGGTTCCAAGAGCTATCAACGCAGTGTTTTTCCGAATTCTCATCTTCTACATTCTGTCTGTTTTCTTCATGGGCATGCTTGTTCCATACACCGACAAACAGCTCTCTTCGACCGACACTTACATTGCCGCCTCTCCATTCGTCATTGCTATCATCAACTCCGGCACCAAGATTCTTCCATCCATCTTCAACGCCGTCATTCTCACAACTGTCCTCTCTGCTGGTAACTCCGATGTCTACATTGGCTCCCGAGTGCTTTATTCTCTTGCCTCCACCGGCGTTGCTCCACGATTCTTCATGAAGACTACAAAGGCTGGTGTGCCATTGATTGGTGTTCTTACTACCGCCGTTTTTGGTGCTCTCGCATTTATGGCTGTATCCTCTGGTGCAGACAATGTCTTCAACTGGTTCCTTAACATCTCCACCGTTGCTGGTATGATCGCATGGTGCTCCATCTCGCTTTCGCATTTGCGATTCCTCAAGGCTCTCAAGGCCCAGGGCTTTGACCGAAAGGGACTGCCATTCAACTCCATCTTGGCACCATACTACATTTGGTACGCGTTGATCTGTAACATTGTGATTGCCCTCATCCAGGGCTTTACATGCTTCTGGGACTTCAGCGCCAAGACCTTCTTGACCGCCTACGTTTCTATTTTCATCTTCATTTTCTTGTGGGCCGCCTTCCAGCTGCTCTTCCAATGCCCACTCTGGGTCAAGGCTGAAGATATCGATCTTGACTCTGGTCGACTGGAGGTCGAGCGGGTTGTGTGGGACGAGCCAGAACCAAAGAACATATGGGAGAAGGTATGGGCTCGAATTGCTTAAAGAACTCTTTTCGCATACCCCTCATTCTCTCTTGTCTAAAAAAAAAAGAAGTCCTTGCATTATTACATTTTTTTTTTGTTGTTATCAATTCCATTTTGGACCGTTTATTCTAACTAATGTTGTTTTCTTTCCTCAATTTCTAACCTGTGTTTGTGTATGTATATATAGAGTCGAAAATCAAAGAGTCTGTTGTACTGTTTTCGAAGTATGAATCCTGAGGAGTTGGTACATGAACTCTTACATATTATAGCTGCACAATGAAGATCTCCAGTGATGCGACGTTGTTTTGTTGAGAGCTGAATAATCTACGTGTGCTGCTCATTTGAACACAATCTGCTTATATGACATGGTCTTGTGAAATCTAAGAGATGCTTTGAAAGCAGGTTCATCTGGAAATGATCTCTGTGACGGAGGTACCTGCGCAAGTGCTGTATTCGTTTACCACTGTCGAATTTACACTTTCAGGAGGTTAGTGAAGACTACTTTAGTATCTGCACGAATTGTACATACTTCCAGCATTGCAGTGGACCAAATAATAACTAACAGAAGTTCCTAGCCCACAGAGCATCAGATGGCAATATTGGTGGGCACGGACCTTGCAGTGTTGTATCAGCCCCTGAATTATTAGTCGCGTTTTCAACCGTTGGCTGAAAGCACAAAACCGCACTTTGCAGAACCACTGCACAGCAAATAATAACATCAAACTGCTTAATTGAGCGTTTCGAGCTAAACGTAGACAGGTTCAAGCTATCAGTGGTAATCAGCAGCATGGCTGGCCATTGACACTATAGCATCTAGTTAGCGAACGGAGCGATTCTATGGTCCAAAACTATATTAATACTCCTCGTAATGGCACTTTATGATTATTATAACATCAGTTTGGCGTCCAGAACGACGTGGTTTGTTAGTACCTCTTGCGACCCTAACTGCCGCTAATACACAATGCTGAAAATGGCAATACTGAATTTGACCAAGCGCAAAGTCTCCACTTCTTCAATATTGTCTAATATAACACGCATTTAGATTAGGCCTACTGTATGATTGGTGGTCAAGTTCTTGTTTGTGATTTAGCACCGTCGTGCACTCTGTGACGACACCTCCCACTTGACACCACCAACATGGATGACGAGCTAGAGGCTATTCGGGCAGCGAGACTGCAATCGCTAAAGTCCAGCAATCAGCAGCAAGATGGAGACAAGGAAAGGTATGTGTACACATTCATCACACATAAACAAGTATTCTAACTAGCTGGTAGTAAAGAAGAGGAGATGCGGGCCACTGTCCTGTCACAGATCCTCACCTCAGAGGCCCGGGAACGGCTGGCAAGAATACGAATGGTTCGTGGTGATAGAGCCAAAGGGTAAGCAATACACATTATTCTAGCAAGATCTAACATCTCCCCTAGAATCGAGGAGATGCTCATAAGAATGGCGCGAGGCGGACAGATCCAGCAGAAGGTCACGGAACCAGAGCTGGTGTCTCTGCTCGACCAAATCTCACGACAGGAAGAGCGAGCGGGCGGCAAGACGAAGATCGTATTCGACAATCGACGAGACGCCGATTTTGACGACGATAACGAGCCAAAGAAGAACGCTGTGGATGATGACGATGATGATGACTTTTTTGATTAATTTTAGGTGTATATCTACTGTAATACGCTTCTCCCTCTGTAAGACACTCAATACCATTTCCCAAATTTTTTCTTCCCCATTCATCACCCATTTTTCCCCCACAAGCGAAAGCCAAACTAACTAAACAACAATGCCGCCACCACCACAGCAATTCGGAGGCCAGCCCAGTAACTTTGAAAAGTTCAAGATGGGCGCTATGATGGGTGTATGTGTACCTGACTTTTCCCCGAGACTTTTTGTGAACGTGTGAGCTAACTTTTATAATCTAGACCACCGTCGGCGCCGTGATTGGACTCATGTTTGGCGGTATCGCCTTGTTTCAACAGGGACCCGGTCCAAATGGTGTTATGCGAAGCCTGGGACAGTACATGATGGGCTCTGCTGCGACATTTGGCCTGTTCATGTCGATTGGTAGCGTGATTCGAAGCGAAGAGCGGACGCCACGACACCCTGCGGAATGGCAGGCCATGTATCGACGAGCAATCATTGAGAAACGACATTAGCCGGTTCTACATTTGGAATGTAAATAGTAATTTATGACTTTTTTTTCTATTTTCGATTTAAAGGGTGGACAGCGAGACGGCAATCTTGGAGATCGGAGCCAATTCTATATCGGTCACCCAAGCTACACGTGTATAGCAGCTGCTAGATTCGATTCAAAGTATGATAAGATGCAGATACTCGGTTTCTCAATCGTCGTAGTCGTGTTTTTCGTATCAATCCCACCATATAGCCGCATTAGCGAGCCGCACCCCGGAGGGCAGAGACAGACGACTTCTTTATTTCCAAGTTAAACAAAACTAGACTTCGCAATTCTGCAACTCGCACACATAGATGATAACGGTCAAAATTATTCAGTAGTTTTCGCTGTAGTAAAAAAACGTTGTACGGAAGTCGCTCTTTCCCAGCCACTCACGCCAGGCACGAGGGGTGCAACACTCTATCCCAAATCCCAGACATGGCCAGCCTCCCAGGTGAATCCCCCACACACCTTGTTCAACTTAGCAATCCACCAACATCTGTACCCACGAAATGAGATGAGTGAGGCCGTTAACTTTGTCAATTTCAACCAGGACTTCAGTTGCATTTCCGTGGGGTCCCGCACGGGCTACAAAATATACAACTGCGACCCCTTTGGAAAGTGCTTCTCCAAGAGTAAGTGTTATATATATATGGTAACGGCGCAGTGAGATTAACTTGAACCAATTTAGATGAAGGAGGTATCGGGATTGTAGAAATGCTATTTTGCACTTCGCTAGTGGCAGTAGTAGGCATGGGCGATCAACCAGCACTTTCGCCACGACGGCTTAAGATCATGAACACAAAGCGGCATTCGACGATATGCGAGCTGACCTTCCCTACGGCTGTGCTCAAAGTGATGCTCAACAGGCGCCGGCTAGTGGTACTGTTGGAAGAGCAAATATATGTGTACGATATCAGCAATATGAAGCTGCTCCATACGATTGAAACGTCGCCAAATGCTGCTGCTATATGTGCACTGTCCCCCAGTAGCGACAATTGCTATCTGGTGTACCCTTCCAGTGCCCCACAAATGTCGCTAAATGCCCCGCATGGGCCCAATAGTAACAGTTCTTCAACAGCAACGACAACTACAAGTCCGAGCAGAGCAGGGGAAGTTACGATTTTCGACGCGTTGACATTGCAACCAGTAAATGTTGTCGAGGCACATAAGAGCCCACTATCGGTACTGTCGCTCAATAGTGACGGGACATTGCTTGCCACTGCGTCAGATAAAGGAACTATTATCCGGATATTCTCGGTTCCTAATGGTACGAAGCTGTACCAGTTTAGAAGAGGCACGTACCCGTCGAAGGTCTTTTCTATCAACTTCAATCTTGCATCATCACTTTTGGCCGTGAGCTCCGCCACAGAGACTATTCACGTATTCAAGCTATCACGAGAAAACAAGACTAGCAATACGCCAAATAACATGCTGACGCCTGATGACGAGCCCAACGTGATGCCGCAGCTCTCAACATCGCCCGAGACGGGGTTGGATGCTTATATTGACTCTAAGCGGAACGGCGGAATGGCGGGCCTGATTAGGCGGTCAAGTCAGACGCTCGGCAGACAGGTGGCAGGTGCGGTAGGCGGGTACTTGCCCAATGCAGTAGCCGAAATGTGGGAGCCTAAAGAGCGAGATTTTGCGTTCATCAAGCTGCCTGCTGCGCCGGGGACAAAGAGCGTAGTGGCTATATCGAGCCTGAGTCAGAATATACTGGTCGTTACGGCGGAGGGCTATTTCTTCCAGTATGCTATTGATCTAGATAAAGGTGGCGAATGCGAATTGATCAAGCAGTATTCGCTTGACGACGATAGCATTTAAGTTTCTTTCTTTTAATCGATAGAATTATAAGTAACAATCATATTTCTTGCACTAACAATTGACATTTGTAAGGTCTGGTGATCCTTTGACCAATGTATTCAGGCAGCTTTGAACATTGATCATGTTATACACTTGGCTAACGGGCTAGTCACTAAGTTAGAGAGGTTGGTCAGTCAATCATGGGCATACAATTTCAAGGGCCTTAGCGAGAACAGGCGAGTACTCAACAGCAGCAATGTACGGGATTTCGTTGTGGAATGGGAACCAGCAATACTTGAGCAAGACCGAATGGGTAAACGATGCAACGGCAGTCTGGGCCAAGTCGCGCACACTCATGCTGGTAAATGACTTGGCGCATTTGAAATAGTATTCGAAATATAAATCAATGCCACTGTAATACAATGGGTCGCTGGCGATTTGTGAACTGAGATCCGTCAATGGCGGCCCGTGGCAGCTAGACCGCCCTTGGATCGGCAGCCCAGTGGCATTGGCGAATAGGCGGCAGAGCTGATTTTCCAATACTAGATTGCGATCACCGTTTATACTGGCATGGAAATTGATCCAGACGTGTCAGTTTTTTTAGTCTAGCGCATACACATACACAGTATCCATGTGACGGGTGGGGCACGGCTTTGAGCTCGCCGTCAGCAACGATTGGCGAATTGCAAGTTATCGAGCCTTGGAACCATAATAAAAGATTCGACGATACGTCTCTAAGTTTCAAAGCTTCTGTGTTGAGGGTGCATGCACACATGGAGAGTGAAAGTGATAAGTGTACTAACAGCCCACAAGATCTCGAGGGCGCCATATTTGTTTTCCAGCAACGCGGTAAAAAGGGTAAGAGACGAGTAGATGCACAGTTTCACTGTATTTGAAAATACCAAATAGAGCCCTTACATTAGTAGAAAGATAATATTTCATCGTATTTTGCCTGTCAAAACTGTACCGACGCCGCGCAAGCCGCATTCCACTAACGCCTTAAGACAATTACCCGGACTATTGGTAAACCCGCGGCACAACAGGAACGCACACATATATACACACAACAGAGGAGCGCACACACATTAGACAAATTGCCGAATAACTTTCCTTAGACATTTTTCATAACCCCACGCACCAGCCGTTTTTTTTTCTGCCTTCTATATCAAGCCATGGGGCAGGACCTCACACCGGATGTGGCTGCACTTTCGACCAAGCTTATTGAAGCGATCGATGCGCAGTCTTCTTTAGAGGACAGGATCCAGGCGATGCGCCGCGAGCTGGAGAGCCTTCGCCAGACTAATACTGATCTGACCACAAAACTGTCGACTGCGGTCGAGAAGACCGTCTTTGACGCAGAAGTGCAAAGGCGGCAACGGTCAGAGACCAAAAACACACAATTGCAAGGCGAAATCGACGAGCTGACTGGTAGTCTGTTCAACGAGGCTAACAAAATGGTCGCCGATGCTAAAAAGGACACTGCGGTATGGGCGAAGCGAAATAACCAACTGCAGCAGCAGCTCAAGGAGAAAGATACACTACTGGAGAACATGCAGCAGCAGCTGACGGGACTGAAGGCCGTGCTGCAAGATATGACCGAGGAGGAGCAAGCCAATGAAAAGCTAAGAGCAGCAAGCGTTGCAGACGATAGCCAGAGTCAACGAAGTGGAAACGAAAATACGGAAGATGACCAGCTCACTGCTATTTCTGCCGAGACGGAGTATTCCTTAGCTTCACCGGTGCGGCCGCTGGTCAGGCTTGATCTGCAAAACGTGTCCGAGTTTAGAAGCATTGCACAAAACATCAACCTTGTAAACTCTGTTCATCAGACACTATATGGACATGGACCAAAGAAATCCATTTCGTCCGAGAACGTGCTAAGTCCCAAGGCTACTAACAACAATAACAACAATAGCAATACCAATCTCAGCCCGGCTACTACGGGTAACTCCCTCGAGAAGACAACCAGCGGCGAATCACCTCTTTCAACGCCCAGACTGCATCTTAATTTCACCGGCGTCAACTCGCCAGCTTACCAGCCTCCGTCTCTCAAAGATTTCAAGTTCTTCAAGCGAGCACTTGCTGATGATATTGATCCGACGCTACGACTGGAGAACTCGCCGCATATCAGCTGGTACGCCAGAAGGAGCATCATGAGCTCTATTATCGAAGGCACGGCGGTGGTGGAGCCTATATCCGGGATCAACGAGGGATACAAGTTCAACGGCGGACAACTCACCAGTAGCACTAATAGCAGCGACGGCCATTTATATGCATACCCGCAAGGCGGACCACCAGTGGCGACGCGGCAGCCATGCAAATTCTGCGGAGAGTCTCGAAATAGCTCGTTGCTGTATGCTCGAATGCACAATTTGCGAATAGACAGGTCGAAAGAGCCCACGACTCCGGGCCATTCTGCATCGAACTCTGCATCGGGCACGTCGGCACTCGGCGTTGCCATCAACTTCAACAAGGCAAACAAAGAAGAGACGCCCACCGGTTATGCGCTCTGCTTCTATTGCTTGAACCGGGTGAGGTCCGTGTGCGACTTTGCACAGTTTATGCGTTCAATAAGAGACGGCGTATGGAAGGTTGAAGACGGCGACGCTGCCAGCCAATATAAAGCGTGGGATGAGTGTGTGCGGCTACGGGAACGAATGTTCTGGGCACGGATTGGCGGGTCGTTTGCTGGCAATGACCGAGAACGGGTTACTGCGACAAATTTGAATAGTCATTTGCATAAGAAATTTGTGCAAGATCTTCAGACTGAGAGCGAGCCACGGTCTTCCATGGACGGTACAGCAGACGACAATATCGTTGAAGAAGAGCGGGAAGCGGAAGAAGAGAGTACGCGACTCGAGGCCCAAGCCGATGCACAAGAACAAGAAGGCGAGAGTTCACAGAACGACCTTGAGTTCAAGGAATCTAGAGAGTTCCCTGAGACTCCAGATTTGCAAAAAAGCGAGTCACCTAAATTTCAACAACACGAAGAGCACGACGATGACAATTTAACGACCGAGAATACTACGAATGATGAACAAGAAAATGCGGGAAACCAATCTCCTACAGATGAAGCAGATGTTGAAGCAGCAGACAAGTCGAAAGAGGATGACACGACGGGGGACTTTGAAGACTCTGTAGAATACCAGAGCTTGCCCCACGAGTAACTGATTATATCTTTTTATCATATAATTTGCCATTAGAAACAAAGCATATGTACATGACAAGTGAAAACGCAAATCAGCTTTTGTGTCTGCTAATGCTCTAGCTGACTGTCAGATATACAAGCCAATACCGAGGCCCATTGAATACATATCCTAAGTACATCAGATTTAATCTAATCAAATCTGTCCATGCGTATATACATACAAAAAGGTTAACATGTTTATAAGCCTGTCCATGCTTTAATCGTTATCGATCCACATCCAGCCGCAGTACCCCTGAAGCCAATGCGCCCGCTCCTAAAAAACCCACACCTCCTCTCCCACCTCCTTTCCCCCCGCCCCTTACCTCCCTCTCTTCCCATTCCCCCACAAACTACAAAACCACAAACCGCATCACATCCATGAAGACAGCGTTGAGGGCAGTCGATAATCTGCGCTTGGACAACCCGATGTCGCTGCTCAGTCAGACGTATAGCGATGGCAGTGACGACTTACAGATAAATGCGTCACTGGCGAACAGCGAAGAGCTGCACTTTGAGCTGGCCTCGCGCAATCACATTACGCATCTCATGGACCGGCTCAAGTCTCAAACACCTTATATTCTATACTGCCGCAAACCATCACGACAAACGGACTGGCACTATTGCTTGTATAGATGTCGCCACTACGACTCGTCGAGAGCTGCAGCTCAGCAGGATATACCACATGTTCGATGTAACAGCCGGATAATTTTCCATGCCGACCCCAACACCCACAATGTCACTGGTTCGTGGCGATGGCAGCACACATGCCCATTCGCAACTTATACAACATTCAACTGGGCTCGCCAGCTGGTCCTGGAGACGGGCCAATTGAGGAATTGCGCTCCCGTAGCTAAACGGGTAGTAGCGTCGACTCCCCGTGCACCAGCGACGCCGATGCCGACGACAGCTACAGTGGAGCCTGTCGTTATTCACAAGCCAAAATCCACAACGTCATCAAAGCCATTGCCAAAAGGTGGAGAGCTTCAGTTCACTGTACCCGGTCGAGAAGCGGTTCCTGTGATAATTGAGGAGCTAGCGCCGTTGAATATTTGGTACATTCGGCGCAAACGGCGCCCTACTGCAAGTGACGAGTGGCAATATACGCTTTATCGATGCAGCCAATATGACAAGAAACGAACGCGATGCACGAGCTCAATGAGCTTTGTTTATACTGGCAACGGCCAAGTTACGATGCGATGGAGGTGGGCACATACTGGGCACGATGTGGAGTTCACCGAGCGAAATGCAAAGGACTTGATTGAATCGGCGGTGGTAAGGACTAGAATGCGACTTGAGAGCTGAGCCGCACCCAGCGTATTACTCTGGTGCGGCTGTGTGTGTGTGTGTGATTCGCCGACGAGATGCCGACGAAGATTCCGAACTAATTTGGAGACGGCTAGCGCCGTCGTGTTATTAGAGGGCGGAAAAACATGAGAGTACGGAAGGGGTCTTTTCGTTCCGTGAATTTTTTATTGGGGTTTTTTCCCTCATTCTCGGCTCTTTTGTTTTCGATTCCTGAGGTTTCGAAATGCCCTTTTTCCAGGTCTTCATAGTGTCGCCATGCGAGATTCCGTTGTTGTTGTGTGTTTTTTTAAGGCTACAGTGTCGAAGCTTTTTATGTCGCTGTTACTGCTTAATACTACCTACACCTTGAAGGCACGGGTCAGCACAATTAGGGTGGTGGTGGGCCACTAAGCCGTTTCGGACCAACACGGGCATCATGCAAGCGAATTTTTGTGTGTGAGACTGCGGGGAGCATGAACGATGCATGCAGTCTCGGCCGAGAAAGCCTGGAAGAGATGATGGAAAGTTCATCTGGAATTAAGTGATTGAACGCCCTTGATGAATTTAATTTTGTGATTTGAAAGTCTCGGGTTTTCGAGAGAAATTTTAAAGAAGATACTTGGATGGCGATATTGGAGTTTTTATTATTTGACTGGAGGTATTTAGTCGACGTTCGGCGATTCCAGAACCGAGGAGCGTTTACCCGAGGGAAGGAAGCCTAATGCTTCGCGAGAGCTACGTGCCATCTTCATATGGTCGACTATCTTCCATACTTATACCTTTTGTTTTATGTGAGCAAAGTTACTTGCTTGTTACTCTTGTTGTTATTCTTATTTTCCTTCTTAGCTTATCTTTATCTTCTGTTCCTTCCCCGGCAATTACCTATCTTTTTCTCTCACAACATGGCTATGCATATCCCTGGATTTTTTTTGAGCCAAAAGTCTAGAATATCAGGTGCTGCTGTGCTGCGGTCAATGCACCTTGAGTACAACGTTCAAAGGTTCCAAGGTCCGCTCGTGCGTCGGTTACACTAAATACTCTGACCCCAAGCACCTAATACCGACGCAGCGTTTGACTCTCTTGAACGCAATGGATGATTCAGTTCTGTGCTTCTAGCTTACGACTTGGGACGATTGAAGTTTTTGAGAGACTTGGATACAGTGAGGTAGCACTAATTTCAAGGGGATGATCTACCATCTACCATCGAAAAGATCGACCATTTATTCTTTTCTTTGGTGCAAATTAAAAGCTCCTTCGATCCAATATTCGGCGATAAAGTCCGTTCGGCAAGAGTTATTACGATTTTCGTTGTCCGATGAAAAGATGCCCCTAAGCACTCCATGGCCACCATCATTCTCGGTAACTTTTTTTTTTTATTTTTTTTTTTTTTCATCGTCGTTTTCGTCTTCTCAGACACTGCGGGGTGGAAAAGGTCTCGAACATTAGAGCAGAGCGGCGGCAGCACCAGAGGCTTGAGGGCCCCCCAGCGCCCGGATTAACACCGCGAAAACGAAAGCATTTTCATGTGGGCTTTTCTGCTCAAGCCGGTTGCCGGGGCGATCGCGAAGCGGAATATTTTCCCCACATTTTGACTTCCCTTTTGGTGCGATGGGAGTCTCTTGAATTATGAAGAATGGGGTATATGGGGGGTTACTCTAGAAAGTAGCGGGATTCGTCAAGTATGCAAAGGTACACTAGGGCTTGAGATGCTAGGTTCAAAGTTATGACCATTTTGGCCTTTAAGCTTTGAGCACGAGGGGAAGAGATACAGACGAAAAAACTTTATCTTGAGATAGCCAACTTGTCCGGCAGGGGTAGTCTGCTCAGCCGAGTCAGCCATTTGGCAATCAGGATACCGATTTCATATTAACTCGCCCACTTGTTGATGACAATATTTTGCGGCACGCACGGGGTGTCTTTTTTTATTATTATGATGCTTATTCAGAGACACAGTCGGCACCAGTCTTAGTGTACTAAAACTACAAACTGTGTGAACTCAGACGACCAAGAAAAAAAAGTCTGTTCCGGCGAATCGGCCCGCTACTTTTTTGTTTTCACAGTTGTACAATTGCACCGAAAATGACAGACGGCAGGGTGGCCAGTGGGTAAGTGGATCAAATGCAGCGGCAAACGCGCACTTGCCCTTTATTTTATCATTCTCGAAAAGCACGGATGATGAAAGGTGTTTGGCGCAAGCCAACTCATATTTGCAGAGTTTCGGAGATCAATCACGGTTTTGTTCGGTGTTGGAAAGCTGAGACGGGATCTCGGTGCGCGTGGGGGACGAACTACAGGAACCATCTCGATAAAGTTGGTTGGGCAACTTGCCGAGTTTTAAAGTACTTGATACGTACCGACTCTACGAATCTTCGACCAGATTATTTACGCTCGTTCCACTAGAAAGTAAGTTTTTTTTTTGCGTTGCCACTGCCACCAACAATAGAGCTAGTACACCCGAAAAGAACGAAAAAGGTCGTGGTGTGTGAGTGTGTGCCCCACCAATAATACCGCGCTCAGATCACTGAGATTTCCCCGGGCGGCACATGCAGCCTTACAGCAGCCTTACTCTGGTTCCGACAGATGAGGCCGTGTGATGTGTGTGTGTGTGTGTGATTTTTTTTTCTTCTGGCATGAAGGTGGTAATTCCGATGACAAAATAAATACCCCTTCCTGTCCCCATCTTTGTATCGTTTTCTCATTTTTGCTCTCTCTTTTTCTTTTCTTGGTCGACCTTTGAACTTCAATGACTTCGACAACCACAGCAGCATCGGCTTCTATCGCCACGGCTGCTAAGCTCGGTCCCCAGGCACCTACATCGATCGCAGCCATCAATATCCCGTTCTCCACACAGGACGTTCGGCCATCTACGAATATCGCTAGCAACCATGTCGTCGGCCCTACATCTCCACGTTCGGTAGTCACAGGTTCCGCTCCAACAACGGCCATTGGTGGAGGCATCAAGAAGAAAACATCGCCTTCCGGCACTGGTGTGCCTCCTAGAAAACGATCCAAAGTGTCTAGAGCATGCGACGAAGTAAGATAATTACACAAAATTTACGAAAAAGATAAACTAACTTTTGACTCTACTAGTGTCGCCGCAAAAAGGTATGTTCAACTAATACTTCTACTTTTGACGTTGCTTGTCAAAATTTTTTTTTCTTCCTTCCATGCTGCACCCCCAGGTTTTTCCTTTGCCCCGAGGCTAGTAATGAGAGAGTGTGTGTACACACTTTCCAATCCACAATCCCTGCCGAACCGCACTGAAAAAAAAAACTGGACCCATGTGCGGGGGGAGAGAGGAAATTGCTGGTGAGAGAGCGACGAGAAAAAAAGGAACTTGCACATGAGAAACCCATGTCTTGCTTTTTTGCTGCTTCCTTTAGCGTCTCCACCCCACGGCTGCTCCTCACTCTGCTTTTCCCCGAAAATCTTTCGGAGCGTAGTTGTGCGTTTTGGTGCATTTATCCGGGGGGCCAGCGGCAGGAACCTTTGACGTGGTGAAAGACAAGAAAGAGAAAACAAAAAAAGAGCATATGCTAATCAGTTTAGATTCGCTGCGACGCTTCGGCCGAAGAGGATCCGCAGTGCACGTCGTGCCGCCGAGCAGGCGAAAAGTGCTCCTTTTCGCGAATTCCCATGAAGCGAGGTCCTTCCAAGCGGCCACGGTGGGACCATGAACATAGTCCCTCAGACGACAAGCGCATTCAGGGCACCTCCGAGTTTGTGTTGACCCAGCCCGCGCATCTTTCAACGACCAGTAGTAGTTCCGCGGCGGGCTTGCCGACCAATACCCCGAATCCCACCACCATCAGTTCCACTACCAATTCGAGTAACAACACCACGCAGCATTTCAACCGGTTGCCGTCCATCGACACATTGACGAGCCCCCAGATCCCGTCGTCATTACACGATACGAGCCCCAAATCTTGGCCACGCGACCCGTCGCCAATCCAAAGGGCGGCATCTATTTCGTCTGCTGCCGCTGTTGCCCCGCGCTATTCTCAGCACCAACATCACCACCAGTACCGACATCCGTCTGTGTCTAGTGATAGCGGCGGGTCCACTGGCGGCGGCGCCGAGATGAAGCGATATTCAGAGCCAGACGAGCCTGGCTGGGACGACCGATGCATTGATTCGTATTTCCAGATGGTCCACCCGGGGTTGCCCATTCTTCCCTCCAGCAAAGTCCGCCTCAGATCGCGACTCTCGAGCTGCTCAAATCCCACATTGCGGTATACTTTGCTCTGTGGGGTGAACGGTTTGGTCAAGCGTGATGCGGAGAGCAGGGCGCAGATCTTGCAGGGCGTTCTGCAAGTGTTTGGAAGTGCCACCAGCACGCTCGATAACCAGTCCAGGATTTTGTATTTGACCACTTTGATCCTACTGTTTTTGCAAACTGGCGAATCGATGTGGCTTGGCTCAGCCGTGTCGCTGTCTTACGACATGTTATTGCATTTGCCGGCCGCTGCTGCTGCTGCTGCTCCTTCTAGCACTGGTACTCCTCAGACATCGGTCCGAGATCCTGAGGACGATGCCAACCTCAGCAGACGGCTCTTTTTAGTATTGGTGATTCTAGACCGCTTGCATGCATCTCTGAAAGGTACTCCAGTGCTCATCCCAGATGAGGCAATCAATCTCGATGCGGAGCGAGATTCGGTGTGCTTCGGTTCAATGACAGGCGTGCAAATTGTCAGGCTCTGTATCATTCTGGGCCACGGCTCAAGGTTCTCCACTTCTTCATCTCCAGCAGGTCTTTTCCAGGAGCTGGAGCAGGCATATCAAACTATCGAGTCAATGTGGGATACTACTCCAATTCTCAAGGCCGTTTACTACTTGGTATTGGTAAGGTTTGACTGGATCTCGATCCAAACTCGACCAGCAGATAAACGCCAGGTTTTGGCAAATACACTGAATGATGCTGCTGTATTGACTACTTTACTTGAGAGCCCTCTTATTTCGGTGTCACCATTAATTGGATATTTTGTGCCCCCACTGGTGTCGACTTTGCTCGATATTGCCCAGCATCACCACTTGCCCATTAATTCGGAAGACAGCGATGCGGCGCTCACATTGCAGTTCCGCAGCCAGCTTGAGTTTCTCGACTCGCTCATTCAACGTCGGTTCCCAGACTATGAATCTCTACGTCGAGAAGTCGCTCACGTGCGAATGTCCATGCACCATCACCACCTGCCACAGCAGTACCAACCACAACAACAACAACCACAGCAGCATAATCACCACCACAAACCCCATCAGCATCCTTCGCCAAACTCCAAGCTTGAAGGTTTGGCTGCAGTAGCTCACGCTCATGCCACGTCAAATCCATTGCGAACTTGAGAGCACAATTGATTTAACTATTCAGACTATTACAGTCCTCAGCTCACTAACCCCACCCACACCACATTTTTATTTTGCTTATTTATCTCCTAAATGATATATCAGATATATATTCCTTTAGTTTTTATACAATGATCCCCCCAGATATGAACACCCTGCAGTAGAGCGAAAGCAGAGTTGCATGTCTCACACCCCAACGGTCCCCGCACACTGAGAAAAATCCTGCTGCTGCCTGCACTTTTGCTTTGGGGGGCTGCGCTGCTCCAAGCTGCGCATACTCACACTGCCTCTCGCACACACTTCCAAAACCTCCAAATCTTTCTCCACTCTCTCGTATTCTCACAATCTCACTCTCTGCTTCCTTCAGTTAGAAACTTGCAATGTTTATCCTACCACCGCCACCGAGAAGTTCGGTGTACTACCCGCCTGGGGCAGGGTACAGAGATGGTGCGATGCTGGAGGCGACCAATACGCTCACCCAGTTCGACTCGTCCTCAATACAAGTGTTCACGGCGCCCGAAGGTGTATGGAGCCCTAAGGAGTGCCTCTACCTGGCAACGCCGCTGCCTCACCCGTCCGATCCTCCACCCGCTGTCGTCAATCCGCTAGCACCGACTCATACACTACCGTCGACCCATTCCAACGGCCTGCGACTATCGGTGACTGACCTGGGCTCTGCAAACAGCCACCTACTTACCAACGGTGGTGGGGGGTCGCAGAAGAGGCGCCAAATGAGCACCGCTAGCAACAAGAGCTTTGGCGGCTGGTCGAATGTGTTCAAAAAAGGTGATGAAGATGCTAATGGCGAGGAGCTGACGCTGAGCACCAGTGCTCCGCTGCCGAGTGGGTTTGGTCGCAAGGATTCGCTTGCAAACGGCGCCAATGGCAGCGGTGGTGCGGGGGGCGACGCACGACGCAAGAAGCCTAAGAGTTCGCTTACGAAGAACAACTCGAGCTTTATTTCGCGGTCAGTCATCCATGATGGCATGCACAAACGACTGGCGGAGCGAGTGGCGACGGAGTTTACGTTTTTCACCAATGTGGGGAGAAGCTTATCGTGGATGGACCTTGCGCCAGCTTCCAAGCAAATGCGACAGGAGCCGTTGATCAAGATTCTGTTCACCAAGAGCCACCCGCTGTGTCACGATATCAATTTCGTCACCAAAGGTATATCCAATCTGGATGTTATCATTGGCATGTCTAGCGGCGATGTTATTTGGATCGACTGCTACTCGTCCAAGTACAATCGACTGAACAAAAACGGCGACGTGACGAGATCTGCAGTCACGGATATTCGATGGGTGCCCGGTTCTGAGAATTTGTTTGTCACTGCACATGCTGATGGGTCCATTTGTATTTTCGATAAAGATCGAGACGATGGCGGGTTCCATGCTCAGGGGCTCAACAAGCATCAAGATCCTAAATCCACTGATGTATTCCGAATCATCAAATCGTTGAGTTCGCCTCCATTAATGGGAATACAGGGCAAGAATACCAGTCCTGCCAATCCATTGGCAGTTTATAAAGTATCAAATGCCCCGATTACCAATATCAAATTTTCTCCAGACAGCAACATTCTTGCCATCACCAACAAGGATGGGTACTTGCGATTGCTGAACTTGGGAAGCGAGCAACTAGCTGATATCTTCCCATCGTATTATGGAGGGTTTTTGTGCTGCTCATGGAGTCCAGACGGCAAGTATCTTGCCACTGGCGGTGAGGACGATATGGTGTGTATCTGGTCCATGTCTGAAGATTCAGGCCCACCAAAGCTGTTTGTCAGATTGCAAGGCCACACCTCGTGGGTTCGAGGTGTAGAATGGGACCCCTGGGCAAGCGACGAAACCAACTACCGACTAGCATCGGTTGGCGACGACGGCAAAGTGCTGTTTTGGGATTTCTCTCCAAAGACATTGAATCGACCAAAAGCGCAACAGCACAAGCGAATGCACTCGGTCAGCTCCGCAGTGCCACCTGATGCCATTGTCGAGCACAACGCTACTGAGCTAGAGAGCGGTAAAGCCGTGCTGCACCGGTTTGTATCATTAGGCAAGACCCCGGTCATTTTGCCAGTCGTTTCCAAGAGCGTGAAGATGGAAAACAGGGAGGGCGAGGGATTGAGTGACTTGCGGTTCTTGGAGAACAGGCTTATCGTGAGCGGCAAAGATGGCAGAATCTGGATATGGGATCGTCCTCCAGTGCATGGCTCGACTGCTACTAACTAACCCCCATTTTACTAACAAACGCATGATGAAAATGTATGTCAATAATTCTTGTTGTACAACCACTTCTTTTTTTTTGTTTTTGAAACTTTTATTATTATTCGGCGCAGGACAAATGTCTATTTCACATATATAGAACTGTTTGTGTACTTGTTATTTTTTTATTCCAATTCCTTTCTTGTAACTTGAAACTCCGGTCAACGGCTTTTTTGGTTTCCCCACATTCGTTAGGGATGACGTTCAGGTTACGTAATCGGACCGCAAAGTCTTTGTCCGCCCCTGTGAATAGGATGATAGACGGTGGGAACTGCTGTTTGCAGTAATAATTTGTGTTCAAGACCTGCGAGGTCTTTGGGATTCACATGACCCTTGGGCTGGCAGTAACAGACATTTGTCTTGAGGTGTTTTCTGGCGGTTGGCGGCTTCCTTTTGAGACCCGTTGACAGCGGTTGCAACGGTTTTTTGTATCGTTATGTACGCCGCATCGTCTAGATAAGGGCTTTTGGTAGGAAAAAAGGTGATTACTTGAAGGGATCTTGAGAAGAATTCATCACTGAGAGACGCAGGAATTCTTTTTATATTTGCTGCCCTGATCGTCCCGCAATGTGTGGGGGAAACAGCGAGGGTGCGGAAGACGATCGATGTGAATTTCACATAACTGGATCAGATGCTTGCTGGAACAGGTATTCAAGATTCAGAAACATTGAGAGATTCTCATATGACCCACCGTTGATGTATTTTTTTTGACGTAGATCCTGGAGTATATAAAAGCTGGGATGGGTCCTGGAATTGTTAGAACTGGTAGACCAACCAAGATGAAGTTCACACAGTCGCTCAAGAACGTCTTCTCTCGAGACCACGACCATCACGACCACGACCACATTAAGAGCCACGCCGGCGGCACCGAGCGGGCTGAGGTCAAGGGTCTCGCTGAGCATATGCGTGCCACCGAGGACACGGATAGTTCGGTGCTCGATACTGTCAATTTTGATGGCACCCAGCCTGCTGCCAGAGCAGAAATGGAGCATGAACCCATGGACCGAGTCGACGACTCGATGAAGATGGCCAAGTAGTAATATTGGGGGTTTTTTTTCACTTTTGATAATTTTTTAATAATTTTTATTTGGATCAATACATTATAATTACCTCTTTCATTACAGCGATATCAAAGTATCCATTCGCCAGTATTTGGGCAATGCGTTTATGTATATTTATGTGCAGATTAAGCAAACAGATTGGCGACTCTTATCGTTGGATGTACGGCTGAAACCGGATTGATTAAAAACGTGCTACAGTACACTACAATGGCAAGATATTTGGCAATGGGCCGACTGGAGTGATTCCGAATGGATTGATCTTCTTGTGGCTCTGAGTGTAATGGTCCTTGATATGCTTAAAGTTAGTAGTATCGTGGAACGCCGCGTTGTTCCAGTACAAGTTTCGCAGCCATTTGTTAATGTGCGGGTAACCCGACCGGATATCTCTGATATTGCACTTGAAATGCTGCACATAAACAGGGTCGAATCGCACAATGGTAGGGTACAATCTCAGGTCGGCCTCGGTGAGTTCTTTGCCAAGCAAGTAGTCGCCCTCAGACTGCTCGAGGATTTTTTCCACCCGGTCGAGACTTTCAAACAGCTTGGTGACATTCTTCTCATACGCAACTTGAGTCTGAGCAAACCCGCTCTTGTAAACGCCGTTATTGATCGTGTCGTAGATCCATTCATTCAATTCGTCAATCTGGGCACGGTCCTTCTCTTGGTACAGATTAAGCGCCTTCTTCTCCGGGTCGTCAATGAGCTCATTGAACTCAGTATACAAAAATCGGATAATGTCCGAGCTCTCATTATTCACAATCTGACCCGTCTTCTTATCCCACAGCGTCGGCACAGTGACTCGCAAACTATAATCCGGATCGCACCGCTTGTAAATCTCCATCAGTCGCGACGAGCCATTCACAGTGTCCGGGAACTCGTCCGTAAACTTCCATCCGCCTTCATCCAGGAACGGGTCGACCACATCAACACTGATAATGTCCTCCAGCCCCTTGAGCTTGCGTGTAATCAACGTCCGGTGCGCCCACGGACAAGCGTACGACACATACAAGTGGTACCTGCCCTTTTCAGGCGGGAACTCCGCACCGGGGCTGGCGGAGATGTGGTTTCGAAACCCTGACGTTTGTCGGACAAACTCGCCGTTCTTGATATGCGACTGTGAAGTCATGATGATGGTGCTGTTCTTGAATGTCAATCTCGTGGTGGTAGACAATGCCCTTTTGAAGATGTTCATTGCCCTTTATACTTCCCGCCAAGGATATGCAGCCACTCAAACGCTTATAAACACATTACTTAGTGCTGACTGAGGCGCGCGCGGCGTCCCACAAATTGGGTGCACGGAGCTCCCACGCGTGGAGTTGCACGACGCACGGCTGAAGACTATTTTCATGGAGTACAAAAACTCGCATATACGGCATGTTTCTATTACAAATATATCTATATATAAGAGTTTAGTTCAAAAGGTGCGTGGCAGACTCGGCTAGTGACGATATGTAAACGTCGTACTTGGCCGCAGCCTCAGTGTACTCTTGCAGTGCGACAATCAAGTCCTCAACTTGCGGGTTGGATGTACGGCTGAACCAATAATGATTTTTAAACAACGTATTTAACACTACAATGGCAAGATATCTGGCAATGGGCCGACTGGAGTGATTCCGAATGGATTGATCTTCTTGTGGCTCCGGGTATAATGTTCCTTGATCTGCTTCAAGTCAGTAGTATCGTGGAACGCCGCGTTGTTCCAGTACAAGTTTCGCAGCCACTTGTTAATGTGCGGGTAACCAGACCGGATATCTCTGATATTGCACTTGAAATGCTGCACATAAACAGGGTCGAATCGCACAATGGTAGGGTACAATCTCAGGTCGGCCTCGGTGAGTTCTTTGCCAAGCAAGTAGTCGCCCTCAGACTGCTCGAGGATTTTTTCCACCCGGTCGAGACTCTCAAACAGCTTGATGACACTCTTCTCATAAGCACTTTGACTTTCAGCAAACCCGCTCTTGTAAACGCCGTTATTGATCGTGTCGTAGATCCATTCATTCAATTCGTCAATCTGTGCGCGGTCCTTCTCTTGGTACAGATTAAGCGCCTTCTTCTCCGGGTCGTCGATAAGCTCATTGAACTCAGTATACAAAAATCGAATAATATCCGAGCTCTCATTGTTCAAAATTTGACCCGTCTTCTTGTCCCACAGCGTCGGCACAGTGGCTCGCAAATTATAGTCCGGGTCGCACCGCTTGTAGAGCTCCATCAGTCGCGACGCGCCATTCACAGTGTCCGGGAACTCGTCTGTAAACTTCCATCCACCTCCGTCTTCATCCAGGATCGGGTCGACCACATCGACACTGATAATGTCCTCCAGCCCCTTCAGCTTGCGTGTAATCAACGTCCGGTGCGCCCACGGACAAGAGTACGACACGTACAAGTGGTACCGGCCCTTTTCAGGTGGGAACTCCGCACCTGGGCTGGCGGAGATGTGGTTTCGAAACCCCGACGTTTGACGGATGAACTCGCCGTTCTTGATATGCGGCTGCGGAGTCATGGTGCTGTTCTTGAATGCCAGTCTCGTGGTGGTGGACAATGTCCTTTTAAAGATGTTCATTGCCCTTTATACTTCCCGCCCCAAGGATATGCAGCCACTTTTAACAAAAATTACACTTGGCTTACTGTACTCAAACGCTTATAAACACATTACTTAGTGCTGACTGAGGCGCGTGCGGCGTCCGCGGCGTCCCACAAATTACGGAGCTCCCGCGCGTGGAGTTGTACGACGTACGGCTGAAGACTGGTTTCATCGAGTACAAAAACTCGCATATACGGGCATGTTCTATTACTAATATATCTAAATATAAGAGTTTATTTCAAAAGGTGCGTGGCAGACTCGACTGCGGATTTAGTGATGGCAACCCATTTCAAAAGCCGGATCTCGTCATTGTCCTCAATGGCCTCAGTGATGCCCGGAAGCAGCTCGCCGGCGTAGCCAGTGTACCGGCCTGGAGCAAATACGATATGCTTGAACCACTCCCGGTCGTCCAACCCTTCGTGGTGCAAGAAGAGCCGCTCGAGTCGGAATAGCTTCGTGTTGGCGACCTTGATCTTGACCAATAGTTCAATCTTCTTGTGAAGCTTGAACCACGGAGTATGGGTGTGCCACTGCTCGGCTAGTGACGATGTGTAAACGTCGTACTTGGCCGCAGCCTCAGTGTACTCTTGCAGTGCGACGATCAAGTCCTCAACTTGCGGGCCAGCAATATGTTTAAACGCCTGAGCAGGCTCAATCTTCTTCAAATAGTCGATCAAAGAACTGCCGTACTCTTCAGTCTTGAATGCTACCACTTCTTCCTCGGCTAGCGTCAACGCTGTCAAGCCCCACAGTCTAGCGGCCGCCTCGTGGATCTTCCAGTCATGGTCGACGAAGTTGTCAATCCAGTGGAACGAGTCGTAATTGGAGTGATAGTGATACACGGCCTTGCTGCCAGAAAATCCAAAATCAATCGACGGAACACCCAAATGGTCCAAAAACACCGTGTAGTCCGAGCCAGAGCCCAAGTTGCTGATTCTGGCACCACTAGAACTGTTCCAGTAAGAATACAAACTATCGTGCTTTTCAGCGTCCACTGGCGAAGCAACTCGTTTCGCAGCAGATCGGAGAATGTTATTAAGGTAAGGAGACGCACTGGCGCTGAACCGGTTTCCAGAGCACGCAACATCAACGTTCAAATAAGCTAGTACGTTGCTGTGAATGTACTTGGCATGGTCTTCACCCCATTCTGTCGAGCCCAACAGGCCATACTCCTCACCGTCCCACGACGCAAGGATAATAGTTCGTGTGGGCTTCCAGCCTTTCTTCTTCAGCTCGCCAAATGCCTTGGCGAGCTCAATTAACACTGCAGATCCAGAATTCGGATCGCCCGCACCGCCAGCAATCCATGAATCCCGATGGTTACCTAGTACAATAGCCTCGGATGAAATAATACCATCAATTTTGCCAATGACGTTGTAAATCGGCCGAATATCATAGTCTTGGAGATTGAAGACATTGACTTCCAACTCTGAGGGACCAACAGAGTAATCAAACTCTTCGAGTTCGCCTGCCCATCCCTTGCCCAGCTCCTCAGCACTCAATCCTTTACCGTTCAATTGCTTCAAAATGGGCAACGCATCCTTGTAAGAAATTGGGATACTTGGAATGCTAGGGATGAATTTTTCGGGCCGCTGCCGTTCAACGTCGCCTTTACTTGGGTAGCCAGGTGTTGTTGGATCACCGGGACCATAAGACAGGAATTGCACAGATCCCCGCTGAACAGAACTTGGGTTTCGAGCCGGACCATCGGGGTACGCTTTATAACCATTCTTCTCAGTGATACCGCCATCTTCTGCCGGGTCGGAATAGATCAATACTGCAGCAGCACCAAGATCTTGAGCAAACTTGACTTTCAGTCCTCGGAAAATACCTCCGTATCGTACAATAACAACTTTATCCTTGAAATCGACGCCCTTGGACACGAGTAAATCGTAGTCCTGCTTTCGGCCCAAATTAGCATACAAAAACTTGCCAGTGACATTGCCGCTGGCACTGTATCCGTGAAAGGTTGGAACTAATTGGTCATCCGGCAAATTAGATGTGGGGTCCTCTTCGAGCTTATCTTCTACCAGCGATGCTTCAAACTTGACCGAACCGTCCTTGTTTAACAGTTTAACTGCATGGTCAACAGGCTGGTTCAAGTAAACATCGTACTTGACAATTTCGCTCTTGAACCCAGCGTCCTCCCATTGCTGTCGAGTCCATTCTGCCAACTCCACATTCTCGCCGGCAAGGTGGCGTTCGGCAGTGTACTTCTTGGAGTAGTCCCGGATGCGCTGCGGGTCAATGGCTTCGAACAAAGTGCGCTCAAGCTCGGCCTGTGTGAGCCGTTCGTTATGCAGTCGTCGCCAGTCCCTGCTGAGCGATGTTCGCGGAAGCATGATCAGCCCATAAATAAACAGTACTGATATGCCAAACGTGACAAATGCGGCGAATCGCTTCCACGTTCCCTGCCGATGTGAACGCTTCTTCCCATAGTCACCGCCATCAATCAGAGGCTGCTGCTCTGGGTCGTTGTGCGCCATGCTGGTGGTGTTAGTGGTGATGGCTGTGTTGTCTGATGAGGATGATGCGTCCAGGGACTGCTCTGTGTTATATACCTGTGAAGCAGGATTCGTCATTGTTTCGTTATCGATGACCATTCGATGCACACGGCGCTTTTGCCGGACTCCGTATGCGGGGGAAAATAAAGACTGGGAAAGATTGATGAGATCAACTGTGTGGCTTCGGGATCAAATGGGTATATAGTTTATTCGGTCTTATTGGTTCAATTAATTTCGCACCCCGTAGTGATCAAGCTGCGTTTCAATCTGAAGCATCAAGTGCCTCTTCAACAGCTTCGATAACAGTCGATGGCACTGTTTTGGGACATTTGCTTGTTGGGAGTCAGCCTGTCTCATAGTCATAGTAGCCGGTGCTCGGATCAAGTACTTCTTCCAATTCAACAGATCAAGAAGTCACTTAAGTACTTTATCATTAATCAATTATGGTTACTGACGACAGTATTCATTTCAAAGACTTGAATGATCGAATTAGCTTCTTCGGTATCCAGAAAAGTATGGCGTCTTAAATTTCGTGGCCACTATTCTGACTGGCGATGAAAGGTGTATGTAAGATTCTCATATCATAAAAATATCATTCGAATGCTATAAATTACAAGATCACATTAATTAATTTTTTTTTCTTTCCCTTATCCTTAAAAGTTCCAATCTATTTTACTCTCGGACAATGACAGAAGCGGCACCCATACCGGAACCAATGCACATGGAAGTGACACCAATCTTCTTGCCAGTTCGCTTCAACTCGGTCAACAATGTAGAGACCTGTCGAGCACCAGTGGCACCCAATGGGTGACCGAAAGCAATGGCACCACCCTTAGGATTGACCTTGCTTTCTGGAATGTTGGCAGCCTGAAGGGACTGCAAGACCTGGGAGGCGAATGCCTCGTTGATCTCGAAAATGTCGACATCATCGTTGCTCAAGCCCAAGTCCTTGAGCACAGCTGGAACAGCAACACCTGGTCCAATTCCCATAATCTCTGGTGGAACACCAACCACTCGGCAGTGGACAAACTTACCAATGATTGGCTGGCCAAGCTTCTCGGCGACAGATCGTCGCATCAAAACGACAGCGGCAGCACCGTCGGTGATCTGGGATGCATTACCAGCGTGGGTGGAGCCGGTCTTCTTGAAGGCAGGCTTGATCTTGCCGAGAGACTCAGCAGTGACACCTCGTCGAATGCCATCATCCTTGTTGACAATAACCTCCTTGGCATTGTCATCAGCGTCCAAGACGGTGGTCTTGAGTGGAATGATCTCCTCATCGAAAAGACCAGCATCCTGAGCCTTGGCGGCCTTCTGGTAAGAAGAGGCGGCAAATCGGTCCTGCTCCTCTCGGCTAACATTGTACTTGGTAGCAACATTCTCGGAGGTGAAACCCATAGGAATCAAACACTTGGAGGCCTCAGCGTGCTTCTGGAAAGACTCTGGGAACTGAGCCTGTGACTTTGGTCCGTAGTTCTGCGACATGGCTTCAACACCACCACCAATACCGATATCAATCTGGCCAGCGGTGATCTTGTTGGCGATATCATTGACGGCCATCAAACCAGAAGAGCACTGTCGGTTGATAGCGACGAATGGAACCGAAGCTGGGATGCCGGCATAAAGCGCGGCAGCTCGGTGCTCGTTGGCGCCTGCACCTGCATTGAGAACGTTACCGAAGGCAATGTCACCAATGAGCTTAGGGTCAAGCTTGGTCTTCTCCAAAATACCAGAAAGCAAGCCGGCGACCAACTCACCAGAGCTGGTATCCTTGAAGGCACCCTTACCACCCTTGGTCAATGCAGTTCGGTAAGCGGCGGTGATCACAACATCGTCTGGGTGCTTCTCGAGAATCTTGGAGGCCGCAGAGGCGGAAGTGTTGTTTGGCTGAAGCTGAGATGAAAGGTTGGCCAGTCGCTCCATTGTTATTATTTGTATTTATGTGTTTGTGTGGGGATGTGTAAGTTGTGCAAAGAAGAGGAGGGAATCCGGGGCGAATTTATATCAGATCCGGCAAGCTTACAAGTGTGTGGGGAAACAAGAAAACGAAGGGACAGCCCGAGCTGGCAGTGAGAGCGCTTGAATTTCATGTGGTGCACAGTGCCGAGGTATGGGGCCACGCACTTTTGTGTAAGCGGGTTACTACGGCAACCGGAACAAAAAAAGTCCACCAGAAGATTTCACAAGCCGCGGCCCTCGCCACCTGAGAGGAGCGATGATGTCCCAACCGGTCGCCAGGGCAAGTCTTCTGCGCGAGCCGCGCCGCGCCGGGGGTGGCTTTGTGGCGCGCTGCTGCTTAGAAAGGGGGAAATCATATGGTTGTTGAATCAATTGATATTTGTAATGTACACACACTACATGTGATATGCCAAGGCGGGCAGTCTTATTTTAGTGATTATATCGGTGGCGTTTGCTAAATATGCATCTTCGCTCACAATAAATGGTCATGGTTATTCATGTATGCTGGTGATTCCAAGTTACACGTCAAAAAAGAACGCCGTGCGGTCGGGCTAGCGAGTCTTGATGACGCAGCAACACTCACGCTCGACTAGTTACTTAAGCACGAAAATTTGGCTTCGAATGGATTGAAATCACCAACCCTACACACCATGGCAGAAACCACAACTACTACTCGGCCGGCTGCAGAATCCAGTTCTGGTAACAGGAACACCAGCAATAGCAGTAATAATAATAATAGTCGTCGGCGACGAAACCGTGGCGGTGACAGTAACGCGAAGAAGAACGCTTCGGCTGACGCACCAACTCCACAACATGGTGAGCCTTCGACGTCTTCGGCCTCTCAAACGTCACATCGTCCTTCACGCCCTCCTGTGAGAAAGCCTGTAGGACGTCCAAATCCAAAGAATCAAGAGAAACTGGGCAAGCGTCAGATAGAGATCAATCAGTTGAAACGTGGCTACCCCGATTTAGTCGAGTCTGAAAATGGTCTAGCCTATTTGATCAAGCTCAGACCAAGTGATCCCGACTTTCCTTTCGACATTGAAGTATTGAGATTCAACATGTTTGTTCCCAAGGACTATCCTCAGAGTTCGCCTTATATCGCAATTTTAAATGAGGATATTCCTCGAGGATTTGGGGCAAATGTGGAAAGCGGCTTTCGAGCTCTAGCCGCACGCCAGCTAGGAAAACTCACATTGATGAACTTGACTATTCAGCTCGATCGTCAATTGGAAGAATTCCTGAGTCGAGAAAGACAAAGCACAGTTAAGCTTGTACGACAGAAGAAGCGACCGTCGCCGGAACCTACAGCAAGTGATAAGCCTTCACGGTCTTCAACCCCGAAATCTTCAAAATCGCCCAAGCCGGCGCTTAATTTCCAGAATGTGTTTGTTCCTCAACACATCAAAGATGAAAGACTACGACAAATCGAACAGCTCAAGCATCGTGTTGACGCCAAGCTTTTCAGCGAAGCATCAAGCGGTTCGACATTCACTATCTACATTGACCCCGCTCATTCAGGCTTGGTCCCTGATGAGCTTTTGCATTTTAGAGCTATGATCTATGTACCAGCAGACTACAGTATGAGCGCATGCTCGCTCACTATTCCTTCTGTACAGGACGTTACGGCTCGAAACATTGAAGAAAACTTTAACTTGCATGCCAGCGCTACCAAGAGCTGGTCACTTCTCGCACAGGTCAATTATCTGGCCACGCAGACTGAGCAGCTTATGCTTCCTAATGATAACTCACGGCCAGTCACTGAGAAGCGAGACGAAGAGCAGAACACGAACGGATCAGCATCGGAACACCAGTACAAGCGAGTTGGAACCATGCCTGCAAATGGTGACGAGGGAGAGGACGATCACGACAAAGATGATGAGCACGCAACAGGCGAAAGCGCAGATGAAGACACAAAAGAAGAAGAGGACGTTGAAGATGACCGTCAGATGGATATGCCTTCTTTGGATTTGCGAGGTACCGCGTTGATGCTTCCAGGTCTCACATTGTCTCACATTGGTTTCCTCGAGTGCCAAACTCTCAACATTGTTGTTAAATGTACTCGATGCAAAACTCAGAACGATATGCTCAATTTAGTCTCTGCTCCATACGGCCGTGAGAGTAAAGCTATTGGTATAGCATGCTCCAAGTGCAATGCCACTCTTGCATGCTCATTCAGAAAGGATATCGTCCATCAGAATAACATAAGGTGTGGATTGCTCGATTTTTCCAACTGTACCCCATTCGATATGCTTCCATCTTCTTTCTTACCGACGTGCGGTCAATGCTCCGCTAGCTTGGACCAACCATTCCGGAAAATGGAATTGGGCAAGACGTCGAATGCCACTTGTCGAGAATGCCACACCAAGATGTCCATGTTCATTCCTGGCTACCGGTTTGACCTCATTTCTGAGGATAGCATGGGCGAAGCCCGTCTGAAACTTAGAGTAAAGAGGGTTTCAAAGGAGAATCTCGGCATTACTGGCGGTACTGCGTTGCCAGAAGAAGGTAGTTGCAGCCACTACAAAAAGTCGCATCGGTGGTTCCGGTTTTCATGTTGTGGCAAGGTTTTCCCATGCGACAAATGCCATGATGACAAGTCTGACCATTCAAATGAGCGGGCTCATCGCATGATCTGCGGCAAGTGCTCACGAGAACAGAACTTTGGTCCGGTGTGCGTGTATTGCCGAAATACGTTTGAAACACGACACTCTGGCTTCTGGGAAGGAGGCACAGGAGAGCGAAACAAGGCACGTCTATCCAGGAAAGATCCACGCAAGTACTCTAAGAAAGGCGTGAGCAGAAGTGCCTTGAAAGCCAACTCATAAAATGCATATCCTTAGTCCGGGTCTGTGAGCGGATCTCTGGTGGACAGGTGGGGTAATCGTGACCAGATCGGATCCCATGAGCCGCACATGATCTCCGAAGCTCTGTGATGTATTTTTGTATATAGTGTATTCCACTTATTGCATAACTGAATTATTACTGTCTTTTTTACTCTTTCTTTCATAATATCCCAGTGGCAGTAATCTTGTAGTGTCCAATTAAAGTTTAAATTCATAAACACTGGAGAATAGTCTTTCAAACTAGTAAGGAAGGAAAAAAAAGTATTATTCAGGGGCCAGTCAGAAAGAGTGCATGGAAATTTGAAGTGTGCGCTCTCTCTGCTGGCGGGCGAGCCAAATCAATCTGACACACACACACAAACTCACTCATACACCTCACCACACAGTCGTTGCCAGCGACGCCTTCTGCTAAGGATCCGTCATCATTATATTTCACAACAGCGGGACGACCATCGTGGAGATATAGCCTTTCTACGAGAAAGACTGTTGTTGGAAGAACCGCAGTAGTAGCAGCATCATGAGGAGCGGGTCTGGAGGTGACGAGCGAAGGCAACTGCCGCGGTCTCCTCCCCAGACAGACCCCAATGTGAATAGTCTATCACCGACTAGGTCATCCTCAGTCTCAAGTTCGGCGAGTAAACTGTCAAGCGGTCTGAAAAAGCTATCTACAAAACGAAGCAACCTGCAAAATTTGACGCTCGAGCCATCAATATCACACACGAGTACCGTGCAGCAACCGCCCGGTTCGCCGACATTAGCAGCAATGCCTTACGAATCAATGTCCACGCGTACAAAAACCCCGATACCTGTCAACCATCTCCCTGCAACCGGTGAAAGTAAAAGAGCAGACTCGCGAATATCATCTGCGTCGTCGTTCGCCCCGACAACTCTGATCTCCGGTCCGATACCTCCCTTACCACCACATCGCATGCGAAACGACCCACCGCCAATGTCACTACGCAACAACTCTAATAGATATACACAGCAGTCGAGAATGGATCCTCGCTATAGCGTAGTAGACGAGACACAGTATGCAATGGGACCGCCGCCTCCGCCACCTCCGAAAACGCCGATGGATACCATGCAACGGTACGACTCGAAATCCAGCCTTAATAGGCCGATAGACTCTGCATCAGTCAACATGGCATCAAGTAGACAGGGCTATGCGCCCTCTGTGCATTCCATGGCCTCGTCGAAATCGAATACGGTGAGTGCAAAGAGCTTACATCGCAAGAGCAAAAGTATAGAGCACTCGTCTGATTCCTCTAGAAGGAGCTCTTATTCGATCGAAGACGACAATATGAGTATAATGTCGAAACCAGTAAAATCTGTACTTCCGAAAATTACCGGCAGCGAATTCACTCTTGAACGACCCAAAGACGACGACACAGTGGAGCAGATGTTTGTGGAGCTTATGGTATGTTTTGGTGGCAAAAGATGACCTGAAAAAATTTACTGACTCTTATATTACAGAATAAGCGTGACTTTAAAAGTTTACCCGCGGAAGTTCAAAAGCAAATGCTGGCGTACCCAACAAGCAAAAAATGGATGCTGATTCACCAAGATGCGTTGACAGAGTTTCAAAATAAAAAGAAGCAAGCGCAGTCGACGAAGAACGACGAAAAAGACACACCAGAATGGTACGTCCGAAAGCTCATGGACAATAGCATTTCTTCGAAGCAATTGGGCAATCTGTGGGTTTCTCTTCGTACTCAGCAAGTTCAGTGGGTTCGTGTCTTTATAGAAGCTCAGGGCCAGGTGGCTCTTTCCACAGTGTTGTCGCATATCAACAATCGTACTTCGTGGACAGATGACATTCTGGATAGAGAGTACGATCTTGTCAAGTGCCTCAAAGCACTGCTCAATTTGGAGGAGGGTGCAGACCATGCCATTCAGACTGCGAAATGTGTACCTGCATTGCTACGGTCCTTGGTATCGCCTCGATTAACCACTCGTAAACTAGTCACCGAAGTTCTGACATTTTTGGCGCATTGGCAAGAGCCAGTAGGACATGATCAAGTTCTTCAATCCTTAGATTACATGAAAGGGCATTTGGGAGATATCGGTCGATTTGAGGCATGGATGCGAATAGTTGAACAAACGCTGGATGGACGAGGAAAGCTGGGCTCCATGGTGGGTGCTAGCGAAGAATTCAGAAGTGGAGGTGTGGGATTCGAGAGCCTCTTGATGGACTATGCATTGGCTACGCTGCTGCTCGTCAACGTTATTGTCCAAGGATCTCCAGATCTAAAAGTCCGAGTTCATCTACGAAGTCAGCTGAAAGCATCGGGTTTGCATCGAATTGCTGCCAAAATGCAGCAATTCAACTATGATCACATTAATGAGCAGATTAGAAAGTATGATGAAGCTGCTGCTTTGGACTATGAAGATTTGCTAAATCTTGAGCATGAAGAGGACTACAAGGATATGGATGATCCAAACGAGATTGTCAATGAAATTTGGAGTCGTGTGAAGGGAACAACCGCTGAAGGTTTCTTCTTATCTGCTATGCAGCACTTCCTGTTGGTCCGCGAAGATCCTTCAGACGAAGGTGCTCGTATGTTCCAACTTGTTGACGCATTGATGTCCCATGTAGTAATGGACAGGATTATGCCGGACGTGGATTTGAGCAATATTCTCAATTTCAGTGTTCAGCGTATTCTCGACAAGCTGCAGACTGACGAGCAAGCCAGCAGGGCCATACAAGAGGCCAAAGATGCGACCAAATTGGTTTCTGAAGCTCAAGCTGATCGAGATAGGATGCAGCAACTTGTTAATCTAGGTGCAGATGGTATGGTTGGACGACTGCAAAAGCAGTTGGAAGAACAGACAGAGATGCTCAAGCTGCAGAGGCGAATCAATGGAAACTTGCAGAGTGATTTGGATGAGCTTAAGCAAAGCCATGTAGTCGAGTTGCAGAACCAAGAGCTCGAAATTCGAGAGCTTTACTTGATGCTCAAGGAGAAGGAGCAGAGCGAAGGCTCTACAGGTGCAGGTGGTAACAAATCGGTAAAGAAGGATGGAATTCTTGACCGTGAAAAGCTTGCAATGAAGTTGGAGGCTCAGCTAGCAAGGAAAAAGACCGAGTACAAGCTTGAAGGTAGAGCTTGGGATGTTGAACCAAGCCCGCGGTTGAGAGAGCTTCGTGATAAGATGGAAGCAGTGCAAATGGAAGCGTTCCGACTTGAAAATTTCAAATTTGATGACGACGAGCCGCAGCCATCCAAGGTCATTGAAGAGCCTCCGCAGCCTCAAATGTCCGAAGCTGTTAAAAAGGATCTTTATGAGCAGCGACTAATCAAGATCAAACGACTAGCTGAATTGCAGAAGCTATCTGGCGATGCTGCCAGGGAATTTATGATCCAAGAGAACTTGACTCTGGAAGACATGAAGGCCCTGGAAAGAAGTAGACGTCGGCGACAACAGGGTCTCCCTGATGATACGACCTCGGATGAGGAGGACGATGATGACGATGACGATGACGACGGATTCTTGACTACGACAGATCCTGACCTGAGCGGCTATAAGCCAGTAACTGCTGAAAAGGTTAGACTAGTCACGGTTGGAAAAGTTCACCGTCCATCTGACCTCACTAGTAAAGGTTCTCCCGTCAAGGAAGAGTACTCGGACCAGCAAATCTTGTCTCCACGCCCGGTATCTCCAAGTAAGATGCGAACGCATAGCGGCGTAGATTTGCGACGAGAACATCACAGAAGATCCACAAGCTTACCATACTTGGAAGAAATGGTTCGAAAGGTGTCACGTATCAGAGGTGTTGACGAAGATAACGAACAAGCAGTCATTGATATCGATGCTGACCAGAGCGATGATATAGTGGTGCTTGATGAGAAACATCTCGGGCCGCCTGCGGCTGGCCAAACTACTACTACTACTTCGGTGGCAAGGTCTCGATCTCTATCGCCCGAGAAACTGCCAAAGTCTAGTGCTGCATCTAATATCAATGGACAAACCGGCTTCAATGGACCTCCTCCACCACCTCCGCCACTTCCTCCTTCTGGCTTTACCGGTGGACCACCACCACCACCGCCCCCGATGCCAGGATTCTCTGGTGGCCCACCACCACCTCCTCCACCACCACCCCCGCCTG
This sequence comes from Blastobotrys indianensis, assembly GCA_030558855.1. Classification (NCBI taxonomy): domain Eukaryota; kingdom Fungi; phylum Ascomycota; class Dipodascomycetes; order Dipodascales; family Trichomonascaceae; genus Blastobotrys; species Blastobotrys indianensis. Next base: position 347,483 of record JAKTQK010000007.1, on the reverse strand, counting down.
GGTTTACAGGTGGACCACCACCACCTCCGCCCCCTCCACCACCAGGATTTTCTGGTGGACCTCCTCCGCCGCCTCCACCACCTCCTCCTCCAGCTGGATTCACTGGTGGCCCACCACCCCCACCGCCGCCAATTACGCCTCAGCTCAATGGAGGAAGTCCCTTTGCATCTCCCATTCCACCTCCACCACCAATGCCTGGTGCTCCATCCGTCGTGCCGTCACCGTTGGCAACTCCAAGCTTTCCCGGAACGCCGCAGTTTACGTTGGGTATTAGACCGAAGCGAAAACTTAAGCAAATGCATTGGGAAAAGCTCGATACAGTTGATCACACTGTTTGGGCTAATAACGAGGCTACAGTTGCTGATGAACTGCAGAAGCAAGGTGTCTTTGAGGAAGTGGAGCGCATCTTCGCGGCCAAGGAGATTAAGAACATTTTGCGAAAGAAAAAGAAACAGGAAGAAGAGAAAATCACATTCCTCTCCAGAGATATCTCTCAGCAATTTGGGATCAACCTGCATATGTTTTCTGATCTCAATGTTGAGGAGCTGACTCTTAAGATTCTTTTGTGTAGCGATGACGTTATTGAGAACCAGAATGTGTTGGAGTTTTTGTCGCGTCCTGAGCTGGCAGAAATCTCAATCAACACGGCGAAGAACTTCCAGCCGTACTCCACGGACTATACTAGACCAGACGAAGCTAGAGAAAAGCCGGAGAAGGACCCGAGCGAACTTGCCCGAGCCGATAACATCTATCTGGAATTGTTTTACAACCTGCAGCATTATTGGAAAGCGCGAATGCGTGCCCTCAACATGATAACCACGTTCCAAAAGGAGTACAATGAACTCGTCACGGTATGTTTGGATACTACATAACTTTTTTTGACTAACATTTTCTAGAAATTGCGGCAAATTGATGCAGCCTGCGAGAAAGTTCGTGAGAGCAAGCATCTCAAGGGCATTCTTGAAATCATTCTCGCTGTGGGTAACTACATGAACGATTCGTCCAAGCAAGCTAGCGGTTTCAAGCTTGGCACACTCCAACGTCTTGTGTTCACCAAGGATGATAAGAATACAATGACATTTTTGCATTATGTTGAGAAAATCGTTAGAGAGCGATTCCCGCATTTGGAAGGCTTTTGCGACGATCTCAAAGATGCAATCTCAGTGTCGAAAATGTCCATTGAGCAGCTCAAGTCGGACTGTGAAGAGTTTATGCAGACTATCAGAAATGTTCAGCAGTCGATCGATATTGGCAATTTGTCTGATCCTACCAAGTTCCATCCTAAAGATAAAGTGTTGAAGGCAGTTCTTGCTGTTTTGCCAGAAGCGCGTCAGAAACGAGAGTATTTGAGCGATCAGTTGACGACCACAGTGGCCGAATTCACCAAGCTTATGAAGTACTATGGCGAGGACCCGAACGACTCTGCAGCGGCTGGCTCGTTCTTCTCCAAACTTGCATTCTTTGTTACCGAGTTCCAGCGAGCCAAGGCTGAAAATCTACAGCGAGAGGCCGAAGACCGTGCGTATCAGAACCGAAAGCGTGTACAAGAAGCACCAAAGAAGACTGCGGCACTCAATTCCGGCGATTTGTCTGCTGCAAACAACAATGCTTCTCCATCATCTGCATCTCCGAATACTTCTGTCATGGATAATCTGCTCGAGAAGCTCAAGGCTGCTGGCCCGACTGGCGACGCACGGTCGGCACGGCGCCGAGCTGCTGCGCGTCGTAATATGGCTGAGCACCGACGCTTGCTCAGTTCATCGCACCCAGAGCCAGTCTTGAACGATGAGGAAATCGCTGCTGCCACGATGAACAATAGTGGCAATGCAGCCACCCCGACGACGACGAGCGGGTTGGAAAGTCAACAACAACAGCTGCAACCGTCTGCCAATATCCCTGACCCTGTTTCCCCACCTCCGGAAGCTATTCCAAACAAGGCTGATTTGGATCGAGTATCGTCTACAATCTCAGAGCCTGCCTTGTCGACATTTACTACTACTAGCGAGACATCGCCTGTGAACGCGCCGCCGACGCCGACAGTTGATGAGGAAGAAGACGATTTGACGGATCGAGCCAAGAAGCTGTTACAGGAGCTTCGACAGTCAGACTCGCCCAAGCGGACAAGTGCCAGTTTGAGCGGCACCGCAATCAGTGCCACAAGCAAACTCGCCGAACGACGAGCTCGCAAAGCGCAGCAATTGAAGAACCGCGGCAGCGAAGAACTGCGCAAGAGCCTCAAGCTCGGGTCGCCCAGTAAACTCGTATTCGATACTGAAATTGGAGCTACTTTGGAAGAAGAAGTTGACAATGATAAAACGCCTACGATAGAGAGCGTCGGCGAAAAATAAAGAAAATAACAAGAGAAGAGCATTTCTCATAACACATACACTGGATTTTTGACGAATTTTATGCTTTGTTTTTTATGTTGTTGGTATACGAACATTGTTTTTTAATTATTTTTTTTGAGTAATATATATATAACTATCTGATCATAAATCATATGGGGGTCTATTCGTAAAGCTAAATATAATCGTAATGTGCGTAACCAGGATAAGACAGAGCCTATACCGTTTCAATGTATCTAGTGACTTCCCAGTTCGTCACCGCGTCTTCAAAAAGGCTGATTTCCTCTCGTCTTGTTGCCGCGAAATGCTCGACGAATTCGTCGCCTAGCACCTCCCTTGCCAGACTCTGTTTCGCAACAAACCGGTCAACTGCATCCTTGAGCGACCGCGGCAGCCGCTCAAAGTTTTTGTAATCCTCAGGGTCCTTGGACATGGGCGGGGTCTTGAGCTCCAGCTTGTGCTCAATGCCACGCAACCCGAGTGCGAAAATGGCAGACATGGCGTAATGGGTGTGCACATCTGCTCCCGGGGTACGAATCTCGAAACGAGTCGCTTTGGCAGAGGCGCCAGGCGGGGAGATGAGCCGGATCGACGCGATTCGGTGCTCGAGCCCCCACGATACTGTGACCGGCGCCCAAAAATTCTCCACCAGCCGTTTGTACGAATTTATCGTTGGGGCCAGCAGTGGCATAATGTCTGCGAGTCCCGCCAGCACGCCGGCCAGGAAATGGCGGCCAGTATCACTCAAGTACTTGAGGTCGTCCCATTGGGCGTCGGCATCAGGAGTCTCCCGTGCAAACAGGTTCTTGCCCGTGTGCTTGTCTATCACCGAGACGTGAATGTGGCCCGAATTGCCGGGCATGCCATGCTGCGGCTTAGCCATGAAGCACGGCAAAATGTTATACTTTGGCCCCAGAGACTTGCATACGAGCTTGAATAGCGACGCCTTGTCGGCCATGGTGACAGCATCCGAGTACCCAATTGCGGCCTCAAACACTCCTGGACCTGTTTCAGTGTGCCATCCTTCAAGCTCGACGCCGAATTTCTGGCATGTGTGGAGAATATCGTAGTAATAGTCCTGGTTCAAGGTCGGGCGCTGGATAGAGTAGCCAAACATGCCGGGTGTCAGCGGTGTCAAATTGATTCCCTGTTTCTCGAGCACAGATTCAGCTGTCTCTTTGTACTGGAAAAATTCGAGTTCAGCTCCGGCCATGGGCTGGGCTCCTATTGATTGCGCGTACTTATCGCTGATGGTCTTGAGCATTGTTCGCGGGCATGGAGCAATAGGCTCGTTAGTAGCAGAGTCATAGAAATTCACTAGGAAAAATGGAATGTCGTTCTCCCATGGGATTCTCCTATAAGATTCGAGGTCGACTTTGGCAAGCAAGTCGCGGTATCCATTCTCTGCGTTACTGATTGACAAGTCGTGCGAGTAAGTGCGATCGTGCATGTCCCACCCAAAAATGACGCTGCAAAAACCAAATCCATCAGACGCAGCAGATAAGAACTTGGATTTGGACATGATCTTGCCTCTAAGGATCCCATCGGCATCAATCCCCGCCACTTTGACTGCAATGTCCTTGTCCAGCTGCGATTTCAGCGCTTCCAAACTCGTCATGCTGATTGATCTATGGTTGTGTGTGAAGACGACTTTTAGAGGCGAAAGGTGATAAATAGGCAACCTTAGATCGTGCTATAAAGTGAAAAGATTTCGAATTCGAAAAGCGTTGTCTGTGCAATTCTTGAAGCTTTGTAGATTGTATTGTCCGGTGTCAAGATCTTTGTGATACTGATATCAGGGTGCGTGTGTGTGTGTTACCCGGGACGGCCACCGGCTAGAAATTGGTGTGTGTGTGTGTGTGACCCCGAGTTTGGAGGCCCCGGCCGCGAACGTGAAATTTGGGGGGAAACCATACATACTTTCCCCGTTTTCTTCTTATCTTTTTTTCTAGTTCTACTGCGACTACTTTTTTAGTTCTATACACGATAACATGACTGGACGATTGGAAGGCAAGAACTCTATCATTACTGGCGCTGCCGGGTACGTTTGATTGCTGCTTTTGGATCAATTGCTAACGCCAGATCAGAGGCATTGGCCTAGAGACGGCTATCCAGTTCGTCAAGGAGGGTGCAAACGTCATCATGTCGGACGTCAACGAGAAGGCATTGAACACTGCGCTCGAGGCCGTCAAGAAGTACGCCCCATCGCACGTCAAGTTGGAGATCAAGGTCTGCGATGTGTCCAAGGAGTCGGACGTTAAGGCACTCGTGGATGCTGCCGAGCCATGGGGCGGTGTCGACGTCATGTTCAACAATGCCGGCATTATGCACCCTCAGGACGATGGCGTGTTGAATACTGAGGAGAAGATCTGGGATCTCACCCAGAACATCAATGTCAAGGGTGTGTTCTTCGGATGCAAGCATGCAATTGCCTCATTGCTCAAGCACGATAAGCACAACGGTTCCATCATCAACACTGGTTCGTTTGTTGGTCTCGTCGGTGCCGCCACTCCACAGATCGCCTACACTGCGTCCAAGGGTGCTGTGTTGGCCATTAGCCGAGAATTGGCTGTGTGCTATGCTCAGCAGGGCATTCGTGTCAATGCGTTGTGCCCTGGTCCGTTGAACACTCCATTGTTGCAGGCATTCTTGGACACTGAGGAGAAGAAAGTGCGACGAACCGTACACTTGCCAAGCGGTCGATTTGGTGAGGCTATTGAGCAGGCCAAGGCTGTGGTGTTCCTGGCCTCGGACGATGCTTCATACATTACTGGACAGGACTTTTTGGTCGACGGTGGTTTGACCAAGAGTTATGTCACTGGCTTGGGCAAGGTGGCACCAGCTCCACAGAATGAGGTCTTTGGCAAATAAATCCATAGCTTTGAGGTTTTTTTGTAGTGCTACATATATCATAAACTAGCTGTCTGAAAGTGAATCGATAGTGTATACAAGATCTGGTACAGCCAGCTAATGATTTTTTTTTTGTTGCAATTTCTTCCAAATGCATAGACAGACCAGCTTTATCAGATGTACATGCGAAGCGATGCCTCTCGAAAACGGCTGCATCGCTATGCACAGATCGTCGCTGTAGTCGCCGTGCGTTGGACATCAAAACTTTCATTAGGAGCTACAAGTTGACCCTGAATTAGATTTTTACTTTACGAATTTCAGAGGTTTTCCATTTTCTGGCATGCTACACCTAAGTAGTGTACAGTTCTTAAATTCAAAAGCTAGCTAAAAGAAATCGAGGTTATAATTTAGTTTGATGGCCGCTTTGGACATGAAAAGTTAGCGAGTCGGGAATATTCGGACAAATGTATACCATAGAGTCGCAGTCAAGTATCAGACATTCCGGACTCTAGCCCGAATAATGAGATATTTTTGTTTGCTGTAATGCATCTCAGATGAAGCACCCTCTGATCATCGCATCGCCAACCTCAAGGCGGTACACGTTGTTCGCGCTACAAAACCTCTTTGAGCCTGCTTTTAAAAGTTCATGCACTATGCAATATGTACACTGTACACGATTAAAAAGAGAGAAGCTAGAATAGCAATCAGATGCAAAGGCGGCACTTTTTCTTTTGCTGGATGTTGCAGCTGCGTGATCGGATTAATGCCTCCGAAGTTTTTCCGACGTTGATGCCAAATATGAATCCATCTCCTCCGATACGAAGTTAGAGGTTCCGTAAATTAAATGGAACTCAGTGTTGCGTGGGAATAAATTTTGAAACAAAGCAGCCGTCGTCGGCGTATTGGCTGTCTCATCCCTATCAACGGACCGCATCACTTCTTTGGATTCACCGATTTAGATCTTCGCTGCGCGGCAGACTTGGCGAGCGAGGCCCTGAGACCTTTGAGCTACTGAAGCCCTGCTACCATCTCAAGCTCGACCCACCGTGGTCAATCTATTCTATAGTTTCCAAATAGACTATGAAACTCCGAATAATCAAAATGAATGCAGAAACGCACAGCAGCGGTGTGGTATCCACCACCCGCTCTTCTCACTGTACCATAACCCATACTTAGTTTGGGCGTTTTCTTCTTAGTAGTAAGACGCAACGTTTTTGTGCCTTCATATCTCTATGAGAAGAGAGAACAGCTATATCTTGGCTGATGGTCGAGTCGGATGTATTCCAAAAGATTGAAATTTTGAATTCAGAATCACTTAATGATGTGTCTAATATGAGCAGGTGCGGCTCGCCAGGATATTGACTTAATTTCATTTCTTGAAGTCGCTGTAAATAAACTTCACAAGACTCTCGTTCCTCACAGACCAAAATGACCGAGAGCTTACTGATGCAACTATCACCAGACATCTGGTCTATTATATTCAAATATGTGGGGTTCTACGACTATATGAATGCGAAAATGGCTAGCAGTCAGTTGGCTACCCACTTTGTAACGAAGAATCACAGGTACTGGAGAGTGGATTGCTGCAAGCTAGCGCAACGTACTCTGGATATGGACAGTTGGCATTCTATTTATTGCTACAAGACTAGCCTCAACAATTTTATCAAAGGACTCAAGCATGGGCTTGCGCCAATATCAGCCCAGAGGGTAATATTCGACTTTTGCAAACATGAACGTCGCCCTGTCGATCAGGACAATTATGAAGCTTCCAAAATAGACGAGGACTGTCCAACTCAAAGAGTGGCGGAGCTTTTCGGCTTGTTGAGCGCTCAACGAGTCACGATCTCTGTCCACTTGGGCGATGCCAGATATGTATCTACCATTTGCAACGAGTCGCTTTTCCGTGCTATGCTTTATTATTCGATTAAAAAATTGCCCAATGCAGCTGTCTATTTCCGAATGAAGCTACCTTGCTCGGATAGGTGGACTCAGCACCACCGTTCCTATTTTATGACTGTTCGCGACCCGTCAATGTCGTCGCAGTCTGTGGAAACCAATCTACAGCTTGCATTATCTGCCACAAGCACTACTCAATTGAAAAGAAATAATTTATGGGACTTTGCAAAAATAAGGTATGTCCCCGAATTTCCGCACGATGGTATTTATCAACGCTACTTCCCCAAGCTTCGATGCTTGACTTGTAGCCGAACTTTTGATTGCTTGAACCCAGACCAGCTTTTGGAACAAAACCCGCAATGTGAATGGCCCACCGCCAGATACTGGAACAATCCTAACATGCAGCCTATCTTTGAATACCCTGGAACTACGTTTTATTTCGACTACGTGCCTGACGCATCAGCTCGCCATTGTACAAAGATTTCGGCACATGCGCAAGATTACGAATGGATAATGACGTTCTTACACTTGAATGACGGAAAATCGGTTTTTGAGCATGTCAAATTGTTTGAATTCCATCATACAGGCCCCATGGGTAGACGATTTAGACACGCCCCGCAAACACCCAGTACGGTGACTACCATAGTTTTAAGTTGCTTGAAGCAATTGCCAAATTTGGAGACAGTGACATTCATGTTTGACCCTGAAAATTTAAAGGACATAGCTCGTCCTGAACTGTTGACTAAAGGTCAAACCTTGAGGACTGATTTCTGTCAGCATTGCCAGCAAAATGTTCAGGTTCTTGAAATTGACAGTACGGCCATACGTGACTCTCCGCAGATTCGTGGATCGTATGAACTCTGTACATTCTTAGACTCTTTCAAAGAAAAGGCAAAATAAGGCTACTGAAATAGCCTGGCCGTTAGGAGCCTTGCAGTTCCAGTTCAGTTCAGAACCCTGTACCGGTATTTGACAACATGTCAGAGCGCATCTACAATGGGATATAACTGGACTCTACACAGGGGGAACGGAATTAACCGGTTTTGGAACATTCCGAACAAAAATTTATCATTAATGTTAATACAATTAGTATTAATATATTATCATCACGTGCCCGTATGCTTAAAAATAACCCGTGTTTAAACATCCGAGTACCAAGAATAAACGGCTGAACGGCAGCCAGCGAGCCGACACACTGCGACGTTGCAAGCACATGCTGACCAACTGAACAAAAAATTTCTGACGCGAGTCTCACACATTTTCTACGGAGGAACCAGAAGGAGAAAAAAAAAAATTTACAAGTGGCTACTTGCGAACCAGGATCATTTTTCGGAATGTCAAACGGTAATTGCGCGTCATTTTTGAACAGGTGTTTCCTGATAGGGAAGACATTCCCTGATAACACACGAGCCAGAGTAGATTCAGATGTTAGTCATAGAATGGCCCCCTATACGAGAGAACGGCAATTTTGAATAGCAACCACTCTGAAAGAAGATAAGTACATCTAACATATACGATTTTTGTAAATCCGGTTTGTATTTTATAAATCTGGGATTGCTGATTAGCCAAGGTGATGACGACTTTTGCAGGGCTCAACCACGGCTGTCTAGATCCAATGAAAGAAAAAGCAAACGAACCAAGCATTAGGTACTGTAGATTCAGCTGCATAACGCAATCGCATGGAAAAAACCGTTCTGTTCCCGGACCACAGTGCGGCGAGCACACACAAATTTTGGCCTGCATGAGTGGCATGCACGACCAAGTTCGTTTCCTATCTCTCTCTCTCTCTCTCATATCTCAGCAAATCTATTTTTTAAACCAGAGAATCCTTCTTCTCAACAAACTTCTTTCTTACAAAACCCATCCTCTTCACGGTACTCAAGTGGATAAGCTTTCACTCAGCTCCTTCCTCCTGATCAGTTTTTGGTGAAACAATTTTTTTTTTGTGTTTTGTCTCTGTTGATTTATCTGGACACAACAAAGCCAAGGGTCTTTTCGGAACCACCAAATTTTTTTCTGTTGGCGCACTTCTCTATCTCTTCGTATTCTTCATCTCTCGTTCTAAACTATTGATCTTGGGATATCTAACAGGATCTAATGCCTTTGAAGAAGTCGTCGAGCTTTGTGTCGCTTTTCGACATTCGGTACGTTTCCAACGACACAGATACAACCTTACAGAAAGCTAACCTCTAAAACAGGCTCAAATCGGTCGAGCGAGATGTGGTAGTTATCAGAGGGAATACTGATGAAGCGTCTTCAGTGCTCTTGTCAGGAGCGGTTGTCATTGCCGCTATGGATCCTCTCACAATCAAACGGGTCAGATTGAAGTGCGAAGGTACGTTGAAGATGAAATGGAGCGAACATATCCAGACGCCACGAGGCCCATCTGCACGACCAGTCAAGCTCGAAAAAGTGATATTCCAGCACGAATGGCAAAATCTGGAAAATACATCTTCATTAGCTACAGGACGGACATTTGGCAGCTCGGGTTTAACTTCAATGAACAGTTCGACGACCAATTTGGCGGGCTTGGCTAGTCTGGCCAGTGCGGTCGAGGGATCTTCAGGCACTCAAACTCCCGGGCTCCTCCATAGATCCTCATCATCCCATGCTCTTGCACAGGGAAACCACGAGCTGCCATTCAGTATTGTCATTCCCGGAGATGTGCCCGAAAGTGTGGAAGGGTTGGACGGTGCTCAAGTGGTATACCGCCTCACAGCAGTAGTTGAGCGAGGCCGGTTTTCCAACAATATAACCGCCAGAAAGCATTTCAGAATTGTACGCACATTAGGATCAGATGCGTTTGATATGCAGTCGACCATATCTATTGAGAATACGTGGCCCAACAAGGTGGATTATACTATTGAGACGCCCTCTAAAGCAATCGCCATCGGCAGCACAGTTAGAGTTGACATGGTGCTGGTGCCGCTGCTCAAGGGTCTTAAGCTTGGTAATGTCAAGACGCAGCTGGTGCAGCAAACCACCTTTGCATGTGGGGGTCACACAATGTCTAAAGAGGTGGTGTGCCACGAGCAGGTCACTCTGGCTCCCGAGGATGGGCTCCTCGGCAGAGACAAGTGGGATGTTCACGAGCCAGTACAGATTCCAGCATCGTTGGCCAAGGTCACTCAAGATGTTGAAATTGGCAATTACGTCAAAGTCAGCCACAAGCTCAAGTTTGCAATTGGTCTAGTCAACCCAGATGGCCATGTTTCTGAACTGCGCGCATCGCTTCCAATCTATCTATTTATTTCGCCTAGCGTGACAGTCTCATCGCGAATCGACCCAGACGCCCTTGGCAATGACGCTGAAGAGAATATCTTTGAAGGCACACAGCGCACCGGTGGCGGCGATGACGAAAATAGCAGCACGGCGCCTCCAAACTACGAGAGCCACGTCTTGGATCAGTTGTGGCAAGATGTCGATATCACGGGCATCAATTCGCCAAACCATTCTGGCGAATCGACACCTTACCGGTCTCGACGAAGCTCCATGGACGCTGACTCACCACCACTTGGGCTGACGTCGTTGGATCCAACTCAACGATCCCAGCTTGCCGCTGGGTTGAGAGCGCTGGAACGTGCCCAAGCTCAACAACAACAACAACAACAACAGCCGACAGTGTCACGACCCAATGAGCCCACTGCTTCACACCATTCGTCCCAATCGGGGTCAGCAGTACATACTCCTTACGCGGCTGCGCCGGCTGGACCTGCGAACCAGTCTATTGATTATTTTTCACAAGTGAGGACCGGCGGTGGCAGCGGCGGCGTGCAGCAGCATCATTCCAACCCAAACTCGTCTCATGGAAGTGCTGCGCAGTCGCCGGTACTATCGCCCTATTCATCAGACATTGATGTGAACTTTTTGTCGCGCGTACCGTCGTACGAGACCGCCATCAAATCGACTGATAACGGCTTGTCGGATGCAGAAGTGGCGCCAGACTACAATTCTAGTGGGCCATCGTCACCTCCTTCGTCTAATCCTTCGTTTGTGGCACCGCGGTCGGCTCTGACAGGGGCTGGAGCAGCAAGGGGCCATCATACGCGCAATTCCTTATCAAGCTCGGCACCAGGGTCAACGTTCAACCTTGCTGGCTTGGGTCCCCTCACGCCGTCTTCACTTTCCCAGCATGGCTCGCACGCTGATTCGAGCCCGAACCTTCGAGCGCATAGCCGGAATATCAGCTCGACTGCGTTGAACTCTTTAATTCATCGCAACCACAGCTCCCGGAGTTTGTTTCATTTGAAGAAAAACCATGACTAGAATCACCACTGTACGAGACTACTATCTCCATGTGATCAAGGTCTTCTCCTTTTTTTTTCCTGTTTGGAATTTCAGCGGTGCTTTGTCTCCCCCTTTTTTATTTATACAGTATAGACTCCACTTTTGTAGTATACAAGACTTTAATTCAACAATCTCATAGAACGTATCCTGTCCGGGTGTCGAAACCTTTAACAATACGCAACGGTCCTGCAAGGTACTGTACCGCGCCTGTGACAACCGTTTTGACAGGTTGCGCCGTTATGAGACAGGTGAGCCTGGACCGAAATGTACGCCTGATATGAAACATGAAAGATGTATTCCTATTCTTAGTACCGGTAGTCAAAACAGACTTTTGACAATTCTAAACACATTTCCAATCCAGCTCAGACTTTCAAGTACGACCGTGGCAGTGTACATTGCGGCGCCGATAACAGCCACAAGCTTGACGGCCGTGACGATGGAAACCTGCTGGTATATTTTGATCTGTTGCTCCCATTCAGAGCGACGTCGAACTGCTTGCTGTTGTGCAGTATTCAATGCAGCAGTTAAATTGTAGACTTGCTTGGCTGACAATCTCAATGCCCGCTCAATTGATTTGTGGTGTTTCTCAATCTTATGTGCCGTGACGTTATTGATCTCTAGCTGCACACTCGCAGCGCGTGTCTGCGCCAGCACATTGTTCAATTGATTCTCGATATTGAGTATTAAACTATCAAACGCAGCAGCGTTTTCATTGATACGAGCATTGATAGCTTCGATGCTTCGCTCCGTATTGAACAAGCGCTCTAGGGACTGATCTAGGCCATGCGTCAGCCGTGCGTTGGAATCTAGCACCAGATCCAGCGTGTCTGCCATTTTGGCGAGGCCTGCCTCTGCACCATTCCGTGACGCTGCTGTGACCAGATCCAACGACTGCACCATTTCATCAAGATGTGAAAACATTTGCCGGTGCAGAGAAGCTGCGTGTTCGTGGAACTGGATCCAGTTATGAGCCGCATACTGCTCGCGGTGTTCATGGCAAATTCGGTTCACGAGTCGGTAATTGCCTGAATATGTAGTCCACCACTGCGGTCGAAGCCCAAGATCTGCGGTACAGTTGGTGAACGGTTCAGTATCGCAGGACGGTGGGTACTCGACCATGGCGTGCTGGAACTCGCATCGCGACAGTTTCACCGCGAATGTGGTACGCGTGTGCGAGTCTAACGAAATGTCGCAGTCAGGAAGCAGCGACTGGATAGCTTCGAATTGACAGCTAGTGTGCGGTTTCAAGAGTGATAATGCAGAGGAAAGACGGTCGAGCTCGATAATTGCCGAATCCATTTTTTTTTTACTTCCTGCTCGTAGAGTGGTCAGAATGCATCGATCGTGCGCAACGCCGCATTTTGTGTGGTTCATGCGCGGTTGGGAGGCGACGACTCATCCAACTATCCAACTTGCTCCATGGACCATGCGCGGCGGAGGAGGCGATGGTGATAAAAAGAGACAGGGCGCAAGTAGCAGAGACCATGACGAGTTGAAAAGGAAATGGGAGGGCATGACTGGTATACCTGCACAGTATGTCGATATGGCAGGTGATATCCGTGCCGAGGCCGCTAGATCAGTCAATGCACAACGCCCTTTAAAGAGGCGAAAACGACCGGGCGAAAAAGTGAACGAGCCACAAGCTGAAATTGAAACTGTGGTCATCAGTGATGATCCTGTCGAAGCTGAAGGTGAAAGTGAGAGTGAGAGCGAAAGTGAGGACGAAGAGCAATGGGAGGCCGTTGACCTAAACGGCGGGAGTGAGGACGATGACAATGCCGGAGGAGACGAGCATGTCGAAGACACCCACATTACAGTTGAACTGCATCCGGGAGACAAGAGACCAGACCCGAAAAAGAAGCGTGTAATTCAAAAACTGTCTAAAGAAGAGCAGGAGAGACGAATTGTGGTGCACAAGATCCATGTCATGGCGTTGTTCCACCATGCATACATGCGCAATAAGTGGTGCTCAAGTTTTACTCTGCGTAACGCATACAAGGACACACTCACCGAACGGGTGCGCAATGAGCTTCACCCGCCGGACCATTTGTCAGATACCCTCAAGACCCGCAAGTTTCTGGATGGACTGCGTCACGCTGCGCTATTTTGGCGCAAAAAGTTCCGTGTCACAAGCAGCGGCAGCAGAATGGTCGGATGGAACGAGATTTATGATACTTCAAGAGTCGTTGAAACGGCCACATCATTCTCTGCATTCCATCGCCGGCTAATGTCGTTTCGTGGGTCGCGGGACTTGGCGGCACAGGGCTTTTGCGCATTGCTGAGAGCTCAAGATGTTGAAGCTCGACTAGTTTGTTCGCTACAGCCGCTAGATTTCACAAGCAACGTGCCAATAACCGACCCGCCTCCAACAATTGCTCCTAGTACGAACTATCCTGTCTACTGGGTGGAAGCATGGGACCAGTTTTCGTCGCGGTGGGTGAGTGTCGACGCTGTGGTGACCGACTACATGGACGTTATACGCGTGTCTACAAACTCAAAGCTCGAGCCGCCTGGCAGCGATGCTGCAAACTCGCTGAGGTACGTCTTAGCTTACAGCCAGCAGTTGCAAGTAATCGATGTCACGAGAAGATATACCCAAAACTTTAGAACGAAAGTGCGCAAGAAAAGAGTCACGTCAAGCGACGACGGGTATGAGTGGTGGCAAAGAGTAATGGCCAAATACTCGCCGCCTCGCGAGCTATGGGCATTGAGAGAGATTGATGAAGATACAGAGCTGAATCGGCGCGAAACAAATGAGGGCTTGCCTACAAGTGTACAGGACTTTAAGAACCATCCAACGTATGTGCTTGACCGCCATTTGCGCAAGGACGAAGTGCTGGTGAGCCGCGAAATGTGCGGTACTTTCACCATAGGCAAGGGACCGAACGCCAAGTTGGAGAATATTTACAGTCGCAAGCATGTGAAACAGGTCAAGTCGGCACAGCGCTGGTTCAGAGCCGGTCGTATAGTGAAAGAGTCTGAGCAGCCATTGTCATATGCCAAGCGCACCAAATCGCGGCACGACCTGGAAAATGACAATGACGACGAAAACGGCGCTGCCTTGTATTCAATTGACCAAACAGAAATCTATGTTCCTGAGCCGATAATTGACGGCAAAGTGCCCAAGAATGGATTTGGAAACATCGATATTTACACTGCGAGTATGATCCCCGAAAATGGCGTACACATTCCCGACCCGCAAGTCAATATCGCTGCTCGGCTGATCGGAGTCGACTATGCTGACGCGGTGACTGGGTTTGTGTGGAATAACCGGAAGATGAACCCAAAAGTTGAGGGCATTGTGGTTGCGCAAGAGTACGAAGAGGCAGTGAGAGAAGTTTATGCGTACTTGCTTGAAGAGCAGAGACAGCTTGAAGATGAAGAACTGCAAAGGAGAGCGTTGGGTATGTGGAGGCGATATTTGATTGCATTGAGAATCGAGGATAGACTTAACAAAACCCACGGCCACATTGAGCGAGAAAGTGAGCGACCAGATGTGGCGCGTGCTTCTTCGTCTTCAGAAAATCCCGGCAGCGAAGCGGAGGACGGTGGATTCTTGGGTGGCTCCCGCATTGAACATGATTTCTCTTCTGATGATGATGAAGGCGGTGGGTTTTTCGGTGGTGCTGGTACTGTGCACGATGGTGACAACGACGACGAAGACGACGGAGGGTTTGTCGCCGACGACCAGAATGCTGCCTCTGAGCACATCGAAACTGAACACGCAGGTGTTACACATGCGGATCAGACGCAGGCCGAGCCCCGTGCTGCAATTGTCGATGAAGAGACCCAGGCTGATCTGGTTCCGGCACTAGATTTGTACGAAGAAACTATAGACACAACTGGTCCGGAAACGCAACAAAGTGACATGAAAAGTCTCGCGCTAGTTTCGTCACTGCCACAGATCGATTACGGCAGTGATGACGACCGGACTGTCAGCATACGCATTCCTCAATTCTTGAGGCCGCGGTCACGTACTAGGAGCCACACTTCTGCTCACACCACCAGGGGCGTCTCGAGTACATTAGAACAGAAAAAATCACCCGCTACTGAAGCCAAGATTACACAGCCAAAGGAGCAGAAGCAGAAGGAGCCAAGGGACCGGAAAGAAGATGTGCAAGGCTCGGGCAGTGAAGAGTCTGTGGATATGTTTCCTGATTCAGTCTCCGAGTCTGAGCTTTTGGAGGACTATGACGAGTAAATTAACATGTAAGAATTATTTATTAAAGTTTCGATGAAATGTCTGCGCACTCTTCCATGCTTGCCACCCCTGAGATGCGCACCCCCGCAATCAATATCATGTCTTCAAGCAATTGGGAATTGTGGATAGAAATGATGCTTAGGGAGGAATCCCATGTCACCATCATAATGTCGTGGTTAATGCTATTAGTCAAAAGTTCTGTAAAACTCGCTATGCTACATAAATAAAATTCGCTAATTCAACGTCGATGCCTCCTTCCTCAAAAAATTTATACTCTCTAGACTCGTCTTTTTTTCTTATCGCGTTTCTCTCTAGCACGACGCTGAATCTCTTCTTCTTCTCGTTTGTCGTCCAACAGGGCCTGCCGCGTACTTCTCATTTCTTCCTCCATGAGCTCGCCACCGGTCGCCTCCATATCGTCACTATCACTATCATAGTTTTCGTAATTTCTTCTGCCCCGTCTAAACATGTTGCGAATCTCCTGTCTGTAGCCTTGCTCTGCTTCTTCGCCCTCGCTCTCCACTACAAAATCGCTCATATCACTACCGTCATCGTAGTCATTGTGCTTTTTACGTTTGTTTTCTTCGCGTTTCTTACGCAGAGAGTCCATCGGCCGGGCAAGAGGCACCGGCGCAGCTTCGACAACTCTAGGTCGTGGCTTGGCCGCTACAGATCCAGCCCTACTAGCTGGTGGAGCAGATCTTCGAGAATCCGGTGCAGGCGATCCGGTATTGGACTTACTCAACGCTCCTTGGTGGTGTTGTCTTTTGAGAGCTGCTTCTCGCTCTTTCGCAGTTCGCACTTTGAGCGACACTTTGAGGTTCTCTGTATTGACTTGATTGGCTTCAGCCATGAGCTCTTCGTACGTGAGCTTCTTCACAGGAGCAGTTGAAACGGGGTCAGGTTTCCACGCTTCATACTTTGCATTCTTTTTCGTACCTGATGACCCTGTTCTCGAAGGCGGTCGGCTCGATGGCCCTGAAGAAGTTGTCGTCTTCTTGGGCTTTGGCTTGGGCTTTACTTTCCCCGATTTTTCTTCCTCAACTCTCCTCGCCGCTTTGAGCCGTTCAACACGTAGTCGTTGTGCCTCCCTCTGTTCCTCACTCATGCTATAGCCACCTACTGCAGTCGTGTCTACACTCCTTTCCCGGTTCTTGCTGGTCGGTTTTGAAGGGGCCGGTGATTTTGCATGCAAGCTCGTCGATGCTGCAGACGGTTTGGTCGATGGCGGCGGGGTTTGTGTAGGCGACGCCTTCCCCGTCGCCATCGACAGCATCTGCATGAAACTCATAGCTCTCTATCTTGTTCCCTCGGGAGCGCCGAAATCTGATTTTAGTTGTGGAGCGGTGTGTTTGAAGATGTTTGGAAACTTGCTGGTTAGAACGACAGCATTTCAATTGTTCGAGTCATGCGCGCGCGTCGAGCTCTCGATCAGTGACACCAGCGACAATGGAATGTCCTCCGTTAATTCCAACGCACGTTTGAGTTTTGACGAAAGAGAATGTTCTGGAGTGACACTCAACCTACCAGGTTCGTCCATTGCTGTGATTTTGAATGTTATCTCTTCAAAGCACGAGAGCCCAATGTGCAGCTGCAGGTCGGAACCGTCGTTGGTTAGCAAAACAGATAAAAGCTTGAGCTGAGATGCCGCCGCCGCAGAATTGGAATTTGCTTCATGGGTTTTGCTGGCACGATCGATAGAATCGCACTCCATAATTGCGTCTGCAAACGACATTTCTGCTTGTTCAGTCCCCTCTCGTTCGATTTCTTCAGCCCTATCTACTTTCAAAACTGAGTTCCACAATGCCCACAAAAGCTGGTGCTTGCGTAGAACTTTGAGAATCGCCGGTATATCGCGTGGATGCGGTAGTGGAATAAAATCCACTTGGACCAGTTGATCAGTGGTTGCTTGCAGATAGGATAGTTGGAGCGTCTCTGTGTTCCCATTCGGTAAGTAGACATTTCGCTTCAATCTGCTGAGCCCCATCTCTTCTTCCTCGGATTGATCCTTTGTATCAAATACAGCGCCAAGCTCTAGTGCTGCTTTTCGAGTCATTAGTACTGGTTCGGAGAGTTCTAGCATAAATGCGCCTTTTGCTCCCAAGATCGGTTCTGGATCAGTCCAATTACCGTCGCCGTCTAGCCAGGTCGTACAATATCTCATTGTACATTTCGTCAACTCATCAGAGTGGTATATATCAAGTGTATCACTCAATGGCATGAGAGTTAGTAATGCGAACGACTTGCGACTGTCCTCTATATCATCCTTCTTAAGCCACCGCCTCGAGGTCCAATACCAAATGCCAGTTCCCAAGTGCTTCTTTGGATTCTGCATGACTATTCCATACTCTCCTAAAACATTGTCATTTTTAGTTTTTGTCATCAGTGCAAAGGCCATCTCATCGATACACACAAAGCAGTCTGCTGCATTGGGCATCGACAGACGATCGACACGTGCCAGACTCCGTAGTACAACCGCAAAATCGGTCAACAGTGACTTTTGCAATAGCTCGAGAAGTATAGAGTCTGCACTCGGTACCAGAGTCTTTGAATTGAATGCTTTTTGCTCATCAGATATCTGAACCGTTGATGCTAGACTAAGTTTCACATCAGCAACGTTGTCCAATTTATCCAGATCGATATCAATCAGAATAATTGTCCCACTCAGCGATAGCCTCTTGCCGATATCAATCTTATCCTCGAACACTTCAAATCCACTAGCTGTAGCCAATCGACGAATACCGGCTTCGCTCACCTTCCCTGCTATCGATCCCAGTCGTTGTGCAATGTCCTTCATTGTGCGCGTAAAGTCGTCCTCAACGGGTAGAACAGCGCCAGAATTCACACCGTCGTTCATCGCACCAGAACTGCCATCACCTACAGTGTCCGTGACGACCATGTTGAATTCAAGGTCGCCATCGGCAGTCGGATCGAACCCAGGTACGTCTGGAAACGACATTGCAGGTTTGAGGCTTATTGGAGAAGGTGGAAAATGTCCCTGACGGGAAAGTTTCACATTTGGGAGATGCGACGTTGGACAAATATCATTGATTTATTCTCTGACTCGGGGAAGTTTTCAATTAAGCAAGAATTTATGAACATATACCAGGATGCTTAATTGAATATTTTGGCGATGAAGGCTGATTTTTTCAAGCTAGTGCGCAATTGGTGTATGGCGGCTGCTGACTACGGTACGTCAAGCAGCACCACCGTGCCCCATAATTTCGACTTCCGTAGGCTAGAAAGTGGTATCAAAGAGATTCATCGACTTATTAATTTTATTTCACTGACTCTCTGGATAGACATTGTCAAAGAGAATTCGGAAAAACTCAATGTGTGCCTCTTTCCGTGCGGCGCCAAATTGACATTTGTGAAAGTTAGGCTCAAAAAAATAAAAAAGCGCGAGATAAGTCATATAGTACCGACACATTTCAGTAATCAAATTTGTTCAACTGTCTGCAACATATCAGACAGCTAGCTCCCATATCTGATCATGAAAAATTTCAGTCTGGCTTCGCTGCGTACGCTGGGGTCGTGAATATGGAAGTGTAGCTCCAATTCAGAACCTCGTTCTATTGCAAGTACTTCTTTCCAATCATAAAAATCATTGGATTTGAGCGGCACTGGGAGCTAATAGCGGAACCGTAAGGGCGCAACGGCTAGTCTTACATCGACCTTGGTCCGCTATCCGTTTCGAAGAGAACTTTGCCGTTAACACAAGGCGGCAGCAACAATCCTCGTCCGCGCAGGTGCTCAATCAATCTGATAAACCCTGTATTATGCAAAATGATGGCAAGCCTGAGAAGATTTACAGATGTTGTCGGATATTATTACCGTGCGTCACACTTGCATGCGCGTAGTGCTGGAGTCTGTGTGAGTGCAACTCGAAGGGCCCTTGACAGCAACTAAGGCTCTTTCAAACTTTCAAAAGCAGGCAACGTATGGACAATATAGAGCGAAAGTAGCAGATTCATACGCCCATGGTCGAAATTGTGAACAGCCAAGCTGAACAAGCAGAATCTTTGTGGAGCGTTGCAATTCTCGCCAAGACTTGTGAAAGCATGTCGAATGCCAAAGCCGGAAACCGTGGTGGATGCATGGGATAGTTAAATTTAGAGCACGGTATTCTCCAGCTCAGCGTAGGGCGGCACCCGCGATTTTAGCGCACACGAATCCGAATTTCCGTATTTTCATGAATTTTTGTGCAATCTTCAGGTTTCGGCGCAAAAAATGAAATCTGTCGATTGTTAGGTGGGATGAATGGTTATGAAAGATGAAGTTCACTTGATTCCGTGAGGTGAGTCGTGTGAGTAAGACAAGCCTGGAACAAAACCCTTAATATCAGATAAGGGTATGGTATACTGGTATGTTACGGAATATTGACAGTCAATGAAATTGGAGCGGCTCTTGTTTTTCATGTCAAGCAAATGTCGAGTGGAGCTGAAGAAGGGGTGCCGAAATTAGACATCAGATGTCCCGCTCTGTGCAGCAGAGCGGTAGCACTATCATCGCGGCAAGCTACAATGTACTCCAGGTAAGATTGGTCTGGCTGCATCGATCGTAATATCGTGATATTTTTGAGCTAGTAAGTGCACTGGAACAAACCTACCCTGTGTATTATAGAGCTAGAACGCGCTGTAGAAGATGAAGTGTTCGCCTGGATCCTATATCCATCAATTGTCATTTGGGTTTGTCTCTCATTATTATTGTTGCAAATAAAATCATCTCTTGTGTAGGAAAAAAACTTTAAATGCACGAGGCTGGCCGAGTCACCGACTGCTGTTCAGATGTACATTGGACGTGCAGAACGCATCGAAGGGCCACTACCGGTAGGTTGCGTAGTGTGCAGAATATAAAGGACGCCCCATCCCCCTGCTCTCTCGCCTAGAAAGCTAAACCCGCCAATTCTGCCTCTTTGGGCCTGATATACGACAAGGAAAATAATATGCAAACAATTGAGGTTAAAGAAAAACTCACTTCTTTGGACCAGCTTGACGATGTGTGTCCAGGTAATATGGTCGACATTTGCGGCGTGCTCAACACCAACGTGCATGACTTGGACGACTCGTACGGCTTTGTCCTACAAGGCGGCAAGTTTCACGAAGTGGAGGTATTCGTAGCTAAAGGATTTACAATTCCTCAAATGTATGTTGGAGATGCGGTGCTGCTATACAATGTGATGATAGCTCAGGGGTGTGCACATTTCACTCGCTTCACCAAGGCAGTGGCACTGTCTCCAGACTCGCAAGTGCATAGCAACTCGCAGGCTCGTGTGAGCGAAATCGAGCTTCTCGAGACATTAATGACGAAACGAAGGGCGACTTCGACACCTGACCATGATGCGACCATTGAGGATATTTTGCAGTTGCTTAATGTCGATAGCAAGACAATGACGGTGCCCTGCAGCTGGCTGAGATTCGACGCCGCACGGTACAAGCAACTTCCCTATATTTCCATTGTGCATCTTACAAACGGCATTTTCGAAGTCGGAAAGCAGTTTAGAGTCTACGGCCAGATTGTAGAGATTGATCCGCCACGGTTCTATATCAGTCACAGCGATGGCGCCAAGCATGCGAAATGCAGATTGCAGCTGAACGACGAATGCGGCGGAGCAGCCATCTTGATCGAGTTCAGCGACGGCCATGAAACTCTGCTCACGGGAGTAGACGTTGCTAATTCGACCAACCGGCGAAAACGGCTGACCAAAGCACTTGAGCGACTACGAGGGCAGTGGATCCAAGTGGGAATTGAGCTGCGACGGGGCAAAATTCTCGGCTTTGGAGTAATGCAACAACCGCTCAAAGTCAAATTCAATTCACGCATCCAGCATCTCGGCTGATACTGCCGATTCTTACGATACTCCCCACCACCCAACTTGAAGACAATCCTTCCAATCACTAAATTAATATCCTCACTCTCCTTAATGAATGTAATGTTTTAATGACTAAAAAGCTACTTTTTAAGCAAGTATGTGTGTTGGCATTTGTGTATAAAGTCTAGTCTTCAGGTCCAATCTCTGTGCCAAGAATGCCTTTAAGTACGCTCATGAGTAGGGTACCGACCATGGCTAAGCCATCGGGATCCAGTAAATTCGACATGCCCGCACTTCTTCTACATCCGCCTTCCACTTGGTGTCCGTCGAGTCTCCGTTTCAACCAGGCGATTGCACCAGGTATTCCGAGGGCCATTTGAGTGATATGCTCACCAGTCAGATCTGCTCGTAATTCTATACTCGCACCACGTTTGCATTGAGAATTGAACCATCGCTCGACATTATCAAATGGGGTTATTTCATCTTCTACAGAGTGGTAGATCATTATCGGTGCTTTTGGCACATGCTGCCCCAGCGTATTTGCATCAAGAGTTCTGGCAATAGTAGGATTCTTCAAAATAGCCTTCCCGTTGATAAAATAATCGTGCCAATTGCCAAACAGATTCTGATACATGTCCCCAAATAGGCACCGATTTTTGGCATCATTAAAATCGTGCTTCATCGATGGTTCAAGGTGGTCTTCAACTACCTTGTCAAAATCGGCATACTCTTGTCGTAGCCCATTTATACCGCCTATAATCATGCCCACAAATGGACCCTTGTTTGTTTGCTCTGCAACAGATGTGAGATTCACTGCCAAGCCGCCGACAGCGACACCGCAAATGTCCAACTCGGGTGCATATGTCGGAGCGAGTTCTACAGCCCACCCACTGGCAAACGACCCACCGCTGTAGCCCCATAGTGCTACAGATGCATCCTCATCAATGCCTGTTATCGACCCAGATGACAATGCAGCTCGTATACCATCAAGTATTGAATGTGCACTTTGCCTACCGGCGGTAAATGCAGCCTGTGGACCTTCATAGTCCGGTACTACAACCACCCATCCGACATCCAATGCTGCCTCGATTCCAAGTATTTCAAATTTTGGCGGCGCGTTTGCAAATATCTCTGTATCTTGAAGCTGAAAGGAGATCGCGCAATCGACGCATGCAGAGTCTTCGGCAGCTTGATACGACAGCATCTTTGACGTGTCGGCATTGTATGGTACAAGAATCGTAGCAACATTTGCGGTGGGTCGACCTAGACTATCGCTCGATCTATAGAGGATCTGGTATGATGCTTCGATATCTATGGTATCGAATAGTAGATGTGGGTTCGAAGGAGAGTGCCTCCAGCTAAGCAACGTGCCGAGAGGCTCCTTCTCGTATCCTTCTGTGGCGATATAAAACTCATCCTTGCTCGGAAGCAAGGCTTTGCGTTTAACAGGCAAACAAGATGCAATCGCGAGGAAAAATGTCAGGGAGTAGAGCATATATAGAATGACAAGTTTGAGGCATTGCTCTCGTGTGCTCAATGTTAGCAAAATAAGGACCGTATGAGTTTTTCATACCGTATATTAAATTTACGCGACCGATATACTTGAGCTTAACGTAAATCTAATGGCACCCCAACTTAAACGCCTTTCAGTTAAAACGATACGTAATCACACACAAAACCCCATTTGTAGATTTGTATGCACAATAGCTCCCGATTGGGGAGATTTAAGTATTTAATGATCTGAGCAGGCCCCGGATTTCCACCGTCTTAGCGAAGCTCTGGGTTCAGCTGACTATCGACTGCCTCATAATACTGGTCAGTCTGTCCTCAGTTGTCGTCATCTGGGCTTCCATGTTGTTTTTGGCCCCGAATTGCTAATTTTGGCTAAATAGCCGCATAATGTGCGGCGCGCGGCGTATGCGGCTGGAAAGCCGGAGTCTGGTGGGATCGATTTTTAGAAACAAAGAAAATCTAAGGCACTATGGCCGAGTGGTTAAGGCGAAAGATTAGAAATCTTTTGGGCTCTGCCCGCGCAGGTTCAAATCCTGCTGGTGTCGTCATCTTTTTTCGGTCTACATTTGCATGATTTTGGATTATCATTCAGCTATTTTTTTTGCTTCATGTGCAGTAAAGCGCCCATTACTAAACAAAATGGGGGTGGCCGTAATTTGTATAGTCTAGCTAGCAATGTTCAGATGGTTGATTTGCTTCGAAATTATAAATGTTCAGCTTTGGCCAATTGTACCTCAAATATGTGAAAAGAAGGCGTTGTGAAGAATCTAGTGATTCCCAATTTTGCGACTTGCTATAATAAAATTGGACGTTCCCAAGTTAGTGCTAGCAATATCTATCAATTAGAAACACGGCGCAACAGTAATTTGGCCTATGATTTTGGATGACATTCTCGGCATCCCCGGAAAGCGTGGAAGCTTCTAGAATGTTCCGGTAAGAACACAGAAGAATACAGCAGCTCCATAGGACAAACTATAATATGTTCTCGAAAGTTCTAGTCGAATTGCTCTGCGTGATTCGTGTTTTGGAGTTTCAGCTTGCTTAATTGAGCCACCAGACCTGCGGCTGCATATCATTGTTCGCCATGCTAGGGCCATCAATTGATGGTATATCGCTTATAGCAGTGCTAATTCAGCCTATTTCATGCGTGAGCAGCCAATTATTAGTTGTAGAAATATAGAATTATCACAAATGCTATCAATGTGCGTGATGACGTGATGACTTTTACGAGATATATCTGATGATGAAATTTGCGAGAAGGTACTCGAAGCTCGAAGGTGCGTGTGCGTGTTTTTTTTGGCGGGTGCGGCTGGTCGCCACACAGAAAAAAAAAACACGCGTTGAAATTGAAATTTCACGCCTTGTGGTCCAACAGCGTATGTGCGTGCGCACGCGTCGGGTTAAGTTCTCTACGGTTCTAAACGGTTCCAGCAGCTGCTCGAAGGGTTCCAGGTGTACATCTGAGCACTGCCAAAAACATTCCATAAGGTTCCTCTGTAGCGATTGAGGCGAATATATATATCTGGCTTTCTTCCCCCCAATTGGCATTTGGTCTTCCTTCTTTCTCACTCATATTTATCTTTTAACACATACACACTACACATATCAACATGAGCAAATCTGTCGGTATTGATTTGGGTACTACTTACTCTTGTGTCGCTCACTTCTCGAACGACCGAGTCGAGATCATCGCCAATGACCAAGGTAACCGAACCACTCCATCGTTTGTTGCCTTCACCGACACTGAGCGATTGATCGGTGACGCTGCCAAGAACCAGGCCGCTATGAACCCATCCAACACTGTTTTCGACGCCAAGCGATTGATTGGCCGAAAGTTTGATGATGCCGAAGTCCAGTCTGATGCCAAGCACTTTCCATTCAAGATTGTCGACAAGGGCGGCAAGCCAAACATTGAGGTCGAGTTCAAGGGCGAGACCAAGGTCTTCACTCCAGAAGAGATCTCCTCTATGGTCTTGATCAAGATGCGAGAGACTGCTGAGGGCTTTTTGGGTGGCAGCGTTACTGATGCTGTCATTACTGTTCCAGCTTACTTCAACGATTCTCAGCGACAGGCCACCAAGGATGCTGGTTTGATTGCTGGCTTGAACGTTCGACGAATCATCAACGAGCCAACTGCCGCTGCCATTGCCTACGGTTTGGACAAGAAGTCTGAGGGCGAGAAGAATGTTTTGATTTTCGACTTGGGTGGTGGTACCTTTGATGTTTCCTTGTTGACCATTGAGGATGGTATCTTCGAGGTCAAGGCCACTGCTGGTGATACTCACTTGGGTGGTGAGGACTTTGACAACCGATTGGTCAACCACTTTGTCCAGGAGTTCAAGCGAAAGAACAAGAAGGACTTGAGCTCCAACCAGCGAGCTATGCGACGATTGCGAACTGCTTGTGAGCGAGCTAAGCGAACTTTGTCTTCTTCTGCTCAGACCACCATTGAGATTGATTCCTTGTTTGAGGGTATCGATTTCTACACCTCTCTTACCCGAGCTCGATTCGAGGAGTTGTGCCAGGACTTGTTCCGATCCACTGTCGACCCAGTCGAGAAGGTTTTGCGAGATGCCAAGATTGACAAGTCCAACGTTCACGAGATTGTCTTGGTTGGTGGCTCCACCCGAATTCCAAAGATCCAGAAGCTTGTGTCTGACTTCTTCAACGGCAAGCAGCCAAACAAGTCTATCAACCCTGATGAGGCTGTTGCTTACGGTGCTGCTGTCCAGGCTGCTATCTTGTCTGGTGACTCTTCTTCCAAGACCCAGGACTTGTTGTTGTTGGATGTTGCCCCATTGTCTCTCGGTATTGAGACTGCTGGTGGTGTCATGACCAAGTTGATTCCACGAAACTCTACTATTCCAACCAAGAAGTCTGAGACCTTCTCCACTTATGCTGACAACCAGCCAGGTGTGTTGATTCAGGTCTTTGAAGGTGAGCGAGCCAAGACCAAGGATAACAACATTCTTGGTAAGTTTGAGCTTTCCGGTATTCCACCAGCTCCACGAGGTGTTCCTCAGATTGAGGTCACCTTTGACGTTGATGCCAATGGTATCTTGAACGTTTCCGCTGTTGAGAAGGGTACTGGTAAGTCCAACAAGATTACTATCACCAACGACAAGGGCCGATTGTCCAAGGAGGACATTGAGCGAATGGTCTCTGAGGCTGAGAAGTACAAGGAGGAGGACGAGAAGGAGTCTAAGCGAATCGCTGCCCGAAACGGTCTCGAGTCTTATGCTTTCAGCTTGAAGAACACTTTGAACGAGGAACAGTTCAAGGAGAAGGTTTCTGAGGAGGAGCGAACTACTCTTGAGAAGACTGTCACTGAGACTATTGAGTGGGTTGACTCCAACCAGTCTGGTGAGGTTGAGGAGTACGAGTCCAAGCAGAAGGAGCTCGAGGGTGTTGCCAACCCAATCATGCAGAAGTTCTACGGTGCTGCTGGCGGTGCCCCAGGTGGCATGCCAGGTGGAGCTCCAGGTGGATTCCCAGGTGCCGCCCCAGGTGGTGCTGCTCCAGAAGAGTCTGGCCCATCTGTTGAGGAGTTGGATTAAATGTTCTAGATATCATTTCTTCCACCACCACCACAACAACAACACTCTAATGCATGCTTTTTAATTGTTTAATGTTTTTTTGATTTTGTAAAAAAAAATAGGTTTTTATAAAAATTGGGATTTTTTATTAGAATATTTTTGTCTCGTCTTAGATGATATCGTAGGAACTATGGCGCCGCTACCCGTGGGGCGTTGACGGCTGAAAGTTCTGCAGAGCCAAACGAGTAAGTATTACTCTTCTACTGCATAAGTTTAAATTCCGAGTAGCTAATCTACTAATTCATGCTTAATAATAATGTAACGTATATGAGCCCGAGCGCCGAGTTATGCAAATAGGATGGAGCACCGGTTATGCTTAGAAGTCGTACACTCAAGATCATACCCGAACCGGCTTTTGAAAACAACAAGATGCCAGGCTTTTCTTTCAAGTGGTACCTGTACATTCTCACCCATGAGTTCATGTACCAGGTATATGCAATTTCTTGATTGTGTATCTGACAGATCCAAAACTTTCACCTGAGCCAGGGGGAAGTGGGAGCGTAAGATCCCTGATGCAGGGAATGACAGGGATTAGCCAGATTAACTAATACACTTCCCCCAATTGATGAAGATCCTATGCAGCCGTCAAATAAAAAAAAGTGACAGCTTAATCTGATCCACTTCAAGGTACAGAAAAGCTAGGCACCTGCAGTGTTTCGAAAATCTTGTACCTTAATGTCTTCGTCGAGCTTGGCTTTCGCTGTATCGATTGTGTGAGGACAGCGCTCGTGGTGGGCACGACAGTATATAAAAGTCACAAATGTAAGGTTATCATAAGTTTGTATTATCATCAGGTCATTACAATTAGAACAGATATACTGTGGGAACGTATGGAAATAAATAATAAATAAAGTACCGCGGCTATGCACTGTGCGTGGAGATGATGAACTTGCGGCCTGTCGAGCAGAACTCTTTGAACGCTTGGAAAAAATGCTCCACGTCTGCATCACTCGTTTCCTTGACCGAGAGCAAAACGTCCATGGCTAATTCGAAGACCATACAACCGTCCAGCACACTGAGAGGGCCGCGATCGCATCGAGCTACTTTCTCACGATCGCGCAGCTCTTTCATGAACACCGAATCTTCATGCTTCTTCTTCAAAATCATCAAATGCGTCAGTGCCACGAAGGACTCTAGTCGCACTTCTTGAGAGTCGTCGTTGAGCGTGGTGACGAGTGTCTGTGTTGCCTTGGATATCGTCGGTGCAAGAATGACGTTCTGCTTTGCGCTGTCATTATCACAACTGAGATCCTCTTGTGCGGTCTTGGTGAATTTGATGATGGCGTCTGTCCTGATAAGATCATCGAGACTGGCGTCGCTTATAGTCGAGAGCAATCGGCGAGCTTCGTCGTCGAGCGGGCTCGTCGTCATGACCTCCAGCTTGGATATGGCCCAGTTCAAGTAGGCAAAGTCCGAGCTGAGAAGCGGATGGGGTGGCGGCGACGCTGAGTTGGCGAGTGTTGTGTTTGCCGACGGGGTGGTAGAGGTGGATGTTGTTGTTTGTACGGTCGTCATGGTCCTACAAGAATGGATAGATTGTGTTGGATGATCTTCTTCTTTTTTTATTTTCTGTGGACGGGTGAATTAGACAGTACAGCTGTGAGCGATAAAACACCAAAAGAGGTCGAATAGGTATTAAGGCGAGAAGATTAAATGATAAGGAGGTTGTTGGCTGTAGCAGAACGATAAGTACAAGTATCCGGGAAGACGAGACGGTTTATAAATGACGACAAACGGGGAAAATGGGGATTTTTCTCTGTTCTGTTTGTTGGTGGTACACGCACGCCCACGCACAAAAACCGTTTTCTGTGCGTCAAAAGACCCGGGTGCTCGCTCTTCAAGCGTACATGCGTGTCTCAGATCACTCCTCCCAATAAGAACTGAATCTGCTGCTCGCTTGCTGCCGAATGAGGCAGTTGAGGATTCCTTTATTGAGGGAGGGAATAAAGGGCAAGTCTATGCGGACTTTATACCCAAGTGTGTTTTGAGTAAGTTCCAATTGAGTGTATTAGAAAAAGTATGAGATGGATGCGAGAGCGAATGTATGTGTGTGTGTGGTTACGTATAAAATCGGTGCACGATCGATCGTCGCCATATGTGTACTGTACTGTACTGTGTGTACTGGTAAAGATCCCGCTGCCGGGGAAAGAACAAGGTTTATAGAGCTTGGAGCAGTTGGTGATTTGGACCAGGCGTTGAACACTAAATTCTATCTGATACAGTGTTTTTTGACACCATACCATATCCCATGACAATTGGACTGGGGTGGCCGGTAAGGTTTTTTTACCGATGAGATGAGTACATGCATCGGCCGGAGTTGCTTTCACCCCTAGCAACTCTAACTAATGCGATGCACCACCTCTCGGTTGGTCATCGCAACTGCTTATATTTTCAATAATGCTTATTTGATTCTAATAGAAATTCCACCCGGTAGTGCAGAAAACGACGGTAAAAAAATTGTCTCGCAGGACAAAGGGGCCCTTGCGCCGTTTTCTCAGACAAAGTTTCAAGTTTCTCAGACACGCAATTCGATGCAGCACCATCTGGTCGACCCAGAGCTTACCGATCATCTAGCTACTTTAGAAGCGAGAGTTGTTTGAAATGGGCCAAGGAATAGTCACGTCACATACTTGCCCAAAATCAAACAATGTAGAAGCAAAAAAATATGCGACCCCGGTGAGGATTGAACTCACGATCTCACGATTAACAGTCGTGCGCCTTAACCAGCTTGGCCACGGAGTCTTCGAGTGATATCGGAGGTACCCAGGATGGATATCCTCGATGGTTTATTGTGCGGCGTTCCGCAAAAATCAAGTTTTGACCCGTTTTTAGCACCAATACGAGGTTTAATCTTCTTTTATTCTTCTTATAATGACGTGGTTTAGTATATACTACATGTTCAAGGAAAAATAACCACGAATTCGGGTCTGAACGGCATTTGAAGGTATGAGCCGCGTGCGGCGCAATATTCTCACCTGTTCCTGCTGCACCAATTTGATAACCCAGGCTTTTGCCTGCCAAGTATCGAATTAGGCGAGCTGGTGGCTCATACTGGACCACGCTGCGTCTTTTGCCGCGAACTGAGTCCGGATGGCGAACCAGCCGACGTCGGATCGCACGTCTTCCTCAAGTGCCGAGTATTATTATCATCATGTAGGCTAGCTAATGATAATAATAGATCATGTTTAGAGTCAAGTAGTACATAAATTACATCAGACGCCGGACTATGTTGTTTCTTTGAGAATTCATTCGTGGGGGTATGTAGGCTAGTTTACCAAGAAGACGGTGCTGGCATTAGGCTTATAATAACCGTCTTTACACATACTAGATTGAGACAAACAATATATTAGATTAAAACGAAAGGGACCGGGCGCAGAAACATAAACTTTATCTAGATAAACTTTTGTCACCGCACCCCAACGCATGTGGGTATTTATTGGGAGCAAGCCCCACTTTTAACTCTCTATTGTAACCTTCACTTCTACGAGTACACTTCTACCAGTAAATGGTAATACAAAACGTCTGAAGGGTAATCGCATGGTCAATCTCTATAATGACATGCGGATCTTAAAGGGTGTTATCATGCCGAGTCCAATCAACTTACTCACAGTATTTACTATACTATCAACGATTGGTATTGCAACGGCAAAAGAGGATAATGAAATAATAAAAGCCGTGGACAATTTGGTAGCGAAGTGCAGCCCAGGTGACTCTGATTTATCAGCGAGCAAATTTATCGTGGCTGTTGTGGACAATTCAACAGAAGAGGGGTGCACGGTATCCGTCAACTATAATGCCTACAATGACATTATAAATGACGTACCCCAGGTAGTACCTATAATACCGGGAGTTACGGACAAGGCTACCATGGCTGAAGTGAAAAGGGTGACGAAACAATTTGAGTTGCAATACAAGGAAGCTAGCAATAACAGTAGTGCAGTGACAAGGAAGGACTGGAGTGTTCAGGGATTGCTCGACAATACATACAGTGCTGCGATTGCAGGCTATGATTTTGCTAAAATGACGCTACACCACATTATAGAGAATACGTGGGTGAGCGCTGCGTTTACAATTGGGTCTGATTGGATGGATGCGATCAAGGGCAGCGGACAGGGACAGCGAAGGGTATGCGCGACACAATGCTACAAGGTGACCAACAACGGAGACGACGAATGCAATAAAAACAACGAATGGAAAGAATCCAACGGATACGAATACAAATTATTTAACGTATACAGCGGATGCAACAGATACAAATACATTGCTTGCTTGTACCAATACGCTTTGGAAGGTCATGAATGCAAGTTCACCACGGATGCGGAGCCGGCAATAAAGGCCGCAATAAAAGATGCTTCTAGCAAATATACTGATCCAAACTTCGAACCGGTAGGGCAATGCATCAAGCTGTACGACTCTGGTAGTAGCATTGGCTATTTAAAATGGGTGATGGAAGGCTCAGGTATGAGTCTGAGTGACGTCACTTGCAATGAATTTGCCGGTATTTAGCATCTCATGATGATGAAGTTGATAGTTACACTAGGATAATGAAGAGTTCTGAATTCAGGAAAATGTGGTGGAGTCAGTACTCATCCAACAGATGGTATTACACACGCTTGAAGGGTATATGCATGGTAAATTTTAAGAGAAAAAAGTTTGATTTGAGCCAGTGGTATATATTTTGAGAAGATGTTATCCAGGTCTTGCTTGAGACGACGCTCGGGAACTGCAAACTGTTGGTCGCGATGGATTCCACCAGCTGAGCTGCATTCGTGTTAAGTTATATTGACATTTTATACATTGCGCCTCTGTTTCGTAGTCTAGTGTATAAAGGCGCTGGATAATGTAAGATTTTCGCTTCCTTTATGTGAACTTTTCGGAATGAATAGTACTCGATGCCTGGTCACTTGCCGCTCCAACATATGGATGTTCGAACACGTCATGTGGAGATAGTTTTCGAGCTGCACTACCGTTAGCTCGCATCACTCCACGTCTATGCTACTGTCGCTTAATAATTTGTTCGCGACAAAGACCAGTTCTCATTAGAATTCAAGAAATAATTGTTCTTTCAGAGTAGAGGCGATCAGGTCGCAGATTACTGCTGCTTTCGTGTGCTCGTATCCTTTGACAAGCGGCGTTAATCGGCAGATAAAAATCGCACAAGGGGGTTTCAACTATGCTATACTTAAACGACCTCCATTGCTCCTGTCATCCTAAGTGGCTTACACTTATTATACACGATATGATACTCCTCTGCCAACAACATTGCTTGAGCAAGACTGGCTTACGACCATAAAATCATATATATTGGGAGCCCAGCTTGAAGATTCTAGGCATAAGTTTCGAGTCTCACCAGTATAAATGTACTGACACAGCTCCGTCTAACCAGCCGAGTTAAACTTAGAGCTTAAACACTGCTTTGATTTGCAAGCAACTGGAGGGCAAGTCCAGTCCAACAATTTACCCCTGTATCACATACTCCCATCATCCTAAAACTAGGTAGGCGGAAATCGCATCCACCGCAGAATTGACGAATTTCTAGTGTGTAAACTTGCTGACCTGAATCTGCTGTAATTGCGGCAATGCCCTCTGCGGCTCATTATTCCACCACCACCCGTGCCCAGCAGAAAAAATCTTGATGATCGTGGGGGCCCACACGGCTGGTAAATCAGGGCAGAACCCTGTTTTACAAACAGCAACATCTCGTGGTCACTCTGTACGCAACATCAGACAGCAAAGAGGATTTCTTAAATCACTATACCGATTGGACTATCTTATAATTGGATTTACGCTTGTGGTTGTGTAGTTGGTTATTTTTCCCTTAGTTTCAACGATTGATTGAGATTTTTAACCTGCAGATTACAGTCGGCTATTCCTGCATAAGCAGTTACTTTCTAGAGCTAAATTGCGTACGCTGACTGATAAAAAATAATAATATCAACTTGGTTCGAATGTTCCAGAATAGCCGCTTTTGTTCTATTGTTGGCTGAACAGATTTTTTTTGTTCGCCATCTCGATGCCATAAAGCTGAAAGAAACATCATCTGTCATTTACATAATGTGTCAGACAGTTTTGAACGTCTAAAACGGCCAGTCTCAGATCTGTCACGTAGCTGATTCCACATGCCTCAAGATCGATCTGATACACCTCAGTTGCCGAGCGGATATCTATCAGATACACATATCATACAGGGCCTCCATAATCACGGAAATATATTCATACTATCGCTCATGCACGGAAAATAAGCCGTGTGTCATGGCTGCCCAAGCTCACGTTTTTCGCTTAACCGCATTTAAAAAGAGGGGGCAGGCCACGCCTGCCACTCGTTGCTGCAGCATTTAACACTCTTGCACTCTTGACAGACAGTTTTTTTTCTCTTTCATTCATTCTTCGTACCAAACTTTGAAGACATTGTATAATGTTCCAGCGACTATTCGGGACCGGCTCAGAGTCTAACTACGACCCCAATCGCCCGCCATCACCAAACTCGTACAGTGGCCATAGTCACAGCGGCGGCGGCGGTAGTAGTAGTGGACACCATCACCACAGATATAGCGACGGGTACAGGTACGCTCCTGACCAGACGCAATACAGCGGAGCACCGCCTTATGACTCTCGATACGGTGCAAATCTCCAGGTGCCGGGCCAGTACGGCCAGTATCCACCGTACCAGCAGCAACAGTGGCCATCGTCAGCGTCAACGTCGTCACACCGACACTCGTCTTACAATGGCAGATCCAGCAGGTACGACTACGCCAATTCACCGCCCCACCAACATGCGCCTGTGCGAAGTCGTTCAAGAGAACACAAGAGTGATCCGTTGATGTATAAGATTGGAGAAGATGTGCATCGGTTTCTGAAACAAATGTGTGAGGAAATGAGACGTGAGACCACCCCGTACATGGACGTCATAATGTACCGATACGAGCACGGGTCGTTTGAGCAGCCCAATGGGTATATCTACGATACAATGAGCGAGGACAAGGAGCGGCAGGCAGTGGCAGAAATTGTGTGTGTCCCGTACGACCCTATCAAGCAGTACGCATGCTGCGAGGACGCCGATTACGACGGCCAGCTGCGAGTACCGGTAGACTACGCGGTATCCAAGAACAAAGTCGAGTGTGTGATTGTGACCAACTACGAATCGTGGCTGTTCTTGCACCAGAGACATGTGTCGGAAGACGAATTCGTCCAGCGGCACAACAATACCCATCGCCACAGCCGAAGCCGAAGCAGACACGAGTACGACCATGCGCACTCGCACCATCGAAGCCTAAGTAGACACAATACCACATCCTCGCATCACGGCCGAAGCTTGAGCAGGGGCCACAGCCACCACCGCAGCGGCAGTGTAGGGTTCGGCACGGGCAAGGTGCGAACATTGGTCGCCGGCCAGTATGCATACATGCGTAATAAGAAAGGATGGGAAGTGCCTGAACTGCTGATTGATGAGATCAAGCGCGCCTATGCAATGAAGTTGAGGCGGCACAGTGGACGCGGAAGGCTCCCAGTTCACGACATGCATCCTATCTCAACACGCCGGACTCACAGCACGCACTCGCCATATCGATACTAGAAATTTAGCGGGACAGGACGTGAAAAATAAAAAAAGTTTGTACAGTACCTATTAATGTGGCAATGGAATTTAAAGTGGTGGCATGTATAGTATGATTTAAAGTTTCGCAGGGTCTCTCATTGCAGTACACTGTATGTACACGTCACGGACCCTGTGAAACTGCGACACAAGATATGGCATCCAATTTCTGCCACAGCGTAGGATGATGCTACGCATCTGGACTGGACTCAGTTAAACGTGTTTGTAAGTAAAGTCGAAAGTCAGTCAAGGTGTTACCACTTGACAAAAACTAAGGTTCATGCCATTGGAAGGTGGAGTGGAGCACGACAAAACCTTAATGATCACAATTTCCAATCCAACCACTTTCACTATATATAAGCCACTGTGTAATTGAATGTCCTCTCTAACACTAGGATGAATTTGATACTGTCATTAATCATACCATTCGCCACGATCGCGCTTGCGGTGACGGTCGATCCACTTCCCGCACCGAAGCATATCCACTGGGGCACCGAGGGCCCCAAGCCCGTGTCCGGCGGTCTGTGGCTCGATGGACCCCACCATCCTATTCTCATGGGCGCATTCAATCGCATGCAGGACACGGTGCGGGAGCTCAAGTGGAAGCCTATCGCTACTCCCGGGCCGTTCCCTCCATTCGAGCCGTTCCCCACCGATTCCAGCAGCAATCATGCGAAAAGAAACGAGCCGTTGCCAATGCTGATCAGCATCAAGGCCATTGTCAACGACACTGAGGCTGATTTGCAAATGGGCGTCGACGAGTCGTACGCGATTGAGATTGCGCCGCAGTCTCAAGAGATCAAAGTGAGTGCACAGACAATATGGGGCGCCGTGCATGCCATGACCACGTTACAACAGATCATCATTGCCAATGATGGCAGTAATGGTGGTTACATTATTGAGCAGCCAGTGTCGATACAGGACGCGCCCGATTACCCCCACAGAGGCATTATGATCGATATCGCACGCAACTTCCAGTCCAAAAAAGCAGTCAAACGGCAGATCGACGCGATGAGCCTTGCAAAGCTCAATGTAGTGCATTTGCATCTGGCGGATACGCAGTCATGGCCTGTACAAGTGCCAAGCCTGCCGGATATGATCAAGGGCGCCTATTCCCCGCGCAAAGTGTATTCCACCGAAGATTTGAGAGAAGTTATAGAGTACGCCCGTGCACGCGCGATCCGGGTGATTCCCGAGCTTGATCTACCTGGCCATTCGTCGTCTGGGTATGCGGAGCTGCCTGAAGCAGATGATATCTTGGTGTGCCAAAACGCGTGGTGGTCAAACGACAACTGGCCGCTGCACGTTGCAGTAGAGCCCAACCCGGGCCAGCTCAATATTTTGGAGAACAAGACTTATGAAATTGTATCAAAGATCTATAACGACATGTCGGATGTTTTTACAGACCATTTGTTCCATATTGGCATGGACGAATTGCAAACAAACTGCTATAATTTCTCTACCACTATAATGGACTACATTGCTGCGGGTCACGATTTCCATGACCTGACGTCTTATTGGGTAGAAAAAGCACTTGCAATGTTCAAGCACAATCGCAGCGATAGGCGGTTCATAATGTGGGAAGATTCCGTGTTGTCGAAAGACATGTCCGCATCGAATGTTCCACAAGATGTGGTCATGCAGTCGTGGATGTCTGCGGCCAACGTCAAGCAGCTGGCCCAAATGGGCTACGACGTGATAATCTCCAACTCAGACTGGTTCTACCTCGACTGTGGCGCCGGCGGGTGGGTATCCAACGATAACCGATACAACGAGATGGCGGCACCTGAACCACAAACGATACCGTCATTCAACTTTCAGGGCAACGGCGGCTCTTGGTGCGGGCCGTACAAGTCTTGGCAACGGCTATACACTTACGACATTGGGTTCAATATGACCGCTGAAGAAAAGAAACACATTATGGGCATTGAGATGCCGCTGTGGGCCGAGCAAGTCGATGATACCGTCATTGACGCCAAGCTGTGGCCGCGAGCAGCAGCAGTGGCAGAGCTGACATGGTCCGGAAACCGCGACGCTGAGGGATCTAAGCGAACCACGCACTTCACGCAGCGTATTCTCGAGTTCCGAGAACGACTGGTGGCGATGGGCGTGAATGCCGCGCCACTCATGCCGGAATACTGTATCCGCAACCCGCACAAGTGCGATTTAAATGCCGACCAGAAAATAATGGACAGCTACGCCAACAACACTGTAGAACTATCATAGCTCCAGCCAATGAGATTCATTCTACCATAGAACAATAAGCCCCACAGCAGTGCGGCGTAAAATTAAGTGTGCCTCTGTTCAGTGTTACGTAGATAACAAAACTGCTGCAGGTGGTGAGTTGGTGGGTGGGTTGGTGTGTGAGGAGTAGGATGAGACCCAATGTGACTTTAGTGCCTGGCACTTTTGCCCCTGAACCTGTCCCCACATTTTCGCCCACACATTTGTGATTGATTGTGTGACCACCTGATAAAAAAACTTTGAAACCTTATACGGATTCCGCGGTAGATTTTGTCTGGTAAGCGGTATTGTACTTGGCATGATATCACCTTCCAAGGGAGAGATCTTCCTGGTGTACCCCCGCCGCCGACCGAGATATGGTTATCTCTAACACGAGGATTCAATCATCTGGAGCTCAATCAGAGAATGTGATGAGATACGGAATGCCTTTGCAATTCTCGTTTTCGACACGATTCCGGAGAACAATCAAGACATCGATAGATTTTGGTGTCTGCCCACAGAGCGGGATGGATCACTCTGATTTTCAGGGTGGAAATCAACAGAGAGAAACATGTTTACTATCGCACTGCGACGCTACACTGCACTGCAAATGAGAGACGACGCTGCAAGTAAATCTCAGATCTGTTCGCTTCAAACTCACAGACGTTTTTACAGCGCATATATGCAAAGATGTGCGGCGGTGTCGCGGGGTGGGAAAAAGACCGTCGACCCGCGTAGCGATTGTGCCTGAACACTCTTGACTGACTGATATGGGGCTGTTTAGAGCTCTCTCTCCTCTAGACAGAATTTTTCTCCTAAAGCTCGATCCGAAGTTGAGATGCGTTAAGATGCAGTAAAATTTTTTTTTTTCCTTGGCGATGCTGATTCAATCGACCACCACCACCCACCTTCAGTTCAATCCGCCCGCTGCTGCCCGCCGAGTTTTTGACTGCTCGGTATCGTGCCGCCGCAACTAAGCTGATCACTGTATCCAAGATAGACCTTTTTCATAAAAGGTGGAAAGATGGGGGTCAACGTCTCCGCCGTACGTTAAATTGAATGTATATATATTCTGGCATTAATCCGGCAGTTGCACATCCCGCTTGCTTGATAGTTCTCTAACAAGATCAAAGGAAAATGTTGTTGACCAAAGTCATCACCGTTCTCGCTGCAGCTATTGTAGCAGGTGCCGTCAAGGTTGACCCGCTACCAGCGCCAACATCTATCGAATGGGGCAACAGTGGACCTAAAACGATCAGTGGTGGGCTCTGGCTCGATGCTCCGTACCACCAGATTGTTTACGATGCCTTCAACCGAATGCAACAAAACGCCCGGGATTTGCAGTGGGTGCCAGCAGCCACGCAAGCGCCTTTCCCTTCCACGTTTGTTCCATTTCCTTCGGAGACAGTTGGCGGCGTTGTTGAGAAGCGGGGGAATTGTCCACGACCTAGTTCAAGCCTTCAACGAGTGGTGGTCGAGATTGCAGACTATAATGCAGATCTACAACTGGGCGTCGACGAGTCGTACACACTCACCATTGAGAAGAATTCGGAAGACATTACCATCACTGCAAAGACTGTGTGGGGTGCCGTACATGCATTCACCACTCTCCAGCAAATTATTATCTCTAATGGCAAAGGTGGGTTGATTGTGGAGGAGCCAGTGAAGATCAAGGATGCGCCAAACTACCCGCATCGAGGCATTATGCTCGATATTGCTCGAAACTTCCAGACCAAGAAGGCGGTTCTGCGACAGATTGATGCCATGAGTTTATCTAAACTCAATGTGCTACACATGCACTTGACCGACACCCAGTCATGGCCTATTCAAATTCCATCGTTCCCAGAGATGACGAAGGATGCCTACGGACCAAATAAAATATACACTCCACAAGACCTTGAGGAGGTCATCCAGTATGCACGGGAGCGTGCAATTCGAGTCATTCCAGAGGTTGACATGCCGGGCCACTCCAACTCGGGCTATGCGCAGCTGCCGCAGGGCGATCAAGTGCTGGCGTGCCAAAACTCCTTCTGGTCCAACGACATTTGGGAGACACACACTTCCGTCGAGCCAAACCCCGGCCAGCTGGATATCCTTGCTCCGGAAACATATGAGACGGTTACTAAGATTTACAACGACTTGTCCAAGATTTTCAAGGACAATGTCTTCCACGTTGGTATGGATGAGTTGGACTCCAACTGTTACTGGTACTCCAAGGCCATTGTCGAATACATCAACTCTGGCCACTCGTGGAACGACTTGGCCCAGTACTGGATCGACCACGCAGTGCCGATTTTCAAGAAGGTGTCACCGCATCGGCGACTCATGATGTGGGAGGACGCTATTCTCTCAGCTGATATTGCCGCCCACACCGTGCCTACAGACATTATCATGCAGTCGTGGAACGGCTTGGACAATATTAGGCAGCTTGCATCGATGGGCTACGACGTTGTGATCTCCAACTCGGACTGGTTCTACTTGGACTGCGGGTTCGCCGATTCCCTTAGTAATGACAACTCGTATAACGAGATGATCAACCCGCAGCCAAATATTATGACCCAGAATTTCGGTGGTAACGGTGGCTCGTGGTGTGGGCCATACAAGTCTTGGCAGCGAATCTACGACTTTGACATTGGCTTCAACCTGACTGCATCGGAGCACAAGCACGTTCTTGGTGTCGAGGCGCCAATGTGGGCTGAACAGGTCGACGACACCATCATTGACAGTAAAGTGTGGCCGCGAGCGGCAGCCCTCGCAGAGCTCGCTTGGTCTGGCAATCGGGACGCTGAGGGTAATAAGCGAACTTCGCAGGCGACCCAGCGAGTGCTCAACTTTAGGGAATACCTTGTTGCTAGCGGCATTGGTGCTGCCCCGCTGATGCCGCAGTGGTGCTTGACCAGACCACATGCCTGTGACTTGTACAGGAA
Organism: Blastobotrys indianensis; assembly: GCA_030558855.1. Classification (NCBI taxonomy): domain Eukaryota; kingdom Fungi; phylum Ascomycota; class Dipodascomycetes; order Dipodascales; family Trichomonascaceae; genus Blastobotrys; species Blastobotrys indianensis. The sequence continues at coordinate 308,243 of JAKTQK010000007.1, read as the reverse complement.
TCAGACCATTTCTAACACTTATGCTAATAACTCTGTAGCTGTTTAATTTTGAAGAAAAGACTAGCTTTACAGCTTTACAGTGCTACGTAACCTTGGGAATAAACTTTTTGGACATTTATTTTATTTTTCACCCAGATTTGTTATCTTGCTGTACGGTAAGCGAAACAGGAGCGATCCAGTACACAGAAGTACAAAGATAAGGCATAGATTCCATCAAGGCCATCGCATTTGAACATGCGATAAGCGCTTATCGCCTTGTCATCAGACATTGATCCGTCCCTAATATGGGCAATTTTCTGGGGTTTCCATCGATCACAGAGGCCCAAAGAGATACACACATGCAATGAACGTTATGAAAGGAAACGGTTCCATGTATGAGCCCCATGCGGCGATCCGCCCCCCATGTGAGGTGTCTCAACTGCGGGGCGCCGTTGCAGTTGTGTCTGTCCCTCGCTGCCGCCCCGCAGCTAACCCCTGATAGAGATAGCGGGGTAAGAAGAAAAAAAAAATCCCGCCCGCGTGTGTACCGCCAATGCGCGGCAACGCTACGTGCGGCGCGTTAGATCATAGCACTTGAATGGCCCACCAATAAGACATTGAGATATCTCAGATTGTTCGAAAGCAGCTTCTTGTAATCTGTTCGCGGCAAGTTCCGTGTGTATACAACCTCGAGACAAGTGTGAGAGAAACTTATTTTCCAAATCAAAAAAGCAAAACGGCATGTGCATATCCAACAATGCCTGGAATAGGAAGGATAATAGTAGGATACAGTTTTGTATCCCTCGTCCCGTTCCACCACCCCAAGCACCCCTATCAGCCTGCCAAGTCATCGGCTCTCCACGGGCGGGATTTCTCTTTTTACTGTTAGGATCATAATTTTTTTTCCCATTGAGTGGGGAACGGCTGAAGTAGATGATCAAAGGTTCGTGTGGGCGGGGGGCTACGTTAGATCCGCAAGCGGGCTGTTCCTGAGTGGTTTGTGTGTGTTTCTTCTAGATTGAATCTTTGCACTTCTGAAGAGAGACACTCTCAAGTTACCGTACGTCCGCCGCGTTGGCCCACTATTGGCAAGCTGCAGCGTAGTACCTTATTTTCGTGTCGCGGAGAGAGAGAGAATGGATCTGGACCGCTTCCAGCTTTTTCTAATGCACTCCAGACTTTGAATCAGATATTTGAATTTTACAGACAGTACTCAAGCCACAGGTCGTATAATGTTTCCACAAAACAAATGTAAAATTGTGGGGACGGAGGGGAGCATTCAAAGAGTAGAAATCCTATCAGAAGCGGTGTCCGTGAAACTTTGTCTCGTTTTGGTACTGTACGAGTTTCTCATGGGTCATGCGTGGATCGACCTGGAAAATTGTGTGTGCAAACGGCGAGTTTTGTCTGACACTGTAAACCACTCGTTTCCGGTGCCTTAAACAAAAAACCAGTGTGGAAACAAAACCGGCAATCCACAACCCACAATTCCACACTATACTATGAAATGATCCATACAATGCCGATTGATATCTCAAATGACATTTTCATTCGAAGAAAATAAATCCACATCACCGAAACCCGAAGATACTGGTCATACCTAGTCTTGGTTAGGCCCCCCTTTCCCCCTCCTCCTACTATGTATGCTAGTATATGATATCACTTTCTAGTTTGGAAAAAGTAGCTAATAATCTTTTGGGGGGTGGTCTAAATCTTCCCTCCTCCGGTGACCTTACCGACTGTAACATTGAGCAGATTTTTGAACGAGAAGCATTTTGCGAGATTAGGACTTTGTAGTAGTCACACACATACTCATCACAAGCGGCAGCCTAGCCACAGGGAAATAAAACAACCCTCGAAGAGTGGTTACGCACACCTGAACGAGCCGGGAGACACAAAATCTGGTCGAGAACGCAGTAGAAAGCATTATCTCCCCGCATAGGATGCTGCTGTAATTGTGGTGGTGGTGGCTGTCGAGGCCTTGACAAAAGTACCGGCAGCAGCAGCAGCAGCAGCACCGCACATCAGCAGCAGCTCATCTCACTTTTGCAATCGTTCGTTACCGGTAACAGTTTGATTAGAGAAAAGTGAAATGCAGTGCTCACTTTTTTCCACACAACAGTGCAACGCTACACTGCATGCGAGTGCTGCGGCGCTGGTCCTCCCACCAACCCACCACCACCTTTTCCACTCTCGGCGCGTTTAATCATGTACGCACCCCGCGTGAAGATGATTAGGTTTCTTTTCATCTGCAAGAAGCTGTGCCGGTGAAAAAAAAACAAATGGACAACCTACTACACAGTTTAAGGTCACGTCTCTAATTTTTTGCCAGTGTTCTCTTGAAATGCGCGTACGTACATTCAGATGCGAGAGAGAGCGTTGAAGATGCTGCTGATCCGTGATACATTAAGACGAGATTCAGAAATGCTCCTCCGCATTTAGGGGTCAGATCGGCAAACTGTATATAACGACCTCAGATTCCCCCGTCTATGGATCATCTTCTTCTTTCCTTGTATCATCATCTCTGTGAAGATCCAATCACACATTTTCTAATTCTATAACAATGCTTTTGTTCAAGGCTCTCACAGTTCTGGCGACAGCACTTCTTGCTGGCGCCGTCTCCGTCGACCCATTGCCAGCACCTCAGACTATCACCTGGGGCACTGCTGGTGAAAAGACCGTGTCTGGTGGCTTGTGGCTCAATGCCCCATACAACCCAACTCTTTCTGACGCTTTCAACCGATTCACCCAAAACGTTCGAGACTTGAAGTGGGTTCCTCAGGCCACCCAGGCTCCATTCCCAACCACCTTTGTGCCATTCCCATCCGAGACTGTTGGCGGTGTTGTTGAGCGACATTACCAGCAGCCATTGCCAGCTTTGCAGAGCGTCAAGGTTTCCATCAGCGATGTCGGTGCCGACTTGCAGCTCGGTGTTGATGAGTCCTACACCTTGGACATTGAGCAGAACTCCAACGAGATTGTCATCACTTCCAAGACCTTATGGGGTGCTATCCACGCCTTTACTACTTTGCAGCAGATCATCATCTCCAACGGCAACGGTGGCTTTGTTATCGAGCAGCCAGTTTCCATCAAGGATCAGCCAAACTACCCACACCGAGGTGTCATGGTTGACATTGCCCGAAACTTCCAGACCAAGAAGGCTGTTTTGCGACAGATTGATGCCATGGCTCTTTCCAAGCTTAACGTTTTGCACTTGCACTTGAGTGACACCCAGTCGTGGCCAGTGCAGCTCAATGTCTTCCCAGAGATGACCAAGGATGCCTATGCCTCCAACAAGATCTACTCTCACCAGGACTTGCAGGATGTCATCCAGTACGCCCGAGAGCGAGCTGTGCGAGTCATTCCAGAAGTCGACATGCCAGGTCACTCCAACTCTGGTTACGCACAGTTGCCACAGGCCGACACCATTTTGGCCTGCCAAAACTCCTTCTGGTCTAACGACATTTGGGCCGAGCACACTGCAGTTGAGCCAAACCCAGGTCAGTTGGACATTTTGGCTGACGAGACTTACGAGACTGTTTCCAAGATTTACCACGAGTTGTCTGGCATTTTCAAGGACGATGTCTTCCACGTTGGTATGGACGAGTTGGACTCCAACTGTTACTGGTACTCCAAGGCCATTGTCGACTACATCAACGCCGGCCACTCCTGGAACGACTTGGCCCAGTACTGGATCGACCACGCTGTGCCAATCTTCCAGAACATTTCCTCGTCGCGACGATTGATGATGTGGGAAGACGCTGTCATGTCTGCTGACATTGCTGCTGAGAATGTTCCAAAGGACATTATCATGCAGTCCTGGAACGGTCTAGGCAACATTCAAATCTTGGCTTCCCAAGGTTACGATGTCGTCATCTCCAACTCTGACTGGTTCTACCTTGACTGTGGTTCCGGTGGATTCGTCAGCAACGACAACCGATACAACGAGATGATCAACTCCGAGCCAAATATCCCAACCTTCAACTTCCAGGGTAACGGTGGTTCGTGGTGCGGTCCATACAAGAACTGGCAGCGACTCTACGACTTTGACATTGGCTTCAACCTCACCGAGACCGAGGCCAAGCACATTCTCGGTGTCGAGGCTCCATTGTGGGCTGAGCAGGTCGACGACACCATCATCGACCAGAAGATGTGGCCACGAGCCGCCGCCGTCGCTGAGTTGACCTGGTCCGGTAACAAGGACGCCCAGGGCAACAAGCGAACCTCCGAGGCCACCCAGCGAATCCTCAACTTCCGAGAACTGCTCGTCGCCAGCGGAATCAACGCTGCTCCATTGATGCCACACTGGTGCTTGACCCACCCACACGCCTGCGACTTGTACCGAGACCAGACTACCAGCAACACCTACGCTAACAACTCCATTGCTGTTTAAACCACTAAAAAGGTTTTAATTGATATGAGTTTACGAAAAAAACAGCTTTGATTTTTTTTTGATATTTTCGTTTCTTTGTTTTTTCTTTTATATTCTTTTTCTATTTGTTAATCAGTTTATAACTAATTCCAAGTTTTTTTAAACTTCTTTTGAACACACAAACCTTTTTTTTGGCAATTACAAGACATTGCAGTGTGTGAATCAGGAACTAAAATATCAAAGACAACTATCCGCGTACCTGAAACGCTCGTGCCTGAATGATATAGATCTACACATTCATGACATCAAATCTCAGTGTCTCAATTTAGGTTAGAAAAAACAAAAAAATGGTGTAAATAAAATACATAGAAGTATTTGGTATCTCAAACAAAAAGAAGATAAATGGAGAAAAAAAATCAGAAAAGATATGGAGGAAAAACACCTCAAAAAATTGTAAGGAATAGAGAGGTAGTTTGGAGAGAAAAAATAGAAAAAAGGATTAGGGGTTTGTGTTTGTGCAAGTGTGTATCAAGGAATTTTCTGTTGTTGAATTGAATCAGGTCCAGCCAAGTGAGTTTTCACTCATTACCGGCTGACTGATTTGCTGCCCAATTGGCAAAATGCTATCAATGCCGCCTCGTCGGCTGCTGGCCCGGCTGCTGCTCATAATCGACTCGTCGTCAAAGAACCGGCTGCCGTGGCCGCCACTCTCGCTGCCGCTGTCACTGTCCAAAACCAACGACGACCGTCGCTGTCGGAGCTTTTTAGCTACCAAAAAGATCGCACCAACATAGGCTGCAGAACCGGCCAACGCACCAACCGCAATACCGACATTCTTGGTATTGATAGTCGGAGACGTCGTCGGAGAGCTCTGGTCAAGCGATCCAGAGTCGCTTGGACCAGAGTGGTCATTGCCACCATTGTTAGAGCCACCATCGGAGCCGGATCCAGAGCCGTCGCCAGACGAACCGCCAGTGCTGCCTCCAGAAGACGATGGATCGTCGCCGCCGCCAGCATTGGTGGCAGCATTACCATCACCAGGAATCAATGGAATAGTAGGATCAATCAGGTTCATCAATGATGCAACACTCTTGTTTGGATCACTGTAAAGTCGCGAAGTAGGATTGTGGATCAATGCATCCAATGTAGACACATAGTCGGTTGGAATGTACGCATAAGCAACAGAAATCACATAGTGAGCAGAGTTGGACTGGTATGGTCGCAACGATGTCATTGTCACATTAGACGAGTCCAAACCCAAACCATAGCCAACGCCCATTGGCAAGTACTGGAAAATCTGTGCAACCGCCAATGGATGCGCAACCACAAATGGATAGTTCAACGAGTAGTCAAATCCAATCTGGATCAACGTCGAGTCTTCTGGAGCCGGTGGAATACCGCCTTGAGGAGCAATAATCTTTGGCAACGAAGTTGGAATCGTCGATGGCTGCGGACCAGAGCTGCTTGGTGCAACTGCAGAGCCACTGCCAGAGACTGGAGTCGACGATGGCTCATTCTGGGTAATGATAGCATCTGGAAGCCAGTTGGAAGAACTTGGCTGAGGTGCCGGGGTAGAAGATTCATGTGCAGCAGAGCTGGTGATGGTGGCAGCGGAGGTGGTGGCCGGTGGTGCAGACCCAGCAGCGCTGACAGATGATGCCGACGCAACACCCGAGCCAGTGGCAGCCGAAGAAGCCAATGGAGCAGATGTCGAAGCAACAACACCGCCGCTCACGGTAGTAGCACTACCAGAGACAGCAGAACCGCTGGCAAGTACTGAGGACAATGGCGCAGAACCAATGGCACTGGCACTGGCAGTACCAGCAACACCAGTCGACACTGGTAAACCAGAGCCGCTGATGCTTGCAGATGCAACAAGACCAGAAGAGACTGGCAATCCCGCAGCCGAGCTAAAGACTGGAGCGCTGCTCACCAAAGCGGACGAGCCGCTTGGCAACGGACCAACAGCACTCTGAGAACCAGAGATTGGAATGCCGCTGGAAGCGCCACTCAAAACTGGTGGTGGAGTAGCCAAGCTGCCTGGAGCAGAGGTGCCAAACAGACTGGAAAGTGGCACGGCAGATCCAGATGTGATCAATGGAGCAGTGACACGTCCAGAAGTTGTGGCACTTGCCGCGCCGCCCACCACACCAGATCCAGATCCGGAATCAGATGGCGATGGCGATGGAAAGTCCGATGCAAGTGCACTAGAGAGCGCACCAGCAGCAGAGGACAAAAATGATGGCAATGGTGCGTCGTTAGAAGCGGAACCACTGCTGAAAACCGAGGGCTGTGGCGCGGCAGCGGCATCGCCCGAAGATGTCGTCGCAGCAGAGGCCTGAACATCAGCGCCGGAAGAAACCACTGGAGCACTGGAAATGGCAGGTGCGCTCGTCTCCTGAACTACAGCAGACGAGACGCCTGCCGTAGTCTGAGCGGCAGATGTCTGAGAAATTGCACTAGACTGAACTGCACCTAGATTATCTTGTTAGCATCTTTTTTTTTTCCCTTCCGTCTCCTCTACGAAATAAAACAACATACCAGTAGTAGTTGGAGCAACACTCAAAGCAGTCGAAGGGGTGAAGAACAATGGGGCATCGGAAGAAAATCCACCGAGCAAGCCAGCAAACTCAGACTGAATATCAGACCAAATGTCTTCAATGCTTGTCGGTTGAGTAGCGTCGTTGGTAGCAGTGTCGCTGTTACTGTCAGAGGTCGAAGATCGTTTTGTAAAGGCCGAGTCAGTGTTAGATGTGAAAACTTGTTCTTGAGTAACGGCCGTCTTGTCTGTGTGACCATGGGAATGAGCAGTTGGGTATTGCAAAGAGGAATCTGGCGCAGAGATGCTTTCAACGACTACAGAGGTCGGGGCAATGTCAGAGTCGCTGCCGGATGGAGTTACAACATGGGTGAGAGTTTCCGTAACAGGTTGAGTATTGTACACGTCGGATTCTTCACCAGAGGTCGATGCATTTGCGTTGAAAATGTTACGCTTGATTACACGAGGTCGATAATGGCTTGGTCGATGCGAAATGTCTTCCACAATATCTCTTCGGCCAATGGGCAGTCGAAAAGCAGATGCAAATGAAAGAAGACTCACCAACAAGACCAACAACAGAGGCGATCCTGTTATTCGAGTCATTGCGTTATTGCACTTGTCGAATAAAAAGTATCACCCACCGCGTTGAATAGAGGGAGTAAAAAAAATGAGATCAGATGTCGATAGATGCTAGTCTAGAGAGAGAGAGAAAAAGAACACACCCTCACTGTAGCAGTAGCAAATAAGCAAAAGAAATTAGAAAAACTCTATAAAGGGTTTTTCAAAAAAAATGTCTGTTTATTTCTTTTGCAGGCCAAATGACTTCTTCAAAGAGCAGTATGTTTCAAACAGACGAGCTTTCACTGAGGAAGTAAAATAACACCGAAATAGATCTGGAAAAAAAAAAGGTCCAAAGGCTAAATTTCTGTGGATGCCAAGAAAAGCCGAATACGATCCAAGGTTTATTCGAATAAAAATTTGTCGTCTGTTAGGCGATAAATCTTAAAACCAATATAGACCAGCTTGTTTCAACCACGATGTGAGTAAAATTAAAAGGAAATCACCAATAAAACAAAAGAGAAAACCTTAAAAAGCCGCGTAGGAATTGAGTCCTTAAAAGATGAAAAAGGGGGTAATAAGTTGAAATGAAAGGAAGAGTTTGTTTTGTAAAAGAGTGACTAACCAGTTGGAAGGTTGAAAGGAGAGGGGGAAAAGTGTCGAGGACTTTTTTAGACTACCACCGTTGGTCGAATTGAACTATCGAAACGCGTAATGTTATCGAGTTTGGGGATCTTCAAAGCAAGATTGTTCACGTTAGGGAAAACAACTTGCTGCTTGGATATATGTATATTCGGGCTGTGGTGTTTGAGGGCTTCCACTAAGAAAAAAGATTCAGGTATCGCGAGATTGAATCTTGGTATATAGGGAGGCGAAATTCAAGAAACACACAAATCACCAAAGATTGAAGTATCCAAAGGTTTTTCGAGAAGGATCCTTACTTTCAATAAAACGAACCGGTCGCGTTAGTTGACGAAGTAAACGAAAAAAAAAAAAGAGTGTTGAAGAGGAGTAAACTTTGACAATCAACAAACCCAATAAACTAAGGACAACACTAGTCGTGTTGTGGTTGTTTTATGAAGCGTGTCGACAGGAAAGAGCACTGAGGAGAGGGTATCGCGCCTTCAAAACAAGGTGAAAGGGGGAAGGAGGAGAAGAGGATGGATTGAAGGTGAATGGAATGGTGTTGGTTGGTTGGTTGGTGCGTGTATGTGTGTAGAGAAGAAGGATGAAAGTGAGCGGAAGTGTAGACGCCAGCAAAATTGGCGAGCGAGCCAGGGAGGGCGAACGAGAGGTGTGAGAGCAGGGAGCAGGGAGGTTGTACACTTCGGGCGTGCATATGCGTATGCGAGTATGAAGCAGCAGCAGCGGCAGCCAAATTTTTTTTTTTCCTGCTATTGGGAGGAGGGGGGGACACAAAGTATTGTGCGTGCGCTGGCGGGGTGTATTGGAAGAAGGTTGGAATTTAGGTAATCTATAAGTACTACGCTTACATAATGGCATGTTTAAGGGGGGCTTTTTCCAGTGTCTCTTTCCCTTGGGAAAAAACATTGCTCCTGATAAAAAGGAAATGACAGGGAACGGTAATAATAATTTCGAGGCTTCCTTATTGAGTATCTGATTTTGGTGTTTATATGATGATGGTAAAGTGAATTTATAGTACAGTACTAGTATATAAAATGTGGAAAAAAGAGTCTGGTTTAGACAGTGCTCTCAGAATCTGGAACTGTTTTAACAGGGACCGCAGATGGGAAAATACAAACCTGGAAAGAATGTCTTTTCAAACAGGTATTGTATATAAGTTGTACTACATGAGAAATTTTCACTGATGTTCATTCTCACGTGTACAAAAATAACAGAGTACTATAGTCATTCTGGTAATGAGCTAATCTACTGAATTTAAAAGATAAAACGAATAAAAAATGGGATCGTCCCGAACGGTTTCCTAATGCGGGCAGCATCTGTCGCTCTCCAGAATGCGGCGGGTAGCAGGAACGGTGATCCCTGCTTGTTTCAGAGCCGACGGTCGGTGGTGGTGGGAGGTTCGTTGGGTTTGGGTGGTACTACGGTACAAGAATGACGATCTTCTTGTGAACATGAAACGCGCCGCGCTGTCAAAGATTATTTTTTGGGAAGTTTTTTTATTTTTTATAATTGTATTTAATTTATCTCATTTAGCTGAGTTATACACACGGTTTTATTTATCACTCCCAGACCACATATCAGATATATTCAGGGGGACCTATAGAGGTTTCATACATGTGCAATATTAGAATTTGATAACTCTTCCATAATCCATACATCTGAATACCATGTACCATTTAGCCCTTTACGACAAGACCCAACTCAGTGGGAAATTCTCGTGCTTTTTCCCTTCCACTAAGCTTAAACCGGTACATGGCAGTGTTGGCTTTCCTGCCACTTGGTACTGTGATCGAATGCTAATATTTTTTGCGACCCAAATGATCAGCACACATGTGTACATAGCGACTTTATGCCAAGTATCAAAGAGTCAGAGCTCTCATTTTTTCGAAACGAAAATGGGTGTCTATTGTAGTCAGGCTTAGAGGAATGTCCATAGCTTCTCAAATTCTCGGTTCTGTGTTGTTCCACTTGCAGTATCTCAGATAAATCTGCACATTTATGCAAATGACGAGGACGTTCGAAAGTTCATGAGATCATCGCCCCCACCTCGGCTTATAATCGTGCTCAGCTTGGATCTCTCATTGGCTTATTACTCACGCAGATATTATTTCAGTATCAGATGTAGATAAACAAATACTGCAAGGATGTTTTTTTTCTCCCGAAGACTTTAAAACTTGTATCTAGATATCGATGATCTTGAGATGTTTTGATACTTATGGCTTATAGATGGAAGAGTACATGGTATATGAGTGGGCTATATCCGTCATTGCCGAATATTAGCAGGCCATATTAGTGATTGGGGTTTTCTTGACTTGTTCAAAAGTTTATATATCAACAGATACAAAATAGACGTGCAGAGGAGAATGTTATAGATGGTAGCTAGGCGTATTAGTACTTCGCTGATTGCAAGCTCCTGGTATACCAAACTCCATGGGTTCCAACCAGCCGCGGACGGCTGACTCAATAAGCACTTTTTTATTCTGAGTTTTAAGATGTGAATATATGAATTCACATCAGCCGTGGCAAAAAATAGTACTCGTAACGTTACTGTGTGACCTTGGCCTCTGCCACCATTCCGCATTTATCAAGTTTTAAAACATCAAATTAATGAATCGCGCTTCCAATTTAAATTGTCGTATTCTTGACAATAATAAAAACTGGCCAGAACTATTAAAGCCCACCATCTTAATGTCGGCGAATACCGGACTCTCTGAATGACCTAATTCATATAATGTCTTATATGTGAGCCTCAGTAAGCCGCGCCTCGCCTGAGTTGAGCTCCAGCACGAGACATCCGAGTCCCGCGGCGACCAATCACTCTTACCGAGAAGCTTACCATTTTCTCTCCACAACCACTTCATTTGTCAAGAATCCATGAGACTAATATTAAGACGGTTATACTCAACAGTAAGAGACCCGCTCCAGCAGTATGACCATTTAGTATCGCAGCACAAAATCCGCAACGACGACTACCAACGAGGTATTTTCCACCAAAAAAAAAATTTAACAGCTAACTAACCAAATAGGCGTACTCAAATCTCTTCAAACTCTGCATGCGAGCCTTTTAAAGTATACCCCGCCCACTGCGGAACAGAGCTCAAGCTCTGGAGGCTGGATCAAGTCGATATTCAGCAAAGGCAACAAAGTAGACGAAGATGCAATCGGACCTCAGCCGCAGGGTGTGTACCTGTGGGGCGACGTTGGGTGCGGCAAAACCATGTTGATGGACACTTTCTACTCCACTGTCCCTAGCCACTTGACTAAGAAACGAATCCATTTCCATGCCTTTATGCAAGATGTGCACAAACGGTCGCACGAACTTCATGCGAAGCACGGGGCGAGATTCGATGCTGCGCCGTCAATAGCGCGCGAGATTTCCAAGGATGCGAACCTCCTGTGCTTTGACGAGTTCCAAGTAACAGATGTCGCAGATGCAATGATCTTGAGACGCATTTTAGATCTTCTTTATTCGCCTACATACGGCACGGTCATTTTTTACACTTCAAATCGAGCGCCGGACTCTTTATACGAGAATGGCGTTCAGCGTGAATCGTTCCTTCCATGCATCGCTAAGCTCAAAGCAGTCAACCAAGTGGTTTACTTGAAAAGCCCTACCGACTATAGAAAGATCGATCGACCGAGCCAAGGAGCGTACTTTTTCCCTCCTCGGGATCAAACTTTAGACGATGTCCGAGCACAGGCGATCAAGCATGCCGACCAATGGTTCCAACTTTTTGGCAACAATGGTCCTGTACTACACGATGAGCATTTAGAAATCTGGGGCCGACCGATTCGAATCCCCAAGAGTATCGGCAACCAAGTGGCTCAGTTCACATTCGACGAATTGTGTGGCAAACCACTCTCCGCTGCTGACTACCTGGAGCTGACGAGAAACTACCCTTGCATTGTGCTCACCGACATTCCAACTCTCTCCGTGAGCCAAAAAGACGTCACTCGACGGTTCATCACTTTCCTCGATGCCGCATACGACAGCAAGTCCCGAATCGCTGTCACTGCCGAAAAGCCATTCGAGCACTTGTTCAACGACTCCATCCCCGGTGTCAAAGAAGCAAAGAAGATAGAAGATGTCGATCCAGAAGCCGATTTCCTATCAGAAGACATGTTCTCAGGAGCAGAGGAGAAGTTTGCATTTTCACGGGCTCTGAGTCGGCTGAAGCAAATGGCTTCAAAGGCGTGGCACGACGAAGCATCGTCTGTGCTTGTAACTGAGGCCTAAAACTCCGATCAACCGATATATGCATGCACACAATTGTACAATAATATATATAGATCCATGTGTGTCGTATTCTTAGAAAGAAGAACGTGAAAAAATGCGATAGATTTTATTAGAAAAAGATATGTTATAAAACGCTCTAGAAAACGACATCGTCGTCATCGTCCTGATTAGTCAAATCGGTGTCGTCCTTTGCAACCAAGCTTGGAGTCTTTTCCTTTTGCTCGCTTTCAGTAGCCAACTTCTGCTTCCTCGCCGCTTCTTCAATGGCCGTATCTCGCTGCTTCTTGTTCTGCACTTTCTTGAGCCGGTAAAACTCCTCTCGATCCAGTTCATCCAGCTCCGAGTTGATATAAGCAATGGTATTCTGCGTCCTTGGGATGATGACATGCTCAATGGCATTGACTCGTCGATTGGTCACTTTGATCACCTCGTCCAAAATGACAAACCCTGTTTGTAAAGATGCAAGCTCCACCAACGCCTCGACCGCCTGCCGATGCACTGCTATAGCCTTCTGCACCTGCTGACCACCACGGCCCAAACCGGTCATTTGGAAATCGTTGACATCGTCCCGAATGTCAGACTTGAAAGTCGGTACTCGCACACCAGAGACGTTCTCTTGGTCAGCGCGCACCCTGAACCGAGCATTGCGCACCGACTCTTGAATTTGGTACGACACACTGCCGCCAGTCGCATATGTCACTTCAGCAAGCGAGAATGCTGCTTTCTGCATAAGTCCGCCCATCTTCTGTTTCGCCTCGGCTATTCTTCGAGTGATCTCTCGGAATCGCTTTGTCAATGCTTCACTTTTCTTCTTGAGCAGCTCGTGGCCGTGCTGGGCGCCCTTCAGCTTGCCCTTCATAAGGGCAAGCGTCATTCGTGTAGGAAATACCGCCTCACTATCGCAGTGTTAGCACTGTGTATAGAAGTCTCGAGATCTTCATGGTTTGAAAAAAAAAACTTACCGGTTACCAGCTCCTGACATGCTTTGAGGGGATAGATATGTGAGATTGTGGGTGTGAGATGGTTGGTGTCGCTTGTATTGGGAAGATGCATTGGCTCAACGGTGTTTAAGGAGCGGTGGTGCTACCAGTGTCTGCACAATCTGTCAAACCTCTTGCAAACTGTATTAACTCGAGACAAATTTCTTTAAAACTGTGGAACTTGGAGTTATTTTATTTATTTAGACTTTCGAAGCTGATAACGGCTCTGCTTGGTGTCCAATAGGTGGCGTGCGGCTGATGGCGCATTATGGGCCACTTAATTGCCTACGATTGTTTCCTCGCTAATTTACAATGATTCTATATAGATTTTGAGTGAGTATTGTTATCTCAAATTTTCTTCTACATAACAAGTACGGACACTGTTTTGATCTGTAAATCAGATGTTATCGGTCGTCTCACATGGAATTGGGATGAAAATGCCATATTTTTCAATCTCTCAAACCAGACAGTGACATGTCTGTCGCTGCGATCCCCATCAACGACGATGATATACCTTACGAGCTGGATATTCTGAAGAATCCTGACGCTATCGAGCCGTGGCTGCGGTACATTGACTTCAAAGCCACCGCGTCACAGCGCGATCAATGTTTTATCTACGCCCGTGCGACTCGCATATTCAAAAGATCATACAAGCTCTGGAAGCCTTATTTAGATAACCGAGCACAAGCAGTGCGGTACATTTCTTACAAACAGAATAAGGAAGCTATAGAGAGCGTGTATGAAGCTTACGATGAGGCTCTCACATTGCTGAGTAAAATGCCCCGGATCTGGACTGACTACTTGGAGTTCCTGCTCAGGACTTGCCCCCAGGTGACAAAAATACGAAATACATTCGACAAGGCGCTCAAGGCTCTGCCAATAACTCAACATGGCCGCATATGGCCGTTGTACTTGCAACTGGCTGATACCTCTGCTCCGCCAGCCACGCAGTGCCTTATTTGGCGACGATACATGCAATATGAAGATTCCGAGCTTGAGCGATTCATTACAGTATTGACTAAGAATGGGGAGTACCAGGAAGCAGCCGAAGTGCTGATAAAGGCTATAGATAACCAAGACTTTGTCAGTGCGGAGGGTAAGAGCCGCTTCCAACTGTGGGAGGACTTGCTAGAGATTTTGGTGCATGAAGAAACGAACATGGATGTGGAGAAGATTGTTAAAAGCGCAATTGCACGCTATCCAGATCAAACGGGGCGGTTGTATGTCAATCTTGCGACATACTTCATCACCCGCAGGAAGTACGACCAAGCAAGGGACGTGTTTGAAGAAGGTATCGAGCAATGTATGACGGTAAGGGATTTTACTCGGATATTTGATAGTTATGTCGAGTTTGATGAGACTGTCATTTCGCAAATGCTCGAAAGCGACGACCCGGAAGCGGATCTGAGGATGGAGGCGTTTGAAAAACTGATGGACAAGCGGCCGTATATGATCAGCGATATTCTGCTGAAGCAAGATAAAAACAATGTATCGGAATGGATGAAACGAGCGGCGCTTTACGAAACTGACAAGAAGAAAATGGTAGAGACATATACTGAAGCTATTTTGAAGATTGACCCTAAGGTGGCCAATGGCAAGTTTAGCGAGTTATGGATCGAATACGCCAAGCTATATGAAAGTGCAAACGACTTGAAAACAGCAAGAATTTTGTTCGATAAAGCGACCAAGGTACCCTACAAAAATGTCGAGGAGCTTGCCGATGTGTGGATCGCATGGGCAGAGATGGAGCTGAGAGCCGGTGTCGGGGAAGCGCAAGCGATGAAAGTTCTTCAAACGGCTACACAGTCGCCCAAAATCAGTAAAATCAATTACTTCGACGAGAGTTTGTCGCCACAAGAGCGGCTGCATAAATGCATGAAGATATGGGCGTTCTACATTGACGTTGCCGAGTGCACCGACGATGTCAGCACTGTGCGTCCAATTTATGACCGCGTTTTCGAGCTCAAGATCGCCACTGCATTGACATGCGTCAACTATGCTGCGTTTTTGGAAGAGCACCAGTACTACGAAGACAGCTTCCGAGTGTATGAGCGTGGGGTAGCACTGTTCACCTATCCCGTCGCATTTGAGTTGTGGAATCTGTACTTGAAAAAAGCTATCAACAGGCAACTAGGCATGGAACGACTGAGATCATTGTTTGAACATGCACTTGAGAATTGCCCTCCCCACTTGTCACAATCTATCTTCTTGCTCTACGCCAGCGTTGAGGAAGAGCGCGGCATGATGGCGAATGCCATCGACATTTACCGCCGCGCCATTAAGCACGTATCTTCCGAGCTAAGGCTCAAAATTTACAGAGTCTTTATTGCCCGGTTGGCTCAGCAAAAAGGATTACCTGCTACGAGGTCTGTTTTCAACGAAGCGCTGGAGTCGTTGCCTGATCGCGACGCCAACGAGATTGCCAAAGAGTACATATCTGTTGAAACGAAGCTTGGCGACACACTGCGTGCACGCGCATTGTACAGTTACACTTCGCAGTTCAACGACCCTGATATGACCGCATCTAACGAATTTTGGGACAAGTGGGCCGA
This sequence comes from Blastobotrys indianensis, assembly GCA_030558855.1. Taxonomy (NCBI): domain Eukaryota; kingdom Fungi; phylum Ascomycota; class Dipodascomycetes; order Dipodascales; family Trichomonascaceae; genus Blastobotrys; species Blastobotrys indianensis. The sequence goes on along the minus strand of JAKTQK010000007.1, from coordinate 292,381 downwards.
GTTTGAAGTGCAGCACGGCAAAGAGACAAGTTATAAGGAGATGCTGCGCATCAAGCGTGAAACGAGAAAGAAGTTCTCCAATGATATTATGCATCTAGCCAAGAAAGAAGTGCAACGCGAGCAGGCAGTGTCTGGGTTGCGGCGTGCAGCGACTGCTGCCCATGGGTTTGTGGCTGCTACGAATAGTACGCCGCAGGTGGGTAAAAGCATAGACGATGCAGCAGTGCCGGTCAGTAATCCTGACGAGATTGACGTCGATATGGACAGTATTTAATTTAATTTTTTAACGTATAAATAGTATTAAGGAAAACTTTTTTCTTCTTCTTCTTCTCTTGTTAACCGGAATGTGAGAGGAGCTGTGTCCATACCGACACCACCAGCGGCTCTGCGTCTTCTTCTAATGGCTCTGAAAGGTCTGCAACCAGCTCGCGGGCGCCCTTGTGTTCTTTGATATGGTCGAGGATAAAGTCGATAAGGTCTTCCTCCTGTACTCCCAGAAACTCGATAATGGCATTGACGACCACGGGACGTAGTTTCGTCTCAACCATATGCTCGTCCACTTTGCTCCAGTCGACTTGAACACCGAACAGCGATTCAGAGTCCTTGGGAATCTCCTTCTTAGCTTCTGGTTCTGACTCTTGCACCTGCACTTGCGGCTGTTGTTGCTGTGGCGCAAGGTCGATCTCAATCTTAGGCTGGCCAAGCGATATGGTGATAGGTCCCGATGGAACAGATGAAGCAGTTGGAGCGTTTCTGAGCTCTTGTTCTTCCAGCCGACGGTCTTCTGCATCCCGCTCCATTTCCAGCTGCAAGGCCAACATCCGCTTCTTGACCCATGCAGAGTGGTCGTAAAAGTAGCTGTAGTTCCGCCGCACCGCACTGCTCGTGTCGTCAAAGTTGTGGTACTTCTCCATCGCCGCTTCACGGTCCTTCTGCCTTCGTGCTTCGGCAGTTTCGGCCTTGAGCCGTTCACGTTCTCGCGCATTGTTCTTAGTTCGTTCCCGCAGCACCCATCGCCGCAATTCTTCCTGGAACTCCCGCTCTTCGTCTTTCTTGACGCGTTCTTCCTTGCGCCTGAACAGCTCTTCGTCGCTGGCATCTGTATCGTCGTCTCCGCTGCTAAAGTCATACTCGGAATCAGAATTGTCTTCCCTTTCACTATCCTGCTCCAGCGCCGCCGCCGTCTTCTCGTAGTCAAAGTCTTCCGCAAGTCGCGCTTTTTCAAGTCGTAGCGACTGCTCTCTAAACCTGATAATCTCGTCATATACGCCGTCTTTTTCGTCAGCAGCCAGCCCTTTGACATCGTGACGGCGCAGACTCTGCTTGTACAACGGAACAACATCGCCATCCTCCGAATTGATCACTGCGTCCTTTATAATATCTTCTTCTTGCTCTTCTTCTTGGTAATCCGGATGCGACTCGAGCCAATTGGTAAATGTCGTAGTGATAATTTTTTCCAGATCGCTCTCGCTCTTTCTCGCAACGCTCTGTGCAGTGATCTTTCCTTTGCTCTGGATCCACCGATGTGTATTCTCCTCTGCATTTACGCTCAAGTTACCATTGCGTAGCTTGATCTTGGGCAACACATCTAGTGCAACTTTGACCGCGCCAACAGTGGCGTATACCGCGAATCCGTAATTTGTTAATTTGCCGTTTGCGCGTGGGAACCGCACCCAAATCTCCAGACCTGGAATCTGCTTGAATGCTTGTTGGAAAAGCTTATCCGGTATCCCTTCTGGCAGGTTACCAATAAATATCGTGCGCAGCTGTTGCTGTAATGTCAATGGCCATGTTGTGGTCGAAGTAGCCTCGACAGTGGTGATCAGCTGCGATGGCACCTGCGTTTGTTGATGGGTGGTAGCACTGGCGTCGACATCGCCTGAAGACGAGTACCGGTAACTGCGCCCTAGTTTGATTAGTTCCCTTCTTCTCTCTCTGATGATTGCCATACCATAATAATTTTTATACATCCGTGGGGACAAAAGTTTCAATGACGATGAGGTTGGAAAATATCCGTTTGGGACCTCGTGGGGAAGCACACACATTGCGACTTTTTGGAGGTTATAAGAGACCTTTGATGAGCAGCTATGCGGTTATTGACGAGTTGCATTGTACATTAGATTGGTCTCTCAAAGAGAACGTCGCTCAAGATACATATGTGTTTGCTAAATGCCGGCTCGAAGAAGAAGGCAAGTTGTCGAATCGCCAGATTCACGTTTTGATCAAGTACAAACCTCGCCCGTTTCACCCCAAATCGTTGCACCAAACTGGGATAACAATAGTTCAAAAGCATGTTGCAAAATTGAGGCAACAAGTGCTGGAAGATATGTTGGAATTGAACAGTCCAATCTCTGGGCACGATCTCGAAAGCGCCCGGGGAACGTTTGAAATTTGTATGGTCACAGATTTCAGGTTGCGCACTCTTGGCCAAACAGTTCCTCCTTTTGACTCTAGAAGCGATCTTTCAGAGTCCAGTAATGCAATTACCGGGTATTTCGATTACGAATCTGAGCAGTTTGCGCCACATCAGCCAACTCAGGCGCCTGCGGTAATCTCGTTCAATGCACCCAGTGGTAAAACCACACTTCCAAAATATCATCTGTCTGATTGATTGAGAAAAGGAATAAAGTAGATGAATGCATTAAATAAAGGTATATAGAATTATCGGTTATGTACAATTGGTGTTCGAGCTATGACAGGTCCAGATCCTCTGCGTCTAGTTGATTGTCGGTGTATTTCCAAAATTTCGACAAATGGCGAGTACCAGAGTCACACAGAATGGTGACTAAAGTATGGCCGGAGCCCAGCTTCTTGGCCAGTTGGTAGGTAGCCACTAAATTGACCGCAGAAGAAGAACCAATGAAGAACCCATCATTGTCAACAATATACCGTGCCATTTTCAATGCATGGGCGTCCGATACTCGCAAGGCATCGTCCACATACGACCTGCCTGCTTCGAAATTGGCAGTGATCCTGTTGATACCAATCCCTTCCACCACGGTATCTACTTGGTGCCGTCGTCGTGTGCCTTCTTTTTCCTTGGCGTCAAACATGACTCCAAACTTCACTTTGTTATACAACCCGCTGCCGGGGGGATCTGCCAGTACAATCTTGACCCCCGGACAATTCTCTTTCAAAAACCGTCCAACCCCACTGATCGTGCCACCTGTGCCTGCACCCGTGACAAATGCATCGATAGTGTCGCTGCGGCTCAGCGCCTGGTGGTAAACCTCCGGACCGGTGTGCCAGTAATGAGCGTGCCAATTCGCATCATTTTCGAATTGATCCGCAAACAGAGCTCTGCGGGGGTCGTTTGGGTCCGCATTGATCTCAGCAGCCATTGTGCGTGCGTAATTTACATAGTGCTTCTGGTCCGCAATGCCGGCCGGACGAACCAAGTGCACAGTCGCACCTAGATTCTCCAGTAAATTAACCTTTTCGACCGACGTGTCATCGGGCACTACAATATGGCAGTCGTAACCCTTGGCCCGGCACAGCATTGCCAGCGAGATGCCTGTGGACCCGCTGGTGCCCTCAAACACTGCATCCCCGCAGTGCGGCCGTATGACCTGTCGCTGCTCGGCGTCTTCGAGAATCGCCAACGCGACACGGTCTTTGGCAGAACCTCCCGGGTTTTGCATCTCCAGCTTCGCCAGAATCGTGCAGCCAGTCTTTTCACTCAAGGAACGGATTTGAACCATCGGGGTGTTGCCTATTAATCCGTCGACTCCGTCTCGCACCGTGATGATTGAAAAATATTCGTCGTCTTGTGGTGCCGTTGAAGCACCGCCATTATCGCGCCGGTGGCCTTGGTAGCCAGAGAGCCACACGCCGACAATATAGCCAGCTGCTACGGCGGTCACGGTCGCTGCCGTGATCGCAACAGTCCTAGTGGCCATGCAATTCTGAGTGGGTTTGTGGTAGTCGTGTTCAGGCTTAGTCCCAGTGCCTTTGCAAGGATGAAATCCGTCACACTGAGACGGGATGCCGCCCAATACATATTCGGGTGTGACTTGTCTGTGTATTCATCCCGTATAGCAAAAATGCGGAGAAAATAAAAATACTGAGTTATTCCCGTGTTATATTCGAGACTCTGCTTATCCTTCCACGATAATAACCCGCTTGGAATCTGATCAGATCCTCCTCCATACCAAGAAAACCTCAACCGTTCGGCATTTACCACACTCCGGCGGGCAGGTCGCCTGAGACTCTGAGTCTTGCGGGCGCCTGCGGCTCAGTGAGTCTAGGCCCCTATGGCCCACATTTTTTTTCTTTCAACCTGCAGCCCCAAGCGCTCCTCTCGCTGCGGCCGGGATGCCAATTACTGTGTTGATATATATGGAATATAGATCATTTAGTGGACAAAATTCTGTACCGTATATAGAGTCAACAGCAGCATAAGTAGGTTCCATTTATAGTTGATGGTGTGTATGTTCTGAATGCGCCCATCCGCAGTGATGTGCACCGCAGTAGACACATTCAAATGTCTGACCGACCAGCACTAACTGTTACAGCAAGGCTTTTGAGGTCGGACGCAGCTAATTCCGCCGAGAGTTCCATCCCGGATCTATACACACTCACAAGCACATCATCTCTCTCTCATTTGCAGGGTCCGGCCGCATCTCTCGGATGCTTCAGTCTCTCTCTCTCTCTCTCTCACGAATCCCGATCCTCGCATTTTGTGTCTTCCAATTTGGCCCCGCCCCTCCTTTGCCGCCCCTCTCACCCTCCGCGCTTACACACGCACACACAAAAATCTCACTGTACATTCTCCAAGGACCCAACCTTATCCACCCTGCTGCGATCTTGTTCGCTTCCTTTTTCCTCCCCCAGACCGCTTTTCTCCACTATTCCACCCACCAACCACAACACCATTCGCCACATCTCGTAACCAAGATTTCGATATCTGGTGCTAAGATCTGTTACAAGGTACTACAATAATCGGGTACACGAGGTTGTATACATAAAATCAACAACGAGGAGACAGGGAATTCAAAAGGAAAAAACTCTATAAGCGACGCAGCTACTGACAACTCGAGCCCTGTGACGGCTGCATTTCCATATACCCCTTTTCTTTAAAAAGAAGCGCTTAACTTTTTTTTCAACCAAGTTGACGCATACGATCAAGGTAATTCAATCTTATTAATCAATATTTCGACAGTAAATCGACAAATGAAGAGAGAAGAAGAAAACTCCCCGCCGGAGGCGAACTCGGACGGTAACGAGCAAAACGACGCAACAGACGACCCAAACGGCAATGGTTCTGGGGTCTCGAAAGGAAGCTTCCGACGCGCAAAGAGTCGTGCCTCAAGAGCTTGTGAAGTGTAAGTGTTTATTTATTCGTTCGAACAGACAGTTTTCTATGCGACCACATCCTTCATGTTGTGTATGCGGACAGACACCCACGACCTCTAGAATTTGAACCGCCAGAGCCGAAAAAGAGGGGGAAGCACGAGAGTTAAACCTCATTACCCTTTGCCTCTTGGCCTGTGCTTTTCAAGTTTTAGTTGGGTTTGCGATTAGGTTCATTTTTGGGCTTCATTGAAACACGCTGTTGGAACTCTAAATTTAACGAAAACTAACCGTCTCTAGCTGCCATGCACGTAAAGTGCGGTGCGATGTCACTGTTCATATGCCTTGTACTGTAAGTGCTATACCAGGCACTCCTTTTGATCGGGTCTCAAACCGAATTTGTGTGAAATGCAGATTTAGTTTTTTTTTATGACTAGATGATTGGTGGCCTCTATTTTTCTTTCACATGCTAACCAACAACAGAACTGCGCCGCCTTTGGGTGCGAATGTCGAATTCCAGAAGTCAAGGCAAGAAAGTCCAGCAAGTATGCTTTTTTTTTATTTCACTTTATTTCTGAGATTTCATTTTTGCTAACTTTTAAAAATTTAGAAATGTTGAAAAACAAAAGAAGAAGGAAAAGTCAGACTCGGAGAAACCTTCCATCTCATCGCGTGAGCGGCCAGCCGCACTACCCCAGGCCAGTACAAAAATCGATGGAAGCAGTGAAACTGCACCGCCAGAAATATCTTCCAATGTGGCCCTCTCAGATAATTCAAATATGCCGCAATACGAGATCAGCAACGAGGCAGCTGTCGCTGCTGCAACTAGGCTGAAGAAGAAACAGCCCAAGCAATTCACGAGCTCGGACGAATGGAACCATTTGTTGAATTCGAATGTGAAAGGTGCTGGCCGAGTGGCGTTTATGGGCTCCACCACAAATCTTAATCTTCTCCTAGAGGATCACACGGAATCATATCATTATTCTTTACCAGATGATTCTGGTCGGTCAAGGTTGAGCGAGATTGAAAAGGAAGAAGTGGACATTTTAAAGATACGAGGCGCCTTCCTGCTGCCGTCGCGGGAACTCTGTGATGATATCGTTGAATCCTATTTCGAGAAAATTCATCCTATAATTCCGCTCGTCAACCGGACGCAGTTCATGCGTCAGTACAATGACCCTTCAAATCCACCTTCACTGCTGTTGTTGCAAGCTATTCTCTTGGCTGGATCACGAGTGTGCGGCAATCCTGCTCTTCAAGATGCAAGTGGCTCTTCCGAGCTCGCTAGTCTCACGTTCTATAAACGAGCCAAGGCCCTGTTTGATGCTAATTACGAAACAGATCGCATTGCCATCGTGCAGAGCACGGCGCTGCTTGGATGGTGGTGGGAAAATCCTGAAGAGCTTACAAAAAATATATTCTATTGGACTCGAGTCGCAATTGCGGTTGCCCAGGGGTTCGGCATGCATCGAAGTGTAGAGACTTCGGATATGGATCTCCCCGAAAAGAAAATGTGGAAGCGAATATGGTGGGCGCTGTTCCTGCGGGATAGGTATATCGCCATTGGGTTCGGTAGGCCGTTTATCATTTCGCTGGAAGATTGCGACGTGCCAATGATCACCGAGGAAGATTTGAACGAAGACGAGCCCGGCCGACCGTCGCCTTACCCACAAAATCGTGTCCACTCACTATGTTTCATCCATTCGATTAAACTAGCAGAAATCATTGGCTATGTCCTTAAACAACAGTTCACAGTCGGTGCTGAGAAAAGCCGTCGTCAAAACAAACTCCCCAATATCGCACATTGCGATATGGCTATGGCTAGCTGGATGAAGAATCTTCCCGAAGAGCTCAAGTACAGTGTTCAGGACAAGCGCAATCACGATTTCTTCAAGGGGCTTCTGCATTCACAATATTATACGGTTCTTTGCCTGGTGCATCGATCTAATATTGTACATCGGCCCAATGGCTATAGCGTTACAACAGCGACGCAGCACAATTATCCCTCATGGGGTATTGCGTTCCAGGCTGCCCACATGATTTCAATGATCTTTGAAAACATGAGAGCGTTCAAGGAGCTGCGAGAAACGCCTGCTACCGCAGTGTACAATCTGTTCTCATCAATGATCACTCTGTTGTACCAAGCTGAGTCTCCATCCAAGTCTGCTTCAGAACGGGCTCAAATAGCGCTGGCATCGAATTTGGAGTCGATGAGGGAAGTCGGCAAGACGTGGATTGTGGGGAGGATGATCGTGAGACTGTATGAGCATTTGCAGGACGACCCCAAGATCAAGGCAAAGATTATTCTCACTGCGAAGAAAATCGGCGCCAGAGTTGACAGTACCTTGAAAAGCCTCAATTTGCGACCGCTTGACGATAAGAGCGAAAAGAGAGGTGCAGAAGACGGTAGTGAATTCGAGCCGCCGGCCAAGAGGCGTGCATCTTCGGTCGCACGGTCTCCAAAAGATTTCAGCCATCCTTCGCACCAGCAAAAGTCTACTGTAGTCAATGGTGCTGGCTCGCCCGATTTCTATTTTGTCACTAATACTCCGCCTTCAACTGGCTCATTTGTGGACAATTTCCAGCCGTCGCAGCTCTTCCCAGATATGCCCGATTTGAGCCTGTTCCAAAACTCCTCGCAGTCCGTCACACCGGCTGAAAGTTTGAACACTGCGATCACGACGCCATCGAACGCACATTTGCAACGAGTGAGTGGTAGCGGATTGGACCTGTACAAGTCTTCGTCGCCGGAAGACACATCTGGCGCGCCAAGCACATTGAATATCGGAGATTGGTACCAGTTTTTATTGAACAATTCGGACAATAACCATCTACTTGATGTCAATGCAATGATGACTGCACTGGGTGGTGCTGATACCGGCGACGATTTCGGTGCTCCACCTCCTGCTCCTCAACCAATATAATATATATATACATAGAGACACAAAACCCCCTTTTCTCATGTTAAACATCATTTTTTTATTGTACAATTCAAATACATTTTTAATATTTTTTCGAAACAAGAAACACGGACATTATTATTTACAAAAACAAATGAATCGTTATTAGAAGCAGTTTATATATATACAAAATGAGTTTCATTATCGCTTCTCCTTACCTCGAGGACGGTCTTTGACCAACATTCTGTTGACGTTCTTTCCTCGTCGGGTCTTGTAGCCGCCCTTGGCAAGCACACCCCATGGCGACTGAGAGTGCTTGTTACCCTTGGACTTACCTCGACCACCACCGTGTGGATGGTCAACGTTGTTCATGGCCATACCTCGAACAGTAGGCCGGATACCGAGATTTCGAGCACGACCAGCTTTACCCAGCATTCGGTGCTGGTGTGCCGGGTTAGAGGCGATACCGACCGTGGCGCATGCGTCGAGTGCAACGTACCGGTACTCGCCAGACTTGAGCCGGATGACAGCCCGGTTCTTTTCTGGATGCTTCTCGTATAGTCGTCCGTAAGTACCTGCCGCTCTGCAGAACTTGGCTGGCCCTTTCTTGGTGATACCGATATTGTGTACAACGGTTCCGAGAGGGATCAGATCCAGCGGGAGGCAGTTGCCCTTTCGAGCAGTGTGCGATGCAAGAATGGCCGGATCGGTCTCGCCACCCATCTTCTCCATAATTCGCTGCGGAATGCCGCCTCGGAAGCTCTCGACAATGTCGCCTGCTCGCATGCCCACAGACGCGACAATGTACGACAGGCCGCCGGTTTCTTTATGCTTGAGGAGCGCAATGTGTGCACTTCGGTTAGGATCGAACTCGATTCGCTGTACTTCTTGCTCGCCGCCGTCCATTCTGAAAAAATCGACGATTCGAATTCGTCGCTTGTGGCCACCACCTTGGTGTCGTACCGTAATCACGCCGTGGTGGTTTCGTCCACCTCGCTTCTTTTTGGGCAGCGTCAGTTGTCGCACAGGACCGCCCTTGTGCAAGTAAGGGTATATGGGCCGTCTGTACCATCGCATGGACGGAGATATGGGCTTGAGCTTCTTCATCTGCACAATCTGCTTGGCGAGCTTCAATTGCTTCGCCATTTCGATATCCTGCTGTTCGAGCGACGTGAGATTCGTTCTGGCTCCAAGCGGTACTAGCTCCATGTTCTCGATCTGGCTGCTGACCCGCTCATTACGAGCAATGTCCTCTGCAGACAGTGGCTTGATGCTCTGCCGGCTCTTCGATGCCAATGGCTCTCCATTCAGCTCCGAGGCCGAGCCCGTAGCGTAGCCACGAATAGCCATTGATGGCATGCGACTAGCACAAGCTAGTGACGACCGGACAGTGGCTCCTGAGAGCCTTACCAGTCCAGCTGCCATTATATTAATTTTTTTTTCCTGTAGTGTTGAGAGAATCACACAGAGGCACGCTACGAAATTTTTCAGTCTTCAACCGCACACACCAACACCCACACACATATGCAACCCACAGTGAAGTGAAGGTGGTTCGAGCCGCGCGCGGTGCCCCCCTCGTTGTGAGAGCGTAGCGTCTAAGTGCGTCTCTGATTGGACGGTTGGCGCGGGTGCGCTCCCAGCTTTGCAACGACAAAATTCTTTTCCCACTCCATCAAGTGCCTCTTGACTGAACGTACACCCAATCCAACCCTTTAATTTTTGACAGACAAATGTTCAGAATCGCTCTGCGACAGTCTCTTCGAAAGTACGCCACCAAGGCTGCTGCCACCCAGCCTCCAGTGCAGCTCTTTGGCATTGACGGCTCGTACGCCTCGGCGCTCTACACCGCTTCCGCCAAGGAGTCGTCGATTGAGTCTGCCGACAAGTCGCTCAAGAGCCTCCAGCAATTGGTCGAGAAGGATTCCAAGGTCCGAGCCTTGTTCGCCAACCCATCCCTGTCTGCCGACGACAAGAAGCAGGCCATTGAAATTGTCACCAAGGCCGCCAGCCTCGACAAGACTGTGTCCAACTTTTTGAACGTGTTGGCCGAAAACAACCGATTGGGCTTGATCAGCGATATTGCCAAGCAGTTTGAGATTCTTTCCAATGCTCACAACGGCGTCGTCGAGGCCACTGTCACTTCGGCCGAGTCCCTAGACAAGAAGACTCTTACGCGGTTGGAGTCTGCGCTTGCCAAGAGTGAATTCGTCGGCTCGGGCAAGACTCTGCGATTGATCAACAAGATCAATACCGACATTCTTGGTGGCTTGATTGTGGAAGTTGGTGACCGAACCGTCGACTTGTCTGTCTCTGCCAAGATTGCTCGACTCAACAAGCTCCTTACCGACACTATTTAATCAAGGTTTTCTGCTACTATACCTCATCATGTTTTTAACGAACCGTTCACCACACCACACCACCTCATCCTCTCCTCCAATGTATACCTGCATCATGAAGTTTTATATACTATAAAAGTGCACTTCCTCTTTTTTATATATATATATGTGTGTAAAAAAAAAATGAAATTTGTCTGATAGAGATGCTATTAATTGTGGCTCATATGACGTAGCGCACGCTGATTCCGTGTCCCAACCGCATTACAAGCCACGAGCGTCGGAGCTCATGATCTGCCCTCGAAATTACCAACATCGCAGCGTTAATATAAAAATCCGTTTCATTGCTGTGTAAAAAGGGAGATTTGTGGTTTTTGGAATAAAACCTTGTCTTTCTTTTTGACGAACACACACTGCTCGTTTTCACAGTCAGATGGCACAGAAGCGCGGTGATGATTATGTCGACGTTCGCCAGCACGACACGGGTGGTGTTGCTGCAATCGAAGACGACGACGCGCGAGATGATGAGGTCAACTACGCCGAGATTATGATCCCGAAGGAATCATATACTGCGATGAGATTATACAATACAGTTCCAGAGGTTATCGCAAACGAGTCGAAAGTGACGATTATCGGCCCAGTGCCTATCGACTGGCTGCGAAGAAATCGTGACATGTGGAGCAAGAAGCGGTACCGGATGGCGAGAAAGCTGCTTCCAAAGACGCCGGCACATATTCTTGGTAATAAACTAGCCAAGAGGCGCAGAAGCGAGGTGGAGTCAGTGCACCGCATAAATAAAGAGCTGATGGACTTGCTTGAACTTTCGCCGTCAAGCTCGATCAATAGTGAGTTGTCAGATATGACCACCACACTCTCGCCTGGTGCGTTGCCCAATACTGACCGCAGCGGTACCTTGATAGATACATTGGAACGGCAGAACCAGAATGAGATGGAGCACGAAGATTCAACGGCCGGTATTTCTGGGACTGGCGCTGCGATGAGTTCTCTAGCAATGGCTCACCCTGTGGCTATTGATCCGACTGTGCGGCTGTACGGAGGCGATGACGCGGGTGAGACAGCTCAGGGTACGCGTGCATCTGAGACGCCGCAGCGACCAGTACTTCAGACTCAAGGCACTCAGGAAACGGGACTGGATTCGTTCGTGACGGCATTCCAAACTATTGCCAGTGGAGAGGATGCTGGCACCGTTCAGTCAGGGGACGATGCGATTCCGGAGATTGTCGTCGATGAAGCCGAGGGAGAAGAAGAAGAAGTAGAATCTGGGGACGACGATGACGACCATGAAGAATTGCATGTGATTAGCGGCAATGAGGCCAGCGAGGAAATGAGAGTAGACGATTCGGCTGATATTGAAAATGGATATCTGAGTGAAGACGGGTCCTATCTTACAACAACCTCCGGGTCAGCCAACTCTCAAGTTTCCCCCACGGGACTTCAGCAGAAACGATCATTCAGCAGTCGACATTCTTCACCAGCGAGAGTTTCACTGAGAAGCAAAACCAGTGAGCATCACCAAAATAAGAGGCACCGAGAAAAGATTCAACGGATGGTGCGGTTCCCAGTAGACATGGTGGAAGATGCCATGGAGGCCGGCGAACGCAAGGCTGGACGAGCGGCCGACGAAGTGCATCGCAATTACGAAAAAATTAAATCCAAATCGCGCAAAAAAATGGCATCGGCACGTAAAGTAATGCGCCGCAAGAAGCGAGGCGAGGTGGTGCGGCTCGAGCGGATGCTGGTGATGGTCAAGCACTATGCATCGGACGACATGCCCAAAAATTTCAATGAGGCCGAGACTGTCGATACGAGGCTGGTCGAAAGATGGAAAGAGTATGTCGTAGTTGCAAGAAACACTGGAGACGAAGCTGCGCCGGTGCTGCTTCAATTCTATCAGTCGCGCAACATTGCCAAGATCGAAAGTGACTTGAAGCAGCCCAAGTCGAAGCTGGACTTGCTTTTGAGTCACAGTGATATTCATGTGAATTTTTACTCGACGCTGGACAAGACGGTAGTGCTGTGGACGCCTGATCACGTTCGTGGCAAAGGCACATTGATATACATTCTACATTCAAGAACGCGGTATTCCGCACTGCAATGGCTGGCACTTTTCGACTCGATAATCGGTGTACAGAGAAACGATACTGTGCAATTGCACGTGCCAGACTTGGGCATGTCCATCGACGTCCCGTTTCCCACAAAGGAGCGGCTGCAGCTGTTGAAAGCCGAACCTCAAGTGGATGTAAAATATTCTGAACTGATATCTTACAATGCATCGCCGAGTCGGCTAGTTACTTATGTACTGAGTAAATCCCTAGAGCGGCTGCGGCAGATTGATAGTGTTCGGCAGTACATTGACCGGGAGTGGGTTGGCAAGACCAAAGTCGGGCTAGCGTGGCGTCGGTACGATCATTTGGAGTGGGTATTTGATTTAAGAGAGCAGTATTTGCAAGCTGCATGGGCGATGAAGGGTCTTTTTGATCTTGAGCTACGTGCCAAAACGACATACACAAGAAGCGTAACTCTGGAAGATGGCAATGAGATGGACGAGCCGACTCCCGTGGAGGGCTTTTTAACGCGGTTGAGCAGCTGGACGGGGCAGCAGCATAGCAACAAGCTTTTTTTCAAGAAAATATATTTACACACGCACGACAATTTGCTGTTTTGGTGCCAAGCCATGAAATCGCTGCCTCCTAGACCAGACGGGACCGGTGCTGCGAATGTCAACGATGAAGAAGATATAGAGGAGCTGGCTGCCAATGCACCAATAGTGTATGACGTTTCGCCGTATGCACTGAACGAAGTGACGGGCCAAATCTCGTGGATTAGCGGGGATACGGAAGAGTTCAAGGAGCGCAATCAGCTGGCGCTGTTTGAGATGCAGCGACGAGTAGCGTCGATCCAGCGATCGGAGGGATTTATCAATCTTTGCGAAGTACACTCAGTGCAAGCAGTGGATGGTATGAAAAACAGGGAGGTGGTAGAAAATGAGCTAACAAAACTGTAGACACTACTGGCAGCGCGTCGACCGAGACGGACTGGGCCGATTTGGAGTCTCAAGAAAGCAGCAGCGACTTGCTCGAGATTGTACTCGAAACAGGTTTAATATTACGATTGAAAACACACAACCGCGTTACTCGCGACGAGTGGGTGCGCAGTCTCAACGATCTGATGCGGTACTGGAAACGGCGTCTCACCGTCGACACGCAGCGCAGCCATGCGATCCGGCAGAAGAATTTGTCAGTGTTGCAAATCGACGACGACATGGAGGCGTTTGTGTCCGAGTCTGCGAGTAAATGGGAGACCACTGGCGGCATTGCCGACCCGCTGGCGTACACTGTGAGCGGGCACTCCTGGAGCAGGAGCATCCACATGAAGGGCTACCTTTTCCAAAAACCGAGCAAGTTCTCTTCGTTCCGCAAGTACTATGCTGTACTGTGCTGCGGGTCCATGATTCTATACACACCGCACGGGCGCGACCACAAGGGCACGGTGCTGCCGCGCATTGCGTTCCAAAAGTACCAGACCGTGTCGCTGGCGGAGTGCTACGTGTACTCCGGCACAGTCACATCGACAGATCTCATGAACCGCGACCGCTGGTTCGACAAGAATAACCCGGGCAAGCACGCGCTGCCGCGGGTGTACTCCGACGGCTGGAAGAGCGCCGAGGAAGAGTCGATGCGGTGTTTTGTGCTGTGGTTTGGGCGCAAACGGGTCAAGGCCATCAAGACCTTTAAAAACGACAAGGCCAAGGAAAAAAAAGGTTCGGGCCGTTTGAGAATGGTCAATCGTCTGGGGGTACAGGGTATTGCCATGGTATTTATTGCTCGCTCTAGGCAGGAGCGGGATGCGTGGGTCGACGCCTTGAGCCTCGAAATTGGCCGGGCCGCCGAGGGCCAAGACGAAGATATCCAAATTGTATAGATTCTTCATTTATTTTATCAATCTTTTTTTTATTTCATACAGGTAGTTTCTAATAGATTATGACGAGAAAAAAAGGAGTTATGCAAGGTACCGCAGCTTGTTGTCCTCGATTCGGTCCAGGTACTCCTTGTCGACCAACGCATCAATAGACTTTTTGATCTCGTTGATCTTGGGCTGGAACCGTTTCTTGGAAAGCTCAATGACTTCTTGGATCAGCTGTACCGACCGCAGCTCCTTGCGTGCCTTCATCACCCGCACAATGACGGCCTGCAAAAACATCTTTCGGTCCTCTTCAATGTTCTTCTGCGTCTGCTCCACTTCTTGCTTCTGCTCCGTCTTGAGCGTCAGGTCAAGCTTCACACGCACACGCTTGTTCTTGAACCCCATATTGACCGTGAACTTGGTGTCCGGGCTCGTGATCGCCGCTCCGTCCGGCTCCTGCGTCAAAACTCGGGCCTTGACCAAAATCGCCAGCGAACCTTCGAATACATCGCCAGACAGGTTTGTAATGTCCCGCAGCTGCGCACTGGTGAATGTGTCGGCCCGGTTGAACGGCATCAGCAGCGCAGTCTGGTACGCAGACACCTGCAGTGTGTAAACTTGCTTGCCGCCAAAACTCGATCGAATCTCTCCTTTGGTGAAATTCCACAGCCATTTCAGCTTTCGGCCACTGTGCTTCGTGTTGAAAAACCCATTGAACCGTTCGTAGACTGCATTCAGCTCAGCAGGCATTGTGTAAGTTCCCTTGAAATCAGGCAGGGGCCAGTAATTTTCAGCAAAAATCTTGGGCGTGAAATCAACGAGCCCCTCGTCCTTGTCCACAGTCTCCTTAAACTCGGCATGCATTTCAGCCGACGTCTGCATATCCTGGAACATGCGCTGAAGACCATTGGTGTATTCATAGCCACACGCTTCTTTTAACTTGGCCACCATGCTCGTCTCGGCGTCTTCAGACGCACTAACGTTATAAACCAGTCTTCGCGACAACATTCGCTTGTAGAACTTTTCAAACGAGTCCTTCGAGTCAACATACTGGAAAATGATCATAATGCCGTTCAGCGCCGGCTCCACGTCAGTCTCCTCACTACCCTTCGACGACTTCTTCAACAGCATGTCACTATATCGAGCCAGCAACTCGGGGGTCTTGGAATCTCGACCTTTACCCTCATCTGCAATTGGGTTGCTGTTAATAAATGCTTTGCAACCATTATCTAATGCTTCAACCATGCCAGTATTGTTTTCAAATGCATCTCGAACAATGTCCCGGTACTTGTTCTGTACCCGCAACAAGGTCAAAATATATTCCTTCGAGTCAACGCTTCCCTGCGTCTCCTGCTTGAGCTTTTCAACCGCCACTAATCCCTGTTTCTTGACGTACTCCATAAGAGTATTCTGTACAGGCTCTAGCAAACCTCTGACTCGAGACAACAACTTGTAAAGCAGGTGGAAATCCTGTTGACGGTCTTCGACCAGTAATTGGTGGAATTCGTTCTGGATAGCAGCAGCATGGTTGGTAATGAGAATGCTGTCGCATGTTTTCATCAAATCGCTCTCTGTGCTTGGGTGCAAGTACATTTGCACTCGATTCATCTCCTCGCGAAGCCGTACATTTGCCTTTTTGATATACTCCACCACAGAATTCTCTTGCAAAAATCGTTCCGACTCTGCCTGGTAATACTTTTGTGTGGCATCAATGAACGGCGTCTGGAAATCTTGGACATAGACTGTAAGGTTTTCGCGCTTGTGCTGTGAGCTGTCGTCCAGACCGAGCGACACAAATGACGCAATTATCTGCTTAATGGTAGAGGTATTAATCGCCTCGCCATTTCGCTGCTTCTCAATCTGGGCTAAAATCACCGTTACTAGCCTAACCTTCATGTTTTCAAATAGATCATCTCTCCACCGCACGAGACACAGCGTGGCGACATCAAAGATATCCTTCTTTCCTTCCTCACGTTCACGCTTGACCCAGTGCCGGTTGACATAATCAAAAACGTGGTTCAGGTACTTGGCGCCTAACGTGTATCTGTTCCAAATCTTGTTATAGTATTGAATTAATGCTTCGTCGTGAATATCTTCAGCGCCATCGCGTAGATTTGCAAGATGCTGCCTCAGATACTCTTCGAGTTTCCTGTATAGATCGGCACCCAAGAGCTGAGCACCACGAGTGACTGCACCTTGGCTGCCAGCAAATCCTGTAAACCGTCCTGCAACAGATCCCTGATGCGATACACAGAAATTGTGGATGGCTGTATAAATGTTTATGTACTATCACAGTTAGCGATTCCATCATACTTTGTATAGCGCATGGTCAACTTACAGTCTCACGGTCAACACCAAGAACCAAATCGTCCACAAGGATTTTATCAATGCCGGAGCGGATGAAATCCCATCTAAGTACAACAAGTTAGTATCAAACGTTCCGGTTATTAAGAAAAATTGCACCGGTAAACTACATTGGACCCACACTACGTCGTGCAAGTGCAATGAAAGCCTGACTTAGTGAATGATGTTGTCGAACGTACGTGGCGTCAATGTTGTTACCTTGTGGCAGTGACATTGTCTATGTAATTGGGCAAAATCCAATGCAAATCAAAGTTGAAAAAAAAAATGAAACCCGCTGCTCTTGTTGACGCAACCTCTCTCAGTGATGCAAAAGTTGTTGATTGAAGGTTCCGTATTACTCAGGATTTACAATTGGTTGGTGGTGCGAGGAGGGTTGTGGGGGGAGGGGTGGAAAATGAGATCCACACTCTCTGAAAGCGTGAACACAGACAGAGTTGGGAACACACAACTTTTGAAACTACGCGGCTGTGTGCTGTGTATGCGTATATTCATCAAGAGTCATTCTTAAATTTAATGCAAATTCCCAAATGTATTTTTTATAATGAGCCTTGAGTTGGTCTAATGATACATAAATAATAGTCATATATTGGTTCGTTAATCTCTATCACATGAATAGAGAGGGATGAGGTTTCGGTCGTTAAAGTAAGAAGTCATTGAATCGGGACGGCGGCTTACTGCGTCACTCGTTCCACTAGTCGGAATATCGATATCGTAAATGTGGAAACCCACATCACTAGCACGAGGAACAAAAAAGATGCCAGCCCTCGCTGACGCGAGCAAATTGAAAAGTTGTACGGTACATCAATGCCGAGTTCGTGCTGGGCTTCCTGCCCAGAATGGCAAGTCCATGTCACATCAAACAGAGTGTTGAACGTCAAGCTCAAGTTTGCAGATGAGAAGATGATGAACAAAAGATCAAGCATAATCAGCCTCATTTTAGCCTTTGGTTCTCGTAAGCCAAGTGGCTTGCCTGAATATTCGTCGTAAGTAATGTAAACCAAGTATATCAGCGCACATGACTGTACCACCACGGCCATAATGGTCGATGGCTGCTGGGTTATAGGGGTCGGAACCGCCCGTCGCGAATGTACAAAGATGGAACAAGCAAGCCCCAAAGCAATAATCGATAGGAAAAATATGATTGCCCGCAATGTCAATGGAACAAGAGGATTGTTCAAAAGAGTTGTTGATAGTCGCGTCTTCCAAACCTTCTTTGCGTCATCAGACAAAAAGTACCTGGCAGTGGAGATGTACGGGTCGTCCTTATGGCCACCGAGTCGCCGCTTTTTACGATACTCCTCCACTACACCTCCAAGCCAAGAGCCTGAAAAGTCGCCTTGCTCTAAAAGTGCCTTTTCATCAATGAACCCTTGGTCGTTGTTCTCCAAATCTGGGCGGGCCGTCTGCTGCTTGAACACGTTCCAACGGCTCCTTGCGGAACTAGATATTGTCCCGTCAAGGCCCTCGTCGACATACGGTTGTAATTCGGTTTGATCATCTTGGTCCAGTGCATCTTGGTCTGCTGTATACTGGAAGTACGATGGTATTGAGTCGGTCTTGATATGCGATTGGAAATGGTGCCGCTGCCGTTGTTCCTCCTCCACTACCCACACCGGCACTGGTCGGGCTATATGCTTATATCGGCTGTGTGCACTATCGCCCGACTGCCTGCTGGACTGTGTCATAGCGCGTACCCTATTGACGCCTGCGCCTACTCTAGAGCTCGATTGACCATATGTCTGCATTTGGTAGCTCGACGCTCCTCCTCCGCCTCCTCCGCCGCTCACGCCAAGCGACGACTGCTTAGCCGGGAAGGAAATCTCGTCCGACGAATGTGTCGACATGTGTCAGTCTGAAGTGCCACCCAACGGGAGGATGCAAATAGTGTCGAAGAAGCAAAAAAGACTGGGACAAACTCTAGCCAGAGAGAGCGTGGATGATGATGAAGGTTAGTTTAAGCTATTCGTACAAAGTGTGTGGTGGTAACAAAAAAGTGGAATTCGAGGGATGCGCTTATCTGGACGGAGGGGCGCTCCTCCAGCACAATGGGCTTCCTCCTGGTCTCAGGCGCGGGTTTCACACATTTTCAGCCACTGCACTCCTTCTTTTTTTCCACGATCTGTGCACGTGACTTCAGATCTCTCTCGTGCTGCGGTTTCTGCCAAGAGGAAAAAAAAAAGTATTATACCAACCAAATATTATAAAAAACTGAACAGTATTTCGAAAGTTCTGCTGAACGGACTATTTTCGCGTAACAAGCATTGATTCTGTGTGTCTGTCATGAGAATTTTGTTGGTTCCGCTGTCCTTCAAGGAGTCATTGGTGTACTGCCAGCGAACGTCGTTGCCACTTGCTCGCAAGACACCTCGCTTGGACGATAGATTGGTACAGAAAGCTGCTGACTTCTGGACACAGTGGCAAAAATCCGATGCTCAATGGAAGAAAAAAATTGTTGGATGGGCAGATAAGGCATTGGCGAGGATCAGTTACGATGAATGGAGCTTGAAAGCCATCCCGGCCAAGACTGCTATACTTCGCAAAGCAGTCAAGTCAGACGGTCATGTCGGCGTCGAAGAGCTAAAGAAAGAAAATATCGAAGTGGAACGTATCGTCGTGGAGTATGCACCAAGTTTACAAGGTCCAGAACAAGTTCGAGCAAGACTACGGCAGTTAGCTGAGAAGGGTATCCGTCATCACAGAAAGTACATGTGGCTCAGTGCAATTGGTGCACCGCTGACACTCCCTGTTGCGGCAATACCAGTTATACCTAATCTTCCCGGGTTTTACTTGCTCTACAGAGCATGGTCTCATTGGAAAGCGCTTGATGGCGCTAAGCATTTGGACTTTTTGATCAAGGAGGATCATTTCGAGTTTGAGCCGAATCAAACTCTTGAAGATATCGTAGGCAAAAGAGAGAATCAGGGCGAGAAGGATCATTTGCTTCTGGCAGAGAATCAGATCAAGGCATTGACAGAGAGGCTCGATCTGAAGAACCTGGAGCCGGAGCTCGTAAGGGCCGTCCGTCAGGTAAAACATCGTATAGATGCTGAATCTGCCAAGGAAGAACAACAAGCAACACAAGAAGGAAGTAAAGGTGAGAAGCAGAGCTAGGTTTGGCTTTGGAATATAGACATCCTCACTTAATGAGCTCATTGATCCCGGTGAACCACAACTGTGGAAAAGAGTAATGAGCACTGTAAAATATCTTATATTTATGAAACCCATCTCTACCATCCGCAATTAAGCCAGAGCTATCGCAGCTCTTGCATAGGACATTAGAGAATTTAAAGGTTTCACGCCGCACACGGCTGAGCAATTGCCACGATTTGAACTTCTTTGAAAATCCCCAGCGAAATGCACAGTTCTCAAGCAGAGAATATATAAATGCTGGCCTTCATTAGGTCCTTACGAATGCTTCACGTTTTGCGCATGGTATTTGGAGCTGGATGTGTATATTTTTGCATGTGGCTCCGCCACACACCCCGAATGTTCTGGAAAGTTCTGCCGACGGTATACCTTGAATAAGACAAGCTGAAAACTGCATACCGTCTCAACAGAGTGTCATCCGTAACTTGATGACTCAACTAACATTTGAACGTGCTGGATCTATTGTTATCCGAGTACTGGACATTTGAAAATGGCGAACAAAATTGTCAGAATCTCCAGTTTGAGCTCGTGTCAAGATCTTTCATTGACGGCTATAATTAGAGTAGTGCTCTCCAAAATCTGATGTTCGTACTCAAATTTGAACTATTTGGTCTTAAATTATTTACGTGCTCTCATGTTGAGTTGAAGCGGGTCTTACTGTCACTTCCACGGCCCATACGTAAATATTGTGCTGGGCCCACGCAGACACTTTGAAACTCAAAAGTGATCAGCCCAAATTCACCCATTCTCACTCTATTTTTTCTTTCGCTATTCAACCATTTCTATCGCTTTCTTTGCCAGCACTATTTGCATTCTTTTTCAATTTTTTTTTTCAGTTCAACGGTCATCAGGTCTTCAAGTTCTTGTTCGACTTAGCAAGACCTGCCGTGATATTCGAATATCTAGCGGGGTTCTTTGAAGTTATAGCTGTATGCGCGACTCATACGACCTGCACGACAGGCAAGATTTAAGAGACGAAATACTCGACAAGAAGCTGATTGCTCACCTCTAATCGCATTGAATATCAGAGCGCTTTGAAGTGGTACCATGAGATACCATTTAGCCTGGCTTGTAGCGGTATACTTGGCTGTGCTATGTCCGCTTATCCTCGCTGGGTTATTTCGCAAGGGAAGCAAAGACGAACGAAGTGGGAATGTAGAGCTTGAAGCTGCAGAGCAAAACGTGGTACCTTACAATGAACAGTATATTAACTACGGTGAATACGAACAAAGCCATCAAAGCCACAATAAGCTTGCTCGACCGCGGGGCCGTTTGCCAGGGTCCAGCCTTCAAACCAATCGAAGACCGCTGGCGCCTTGGGCTCTGGCAGACTATCTGTTAGTCGGAACGGTTGATGGGTCTTTACATGCTCGTGATCGCAAAACTGGTGTAGAGCTATGGTCTATTCCAGGAGATGGCCCATTGGTGCATGTGTCGAGTGCCGACGCGCAAAAAGACGACGAGGGTGAAATTACATGGATAGTCGAGCCTACTGGTGATGGAGCGTTATACTATTTCACGGAAGATGCAGGGCTGAGGAAAATGCCGGTTTCAATACGACAGCTCGTTGATGAATCGCCTTTTGCTATTAATGGGGACGATAAGATTTATACTGGCGTTCGCCATACCACTCTTTATTCGATAAATGCTACGACAGGAGATATTCTGCGGGTATTTGGCGGTGATCCCGATAGCTTGGGGAAACCCCAATGCCGAGCGTTCTTGGATGTCGACTTGGAATATGATGACTTTGAAGACGAGAATAATAAAGATACCGATAATGGATCGTTTATGATCGGCAAGACTGGTATGATTTTGCTGACCGCTTTTGCTACAGAAAATACTAATACTCTAGATTATCATCTCGCAATTCATGGCAAGAATGAGTCCATTTGGAATGTCACTTTCAGCACCTGGGGTCCAAATAATATGGACGCGGATTTGGCGGAGCAGCATATCCGTTCGATGGATAGTCTGTATATTACTCCGGAGCATAGTAAGTCAATCTTAGCTATGACGACAGATCCTCGAAGTATACGGCCTGCCAGGTGGGTGAACGAAGTCCCGTCGATGGTCGTGGAGGTTTTTGATCTTTTGAAATCGCCATTAAGAGACTCCAACGATCCGCTGGTTCTTTTGCCTCAACCGGAGTATCCATTCGTTGAACGCGATATACAACAAGGTGAATGGCATCCGGACAGTGCTTATGTGGGTAGGACTAAGGATGATCAATGGTTCGCTCTTTCTGGTGAAAATTTTCCGTCTTTAGTGAACACGGCGCCGGTTGCCAAGTGGTGCAGAACACCAACTAAACAGAAATTTGCCACGAATCATGAGTTTTGGAATTTATTGGAAGGTGTTCATCCATTGGTTGCTGATTTTTCACAATCCTTCTCATCTGTGGCGCCTGAAAGCGCCCAGACTGGCTACCTTGGAATTGGACCAGGCACGCCTCCACTAGACATTGAGCCTCCACCATCTAGCTCATATTATCAAGGTTTGTATGATGACTCGCAGGGGCAGCACTTTGCTCCAGGCTATCCGCGACAGAACAGAGGTAATCAGGTGTCTCAACCTGCACCCCGCCCTGCTACGCCGCCGCCACCTGGAAGACTCGGTGAACCACCTGCCTCACTATGGGGGTCATTTGTACATCTTTTGATTCGAGTGATGGAAAATGCCCTCACCATTGGACTTCTTCTATTCATTGCAGGAATGACTGTCAAATATGCTGGAAGCTCCAAGTTTGAAGATGCTTTGAGTGCATTTGTAGCTGCTTTAAAGAAGGACAATGTAGCTGATACCATCGCTAATGCAGTTCCTGAAGCCGCGATGTTTGAGGCAGTCGAGACGGTTGAATCTAAGGATGTGCGTGAGGTTGTGGAGCAGGCTGTGGAAGCAGCGGCCGTAGATATCGAGCCAAAAGTGGTGGCTGAAAATGATATTCAAGTTGACAGTGTTGAGAGCACTAAGAGCGATACTGAATCGGAAACAGAAGCCGTGCCGCTGAAGATTGACGAGAACCAAGATGACCAATCGAGTAATCTTGAAGAGAATAACGACCACCGTCCAGAGGCCAAGGTATCAATTATCGAGCCCGAAAAGCCGGTTCGACTAGAGACTGCTGATGATAAGGCAGACAAGAAGAAACGTAAACGCGGATCGAGAGGTGGCAGAAGAAATAATATAGCTGCTAAAAGGGAAAGAGCGGAGAAGGAGAAGCAGAATAATGATGAAGATGGTGAAAGCGATAACATAAAAAACGTTGCTCTTGTTCGTTTCAAAGATACACCAGAGGTTGGCCAAGAGAATCAGGGCTTGGATCCTCGTCTTCAAGTCTACGAAACGGATGACAACATTATTGGACGAGGCAGTCACGGTACAGTGGTATATAATGGTATGTTTGAGAGCCGAAAGGTGGCTGTGAAGCGGATGATCTTGACCTCGTTTGATCTTGCATCACAGGAAGTCAAGCTGCTTCAAGAATCGGACGACCATCCTAATGTTATCCGGTACCACTGCAAGAGTCAAACCGACCAATTCCTTTATATTGCATTAGAGCTCTGCCAAGGCTCTGTAAGCGACCTTATTCAAGATCCTGGCCGATTTGAGAATGTGACACAGACCATGGGCCAAAAGGACATGCTGAGCCAGATTTCGGAGGGCCTTCAATATTTACACTCACTCAAGATTGTTCATCGAGATATAAAACCCCAGAACATTCTTATCACACTACCGAAGAAAATGTCCAAGAAAGTAAACCACGTGAGAAAGGATGTGTATCTAGCTCGCATGGTTATTTCGGACTTTGGACTGTGTAAAAAGCTTGAAGGTGAGCAATCTAGTTTCCATGCCACGACAGCTCAGGTAGCTGGCACAGTTGGCTGGATTGCACCAGAAGTCGAGCGAAAGGGATGGAGTAGACCACAATACGACGAAATGTCGTCGAGCGAGGGCATTATGAATGGCATGGATAAGAACCGACGACTGACACGTGCAGTTGACATTTTTTCTCTTGGGTGTGTGTTTTTCTTCGTTTTGAGCAATGGCGAACACCCGTTTGGATTCCCTCATGAGAGAGAGCTCAATATCGCGATGAACAAGTATGATCTAGGCCCGCTAGGTGAGGATGACTTCCCAGACGTGGTCGAGGCTAGAGACTTGATTGAGCAGATGATAAGCCACGACCCGCGAAAGCGGCCAGATGCTGGCCAGGTGCTTTTGCATCCATACTTTTGGACATATCAAGAACGGCTGCATCTGTTGAACAGCATCTCCGACTGGGCTGACTACGAAGGTAAAAACGACCACCCCGAGCTTTTGGAGGAAGTTGAAAGTCGGTGCGCTAGCCTATTCCCAGGTGAGCAAGGGTGGCAAGGTCCATTGGACAAGTCCTTCTTGGAAACCCTCAATGCGTACCGAAAGTACCAGCCGGATCAAGTGTTGCACCTTCTTCGAGCCATCCGCAACAAATCCAACCATTACGACGAGCTTCCAGAAAGTTTGCAACGCAAAATGCCGCTTCCTGATGGCTTTTTATTGTATTTCACCTCAAAGTTCCCTGGGCTATTCATCACTATTTATTATTTCGCCAAGGATTACCTGAGTGACCATAAGAAGATTGGCCCGTTGCTGGAGCGCGAAGGATAAGAAGGTGCCCACACACTGCATGAATTATTTTTATTTTTTACATACGAAATTAACGAAGTAACCAAGTACATTTTTTTACTAAATTGAAGCATTTAAGCTTTAAAATATTAGCAAACCTTAGCGTCGTTCTGGACGTCTTGCGCTGCGGAATGCGGGTTGGTGTGGTGCCCACTTGAATCTCGCGTTCGCAGTAAATTAACGAGCAGCGACAACCACTCGAAATTTTTTTTTCAGTGTGGCCGAACTGCAATATTAATTCAAGTTGCTCTTAATCTAAACATGGGAAGGGCATCTAATCGGCAAATCCTGACCGGCGGGTCACAAATATACGCTCGCAAGAAATCCAGGAAGAATCAGCCCGTCGAAGAAGTCAATTTTGACCGCGAAGCAAGAAAGTATGATAACAAACCCGCACATTCAATGTAAAAGCTAACGAATGAATAGAGAGTTCCTGACTGGATTTCACAAGCGAAAAGTTGAAAGAAAGGAGAAGGCTGTGGAACGTGCCAAGGAAGCAGAAAAGGAGCAAAAACGGGAAGAAAAGCGATTGATGAAACAGGAACGACTGAGAGCGGCTCAGAAAGATCTGGAGCGGTACGAGAAGCAGATTTCAGATCTAGTGGCAAGAGACAACTCTGACTACGAAAGTGAGTCTGAAGGTGATAACAAGAAGAAGGAGGAAGTAGTGGAGAAGAAGGCAGAGGGCAGTGAGGAAGATTTCAGCGACTGGGAAGGCATGGAGACAAACGGTAAGCCGGCCGCAATTGGTATATTGAAAAGAAGAAATAAGTACCAAGACGATGATGGAGAGACTACCACGGTGACTATTGAGAGCATGGACTTCAATGAGAGCGACAGTGACGACAAGGTGCATATCGACAAAGCAGTTGACCTCAGCAGATCGGAAAAGGTGCTCAAGAGCAGCTTGGAACGTGCTGAAATGAGCGCCAAGGCCGTGGCTCATATGAATTCAAAGAGGAATAAGCGTGTTCAAAAAGTGAATAAGCTGCGTCAGAGCAGAGTCTCCAAAAAGAGAAGGTGATCAGGTTCAGCTAGGGAGAGAAAGTGCTTGTTTTATTCTTATTATTTATTTCTCCAAAAAACTAAAACAAAATACAATGCTTCTAATCATGTTACATCTAACAGTTACCATTCTTTGATCCGCCAATTGGAAACTTCAAGCTACTCTTCATGGGCTGCGGTAGTCGATAGATCCGACATTGGTACACTTGAATTCCGCGGCTTGTATAGTGCATTGCTCGATGCCCATTCGGCTTCTACCCGGAAAAACACCCAAATCCATCGCCGAATGATTTCCAAAAGTGTGAGCTGGAAGTAACCTGCTTCACCTGCTAGTAGCCACTTATCACCAAAGTGTGTCAAACGCAGCGCCCATATGAACCTGAGCATAAAGTCAATCAGTATCGCTCCGTAGTACACCATCCGCGAATTGAAGTACAAAACCGGACGCAGACGACCACCATGATGCGAACTAGGCGAAAGTGCACCGAGAGCCCAGTCGCACTGCACGTCCCAGAAATAGCTATACAGAGAGTTCACCATCTGTGTGACAGCCCAAATCTTCAAAGCAGCACCGACCTGTGACGTTTGAGCTTCATCATTTTCAGCCATGATTGACAGATCAGCCAGTGCTTTGGCACATAAAATTGCCGGTAACGCTGTAAGATACTTGCCCCAATTGAGAAGGTGTATGTATAACCCGGTATTGTTGTAGTCAATATAGCACTGCCTCAGTCGGATAGCGAATGGGAAAACATTCGCTATTGCTACCAATGCGGTAGCAGCCCTCAATGGGGCCTCTTTGGTTGGTGATTGCAAGCGAAAATTGTGAATCAGTAATGCAAGATCGATCAAAACGCGGGCGTAAGATGTCAGAGCATCGGCAACCAAAATATCAGGCAGTCTGTTGCCTTTATTAATTGATCCACGCGCAATTCTTCTAAATACGCTTCGAAACCGGCGTTTGCCAGTGGAATCAGTAGGTATAATAAATAAATCAGCAATGATTGAACACAAGCACAGGTATGCCACAAATGTCGAGATTGGACTTTCGGATCCCTGTGCATTATAAATTAGAGCCGAGAGTACGAGTACAATAGTAAGGCGAGCCGCCAGCTCGTATACTCCAGTGTGCAGCTTCAAACGAGGGGCAGGTCCGCTAGATGCACTTGTCGTCGACGGGTACTGCAACATGGCAGCTACATCGACGTGAGCTGCAGAGAGCCCATGGCAGTTGAGACCCCAGCCCCATACGCCCAGTACTATGGCAGCAGATATGCGGAATGGAAGTGGAAATGTCGTGTCTATGCCCATTCGTTGTGGCTCATCAGTCCCTCAAGTCTCTTGTTGTCGTGTCGAGTTGATGATCTACCGATGCGCGACACTTTTCCCACGCAGGGGAAATGGGAAAAAATATTCAGAGTTTATGGCTGCAGACAAAATAGTTTTAAACGACAAAATTTTTGTGTGGATTAAATACAGGAATTGCTAGAGAATACAGGAACACTGTAAGAAGGGTCAGAGAGAGCGCCTTATTGCTCCTTGTTTCTAATCAGCGAGTCAGCTGTATATGAACAGTGACGAGTCAGGATTAGCATGGAAAGTTTATCTCATCATTTCAACTTCCAACAGTCCTGTATATCACGAGAGAATTAAAATAATGTGTCGAATGTATTGAAGTATTATCTAGAACATATTTCTAAAACGTTAGCTTCCCGAAGACAATTGTAGCCCGAAGAGTGCAAATGATGAAAAAAAGCATCATTGCAATTGATTGAGATCAGACGGAGTTTGGCTGTAAAGTTTGTCGAATCGTCAAGAATTTATCATTCCGATTGGGGCGACACGTTTTGATCATCACTAACAATCAATCGCAACTGCTACTCTTGCGAGCCAGATGAGCTGCTAAAAACTTACACTTCATTTGGTCGATGTGTAAGAAAGAGGAAATTTTCCAGCTGCAGAGCCGACTTTATAGCCGCAGAAAAAAAAAATTCCGGCCCGGCAAAACTTCAGTCGCGCCCTACTCGCCCGGCGCGCGGTAGTAGTTGTGGAAACCCGGTGCGGCGTATTCGATTTGGAATAAGTCCATCGCATGTCAAAGTTCAAAAAGAGGCATCTGGAATTGCTGAAGGATGCCTCCACATCGTACTCCTCTCCTCTAGAAGTTATTGTTCATATCGACCTCGATGCATACTATGCGCAGTGCGAACAGATCAGGCTCAATCTGCCACCGGACGCACCAGTAGTGTGCCGGCAATGGGACTCGCTTATTGCTGTCAACTACCCTGCTAGGAAGTTTGGTATCCGCAGAGGTGCAAGAATCGAAGATGCCAAAAAGGCTTGCCCAGAGTTGCATGCTCCGCATGTAGCAACTTACAAAAAGGGAGAGACTAAGTGGGCGTGGCACGAAGAGCCCGATGTTACACAGCACAAGGTGTCGCTGGATCCGTTTCGACAAACATCGCGACAGATTTTCAAGGTATTCAAGAAACATTGTACATTGATTGAAAAAGCCGGTATTGATGAGGCGTTTTTTGATTTGGGGCCGTATCTCTATGACAAGATCAGTCAAATGGTCAACCTCGATGACCTTGAAAGAGACGATAATCTGCCTCCAATCCCGTCATACGAGCAAATTGGAGTCGAATGGCAGGGGATAAGGGTAAGAGAAGAATTGCCTGGGGATTGGGATGATATTTGTGTGTTGCTGGCGTCGGCTAAGGTTGCTGATGTTCGTCGCGCTCTGTACGACGAGATGAAATTTCGCTGTTCTGCTGGAATTGCGAGGAATAAGATACTAGCAAAGCTTGGAAGTGGAAAGAATAAACCGAATAATCAGACTGTTGTCACTCCATCGGCCATACAGGAATTTTTGCAAGGGTTCGATTTGACGGATATGTGGGGGCTAGGAGGCAAGTATGGAGAGAGAATAATGAACGCCCTTGATATTACTAAAGACGAGAATCCTATGAAGTATATTCAAAGCTTAGAATTAGACCAACTCAAGGCCAAGCTGGGACAGGCCGAGGGGGTCCGTATTTACAACTTGGTGCGTGGTCAAGAAGCAAGTGAGATTGTAACGAGAACAGATGTCAAGTCCATGCAGTCTGTCAAACAGTTCACCCAAAATAGCGCATTGAAAACTTATCAGGATGTTGAAGCTTGGCTCAAGGTGTTTTCCTCGGACCTTGCGAATAGGGTACTTGAACTCGACGAAGAGCTGCCGACTCCGATAAGACCCAAAACAGTAGTCATCGGCTACTCGTATTACCACAAAGGTCACAAAGTAGATCATTCTAAGCAGTCTGCTTTTACCTCCGTACTTGTCAAGAATGTGACATTTGAGAAGTATCTGGAATTGGTATTCAACGCAGGCATGTCGTTACTCAATTCACTGAAAGCAGAGGTTGGCCATCCTTTATTGCCGTGTTGTACGCTTCGCTTGGCACTGACTTCAATGGAGAAAATCGGCGCTGCAGGGACTAAATCTTTGGACGGATTTTTTGGTAAATCACTTTTCGAATCTAAGAATAACAGTGTTGAAGATTCGGGTAAAGCTGACTCTCCGGTGTCTTCAGTTTCAACTTCCAGTCCAGTACATGGACTTCGAGACGAGCACGAAGAACTGGAGGCTCCACCGATTCTGGAAAAGTCTGATATGGAACCGGAAGGGGCCTCATCAACTGAGATGGAAGATGAGATGGACGATGTTGACGACGACCTGTTTGTAACAGAAGAGACAATGACAACAAAGTGTGAACGGTGCAACCAGAACATATCAGTTCACAAAATGGACGAACATAGAGACTGGCATTTCGCAAAGGACCTTTCCGAACAAGTTAACAAGTCCCTGGGGAAGCGTTCTCCTAACTCTCCGAGCAAAAAGACAGTTGCCACAAAACGACAGAAGACAATGAACCCATCCAAGAAAGACCAGTCCATCCTGAAATTCTTCAAAAAGTCAGCCTAATTATTCCTTTTGACGACTTATGACGTAGTCTTAGTGTATTTACAAACCACATGTTTACTAACCAGAAACTTATGATTTTTTTCTATTCAGACTGAATGGACTTCGGCTGCGGCTTCGTGATCTGCCCCTGGCGACGGAATCAAATGACGCAGATCGTTGCTTGCTAAATGGAGGGGCGAGCAAGCTAGGTGTTGAATCATTTTGGTTGTTATTGCCCATTGTATCGCTCAGTAGATGCAAATGTGCAGGCAGATCGGGAGCTTTCAAATTGCCTACTGCCCCACGGTCGTACACTTTGATCTGGTTTTCCTCCTTATCGTAGCCAGAACTGAGAACCTCCCTGTATACTTGTCTAGTGGGATCCGCTTCTCTCTTTGCTCGTTTCTTCTCACGCTTCTGGCTGGGGCGTACCACGACAACTGGTACTGGCGAATGTTGTAAACAGTATTTCGATACCGACCCTGGAAGAAGCCCTTTGAACCCATCTAGAGCTCTTCCCTTCGTTCCGACAATGAGAATGGATGGCTCGTAGATCTGTATCATTCTTTGTATCGTATCTTGAACTTTACCCACAGCAAACTCCAGCACAAGTGATATCTTCAGATGTTGAGTATTCAGCTTTGTAATTTCGTTCAAGAATGCATGTGCCTCGTCCCTGTACTTTTTTTCTTCCAGCTGCTGATCTGAAGTCGATAGTTTTGAATTTGGATCAATCACCCGCAGACAGATAATCTCATCTCCATCCTCGGCGAGATCTTCAAAGAGCCACTGGATGGCTGTTTTGCTGTAAGGATTATCATCGACACCGCATACAAATGTACGGCTTAAGCGGGTATAAGTATAATCTGGGTGCTTGAACCTCAGTGTCAAGCTGAAATCGGTGGCGTATTTATTATCGAACGTATCAAATGCAACCCGCGGGAGGAAGTCTTTGCGTTCCCGCGGTACAGTATCGTTGACAGCATTCTCGGCCATTTCCATAGACGGCTTCTCTAGATCACTAGCAGATGATTGAGCAGGTGTGTTAGCAACTTGCAACATGGTGAGAACCAAAATTTGGGGCGGAAACTTTATTCAGTCCGGAGTATCGCCAAATTGTTGTTGTGTGGATATGTTTCTTTATCTGACCGCGTTATCGACCCGCATCGCGCGGCGCTATGCACCGACAAAACGCATCGACACACAAGTAGAATCTACGAAAAGAGCATTAATATAGATGCTATAGATGACATGATGTGAGAATTTGTTAAAACGAGTCACATGACGTAAATTCTCCCGCTCTTTTGTTCCACAGTTTATTATATTTTTCTTCATCGAGCAATACACTAGAGTCATACCGAGTTTAGTAAAACTCAATGGAGCTGGTAATCGTCGAACGTTGCATGGTCAAAATCAAACACTTTGATAATCCATTCGCCATCAACCACTTGCCACTTGAAGTTGCGTTCGGCGAGGTCATTGTGGTGCACACCGACCGACTTGAGTACGCCAGATACCCGCTCAATTTCAAGTTTCTGCTCTTCAAGAGATGGTTCGCCTGCTGGAGAATCTTCGACATACTCAATGAGAAGAAACAGACGAGAATCAACATCTTCCAAATCTATAGTACCAAGTGCAAGCAACTTGGCGACACGCTGCTGATCAGACTCGGCCAGTTGAGCAACACGGTGATACGCTTTGAGCTCTCGCTCCATTCGCGTGATCGAAGCTTCATATGCATCGTATGTCTTGAGAACACAGAGCTTTTGGGATGCTGCGGTAGCAGATTGTCTGCCCGCTTCGTTACCAGCAATGCCGACAAAAATTGACCTTAGCTACTGATCTGCTGCGGCATGGGATCGGATTCTCGCTAGTCGAAATACCTTCCTCTTCATTGACTCTGAAGTACTCAAGAATACGAAAACTGCTGGACAAGTACTCACCGCATTCTGCGATGGCTCCAAACTCTTGTATAAACTGTGCCAGCGCACGTTGGATAACTGGAACCCGGTATCTGGTGAGAACTCTAGCACTTTTATCGAGACCATTGTTTCGGGAATACACGCTGGAATGGAATTTGTAGTTTGCAAGACCATCGTTCACCAGTTTTCTTAACCCTTCATCCTTTTCAGCGGTAATTTCGCCTCCATCGAAGTGTTCCCTGGCTGCATCAAGAAGGATCTGAAGGTACCGACGCGACTTTCCAGTCTCACACACCGCGTTTATAAAGTAGTTGGACATCCTTTGCGCACTTCCAGTTTCGGTCAGATCTACGGCATAGTGACTGTTGAAGTTGGCTTCAATGAGATCGTCATTCACTTCTTGCAAATCACGCAAATGCGTGCCAATCATAGTGAAACCGTCAGACACCGCCATATTTCCGCAGTCGTTGAGCGCAGGGTACCTGGATGCTTGTTCTAGCCCGACGTGCAAAGTATCTAATGGCCGCTCGAGGTACCCTAAGCCAAGGGTCGAGGTGACATCTACGCCATCACAAGTGTACCCGTGAATCAATTCATCTTCTGAGCGATCGACAGTGTGTTTCAATCGCAAGCTAGAGAACTGCTGCAGCTGAGTCCGAGTATGCGCCAGCTTTTGTACTTTTGATGGATTGATAGCTTCTTCCAAAGCCCGCTCATCTCCTTGTTCTAGCATCTCTCCAAACGCCAAAGCATTGGCCACGCGGTATGCACAGCTTGGCTTATTGAGCTCGATAACTGCCAGGTATTCGGAATGCACTAATCCTTGCTCGTCCTTCGCATCAACTGCCACAGATATGTCCGTCCGGCCACCCGCGACGTCATGACTGTCGATATAAACCTCCAATGCAGGTTCCATCACTTCGTCAAGTAACGCTTTAGCCCTCTTCCGGATTGAACTTAATGCCAGAGCAAAATTCGACTCCAGGTAGATCTCGCCTAAATTGAATCCAAATGGTATGAGTGCCACATCGCTGAGTTCCTGCCATACGGAGGTGTTGAGTAGTCGATTGAGAAGAAGTATTAGCTGGAAGGCTTTGGAGTCTTCAAAAGCATTGCGAACACGGTCTTGACGTCCTTTGGTTTCAGTGCCACCTATTGTCAAATATCTCTTAGGCCAGCCCGCCGGATAAGAAGCAGAGACTTCGCTGATGGACCCGGATGGAGGCGTGAACTTACCGCCAGCAGGTTTCTTCTCGGGCAATAAGCCTTTGTCAAGCTGCAACACGAAGGACGAAAGTTTTGAGCCTAGACTTCCTAGTGGTGTATCTCATAAACCCCCTTTTCCAAAGAAGCTTCTAATGATGCTTCTCTGTTTCCGCACCCACCAGTAGCTCATCAATGACTGCCCTACGACCTTGACAAAGTCCACGATAAATCGCGTAGGCCTCATTCATGGTGTCACCGAAGTGCTTTTCTGCAAAGTCATGAAGATCGGCAATAGACGGCGGATCGGTCGTATCACCACCTCCTGTACCTTGACTTTCAAGTACAAGCTGAATAGCTGCGTTCGTTTTCTTCTTGTAGTAATGCGCTTTTCCTGCAGAGAGATAAGAACCTGAAAGAGGCGATATATAAACTCCTTTATCCTATATAGCACAAGCGCAGTAGGGTCCTGTCGAAACGCCAGCTAGCAATCGTCGAAATCGGTATTCGAGTGAGGAGAACTGAGGTGTATACAAGAAAAAATTTAAAATATACACCGCGAAAGGTCGCGGTAAGGGTAGCTCATCTCCGCCGCACGATTTAATTTAAGCCGCACGGTGTGATGAGATATAAGCTGCACGTTTTGAGACATTCCATCCTTTTGAGCCAAGAGAAGTAATTTGAAGCCGGTACTTCTATATGTAGCTTTCTGGATAGCATGGTATTATAGAAGATTTGCTATGTATATTTATACCAAAAGATTGAAGAAAAAAGTTCTCGAAAAAAACAACAACTACTGTAACAAGAGTAATTCAAACATGTGGAACGGTCCGCACCTTACGACAACATCCATCAATAGAGCTTTCAATCTTCTAAATATCTGGGGAAATTGCCTTTCTTATTTAATTATTCACCATTGGCACGTAAAATTTCACCCGTCGTTACATTTGACGGTGCTAACTGCTGGCCGGACTCTTGCGCCAATGTCCAGCGGAGGGTCTAACGAAGACCTGAAGTCAACCAATTCGACCTCTGTCTGACTAAAGCTGTGCCTCAGTCGCCAGCTTTGGGGGTTCTTGCAGCTGCATTCAAGAACACCCAAAACATCTGTTTTTAAAGGTTCAATAGACTTTTCAAAGCCGTGCTTGTATCTTCGCGCTCATCTTCAAAGGCGAAGATAATAGCATCCCTTGGCAATGAAAACTTCGCTTTTTCGAAAATTGATCATTGAATCATGATATTGCTGTTGCATAATCTTGTTCTTCCAAGCAGTCACGATTAATACGTATATGGGACCAGTCGGCTGAATACTACGTTCTTTTATTAGATCTTCATTCTATCATTGAGACATGATTACCAGGCAAAGCTTTATAGGGTTACAATGCTGCAGTGTTTTGATATTATTGGATATATTCAGTCATTTTGGTGTGATTGCGATATTAATTACTGTAAATCTAAGTGCTCGGTGCGGCTCAAAGAATTCTTCTACCGAGGAAAAAGGTCACAGGAATCAAATTATTCCAGGACCATGGAAGGAGTTGCGGCTGTGTGGTACCGGTATACATGTGTGTGTGCGTGGAGGAATCACAATCTGAAAATATTTCACCATTCAACGCAACACTCAACAAAAAAGAGGAATAAGAGACTATATAGAGCAATTGTTCAACATATTTTCATGCTTGTCGTACGCGCTAGATAAAGGCGAGCTTTCGCTTAAATGCATCTTTGGATCAACGAGCTCCACTGCTGTGCACTTCATTTCTTCTAAACAGATTCCAGTTAATGCCTGTGTTTGTATATTTATCCTGTTAGCAGGTGTGTTCAGTATTCGACGGGAGGATTAAACTACACAGATTCGTATATCTTCCATTTAATAAGTATGGGATTTCCAAACAAAATCAAAAAAGAAAAAAAAAATAAATTAAAAGTCATCGCGTTTGAAGCCACCCTGCGCTGCTTTACGGACCATGCTTTCGGTAGCGAGAGTTTGTGCTATTCTCTCTCGCTGCTTCAGTCTGCGGGCAACATACTCCACTTCACCCCGAGCACGCAAAATTCTCAGAATAATGTCTTCAGTCTGTGGGGATTCTCTCTTTGCATTTCGGATCTGCTCGTTCTGTTTTTTCAAAGCTTTCCGGTTACGATGTGCCATGACGGTATTCTTACGCTTGATCATCTCAGGAATGGTGAAATAAGTCCGTTCTTGCAACGACTTGAAGCTAAGCGATGACATCTTCTCAGATTCCTGTTTCAATTCAGTTGTGCTCAAGTCGTAGTATACCGGAACAGTCATGAGCTCCTGATATTTTTGACTTTGCAGAACTTCCAAAGATGGCCCCGCGCCATCATGATGGAAGAAATCTCTCATAGTGGAGAGCCAAGTGAAAACAATGTCTGCTTCTGTAGCTGGAAGCTGCTGCTGAGATGTTCTTTTATCACTGAGGGATGGCAGAAGTAGTGACTCGATGGTGCGAAGCACCACTTTCCATGTTTGAGTCATTACTTTGAGTCGCATATCGTCGGTCAGTCCTTGGGCCAGCGTTGCAAAGTTCTCATTGAGATAATCAAATAGTGGATTCAATGAATCCTCAATCTCCGTCTGTGTAAGGCGATGACCCTTTTGTTCTTTGTTGCCGCCGCCAATGCGCGTATTGCTGAGCCAGTTGGAAACAGCATCCATGTTCACGTTGAATCGTCCAATGCCCTGCAGTTGCTTTAAAGTCGTAGAAGATATTGAATATTTGATGAAAGCAGTAAATTTTTCAACAATCATTCTCACCATATCCGTTTCAGCTCTTGCTAATGTTCGGAATGCCTTGCCAAAATGGAAGCGGATATCGTCACGCTCGCTCTCCATGCTAATATTCACCAGTAGCTTGCCTTGAGTATCAAGGTCTAGCCAATAGTCCTAAAAATTTTTGTGTTAGTATATTCATTTTCAAGATTTGAAGCATACCTGTGAAATAAAATCTTGAAATGCATTAGGGTCTAGCCGAATGAATGCTCGCCCACAAAGATCATGATTCGAGATGGAGTTTTCATCCCACACCGTTGCGGTGAGCCATTTGGCACCGGTAGTAGCAATTTCAAATGCCTCGTCCCAATAAGGATCAAGCTCTTCATAGATTGTTCGCGTTTTGCCGATTTGCTTTCGGGATTGCTGGTCGACCAAGGTGACATACGGGTCACTGAGACCATTCATATCACACGCCTTCAAGTTTTCCGCTTGTACAATCTTCACTGTAAACAAATATCCATTAGGCCGTCTGCTCTGGCGGTCCTTCATTGCGATAATATTTGAAATCTTTTCTGAATCAACATCATTCTCGATTTTATCGAGTTCTGCCTGAGCAACCTCCATATCATTGAGCTTCACACAAGTCTGCTTCAAGAAACTATATGGTGGGGGGATTTTGATACTTTTGCTGTTCACTGCATTTTTGGCCATCGCAATCCATTTGTCTTGTCGCGTCTTATAATGCTGCTCTTCCTCTGTGCCGTGCTCATGAAGCTCAGCGAAGAAGAGCTCGAAGATTCGCTGGGCATAGTGGCATGTGGCACCGCTGACTCCCTTTATAAGAATCGATATAATTCTCGCCCTGTGTGTATCACTTCGCCAACCGAGGTCCTCAAGCATGCTCAAGGCGCTTCTGAACGAAGAAAAAACATCTGTAACTGACGAACTCCACATTTGATTTATATCTTCATTAACAGGCAAGAAGTTGTCACTTTTCACTGCGGGATCGACCCAAGTTTGTGCTAGTGAAGATGATGATTCGGCCCATTTGAGCACATAAGGATAGAATGCACCCTCAATGTCGAACTGGAACGGGATTTTCGATATTTGAGAATGGAGGTCTCTGATTTCTGCAAGCTTTTTATATAGGATGATCATGTCTTCAAAAGAGGGCTCTTCGTTTCGTGCTTGCATATGGGACATGAGATGTGAAAACATGGACTGCGAATCGGCAGAGAAAAGGGTCAAATGCCTCTCAGCTGATAGATGTCCAATAGAAATCTGACCCAATAATGCAAACTTGTACCTTTTCTGTAACCGCTTTGCAATGCCTATAAGCTTATCTGCCAAATCAATCACATGTAATGGATCAAGAGTGTGGTCCCTAGGGATATCGTCGATAAGTTGATCATACTTTTTCTCGGCAGCAGAAATAATTACCGTCTCGAGCTTCGTTACCTGCCTAGGTGAGGGTTCGATATCAGCAAATCCCTTCATATGATCTTCAGCGAGTATGTGTACCTCTAACAGCTCCAGATAGGGCCCCATTTTGGGCGGAGAATTCTCATAGATTAGACTCAAGCACCCTGCCAATTTTTCAATGACAGTATCATGTATTCCTTTAAGACTTGTTGCAAACAGCACCTTATCACTTTTGGGCCACGAATTAGGTACCCAGGTGACGGCGTGCTTTTTTTCATCCACCGTAGCAATATGCCGAGCCAAATTGAAGGCGTCAGCCAATGTACTAACCTCGAATGTGCCCTCACTGAACATCTCTTGTGCTACATGTAGTATCAATACCGCAGTAGTGACATGTGGAACTCGCCAGAGGTGTGCTGCTTTGGTGAGAATTTCTCTCGATGCCTTAGACAAAAGAATAGTGACGCTATCAGGATTCGACGCCAGCTCTTTACCAGAAACTTTGAAATCTCGTTCCAAGCAACGTTTCAGTAAGTGCCTATAATAGGATTTGACATCCGGAGGTATAAAATACATTTCTTCGGTGGCGGCAGGAACATTCGTCAAGCCCGCTCTCACAGACGAGTACAAAGCTATCTGTTGTTCAATCTGATCAAGCTCGAAACTTTTCCATTCCGACCAAGCACTCTCGGTGTCAAAATCAAACTGCTGGTATGCTAGATGTTGGTTGTAATCACGTAGATTGTTAGCAAGTAAGCGAATTTCAGATATGGCACGCCTTTCCGTGGCTAATGTTTTGGCGGCATTGACGTCTCTTTGCATTTCAGAATTTGCAACAAGTAAAAGCTTCCCTATATCCTGTGTCAAGGACATGTTCTCAACTTCAAACGTAGGTACCTGCGGTGCGACTGCGGCTTCGCCTGAAAACGACGCCGAGTGTCCGTGACCCTTCGATGTCATTACAGAGAGAGCTGTACTGCTTTTTAGACTCAGTTCATAACTCTGTAGCTGTGATATCAATGATTGAGAACTAGACGCCAATCCACCATCTTTGAGCGTATCTATCAGCAATCTGACAAAAGATGCAGCCTGTTGATCCACCAAGATTTTTGCTTCTTGATGCGCTACAGCGCTCTTGTTCAGCTCCTTCGCTACACAGCTAAGAAACATCATAACGAGGTCTTCCGCCCGCCGGTTTTCTTTAACCTGCTTTGCAAACTCTGGAGAAAGAAGCAGCGCATAGAATGCAAGATAGCTCCGTCTGAGCAAAGGGTCAATGCTGGCATACTTCGTATCTAGCTTCAATGCTATCCCGTTGAATTTGTTTTGAAGAAGCTTGGGTATCTCTTTTGGAAGCTTAGAACTAAAGTTTGGCGGTGACGAAGACGCCTGCGTCGAGTGTGTAGTTTGTGGACTTATGCGAAGATCATGTGCAGAGTTCTTCCTGCTGTGAGATTTAACTGGACTTATCGTATTGTCACCCGGAGTGAGGAATGTATTATTACTGCCGTTGGTCGAGTCTGAAGTCCCCCCAGTTCTAAACCTAGGCTGAGTGCGATATGTCAGCACAGACAGACGCAAGAGATAAGGATATAGTGCTCCATCAGTGATTTTCTCGTTGAGGTGCCTCCAAGATGGCACGGTCGTGTCACTGCTGTCGTCGCCACTGATCTGTTGCGTCATGGATGGGGACTTCGTTCTATTTGTGGGTTTCGTCGCTGTGCGCTGACCATTGACAGCTACTAGCGGCCTTAGAACTGACATAATCAATCATATCGCTGCTCCAAGAACAGCCAGCTGAGATCTTTCAATTGCTCTGGTATCGTGACAGCAAAGCTTGTAAAAATACGAGTGTCTGTACCTTTGATTGCGTGTGTGTCAGAAATAGTTCAGAAGCAGGGGGATATTTGTGTTAATGATAGACTGGGCGTTTCACTGTGCTTGAAAAGGCCCGCGCGCCTTCCATGCGAAGCCTCACCCGCTGTCGTGCTGTCGTGACCTATTTGTGAGGCGCGTGCGCATTCGTCCGAACAGGTTATGAGCCTCTTACCCCATTATTCATCTTGACCGAGGTACACTGAGAGCAAACCATGCGACACTTGTGAGCGACGAAATGGATAGACACAGGTTCCCATTTGCGCATGCACCGGAAATCATCCGGTCACAACAAAAGGATTCATACATAGAGTCTATCTTGAAAGATGATATTGTGAATCTCTTGCAGAAAATCAAGGGATCACGGTTCTTACACAACCATTCACTGGGAATAGCCTCCGCCGCTAATTTGGCTTATCTCGTCTTGACTACAGGCCTTGGCGCCCGAACACTAGGAGAGGAGTATGTCGATATCTTCCATGTGTCCAGTGACGGTAAGCATCTCCCCTCTTGGAAACGGCGGCTAGGATACGTGGTATCAACATCCCTTGGCCCAATTTGCATTTTACGACTGTTGGGACGCCTAAGGACTAAAACGAGCACAAATACTCCTTTAGGACGCATAATAAGGAAGATTTCAGAGGCGAATTCGGTTCAGGTGTTCCTTACTGCTCACTTGGCTCTGTTCTACTTCTTTGGTGCTTACTATCAGGTTGCAAAGCGCGTGTGGGGGCTACGATATGCATTCGGTCACAAAGTCAACCCATTGGAGGGAAGAAGCGGTTACGAGCTACTTGGTGCCCTCATAGTTTTACAGTATGTTGCGCGATACTTTGGCAAATCTACTTCGAAAGAAGATGCTCACGACAGCACTTCGACTGGTGATGTTCTTGAAAGCACAACAAACGTGCTAGATTTATCGGATTCTTCAGTGCTGCCATACATACCGGAGGTATCAAGAAAGTGCACACTGTGCCTTGAGTACATGAAGGATCCTTCAGCTACTTTATGCGGTCACATCTTTTGCTGGACTTGTGGTAGTGAATGGGTGCGTGAGAAACCAGAGTGCCCGCTCTGTCGTCAAGCTTGCTTGGAACAAAACCTACTTCCTTTAAGGCCATGATACTCTTAGTATATATTGAAAATGTACAAGGTTTTTATTTATAATCCCATTCTACACAAAACTTGTTTTTTGCTCTTGCCTTTACTTCCGATGCTGTTTTCGCCTAGAGGTGGATCCTCAGACTCCGAGGCTGAAGCAGATTGATCATTACGACTGGACCATGCGACTGCTGCTGCATGTGGATTGATAGGATTCAAAGGTGCAGTACGCTTTTTCCCAGAAGGCAAGGTTGGGAATTCATCTTTGGAAGTGCTAATTTTAGGGCCTATAGGTTGAGGTGAACCAGTCCGCTTAGCACCGAGAGTTATAGTTGCCAACTTTTTAGTGGTACCTGACAGAGATGTGGAAGAACTGCTTGCAGACAACGGGCGAGATGCTGGTGGCGTCGGACGAGAAGGCAGCGAAGGAAAAGAGTGTTGATCCTTCAAATTCGATGCCTTTTGCGGTCCGCTTCTTGATGCAACCCACGATGGCGACAAAGAAGTACCTGTTGTAGTAGCTCTGGAAGAGGCGCCTAGACTAGCGCCTAATGTAGGGAAAGATTGTTTGTCGGCCCATTCCTTGAATGCAGCTTTCAAAGCCTTCGCCTTTCCTTCTCCCTTATACAATTGGCTAGTCTCGTGGATCAGAATGTCCATATCGTTCGGAGGTATATCCAAGAGTCGGTTGTACTCTGAAACCAGCTCAAGAGCGGTCATCTTCCCTTTGCTGAATCTGGTCGTAGTCTCTTGAAATTTGTTGAACTTGAGCTGATTAAAGTTAAGCCACATACGAACCCGCTCGTCAATTCGCTTCTGGGTGGTGTTCCGAGAAGTGTCCTCTGGAGGAAGATCATTGTGGAATCTAGTAACAGCTGCTGGCTGATAAGTAGGCGTTGCCGTAGTTCGCGATCCCAAAACGGGAAATGATTCCCCTTCTGTTGATAAAGAGGGCGAGTGTGTCGTCGTGGTCGTAGTCGCCGTCGTGGCAGTGGGCGGTAAAGCATCTGCACTCACAGTCGAAAGATGTCCTTGGAATCTACTGTTACCGCCCCGGCTTGAAGTGAACGTGGGTTCTATCCGTCTAGCAGCCTTGGATTTGCCCATGATGCTTGGATGCTTGTCTAGCATATGATCCTGTAATTCCACTTTTGTACCGAACACCACAAACTTCTCATTGAGACAGCTCTGAACAAGACAAGCAAAGTGCTTATCTTTGAAATGTGCCTCTAGAGAGTCGTAGTTCTTATAGTACTGAGGGCGACCATGATGTTCTCTTTCGCACAAGAAACATTTCTCGTGACTTTCTCGTAAATGCAGGAAAAGCTCATCATCTGAATAATATCGAATACGGCAAAATTCACATTGTGGATGTCCAGAGAATCCCTTCTTGTCGCCCTCCCTCTCGTGTTTAGCGAGTTGCTGTTGCGTGTAAACCTCCAGTTCTATAGTGAAGGCTTTTTTGAAGCGGCAGCATATATCACAAAGATTCTTGTGATGCTCATTGCGAACGTGTGCCTTCAAGTCTTTCCAATTAAGAAGTACACTGTCGCAGCTTTTCAATGGACAATTGAACTTGAGCAGCGTTTGTACATTTTCTTTCGTCTCCTTCTCGTCGTAATAGATACCAAGTTTTTCATCTTTGAATATCAAATCATTCGAAGCAAAATCTTCAAAGTGTTTATCTTGCTGTTTGGTGATAACAATCGTATCAGAACTAGTTCGACATAAGGCACAATTTTGATTATTCATCAGCGCTCGCAGTCTCATTGCACACTTGTGACAGATCGAATGGCCACATTTATAATTCGCATGGTATTGGATCTCATCAGCACAGACGAGACAGAGTTCGCCGTGCGCCTCTGCCGAAAGCTCGGGAAGGGTGACAGCCTTGTGTGGATCAGGCTCCTGTTTCGCAGTGATCATGCCAGATGATCCCTTTCCTTTCTTATCGCCGCGTTGGCTATTCTGATTGCGTCTTCTAGAAGAGTTTGGTTTCTTAGTATTTACGCTGGCACCATCTGTGGTAGCGGGGGCCGGTGAGCTGTCCTCAGCCATAGCCTGCCTGTTGAGTAATGCTGAGTCGCTGGCCAAGCTATAAGATGTTCGGTTTTGTCAACGGCATCTATCTACACCGCTGGTTCGCGCACGCGGCACTTTGAAAATTTCAGATGCGCGCCGCGCCTTCACAGCACTTAACAGGAGTATGAACTATGAACCTGTCAGGCACAATAAATGCACTGAGGGTGTTATATAACCCGGGCATATTTATGCCCCAAGTGGTAATATCGAATTTCAGTCAACTGCCGATACCCATACCACCCAAGTCTCCAGGCGGTCCAGAAATCAAAGTCGTCGTGCTCGATAAGGACAATTGCTTCGCCGAGCCGCACACGAGTGTTGTATATCCAGAGTACCAGTCAACTTGGCAGAAGCTGAAGGAGCACTATGGACCGACAGGTCTTCTGATAGTCAGCAACACTGCGGGTTCAAATGACGATGTAGGCAATTTACAAGCCAGGATACTCGAGAACAACACAGGAGTCAAAGTATTCATGCACAGCCAAAAGAAGCCTGGGTGCCATAGCGAGATCATGCAGTACTTGACAGCTCGTCGGCTAATATCCACACCAGCAGAAGTTGCAGTAGTAGGAGATCGTTTGATGACTGATGTTCTGATGGCAAACTTGATGGGTGCACAATCAGTTTGGGTCAAAAATGGAGTCATACCGAGCACGTCCATCTTCACAAAATTCGAACATTCTCTTTATAAATATTACACAAGAAAATGACCAACCTCAATAGAGGGACTATGTATGTATATAATAAATTATTCACTGGATTGACTCTGTGCTTAGTCTATTTCTCCAGCGCCATTCGTTGTTTCATTACCGTTCGCGGCATCATCCAAAACTTCATCGGACGTGAACAAGTGGTCTTTCAAGTACTTGTTCATTGCGAAAGACGACACTCTCGTGCCTAAGATCGGGCGTAGCTTTTCATCGCATAAAATCATTCTTTTATCGTCCGGATCCTGTAAATTGTGCTCCTTGATGTACGCCCAGAGACGTTTAACAACTTGAGGTCGACTTAACGTGCGTTCAGCAAGGACCTCTTGCAGCTGCGGACTGAGCAGCAAGGGCTTTTGGAAGCCGCCACCAGTGCCTCTTCTCTTGGGCGCATTTCCATCTGTTGTATCCGTAGCCTTACGCTTTTTCTTTACTTTCTCTCCAGCGTCTCGCAGCTGCCGTCGATTCCAATTAGACTGCAGTTGTGCGGCAAGCATCGCATCTTCCTCCTCCTGCCGTCTTATAGTTTTTGGTGCAGTCTTTGGGTTCTCTAGCTCCTCCTGAACATATAGATATCTGTCCATTATCACATTGTCGACCTCTTTCTGATTACTTCATTAGCAAATCAACATAGTAATTTCGCAAGAACAACTCACCTTGAAGTTCGATAAATCAACCCCAAATATACCTTCAAGACCGCGTCTCAGTCTCTTGGCTGTGATCTCTTCTAGATTGACAGTCCGTAGGATGGCCTTGTCGCGAATTAGCATATACTATCTTGTCTCTAAGACTGGGGTGGGTAGCATACATCAATAGTCGGTTCATACTTTCGAGGATTGAACTCCGCCATATTTTAAACAGGCATGAATATTCAACAAAAAAAATTTATCAATATTCCATGCAGAGGAAAGAGGCTCAAAGTAAAGGTTGAGATTAAAGCAGCATTAATCGATGCATACGGGTCGCCAGCTAATATTCGTTGTATTAATTATGTCTTTAATTGCGTTGGGACTGAATTTTGCCAGCCGTGCGGTCTGGGTCCCTGCAGCAACAATGCAGGATTTAGTGATGTGCCAATTATCATAAAAAATAATTCTATTTCTATAAATATTGAGGGTTAAAATGATTGAATTTCTGATGGAAATAAATATTATTGGCGAATCGGAAAGTGCTTTACAAGTAAGGCATCCAAAGGTTGTCTGTACCAGCAAGATGTCGCGGATTGACCGCCTGTGATATAAGATCAATGACAGTCTGGTTTGCGGGAATATTGCCCGATCCTTGCTGACTCAAACTAGAAGCCCTTTTAACAATTGCTTCAACATTCAGTCGTACGATTTCACGTAGCTGAGCATCTTGAACGCTTGGTCTATGCTGCTGCATATACCATGATACAAGCTCATCGCGCACAAACACAGACAGATATGGATCAAGATCAAATTCAGGCTCGGTGAGGCATCTTGCAATGATCATGACTGACATGGCGTAAAGTCCTTCAATTGTCGTTGGACCCATGAGGGTTTGAATGTTTGGAGTAAGCCTGAACGGCACGGACTCAGTGTTATGGAAAGTAGGTTGTCCCTTGGATGGTGGTAACGCTAAATCTGTTAGTTTGTCACGCGAATGAAAGGTTGACGTACTCGGAAGCATCTCTGTTGCCCAAACATTACCTGACCCGGTGTTTATCAAGAATTTGTGTGGATATCTGTTGTTTATGCACATCAAAAACGTCATAAATGTGATACCGGCATACTGATAAGCAAATTGCTTTCTGAAGAGCCAGAAGTCAGCAAAGGATTGATAGGTGTTTGTAAAGTACTGATGTTTGTTAGCATTTGGTTCTCATAGATTTGACCACTTACGTCTCGGAACACAGTTGCGGGGACAAGTGCTCCCTGGATTGCATTCAATATCTCCATCTTGACGGTGGGGATATCAGGCTTTGGCAACTTTGGATCAAATGCAGCCCTCAGCTTTTGCGTTGCAAAATCTAGAGGCGCATCCCTGGATCGGTTCATCTTCCTGCAGTAGTCTTCGTAAATAGCCTGCATCGAAAGATACTTGTCGTTGTCTTGCACGATTCGAATGTGCGGCGTGAGTGGCACAGCAACCGGCAAGGTGAATTGGAGATTTCGGCAACGAGCTTCTTTTCTCCTCTGCAAAACGCTATTGAGAATCTTGAACAATTGGCTTACTCTCTCTTCTCGTCTGCAATGCCTGGCTGCCGGATATTGAACTGCGAACTGGTGCTGCGAGCCATTGTGACCCAACAACGTTATTCTCCTGTAACAAATACCCGATGTTCTGACCGCATCTACCGTTGAAAGGAACCGATCAATCTTA
This sequence comes from Blastobotrys indianensis, assembly GCA_030558855.1. Classification (NCBI taxonomy): domain Eukaryota; kingdom Fungi; phylum Ascomycota; class Dipodascomycetes; order Dipodascales; family Trichomonascaceae; genus Blastobotrys; species Blastobotrys indianensis. The sequence goes on along the minus strand of JAKTQK010000007.1, from coordinate 247,407 downwards.
ACGAAATGTATGTTGTTGTCCTTGAGTTCGAAGTACTGACCCGGAATCTCAACATCCTCAAACTTCTGATAATGAAACTCGCTGAGATGTGGACTCAGAGATTCCAAATTGATCTTTGATGGCCGGGCATCGAGCTTTTCTTCGAATCGGTCTCGCCATTTTCGCAATTTGAGAATGTAATTCTCCAGATTAGGTTTTTCGACAACAAAGTCGGCCTCGAACGCAGTCTTGATGTGTTTTGGAAGCACAGATTCGGCAAATCGTGTGATGTTCGTTTCTGTGGCAGGTGGTAGCTTAGCATCTTCTTTTGGATAAAGCAACCGACCCATGTACTGTAGTCCATCGTTTAGCAACGCAACAATCAGACGATAGGCATCTTCATCAACTGGACACTTAAATCGCTGTAAAATCTGATCAACAAATGTCTCTAACGATAACGCAAGCAGCGGATATGCCGTCTTCAAGATACTCATAATCTCCTCCACGTGCTCCCATGGCTGCCTATTTCCTTTTCCATTGGCAGCTGCACCACTAGCGCCAGGCGTACCACTGCTAGTGCTTCCCTGACTTGACTGACTGCCCTGCTGGTTCACGGCCTGATTACTGTTATTTCGGGCAGCGTTTGCAGCCTGCTCCGCTTGACGCTGTACGACACTATAATCCTCTTTTGTTGTTCTGAGATGGAAGTGTAGAGCCTGCGGATAAGTCTTGGCAATCTTTATCAAAATATTTCGGGCAATATTGGCTTCCTTATGCGCAAGAGAAGTGAGCAGTTGAGGGATGAATGTGATCCAATACCAAACGGGCACTTCTCCTCTGAAGTTGTCAAAAGCTTCTTGAATGTTACCCTTTGGATCATCAATGCTAACGAGCCAAAGGATTCTACCTAACAGCTTCCTGGTCTTGCTGCTCTTGTAAAGGCCCGCAGCCTGGAGGTAACAGCTTATAGCGTTGGACGCGTACATAATTTCATCTGGACGATCCTTGAACCTTCGATCATTGAAGTATCCCCATTCAGCCCATGCTTTTGGCAAATACAGATCAATCTGAACAGCTGTCGAGAAGGCATTGTTAGCATCCTCCATGACTCCGAGCTTAGCTAAGAACATGCCCTTGAGCGTGAAAAATTCAGCCTTCTGCTGGGCAGCAAAGTACACCAGGTTGGTATTGCTGATAACATCCAAGCCCGTATTCATCTCATTAGGATTTTGGTAGTGACATTTTGCCTGCTCTCGAAGTTTGAGGAAAGCCTCCTGGATCTCGATATTTGGCAACGTATAAATTTTCGTGAGTTGAGAAATGCATACCTCAGGCATGTTGTGCTTACGCGCAACGTGAGCGAACCTATTGATAATCCAAGCAATCTCATGGTATCCTCTGTATGCATATGAATTCGAGTTGGAGTTGCTATTATTGTTTGGAAGAGCAGGAATGAGTGGCAAATAAGTCTTGTTAATGACCGTGAATGCATGCTGCCTCCAAGTCACCAAATCACCCCACAAATTAATGTCGTCCCAAATATTAGGCAGTCTTTCACGCCAAGCCTGTAGCACTCCCTTGAGTTCCTGAGATTTTTGGTCGAGGTTTTGGGCGGTGGTAGTTTGCAAGCTTGTGTAAACTTGACTAGCCTCCATAAATTCAACATACTGTTGGAAAGTGTGGAGTAGCGGAATGTGTGCGCCAGTGATATTGTTAGCGGGAAGGCTATACCACTTTCTTAGAGCTAATTGAATACCTTCATCACAATACCTCGAAAGATCCTGAATCGTATCAACTTTTTGGCCATACCCTTGCAAACACAAAAACGTTTCAAACACTTGCCTTCTAGGCGTCGGCACATCCATCACTGTCTTGATGCTCTGCTCCAAAGGTTCCTTATCAGCTGTCCAATCAGCCACTCTCCAGCCGCACTCAAGTAGCAAATCTGTAAATCCTTCATGTTTGGCCAGTTCCGTCAATATATCCCACTGCTGCAACTTCTGAGCACACAAAATCCAATGATCCTCCCAGAGGTAATACTCTGATTCTGTATACGGCAATACGCCAGATCGCGCTTTAATTTGTGCAGCTTCATACATCTGCATAGCTCGATTCCACATCCCACATTGCTCATATGAAAGACCTGAGTTGGTTTCCGTATACTTGGCACGTCTTCTCCATGCTCCGTAAAACATGTCGTTTTCTTGAAGTGAGGAATACATCTCCACAAGTGCGTCCAGATTACTCTCGCCGACTCGTGAGGATTCCGTGAGAGGATTTTGCTCGATGTTCTCCAATACATGAATTGCTCCATACCACGCATTGAACTGCTTTCCGCAATACTTAATCAAATGTGGCGGCAAGTGCTCTCCAGAACGGCCAACACCCTCGACAAGGGTCATTATTACATTTGGCCGCATATCAATTTGTCGATTGTGATAGTCCTTGCTTAAAAGTGTAACCAAAGCGCGAGTATAGTCTGTTCGTTCTCGACTAGTTATAGCCGATCGTGCAATCGGGTACAGCTCTACCCACATCTGGTGTACAAGATTCGGCGACTGGTACTGGAATTCCACCAAAGGTTCTATTATCGACGCAATACTCATGTTCTCGAGTTTTCCGTTGAATGCTAAGCGTCTTTCAACAAACTTTGCCAACTCATCACTGAGTTCAACATCGACATCCATATCAGCAGATGACTTCGATACCAATGCAGCATTGATATTTGAGAGAGATACAAACTGATAGTCTTGCTCTCCTACCTGGACTGGTGCATCTTGATCAATACTACCGTATAACAACTGGACGCCCTGATTGAGCCACTGATAATCTTGCAAAAACTCCCAGTTTTGTTCCGCAACAATGTAATTAAGACGTTTGGCAATATTCCTATCAATCGAATTGCTGAGAATATTCATTAACCGCTTCCTTGTAGCTTCATCTTCGATCCTAGTTCCCACTAAAAACGGATGTTCCATACGCACAGACATCTCAGAGTGGCCAAGTTCTGGATCAGCATAGATATCGACCACGATATCGTAATACTTCTTCAAAAGGCTACCTCCGAGAACATCTATTCTCGATTCAAACGAAAGCATTTTCGACAATATGGCTGCCTCTTCTTTCATCGTCGGGAATAGCTCGGTCTTGGAGAATACCCAGCCTCTCGTCATGTCAATGATTTTGTGGCACAGCTTCTTATCTTTTGATCTCTCAATCAACTGTGCCACTAGCGTCAAAAATACTCGTCGCTGGTCTCCCAAATGCGAGATTCTGAATGAACAAAACTCCAAGAGCGTGAACATGAGTTGAATTGTTCTCTTGGATATGGCTACCGCTTCAGGGGTCGTTGGGTGCTCCTCACTTATGTGATCCTTGCAAAGCTTCGCAAAAGCCTTCAGCAATGACGGGAACAACGGATCTAGAGCGGTATCCTTGTAAAGCAAGAGTGAGCTAGCCAGAGTAATACCAGAGTAAACAGGCGTTGCTGGTGCCAAATGCTCTAGGATAGCATCGTTGATCATCTTCAAAAATGTCTGTACCGAGTCTGGCAACTCGTCTTCATCTTCATCATCACTCTTTTCCTTGAGTGCTTTGATGATAATACGTAGGACCTTGTCCGTACTAGCCTGAAGTTCTAAGTTCGTTAGCTTTTGTTTTTGTTTGTTTTCAATGACATACCCGTATTTTCAGACTTGACACACTTTTCAAGTAACCTTTCCAAACTCGAAAGATTTTCAAGAATAAACTCCGCAGATTTCCGCGATAATGTAATTGCTATAACTTCGAGGGCGTTCAATGCCAAAGATAATGTGTTTGCATTACTCAAGTCATTTGTGACTAGCGCCCGTTCAAAAAATGCAAGCTTCACGTTGACGTCGCTCCAATAATCCTCGCTTAAAAGCTCACTAAGAATATCGACCACTCGTTTGCTCAATGCATTTTCTGAGGCTTTTCCCTGTGAAATGCAAACAAATCGAATCAGGTATGTGACACAAGCTTCACGCTGGGAGTATGGAACAGAATACTTCTGCGAAACAGTTTCCATGGGCAAATCCTTTTCGTCTCCCTTCTCTTTCTTAACTTCTTTAGATCCCTTGTCGTTCGCCATTTTCTCCCACTTGAGAATTAACTCTGCGAGATCGACAGCGAGCACTTGATTCTCGCTCTGTTGAGAGCCCACAAACGTGAGTTTAGGAAGAGCAGCGATGATTGTAGGAATGAAATGATCTCGGTAGTCGAAGAACAGCGCCGGATGTCGAATAATGTACTGGTAAATGTGCAACACCTGTGACATATTGTAGCCGTCTTCGCTAAGTACTCGACGCGTCCACTTGGCCCACAAAGGAGAAGCCAGTCTCTTTGGAAGTACTTCGGCGATTAAATCCAATGACTGCTTAACAAGGCATCTGGCCTCATTTTGGTGCGTTTTCAATAGTGCAACGTAAATCTGTACGACTATCTTAGATAAAGTGTCGTAAGAATTGATGAAAAACGCGATGAGTACATAGGCGCTCTGCTTTGACACAATATCCTCCAACTTGATAAAGTTCCATCCAAATTTGATGATATCTTTTCTTGCATCAGCAACTTGATGCGGACCGTATTTGATAAGCAACGCCGACATTTGCAAAAGCTCGAAACGCAGCGAGTCAATAGTACCCACATGATCATCGATAACATCGCCACTGGTGTTTCTCCAGATTTTGCCATGCACTTGATCAAGCCAGTTGGCGCCTTTTGCAGATCCAGTTGCTTTCTCGAGTAGCTTGGATAAGTCGCCTTGTCTCTCGCCCTCGACCACTAGTATCGGATTGACGATGTATTTGAACAGGAAAGTTCTCGTAGACAAACTTAGATTTCGCGTATTCAGCTCAACGCATTTGATCAGGTACTGTTTCCGGATATCTGTATCCTCGGATGAGACAATCTCGTTGAAAACATGATCGTGCAGATCAGCGCTCACCTTGATCTCGTGCGACCTGAAGACATTGATTACAGAAAATACCATATCAATTTCTTGTGGCTGCTGCTTGAAATACGCGACAAACAGCCGCTGCAGTTCCTCCAAGCTCTGCTCAACTTGCAGAAACAACGGAGATGTGGGTTGACTAGTGTTGGAGGTTTCTATCATATCTGCCGAGGACAGATTCAAGTCATCCAAGAACTGTCGTTGGCTCACAATCCATGTATTGTCGTCAGCATTGAGTGCTTTAACGACGTAGATAAGATTGCATATCGATATGCACTTTTCTTCAGGTTCGCCTTGAATACTGTCTTTGAGCTTCTGGATATTAGAGCGTGTGTGTTCACGAAGCTTGTGGCAAAGACTCGAAGTTAAAATAGACGCGAAAAATCGTCCATAGGTGCGATCAGACAATTTTGGAAGAAAGTAGTCAAAAGCTTCAATATGGTATCTGTCCAAAAATTTAGCAATTGGCACTCGGAATGGAGAGTCTTGTGTTCGGCGCAAGTGAGCTTCCAGGTTGAACAATGCTTTCATCAAATCCTCCATAAATATGTGTGCAGTTGATGGCAAAAGGTGGAAGATGTTCAAGATTGCAACAATAATCTTCACACTCTGTTCACCTTCAAGATTTCTGTTGGAAATCTGATGCAAGTGTGCTTCGTCAGCCCATGATTTGAGATGATCGAGCAGCTTATTTCCTATCTCCACTTTGAAGTAAGAGTTCAGAAGTACCATCAATCTAGCAAGACCTTCAAGCCCGGCAACACTCAGACGTTTATGATCAGACAGATTCATGAGGATAGGACGAAGGCCATTTTGCAATAAATCCTTGGGCAGCTTGACGTTTTGAGAAAGCACCGCGCCAAGTCCCACATTTGCGGCATCCACAACCTTCTTTGATCTTGAATATAACGTTTTAAAGAACACGCTGATGATCTTGGGACGTGTTTGAGCATGAGCGTTCTTTGTGTCTGACGTTAGCGCCAAGGAGAGCAAGCGAATGCAAACAATTCGAAGCTCCACTAACTGCTCTGATGTCCGATATTCGTACGCCTTGTGAGCTGACGTTAGCGACTCGTCTTCAGCGTCCACAAGCTGCAATGCTTCTGTGAGCAGTCGATTGAACTCGTCACTAAACTCGATGAAGCTGCCATTCAATCCCAAGCAGTAAGTTATTGCGTCAATGTAGCCAATCTGCATAGTAAAGGGCAGAGCACGCAGCGGCTTGCCGAAAATAGGTTGGAGCAGGACGCTCTTGACAGGTTCCATTAGCTCCGCCACAGACTTTTCCGTTCTCTCTGCAATTAACTTCAGCCCTTTCTTCACTGCGTCCCTTACGGAAGAGTTAGAGTTGCCGAGTTCATAAGTTAAGAGGCCAAGGAGCTGCTTAGTCCGTTCATCATCCAGTTCATACTCTTGCAGAGCATGGAGATAAAGATCTGTTGCACGGTTCTTCACTTCACTCGGTACGTCGGGCGGGACATCCTTCATGACGAAAAGCATTGTCCTGATAAACTCGTGCTGCCGCGAGCCAAGCTCGGTAGGCGAAAGCTTCAGCTGATGAATAATCATCTCCATTCCCGCACATGCACCAGCCTTTCTGTAGTACTCTTGTTCGAAACAAGCGTGCGAAAGTTTACCATATAACGCTCGAAACATTGGCAATTTTCTTGCCTCGGTATCTGAACCTAGCATCAATATACCGGATTCATAGACATATTTTATTGCTTCTTTGCCAGATTCAACGACCTTTTTATCATAATGGCTCAAGGCGTAGATAATTGCATCCAGAAGAACCTTTGGATCACATTGTGGGGCGCCATCATGGTTATCAATTTCAAATGGTTGAGATGCTCGTCGCTTTTCACTCACATAGTCTGCAAGCTCAAGAACAGTCAAGTGCTCGCAAATATCCTTGATAAAATCCAACACCTTATCATGAATTTCCGGAACAGATGAGCAAACGAAAATGGCAACTAGAATGCTCTCAATCAGCTCGTTCTCGATACGAACCTTCGCGGGATCAGTCTTTGCCTCTGCTATAGGATCCACCTCAGACCAGTCCTCTTTGCTCAGTCCCTCGACGCATTGCTTGATCTTCTGTGCTAAATTCGATGCCGGTTCTGGCTTGAAAAATAGCTTCAAAATCTCCGAAAGATATTCGAATGCCTTAACCTTGTAGTGGACAGGAAGTCGCTGATCATCAATAATCTCCAGCGCCGCTGTGATACCAGGTGTGATTCTCAATGGCTTTTTATCTGGTATACCATGAAGATGCACGAGCAAGCTGAAATTCTGATTAAGCTTGGATTGAGAATGGAGGTTGCTAGGCGCTTGCAAAAACTTTCTATTCCGTCCACCAAGTTTACCTAGCACACGCAGCGTAGTGTGAGAGTGCTGGTGAGCATACGGAAGTGGCCTCAGATGCTTCCAGAGCGCTTTCATAACATCGTCAATCACAGGTTCAATAATAGGGTCAAAATACTCCGCTGTGAGGTTATCGACACATAATTCGAGAGTCCTCAGGCCCTGAGATACAAGTTCTGGGGGACCATTGAGAGCGAGAACAAGTGGTCTCATGAGGTAGTTAAGGTGGGGCACCAGCACGTTCAAACGTACAGGCACCGTCAAGCAAAGCTCGACATATATGTTTCGTTCAAAAGGACGTCTGGCAGTCGACAAGAGCTTGTTGAGCGATTCGAGGAGCACTTGCAGTAGCGGGAGCACTTCATTATAGAGCTGTTCAAATCGGCCACCACCAATGCTTCGGAACAACGCACGAAGTAAATTAAAATATACCAATGGCTCCTTTGCAGTAGTGGTCAATTCCATACTAGTCACAATGATATCCTTAAGATGCAGCAACAATACTGCTTCGTTAGGAGAGGGGAAGAGGGTGACCGCCATGAAACTGAGCTTGAATAGGCGGATGAGAATGTTCGACTCCGTGTGGTTGCCACTACCAAGCACAGGCAATCTCTCCTTCAAGAACTTGATTAGGATACTAGCAAAATTGGACGATGTTGCTTCACTTGCAAGGAAGTTTTGAGGTATATGTAGAAGAGCTGGATTTTTGAACATTGATTCGTAAAGAAACTCCATTTCAGCTGTGACCAGTTCATTGAACGATGCTGGGTCGATATGAATGAATACAGTAGCAAATGCCTCCATCAATTCCTTCTCATCTTTACTGCTGGAGATCATAAGACTTGGTCCACTCAAGTCATATGTCTGTTTATTAGCTTCTTCAGCCGACGTTTTAGAGTCACGCTCATTCGAAAAGAACAAATGCCCCTCAATACCCCTTCTAAAAAGCTGGCGAAGAACAGTTATCTGCTCGAAATTGAACATCCTTGCAGACTCCTGCCAATGATTGAGCGGTATGTCTGCGGTTGGTGGCGGTGGGTTGCAGGACTTCAAACCAAACATGACCGTTTTCAAGAAATTCATCAGATTTTTGAAAACGTATCGGGCATCTTTCAACTCATTCCTCTCGGAGCTGTGGACCTGAATTGGACTGCTGTATAAGACATCGTAAAAATCAAGCCGCTTGAGCCTCTCTTCTTCGCTGGCATTCAGTGCCTCCAGCTCGTGATCAGTGTCCATCCTGTCAACGTCAGTGACATCGGGAGTATTTATAGGAGAAGCTTGTTCCAAGCCTGCAGCTGTCTTCTCTTGTATTTTCTTCCTGTCCTCCGCCTTCATAATATGTTCATAACTTCGATTCAGAGACGCAAACCGTTCAACGAAGGCATTTAGAATGAGCACCATGATCTGTCGGCCCTCGTTCCTACCTGGCAGCTTCATTATTCGATCAACGAGGTTAAGAAGCAGCTTCGCACTCATGATTTGAAAGTTTGTAGCCAAGGTGTTGTCTTGCATGTTCTTGCAATACAGCCTTACAGTTTTCCAGATTTGCTCTGGCTTCAGTTCACCTCGCACATGATGGACCAAATCCGCCAATGTACTGAATGCTAAAGGTCGGAGGGTTTCATGAACCGTCAATCCATCTCCCATGAGCACCTTTTCGTTCAGCAAAATGTCGACCTTGGGGATGAATATGCTTTTGAACTCTGTAGACAGAATATGTCGAGTAGCAACAAGAAGCTCCTTTCGAGCCGCTGATAACTCACAAGGGCAATCTTGCAAGAGCCTAACGACAAAATCTGGGATCCGCTTCTGATGATCTTTCAAAGCATTAGCGAATCCACGCAACGCATAAGTGAGAAATGACATAGTTTTGACCTGAGCGATGATAAACTCACCGTACGCAGCCCGATTTTTAATTTGAGGAGAGATCGAAGTATGAATTTCTCCCTTGGCTGCAGCAGCCTCGTGTGCTCTGGCCTGCGGTGCAGCTTGTAGTGACAGCATTTCAATGATGTGCGGGATAAATGTCGGTAAAGATTGTGGCACCAACTGTTTATGAGTAGAATAGAGCAAAACAATGATGATTGGACATTCGGTGAGAACTTTGAAACTGAACATCGACTTTTGTAGTGGCTTCGCAGTGTTCTCGCCGAAATCAGACCCAGTATTAGGCGATTGGGGTCGAGGAGACTGGAATGAAGCCGGAGTATTCCCCGAGTTTGCGTTTGCAGGCGTGTCAAAAAGATCTTTCACCACTTTCGGAATATTCTTGTAGATTTCGATGACGAGTTCTAGGAAAGGTCGAACCTGCTCATAAAGATGTGTCTTGTAAGCTCGATGCAGATTGGTTAGTATTTTCATGCACAAGACTCCGTTATCCTCATTATCGGTTCGTAAGAGTGTCATAACCAACGAGAGAATCTTCTGTGATTGCGGCTTCAATGTTTCATTCGTTTGGAGGCGCAGGAGTATGTCTAAACAGCAATTTCGCAGTCGCTTTAAATGTTAGTTGGCCCTCGTGGATATAGAACGTACCTGCTCTGGGGAATTACTGGTGAAACTTATTGGCACCGTTTCGAGAATTTTCAAAATCTCAGGCAGAATTTTTGTTAAAAAAGGCTCGTAGTCATTCGCTGCCATGAATCCATCAATGCCATCTCGAATGTCAGTAGTGATGCCCAACTTCGATTTCAAGTCTGCAACGAATGTTAGCACTTTACTCATTTAGTTCGTCACTTACCGACGTTATCGTCAGCTAGTCGAGACGCCAGCATTTCAATATTATTCGACACCATTCTGGCAGCTTATTTTCGGTTAGCGATGTGGTTGATAGATGATATAGTTCTCGCATACCAGTCGCAGTAACGCGTATTGTCCCGGAGACTGTCCGTCGAATCGATACAATGCACTGATCTGCTTAAACTTCAAGCGTATAAAATTGCCAAAGCAATTCACCTAAAAATCGGATTGTCAAGTGTTATTTTTGAGTCGTTTTAGAGGGTCCTGAGCTATTAAATGTGGTCACCGACCACCGTCTGAGTCGTTAACTGAGCGACGCCGCGAGTCCTTGAGTTTTGGGTGATAGACCGTGTGTGGTGGTGATTGAAAAAAAAGTGGGAGGGCGATTAGACCCGGAAATCAAAAAGTCACGTGATGGGATATCGAATCGTGCGGCTCAAGTCTGTGACGACCAGAAACCCCACATAAAATATGTACATATCAATTATGCGCGACCAGGCGGGTGACTTTACATAATTCAGTTAATTAGATTCCTGCAAAAAAAAAAAATGAAAAAAAAATCCACTTTACTTTTATTGCCCGTCGATCGCAAAAACATGGGCTTGGCCGGGAATCGAACCCGGGACCTCCTGTATTTTCCAACTGTTTTACGATTGGGGGTTTCGGTTAAGACCCGAAACAGAAATCATACCACTAGACCACCAAGCCCGCGGTGCGGCAAAAAAAATTCTTGTGTTTGTGTGATTCTTGCTTGAGCCGCGCGGCGTGCGGCTCAAAATAAATTCTTGAAAATTTATCAGATTTCTGCTGGCATTAGGCTTGAATTAACCGTCTTTAAATATATTAGATTAAAACAAACAAAAATTTATCAGATTTCTCTGGATTTATATTATTATCATCATGTAGGCTAGTTTACTAGGGAGACGGCGCTGGCATTAGGCTTCAAATAACCGTCTTTAAATATATTATATTAAAACAAACAAATCTCTGGATTTGGAAGATTGATGGTGCTATGATGATTAAATTTGTATCCCTAGTTTATAAGGCTCCACGTTTTGGGAGTTCGACTCGCAATCCAAGATATCGACCTCATTTTCGAGCTTTCAGCCTCCACACGTGAGTCCGACACCGTACACACACTTTGTGTTCATGATTGATAAGTATTAATTACTATCTTATTGTCCTCTGTTTATTTACTCCGCTCTGTTGTGTCCCAGTCTATTGAAACTATAGTCAAGATCTGCATCGAAAAAAGGTTCGCAAAATTTCTTCTCCAACTTGAATCATACGCGGTTTCGCAGGCAGGTAGTTCAAAGGAACTGAGAGAAGAAGGTATTGGAGCGCATGTGGCTAAGAAGCTGGAGTGTTCACCCGTAGTACCCGATAGACTCTTGGGCGAAACATAATTCGAAAGGTCCCCCAGATAGTACCAGTTGCAATGAATAGTCCAGACTTTCAAACCAATAAGTTGATTTTTGAGCCTATGATTACGGGAATCATAGTTCAACAATCATGGGCTTGAAGAAAACTGATAGGCTTAACCGGACAGCGAGAGAAAATGACAATGGCTATAAGCCTAAACTCGAGTTATTTGATCAAGTCCGATCTAAGAAGAGATCGCCTTAGCTTGCTCGTAATCTAATAGCAACAAAGGGATGGAACAGTCCAGAATATTGTGCTCATTCTCGGCCGAATACGGGCCAGGGTCATTGCCCCCACAGTCGCGATTCTTCCGCAACCATAAGTTCATGATACGTTTCGAAATTCCAGAGCTATGCCACTTATTAATATTAGATGCGAATGTTCGAATCACTCGCTTTACCTCATAAAACTGATACGAGCTTCTGCTATCCCAACTTGAGTCGTTGAAGACACTGACATAATGCAAATTGACCTTGGCCCGAAGACGAAAGTGGGCGACCAGCGTAGATGTATTATGCTGGATGGCTTTTATTCTTCTATTCTCTATGCTTGTCGCTGAACTATTACTCCTTGTCGAATTTTCGCTCTTGGCACTTCCTACTTAACGCGTGTAAAGCTCTTTTAAGAAGCTTGGAGATTGATGAACTTTATATTACAAGTCCGGCCAGCATTTAGAACCGGCGAATTTAACGACGAAAGGGATTGAATGGAATATTTAGTTGCAGATAGCGAATAGTTAAATGATAAGTGTCTCATATATTTTAAAAAGCTCTATTGATGGATTTTATCGCGAGATGCTCACCTGCCATTTTACAGATTAAATTACCCTTGTGATCCTCATCTATTACAGAATTTTTGCTCACCGGAAGCTTTTTCCTCCATACTAAGTTCCAGAGAAAGAAATATTAGACCGTGCGGCGGAGATGAGCTACCCAATAAACATTACGAATGACTAGTTCTGACCTTTCTCGGTGTAAACTTGAATTTTTTTCTTGTATATAACATAATTCTCCTCGCTCGAATACCGATTTTGAGCACAGTGAGTTGGCGTTTCGACCAGACCCTAGAGAGCAGGAAACAAACACAAGTCATACACCGCACGCCCTGTGTCATACAGGATTCAAGAAACATATATACAGCCTCTTACAGAATCATTTCCCTCCGTATCCAAATCGCGTTACTGAGGCTAATGAACGCAGCTATTCAGCGTGCACTTGAAAGTCAAGGTACAGGGGATGGTGATAGGACGGATCCACCGCTTATGACCAACCTCTATGACTTTGCATTAGAACACTTCCCTGGCCCTATGAGAGAGGCTGAAGAGGTATATGATAGAGCCTTTCGAGGTCGCACAGCAGTCATTGACGAGCTACGTGTGGGTCACCAATCGGGTCCGGGTAACGCATTGAGTGCGACACAGAGAAACACCATTAGAAGCTTCTTTGGAGGAGAGGTATTACGAGATACACCGTTGGGCTCGAAAGTTTCGTCGTTTGTGTTGCAGCTTGACAAAAGCTTACTGCCCAAGATGAAACCTATTGTCGGTCGTTTCATGCCTCCACCCGATCCCATCAGCATACCCGTTACTTCTTGCCCGGCTCACGTTCTTAAGAGATGTTTGACAATAGGTGGCACTGAAACCGAATGTAGTAAAGATCGTGTTCGCAATTCATTTGAAGACTCCAAAGCCTTAAAGGTAATGCTTCTTCTCAATCGACTACTCAACACCCCGGTCTGGCAGGAGCTCAGCACTGGGACCTTCATGTCATTTGAATTCGATGTACGTCGCATCGACCTGGAATCGAATGCTGCTCTGGCACTTGAATCGACTCAAGATGCTGCGATAAGCCTACTTGAAGGAGTGATGGATCCTGCATTAGATGTCTATATCGGCAGCTCTAGCGGACCTGGTGGCCGGACGGACATATCTGTGGCAGTTTATGCGAAGGACGAGCACGGATTAGTGCATTCCGAATACCTGGCAATTATTGAGCTTACAAAGCCAAGCTGTGGATACCGCGTGGCCAATGCTTTGGCATTTGGAGAGGTGCTTAAACAAGGAGATGAGAACGCCTTTCAGGAAGCTATCGATCCGTCAAAAGCACAAAAGCTGGCGCATACTCGAACTCAGTTGCGGGATTTCTCCAACTTGCGATTGAAACACTTTGTTGATTTCTCAGAAGGAGAATTGATTCACGGGTACACTTGTAATGGCGAAAATGTCACCTCGACCCTTGACTTAGGGTACCTCACGAGGCCACTAGATGCTTTACACGTCGGGCTAGAACAAGCATCCAGGTGCTCTGTGCTCAACGACTGCCCAAATATGGCGGTTTCTGACGGTTTCACTATGATTGGCACGCATTTGCGTGATTTGCAAGAAGTGAACGACGACCTCATCGAAGCCAACTTCAACAGTCACCATGCCGTAGATCTGACCGCAAATGGAAGTAAGCGAAAGCTACATAAGTACTATGTGAACGCAGCATGCGAAAATAGAGAGTTACTTCGGTATCTTCAGATCCTTCTTGATGCAGCCAGGGAACACTTCGATGGAGGCGAAATCATTGCTGGAAAGGCTGACGGGTTTAGAAAACAGGTAAACGATGGTCTAGCGAACTACAAATTCCATTCCAGCAAGTACTCCCGAGGTAATGGTCTCTGGGAAAGTGCCAGATTATTGACAAAACACCGTGTTCCAGTTATTCAACGGACACTGACACAGTTTATACAAGAGTTTGGAGCCATCGCAGAATGCGGTGAGTACGTCTCCAGCAATTTTCGTGTTCTTGAGCACTTCAGAGTCGATGATATGGAAGGTATCTCGACTAGTGAAGATCTGATCCCAGGCCGCAGCAGATCAATAGCCAAGGTCAATTTTGTCGGCATTGCTGGTACCGAAGCAGGATCCCAAAAGGTCTGTGTACTCAAGATATACGACGCATATGAAGCTTCAATCGCGCGAATGGAGCGAGAGCTCAAAGCGTATCACCGTGTTGCTCAAATGGCCGAGTCTGAGCAGCAGCGTGTCGCCAAGCTGCTTGCATTTGGTGCTATCGATTTGGAAGCTGCCGATCCTCGGCTGTTTATTCTCATTGAGTATGTCGACGATTCTCCGGTTGGAGAACCATCTATGAAAGAGCAGAAACTTGAAATTGAACGGGTATCTGGCGCACTCGAGTCGGTCGGTGTACACCATAATGACCTCGCCGAACGCAACTTCAAATGGCAAGTGGTCGGCGGAGAATGGATTATCAAAGTGTTTGATTTTGACCATGCCACTTTCGATGATTGCGAGCTTGATTGAGTTTTCCTAAACTCGGTATGTCTCTGGTGTATTGCTCGATAAAGAAAAACATGATAAACTGTGGAACAAAACAGGGGGAGATTTTTGTATACTTTGTTTTAACAAATTCTCACGAAGGAAAAATAGAAGATGTAAGAATGAATGTAGTTTTATCCTTCCGTGGTATAATAAACACACTTGCTAACAAGATAAATATTGCAATAAACACAAGCGATGACTGTTACTCTATTTATAAAGAGGTGCACAGCAGTGCTGCTCGTTGATTTAAAGATGCATTTAAGCGAAAGCTCGTGGTCTTTGCGAATCTAGCGTGTACGACAAGCATAAAAATATATTAAATTATTGCTTTATATAGTCTCGTTCTCCTCTTTTTGTTGAGTATTGCGTTGAATGGTGAAATATCTTCAACTGTGATTCCGCCTTCCTCCACACATGTACAACCCCATAGTCGCAATCCCTTGCATGATCCCATGGATTTTGTGTCTTGACATGCCGCCATGACCGCGGTTGATCGGTAATTTGCAAGCATCTATAAACACGTAGTTCTTATCGAGCCGTATGATCGTCTTCATTTCTGCATCTATTCAACTCTGGAATCTGAATTGCATCTTATGTATTCTTCGTGGCTCATAGAGTCAAGCGCATTGCATATATCATTTAGTAATCTAGACTACAGCAATCCACGGGTCTTTCGTGTGACTGCTTGCACGAACAACATTATGCAATAGCGATTGTAACCAATCTCCGAAAAAGCGAAGTTTTTGATGGCGAGAGCTGCTATTATCTTCGCGGTTGAAGATAAGCGCGTAGATACAGACTGCACTGCTTTGAAAAGTCCATTGAACCTTTAAGAACGGATTTTTCGGGTGTTCTTGGATTTAGCTGCAAGAATCCCCATAGATAGCTACTGAGGAACAGCTTTAGTCATATGGAGGTCGAATTGGTTACTTCGGGCCCTCGTTAGACCCTCGGCTAGACACCTACAACTATACGACTGGACAATTTTTATTTAATTACCTAAAAATTGATGAAGCGACGGGTATACAAACGAGTGTGACCAGAATATCGCACGAGTCCTAGCTAGATGTGATGCTCAAATTCGGTGCGGAATACGATATTTGATGATGCTGTGTACGTGTATCAGATAGGCTGTGACCAACGCCGGGTTATGCACACGATCACGTTGCGCACTTCTCGGATCCGATTATCCGACCCTTGGATTATGCAATAAGTTCGTATCCCAGATTAATAAATTGCCTCAAAATGAGGATCATTAGCGCGTTCTTCATGCATCAGGATTTCGTGTGCTTTCATTTGCTCGAGAGAAAATGTGGGTCCGTCCCGCAGGAATTGCTTGTCGCGTGCATATGCGGTTGTGAACAAGCTTTTATATAAAGCGAACGGCTCCCTGCCAAAAACAGAGCGCATTATTCTTATTTCTTTTGTGCTAAGAGGATAAACGGACATTCTATCAATGGCGGCTAAATCTACTGGCTCTGCGACCGCTTTAAAAGGCGATGACCACCGCAGGGAATTAATCCACCGACTGCGTAAGACGCTTTTCTTTCACTTCTTGGAGCAAGGACTACACTTATTGCTGGCTGCATATTTCACACAGAGGCTATATCCTTCAGTTTTTCGTCCGGTTTACGGTTGGCTCAATCACCAGTTTCGGTTGATGACCATAATACAATTGGTCTACATTGTCAAACCACTGGTCCACATCAAAGCTACGCGGAAATTTCAGCTGGTATATGATGTGATATGGACGCTCACCGCTGGCTTTTTACCTCTAAATGCCAATGTGTCCCCAGGCAACGTCTTCGCAGGAGCATCATTGCTTGGCGCTGCAGCATTTTTTTGCCCTTTTCAAGAGATACTGTTGGTAATTCCGTTGAATTTTGCGTTTATTTAACTGTGTTCCTCGCAGCAGCGGTCAGCATACCAGATTTGTACGAGAACCACAGCCCGCTTATTTGGATATACTCCTTCAACGTGGATATCATAATGTACGTCGGTATATTTAATTCGTTTGGACCAGCATACAAGGCATATAAGCTCCTCACGGAAGGGCTCAGCGAGATTGAATCCTATGAACAGAATGCATCCGGAACAGGAGATAAACATTTTGCCATTAGCGTGAGCGATTCTGACACAGCTTGAATTGGAAATTCGTCTGAAAAATAAATTGATCATAAATGACATATTCGCATCGAACATGTATCGTAGAAGCATTTTCATTTCTGACAGTTTTCACTGATTCAATCGCCTATATCTTTTAAAGGACGGGACCATGTTTGATTAACAGGTTATTAATAGTTGATTTTCTATAAGCATTAGATTCGCTTAAGCATTGTCGGAGATTCAAAGACCCATATTCGTCCTCCAGACACGCCCAGGTGGCTTTGACGTTGCTTGTCGCAAGATACAGTAGACCCCATGTGATGCAGCAGCACTAATCAACTCTGCCAGCATTTCTGTTCATCGTTTGGTCGTCGCATGCCACAACACAAATTCAACCCTACTCACTTCAAAAAGAGTAAAATTTTGCGACAATATTTTGCTTCATCGCAGGTTGATATGATCAAAGGTTCCCCGCATTTCTTGAATCGCTCTTGCCGGGCCTCATATGCTTAAATGGCCCGATTCGTTCGCCGCTGCGGAGATGATGGGCCGATCAATAGCATCTCGGTTCGGTCAGATATTCCGACCATCTCACCGAAAATCATCAAAGGCTATTATCCGGATTTCTAAAGTGGCACGATTTAGCATTCCTTTCATGTTCCATTGCAACTACGAAAGCATTATTCATGCCCGCCCAGTGGTTCAATGCAACGCAGCGTTGTTGAGCAGTAACGGGGAACTGAAGAGCTTATGTTCGGTCCGTTTTCTCTTTTCAAAACTGGCATATTTGTCCATAGCTTGCTTTCAATACGTCAGCGCACTTTTAGGCTTCCGGAGTCCTGCCGACAAGGTTGATCCCCCACCCAATCAACCCACACTGTAACTGTCTTCGCCAGGTGTTCCGGTGGTAGAAAAAAGAATTTAATCAAGCAAAACACCAATTCCAGCGGCAATATGGCTTGAATCTAAGTGGAAAGTTAGCAAAAAACGCGGCATCAAATGGTAACCATCCCGCATTTCTGTTCGGCGGGAAGGGCACTGCATGGCGATTCCATTAATTTAGGATGTCAAAATGGGATCAAATTTTGTCTGCCTTGTATAGTTGAATTTGACACTAAGATCTAAAGTCACTTGGTGAGCTTGAATCGCGTTTATTCGGCTGAATTTACCTCTCATATTTCCAGGTCATTCTCAGACCTCTGAGTCGTATTTATCCGACTCAGGCACCAGGCACGGCAACGGCGGCCGTCGCCGCCGCCGCACCAGCCCTGCGCAGTTCCTTCCCCCGCAATTACAATTTCGCCGGAAAGAATGTACCGTGTCTCTCTGCAATGCCACAGTTTCTCCACATAGATCTGTGGGATCGCAAGTGCTGAGGTAGCTGAGTATATAAAGTATGTGCAATTCCCGCCTGAATGATGTATCTTCAATTAAAGCACAAATCTCCTCGAGCCAATGCGTTCTCTAATTGCTCTATCTCTGCTAGGAGCAGCGTCGGCAGCTACTGACTACACTCAGTATGTCAACCCACTTATTGGCTCCGGCTCCGGTGGGCATGTGTTTGCTGGTGCGACCACTCCGTTCGGTTTAGTAAAGGTCTCCCCGGACTCCAACTCTCCAGACGATAACCAAGGCGGTTTCAATAGCGGCGACTACCCAATCATCGGCTTCTCACAGACGCATGATTCTGGTACCGGCGGTGGTAAAAGTTTGGGAAACTTTCCTATTTTCCCATTGACATGTCCCGATGACCAGCTGGAGAATTGTGGGTTCACTCGCAATGACCGACAATATACTTGGTCTGATGTCGTGGCTCAACCGGGCTATTTCAAAATCTCGCTCAACAACAATGTCGACGCGGAAATGACATCTACCGCAAGAACTGCCCTTCATAAGTACACATTCAAGAGCAATCCTACTGCGCCGGTGCTTGGGTTGGAGTTAATGGATCTTCAGCAGAGTCGTTCTGCTGGTGGACTAGACTTTGATGCCTCCACGAACCGAGTCACCGGCCAGGGTACCTTCAACCCAAGTTTTGGTGTTGGCACTTATGATCTTTACTTTTGTGCAGACTTTAAGGGAGCCAAAGTGACTGACCACGCGATTTTCTACAATACTCGAATCGGTCCCGGCGATGCTTTCAACATTACTGACGACTCCATCTACGGTCCTCCACCAGATGGCGGCATTCTTTTGCAATTTGGCGGTTCGAATACTGTTGAGGCCCGAGTAGGCATTTCTTATATTTCACGAGACCAGGCTTGTCAGAATGCAGAGTCCGAGGCAGGCGATTGGAATTTCAACAACACCCGGCAGCAGGCTGTTGACGAATGGAATGAGTATTTGAGCCGTGTTGATATTGCCGACAGCAATGCCTCAGCCAGCGATCTTGAACTTTTCTATTCATCCTTCTATCGAGCATTTATCAATCCTCAGAACCTCACTGGCGAGAACCCACTGTGGGAATCGGACGCTCCGCATTGGACCTCGTTCTACTGTCTTTGGGATGCGTTCCGAACCACCATGCCCTTTGCGGGTGTGTTTGCCCCACAAGCGGAGACTGAGATGGTGAATGCACTGGTTGATATTCAAAAGCATGAAGGATGGCTGCCAGATTGCCGAATGACTACCAACAAGGGCTATACCCAAGGCGGTTCCAACGCTGATAATGTGCTTGCTGACTTATTCCTCAAGGGAATTCATCGTGAGCAAATTAATACCGACGACCTGTTTGGTGCACTGGTCAAGGATGCAGAGGTGGAGCCACCAAATTGGGATCTCGAGGGACGTGGTGGATTGGCAAGCTGGAAGAGTGTCAATTATATTCCCGCCCAGGACTTTGATATTGAGGGTAGCGGATTGCAGACACGATCGGCTTCGCGAACTTTGGAGTATGCATACAACGATTTTTGCATTTCTCAGGTTGCCAAAGCACTGAACAAGAGCTCTGAATGCAAGACATATCTGGAGCGATCTGGATACTGGACGAATCTGTGGAACAACCAGACCACCTCCGTCGGATTCACGGGATTCATTCAGCCCAAGTACATGAACGGTACGTGGGGCTATGTTGATCCACGATACTGCAGTCCTGCGCTTGACTTTGGCCAGTGCTTCTTGAATCCACATGGCGGCGAATACTACGAAGCGTCTGCATGGACTTACACTCTTCTGGTTGCCCACGACTATGCTAATCTTGTGAACATGCTCGGCGGAGCCAATGCTGTTGCCCCACGACTAGACGCATTCTTCCACCAGAACATTCAAGATGTTGGTGACGAGATTGGCTGGCTTCCAATCTACATGGGCCACTATGTTGGCAACACCAGCATTGCCGCTGACCGAATCAGAGAATTGATTCCAGCCAGCTTCAACACGTCCGAGACTGGCTTACCTGGTAACGACGATTCTGGCGCAATGGCCACGTTTGTGGCATTTTCCATGCTTGGCCTCTACCCCAATGCTGGCCAAGACGTTTACCTCATTTCGTCGCCATTCTTCAGTGACGTTAGCTTGAGAAATGAGGAGTCTGGCAAAGTTGCGCGAGTTCAAGCCCTAGGACTGTCTGACACCAACCGTTACATTCAAAGCGCCAAATTGAACGGTCAGGACTATGAGAAGAACTGGGTCACCCACGAATTCTTCACAAACGGTGACCAATTGGAGCTGACAATGGGTTCAAAGCCAAGCACCTGGGGTTCAAAAGGATTACCTCCTTCTGTGTCAGACGGCGGGTATTCCTGTTAGATTATTTTTAGACTAGTTTATAGTAGACTTTATGACAACTAGTTCAGACCGGTCTCCTGCTATTGTGGCCACACGCTTGAAATATTATCCGGCCTGCGGTACTAGGCAGACCGTTAGTTGGCGATGTTTCAATCTAAATTCAAATGTAGTAGATGCATCGGCAGTTGGGAATATCTAGATATTTGCGCTGAATACAATATAAGATTTCGCTTGGAGTCGCGATTATGCCGACAGAGCAGGTTCTCAGTTCTTCAAGCGCTAGATCCCCAGTGCAGAAGGACGGTGCATGTCTCCGGCAGATCTGTGCAGCTGTGCGTAATGTACGACTGTACAGCGTATGTCATGCACACCCAGTCCAAATTTGGCATATTTTTTCTGTACGCGAGACCCCAATCCTCTAAACGACGGCTATCCGCAAACTCTATTTAAGGAAGCAAGTCTATATGCCAGTGGTCGAATGAATCTGCCACTGGATGGTACTGTAAAGCCTCTCACAAGCAGTTGATTAAAATACCATAGCAGACGTCTTGCGTAATGGAGTATTTAGCAACTAACCTTGATCAGATCACCATGGCCATCGTCAAGCCAATGGCTCAGCCACGACTACGAGTGGTTGTTTAGACACGCGGCCCGTGGGATTCATCATTGCACTGCGGAACGATCGTCGTTACGATCTGGCCAGAAGGCGAACAGTCGCGAAAACACACATACGCGGATCAGGGGCTCTTTCGTCGGATCAGATTCTATGAATAGCTATGGCAGTAATGGTACAAAAAAATCCGTGGCTGCCTTATTCTACCGTTGTCCAGAGGATCATGCCAAATTCCGAGCTGCAGACGGGGCAAACAGAAAAATGCCTCAACGTTTGGTCGGCACACGGAACATTTTAAAAGTATCACAGATATATTTAGATGAACATTTGCTATATATCCGATACCCTCATCGCCTCCTGTGTTCTCATTCTTTTCAGCCACGCGGTTTTCACATTCGAGACCTGGCAAGCCACAAAAACTAAATTGGAGCCGAGAGAAAAACGTGTGTTTGCCCCGCGCCTCACCAGCCCCTGGCATCGTCGTGCCCGCTACCTACGGTACTAGTACAGTATTCAAGAATATTGTCTACACAAACGTAGAATAATAAACAGACCAAGAGATAAAATGTCAATTGTCTAGAGATAAAAAACAGAAAAAAAATAAGAGCCCATTATATAAAACACAAAGAGGAATGAAAAAAAAATTGATGATTCAATGGATCAAATGTCAGTAAATGAAAGGGATGAGAGGAAGTGAGGGGGAAAAAAGAGATGCCGCATTTTTGTTTTACTTGGCAATGTTAACAACGGCGGCCAGGTTCAAGTTTGGCGCACTGCTGGAAGCGGTGATCCAGTTGCTGACGTCGGAGTCGGCGTAAGATGAGGAGAAGTCACCGTCACCGTCAACCTTGGCAATTGAAACAGTCTGCGAAGAACCGTCAAAGACAACAGCGGCTCGCAAAGTGCCAGTGGTTGGTCGTTCAAACCAGTCTGGGGTACCGCCGCCACCGTAAGCGCCGCCGTTAGCACCCTGGCCAGAGTGCAAGTGAGAGGTCAATCGAGTGTTACCAGAGTTCAACACTTCGAATGCATCAAACTCACCGCATCCAGAAGACCAGCATGAGCACTCCTGAGGACCGTACTGAACGGTTCGTGGGATTTGGGCGTTCAAGAACCACACTGCAGGCATGTCAAAGTTGAAGGAGCCAGAGCTTCCACCAGTATCAGTAGGCATAGAGAACTCAAACAAGAACATCTTGGTGTCACCGTTGAAACCGTGGTAGGCTGGAATACCTGGTCTGTAGTAGCCACAGTCATCGCCCTGGCACTGGTTGTTGGTGAAGATCATGAATTCCTTGTTAGATGGCAAAGTGACATCAGACAAGGTTTGTGGGGAAGCAGCACACGATTGACCATCAGAGCCAGCATAAGAGATGGAGTTGCCAAAAGTGGTGTCAAAGACACCAGAGCCGGCACCTCCCATATTGTTCATGAAGGTCAAGCCATTGGACTGGCCGCCAGAGTTGTAGTAACCACCCTGAGTCCAGCCAGAGCCAGATGGCGCACTGGATGCGGAAGGAGATGCAGATGGAGCAGAAGATGTCTCCACGGAAGATGGAGAGGCATCATTGATTCGAGCATCGCCCTGAATGTTGCCCTGAGCTGGTGCAGCAGCTGAAGATGGAGCAGCAGAGGAAGGTGGTGGAGGTGGAGGAGCTGCTGCGGAGGATGGCGGTGGTGGTGGTGGAGCTGGAGCGTCGGTGGAGAATCCATCAGAATCCTGGTAGACAGTACGTGTTACGTGAACAAAGTCGGTGACAAAAGCTGGCTCGGCCTCACGCTTCTGGTGAACGTGTCGGTGGTGGCCCTGAAGCTTGATAATCTGTGGCTGTTCGTCTTCTTCTTCCTCGACGACATCACGCTTCTGGTTTGCACCTCCTTGGTAGTAAACGGCAAACTGCTTGAGGTTGATTGGACCTCTGAAATGGACGGAAAGTTCTTCATTGAGAGGAGCCAAAGAACCAGAGAATGACTGAGGGGTAGACGAGCACGAACCGTCCGAGTTGAAGGAGGTCACTCTGTTGTAAGAGCCTGAAAAGCCGATAGAGTTGTACGACACGAGGTTGACCGAGTTGCAATAGTTGTTACCGGCGATGAACTGGCATCCAGACTGAGCAGCCGTCTCAGAGACAAGTGCTGCGGCGATAGCAGTGACAGTAGCGAGCTTCATCTGCAGCTATTATAAAAAGTCGGGTGAGTTTCTGTGTGTATATGAGGCGAATAAAAACAGGGTATTATGTGAGAATATGACGAAGTAAAAAAAAAGAGCGTGGATACGACCTTTTTAATAGGGAGTGTGTCGAGGAAATAGGTCGTTAGTACAGTCGGTAAGAAAAAAAGTACTGTGCGAAGGATTCGTCGAGCTGATAGGTCGCGTGAAGGTGAAGAAAGAGGAAAAAGAGTGTGTGAAGGTGAGGAAGAGAGAAAAGCAGGAGTTCAAGTAGTCGCAGCGAAGTTTGTGTGTCTTCACCGAAAAGGGGCCTGCTTTGCAGCGTGTGTGTGTTTTGTGTGTTTAGGGGGTGTGTATGTCCGTTGTTGCTTTTTCTGACTTGTGTGGTGTGTGTGGTGTGGATGTATGCATGTCTGAGACATGCAAGAATTTGGCGAGTTTTGCGCGCCCTTCTCGATGCGTGAATTTTACTTGTTTTTTTTTTTTTTTTCACTAGTGCATCTTTTAGTAGAAATTTAGTACCTATTCTTCTCTAGTTGGGTACAATGGGAATTGTATAGAAAGGGACTTTTGTAGTGCATATATTAAGTTTTTGATCTAATCAGCTACAGCTCTTTGTCTATGATCATTTCATGAGAAGCTTAAAACTCATTTGGCAAGGGTGTTTGCGCCAGAAAAACTAGTACAACCCTACACTCAGTTATTGGTATAGCACATTTCGCCAAGTCGATATGATTCCTTGATTGATCACAACTGTACCGGGTATATCTGATACGAGGAGGCTTTATGGGGGTAAGGAAATCCTGCCTAGATCTTAGATTGATACGTAGTATACACCGGCGCGATGGGATCGCTGGGCAGGAGGCTCGATGATGAAGATGGCGATGTGACCTATGACTAGTCAGATTATTCTTTCCCAAGAAAACGACAGGTATAGGCGTGCTTAAAACTGTTTTATTGGATGCCCAGAAATACAACAAGTACTTGAAATCGCTTAAGAGATCAATCCATGACGTACAGGTCCCAACAGCCGCAGCGGCCGGGGCTTAGCTACCAATGCACGGCGTAAATCGTCACTCATTCGGATGTGTCCCAATTAGGCGACATAATCGCCCAAAATGGTAGCCGGTCTGAGACACCCCCGGTCGGGGGCCCGCGTGCGACCGTTTTAAGACGTCCAGCTGTACTCTACACTGTACTGGCACCCCATCACATTAGCGGGCGTGGAAATTAAACGGCAAAAGGTTCTGATTGCCTTATCGTTTTCATTCTTGGGCGTCTTGATTCGGCGATTTGTGTATATCCAATACCAATCCAAGTTGTCAGACACAATTAATTGCTCTAATTGTTGACAATTTATTTCATCTAAGCGGTCCGAGCACTAGTAAAACAGGTCTTTCGTGTAATGGCAAATAGGCACTTTGGCAGTAAACAGAAATACCATAACTCACAGAAAACTCTCGAGAAAATTTCTCCAATTCACAACCTGTTTGAGATGATCAATCAAAGTATACCGTAGTGTTACAGTCGAAAGAGTCGGTTTTTATTGATCAAGTATCTCAAAATGTCGAGACGAGACAGGAAGCTTGTAAAGTGACACCTACACACCCGGATCTGGAATGTCAAACCGCTAGAGTCTAAGATACTCATTTGTATGCCATATGCGGGTTTCGCAGTCAGCCCTGCAAGGAACGTACGGAGATGTGGGCAGCTGGACCTGGGTAGTACCAAACCTAAGAGGTCCGCCAACCCTGGTATCTTAGATACCTGGCAATTCATGCAAGTTTGAAAGAACCATGTGAGCTCCTTCTTATACATTAGTCTGGTTTCCGACCCTGGTATTTGCACCAATATTTTTCTGTCCCACGTTTCGAAACCCATGGATAGGTGTCCGACCTAGTGAAATGCCTGTCTCTTCATGGTGCTGCGCCAGCGTTTCAAAGTCGTTCATGACCTAAATTTGACTGACGTAATGCAAAGCGCCACAAAAGCCGTGCATTATTTCTTGGACTTTGCCCTTGAAGTTAAGAAATGCTGAGTAAAGATTTTTTTTCTCTACGGTATAATGCGGATAGTGTGCCGAGTCCGGCGTACAGTATCAGCTGGTCGGCGCTGGTGAGCCGCACAAATTTCCAGTGAATGAAACAAGGTTAAGATTCCAATAATGCGTACATTCCACGGCTATATGAATGTGGATTGACACTTTGAAATTTCATCGTAATCGTAGTAATTTGTTTGCGAGTTGAGTGAGCTTAGGGTTTTGTGATTGCGATTTCAAATACCGGTGCGGCACGGACCTGGTGGAGATTGAGTGCGTGATACTGTAGGCGCATCTTTAATATAGTCGATGCCAACTGAGCTGAATATTCTTCTACAAACAGAACTACTTCAATGAAAGAATATTCTATAAAACGATGGCCGAGCCTCACCAAACTGTGGGGTGCTTGCCGTGGTGCATGAAACCGGCATGCGGCGCCTCTGAAAAAACGGCGGGACGCGCTGGCCTGGCGCTGCCCTGCAACGGGTTCATCTCGCACACGACACGTAGCTCTTTCAACGACCGTTTTTTGATCACAAATCCCACAAATGCCTGCTCCACAGACTCCTCGGCAGCGATTGGCCAACAAGCTCTATGAGAAGAGCGAACGGGACAAGAAGGGAAAGCCCGTGGATGTGAAGAAACAGAAAACGAAGGAGAAGCTGCCTCTTTCCACTGGATGGATTGGTATGTTAACAATCGAAACCCCCAAAGTCGTCACACACAAGGGCTTTTGGAATTTATATTTTGTCCAGCAAACTAATCATATTCTTTAGCGGTACTGGCGTTTTTGGTACTTGGTGGTGGTGTTATTGAAGTTTTGCGACTGCTCGGCGTTTTCTAGTTTACGTACCTGGTTAAATTTCACGCGATACGAAATTCAAATATATATATATATATATATGTTACAAAATACACACCAACAAACTGTCACGGCTTATGCACCCAATCCGGCACGTTTTGCTGACTTTTTGGAAAGTCCCTGCGTAAACTGTTTCTCGAGATCGGCGACCCTCGTGCTGTGCTCAGTCTGTGACGATTGAGAAGTGACTGCTTTCACATTAGACTTGCCAGCACCCATCAATCGCAAGAACTTGGACTGCTCGTCAGTGTTGAGTCCATCTACAGCAATTTCCTTGGTCGTACTCTTTTGCTGGCTGATAGTTTTGTTGGAGTCCTTAGGCTGATCCTTTGATTTTTTATCCTTTTTCCCTTCTTTCTTGTTTTTTGCATCTTTGCGAGCTTTCTTCTGCTCTTTTTCAAGTGCTCTTTGTGCTTTCCTTGCAGCTTTCTGCTCTTTTCTTTCCCTTTTCGCACTGTCAGATTGAGATGATTCCTTTGAACTTAGAGTGTCGATTCCCGCCTTTTCTTTCTTATTACTCTCGTCATTTTTGTCCTCCGTTCGACTGAAATCTTTATTCTTCCTGTCGTGTTTCTTTGCTACAATCTTATCGCCGTCGTTTCCAATGTATTTTGATTTTTTGCTCTTCCTCGTGTCTAGCTCCTCCGTATTCGAGTTCTCCAACTTACGGAGCTTCCGCTTTTCCTTCTCTGCACCATATTTAGCAGCCTTCTCACCCTTCACCTTCTTCTTTGGCTCTTCCGCACTAGCCTCTACCGCTTTTCGTTTCTCACCCATGGTTTATCTATATCTGATAGTCTGAGAGAAATATTTCAAGCAGAACACTTCAGCCTCACCGTCCACCTGCGCGCGAAAAACGAGAAAAAAACTGCTTACCTAATCACCATGTCAGCAAAGCCCTTCCCCCAAGCAGTTCGAAAAAGCCCAATCATCGTGCGCCCAAATTCCCAGGAGCACCAGACAAGCCTGAATTTTCCACCACCACCACCATCAAAACTTTCAAGAGATATATATATATCATGCTTCGTACAGCTGCTCGCCCAGCGCAGGTCCGAGCGCCTCTGATGCGACGGTCGATCCAAACATTCGACAAGCTCAGCTCCGACATTAACATTACTCAGAACGGCAAAACTCTCATCTCACAAGGCACAGGCGGCCGGTCGTCACGAAGCGGGTACACTGCGACTGTATTCGGTGCCAATGGGTTTTTGGGATCCAATTTGGTGTCCAAGCTCGCCAAGCACGGTACCATCACTGTCGCTCCATTCCGAGAAGAGCTTCAGAAGCGACACTTGAAAGTATGCGGCGACTTGGGTGTAGTGAACTTTGTCGAGTTTGACATTCGTAACGTCAAGTCTATTGAGGACTCGGTCAAGCATTCGGATATCGTATTCAATCTCATTGGACGAGACTACGCGACCAAGAATTTCTCGTTCGACGATGTGCATGTGGAAGGTGCTCGACGAATCGCGGAGGCGGTTCGAAAGTACAATGTGTCTCGACTGGTGCACGTTTCTTCGCACTCTGCCAGCCTCGATTCGCCATCCGAGTTTTACAGAAGCAAAGCTGCGGGTGAGCGTGCTGTGCGAGAGATTATCCCCGATGCCACCATTGTGCGACCGGGCCCAATTTTCGGTATCCAGGACAAGTTCTTGAACAAGCTGGCTACTTTCCCATGGAAGCTCAGCAGCAACAACAACCAGGAGCGTGTAACACCTGTACTTGTCAACGACGTCGCACGGGCTTTGGAAAAAATCGGCTACGACGACTCCACCGCGGGCCAGACTTACGAGCTTTACGGCCCAAAGAGCTACACCGTCAAGGAGCTTATTAACATCGTCAAGGAAGCTACTTTCAACGATGTCAAGGAGATCAATGTCCCAAAGAAGCTGCATCAGTTTGTAGCAGACCTGACGCAGAAGTTTGTATTCTGGCCAACGACCTCGCCGGACCAGATTGAGCGACAGTTCCTTGACCAGGTCATTGACGAAAACGCACAGACATTTGAGCAGCTCGGCATCAAGCCACGAGAACTAGAAGAGCACGCTGTACAGATTCTACGACACCACCGAGGCTACCTCACGTCGCGAGACTCGCTCGACACCGACGCCAAGCGACGGAAGGAGCGGGAGTACGTGCGAATCATTGACAATTAAAAGATATATCAGCATTGATTTGGCAACTACAATTTCGCAGCTGTAATATTTAGCATTTCTATTCCATTTAATGAATGAAAAAAATCTATGAGTTTTTGGGCGAGCTTGACTAATGCGTAGAGCCGCTCCAACACACGTGCGGCCACGCTGCCGGTTGCGGAAGCGGTACCAGATTAAGGCTGATCCCTCAACCAGCGCGGCAGGAAGGAAAGTCTAATTAGAAATACATATATAAAGCTGATAGCGACACCTTGTCTTCCTTCGTACCCACATTCGCACCTCACGGTTAGTTTTATGAGCTGGACAAACTGTCCTTACCAGCGGTTCTTCGAGCAGGAAATCAGTCGGCGCAAGGAGGCAGAATCGGGTACGAGCGGCGGCGAGGGCGGCAGCGGTAGTGGGGATGACGACGAGGACTATGGGCAGCAGATGATGCAGAAACTGAGCATTGAAAGGCACGACGGCGATAGTCTGGGGTCACCGGAAGTAGCGGAACAATGGCAAGTAGCGGTGGTTGACAGTTTCTGTGATGAGCCAGAAGATATGGAGGTTGAAGCGGCCGTGAAGGAGCAGCGACGACCACGATTGACAATCTGCACGAGCTTGGTCGGCTACTAAGATGCATTTTGAATGAATTTCAGGTTGTCGTATAATTTGAAAAAAGGACTATGCGTTTGAAGAACAAGCAGTGGTTCGCGATCATGGTGATATTCGGAATAATATAATAAGTTAGCTGGTTACAGATATAAGTATATATGTATTTTTGTGTACAACAATTGGTATGCATTCACAACCTAGTACAACCTTGTCGGATTTGTTCATCCAACGTGCGGCTGGTGAGGCTGCGGTTGAGGCTGCGGTTGAGGCTGCTGCAGATATGCCTGCTGATGCTGCTGTTGTTGTATTGGAGGCTGAGGCTGGGGGCTTTGTTGAAACTGCGGCGGCCGATATTGCTGCTGTTGATGTGGAGGATACTGCTGCTGGTGTGGAGGAAGCTGCGGCTGCTGAGGCAAGTGCTGTTGCTGCTGCGGACTATAATGCTGCGGCGATGGATACTGCTGCTGTTGCTGCTGCTGATGTTGGAATTGAGGGTGTACTTGGGGTTGTGGATGCTGTGCAAACTGGTTTGCGCCCGGTGGCACCTGCTGTTGCGGCGGGATATGCTGTTGATGCTGGTAGCCTGCATGCCTTTGCTGGAACCACTGCGGAGGCGGCGGCACTGGCTGGAATTGCTGGCCTTGGTTCTGCTCAATCCACCGTCTCATCTCATCTGGTGGCGGCGGCGGGAACCCATATTGCTGCTGCCCCGGTGGAGGTGGAGCACCTCCATGCTGGAACGGACCCTGGGGACCCTGGGGGTGATGACCAGGCGCTCCGTACACAAGTTGTTGATGCTGCGGGTGCTGTTGGAATTGAGGAGGGTATCCGCCTTGTTGCTGATGCATCATCATATGCGGAGGGTACTGTGGTGGCCGCTGGAACGGCTTGTAGCCCATGTTGGGATTCTGAAATGCACCGTAATTGGTGGTAAATGGCTGGAACTTGGGCTGCGGAGGGCGGTACCTGAGTGTGACTATAAGCGATTGTCCATGAAGACCAACTGGCCGATCATTGTCGCCAATCTCAACGAAAAAATCGTCCTCTTCGCCGCCTCGCAGACGCCTGCTGCGACGAATACCGCCCCGGCTAGGAAGCACTTCTGCGCCTCCCAAGTCTTCTTCATCTGGATCGTCTTCATCATTGTCTGGATCGAATTCCTCGCCGGCACCATACTCTGGAACTTCATCGTCATCAACTTCCAAATCTCCATCCTCTTCTTCCTCTTCATTTTCCTCCCCATCATCGTCGTCGTCCTCTTTCATCGATTTACGCGTCGTTGCTCGACGTTTCTTGCGCGGCTCCTCAACGTCGCGTCTCGCTTCTTGCTTCGCAGCGGCGTCTGCTTCATTGTAGTTGACGCGCTTACCGCGAGTTCGACCAGAGTACATGCCCTCGCCCCTCAATGCGGCTTCAGCCTCTTCCTGCTGTCGACGAAGCTTGTCTTGTCGCACCTCACGCTTCTCTTTTCTCACTTGTGCTGAGTCCAGATCTGCAATCACCTGCTCCAATCGCGCAATTGCGTCGCCGTCGACTTTAGGGTTCTTTTTCAGCTTTTCAGTAAACGCTGCCAGCTGCTCACGATCGCCTGCGACGCTCTCCCACTGTACATTTCTCAATAGAGGATTCGTAGATTTATAAAGCCTGAAAGCGGTATCGTTGTTGCCCTGGATCAAATAATACTGCAAATCACCAACAGCCACAATAGGATCGACGCCATGCGCTGCAATCATCAAATCTTCATCTTCGTCCTCCTCTTTGCTGCTTTTCTTACCCATGTACTTGTCAAGCGTGTTATTGTTATTATTGTAGCGGTCACGCTTTCGCTGGTACTTGGGGGCATTTGGGTTCTCTCGAGCCTCAGAGGCCGCATCACGGATTTGCTCGTTATGAAGCAATGCCCAGGTAGCGCATTGTTTCATAAACGATATTCGTCCCTTCCAGTCAAGGCTCTTCACGCAGTCCTTATCTCGAACCCGAATATCGACCCAGTCCGAAGCGGTTCCATACAGATTGATCAGTTCACGCAACTCTTCCAGAGCACGAGCATACCTGCCAACTTCGATCATTTTTTTACGACCCAGAGCAAGAGATAAAAGCCGGCACATGATCGCTTCTGCAGTTTCATCAAGCCCGTCTGGATTTTTCACACCTTGTTCAAGATGCTGGGGGCCAAAATCCGGTACGCCATCAAAAAACTGCTCAAAGTGCGCTCTGAATGCAACAATAAACGCAATCGCGCCGTGAGTGGCACTATCTTTGGAGACTTCAGGCTGTTCATTTGTTAAATCA
This sequence comes from Blastobotrys indianensis, assembly GCA_030558855.1. NCBI lineage: Eukaryota > Fungi > Ascomycota > Dipodascomycetes > Dipodascales > Trichomonascaceae > Blastobotrys > Blastobotrys indianensis. The sequence goes on along the minus strand of JAKTQK010000007.1, from coordinate 216,043 downwards.
TCGTCACTGTCCCATACCATGTCTTCTGGTAATACTACAGGCTCGTTTTTGACTCGCTTCCTTTTGCGCTTTCTCTCCGGCTGCTCAGCATGCTGCTCTTCCTCTTTAACTGTTCTTGACTCTCTTCTTTTCCGTGTAGGAGTTTCTGTATCGATCTCTGCTGGTTTTTCCTCGTGCTTGGGTCTCTTCTCCACATGAAGTTTGATGGAGAGCTTTTTAGCTGAACCGTTTTTCTTCATCGACTCTTCCAAAGTCATCTGACGCTTATGCTTCTGAGATTCATCTAATACTTCGGGCTCTTCAGCTTCATCTTGATCTTTGCTTTGAATGTCATCGATTTTTTCTTCTTGCATGTCGTCAGTAGGTAGTTCAGTCACCTTGTCCTCTTTTGCTGCAGCCGGTATGCTCTCCACCTCCACAACTTCAGTGTCTTTCAATGGCTCGTCATCTTTTTCGGCAAGCGTGCTTTGCAAATCGTCTCTTGAATTTTGATTCTTGACTGCGCCATTGCTGCTGCCATTCTGGCGATCATCAACAGGACCCGTCGTTGCTGGTGTCGTCGCGCTATTCTCGTCATGCTTCACGGTGTCGTCGCTGCCGCCGTTCTCCACGGCTTGCAAGCCCTCATCACGATCTGGACGCGATGGCGCCTCCTCCGTCTCCGACATTCTATCTTTGTGTTTGCCAAAGTACGTGAAGCGCGAATTGCGTATAGCTTCAAACTGATCTGGGGGGTGGCGTGTGAATATATAAATAAAAGTCGCGTTTGAAAGCTTGTAGTAGTTCGAGGGAGAATGGGAACTTTTCTGTGTGTGTGTGAAAGGGCAAAATGTCCACTTTTGGGACGTCAACACACTGCGAGAATCACTAGAAATCACACTGTAGATTACAAGAAGGTTTTACAGATCTATAAATTGCCGTCGAGAGGTTTATTGGATATTAATTTTATTTCCCTTTTGAGGCATGCCAATTTCTGGGCCGGTGGATGTGGATGCACAGTGAGTATACGGAAGATCCAATAAAACGTGCTGATGGACCGCCCAAAGTATCTCATCTAAACCTCCAAGAATGCCTCTATAAAATGCACGTCGTTTGGAAGATTTTTTCTCCTTTATTCGCCTTTTTGTTCTTGGCGGGGCACTTTGTCAGAACTGAGCTGGCGCGGGCGAATGTTAAATGGCTTTACAAAACAAACAACTGGACCCTCACAGTTCATGTACTTGATACTAGTTATTGAAATTTAAGTTTGAAAAGGTGTGTTGATTCTATATCCTATAATATCTTTTTTACAAATGGTTTGCCCTAAAATCGTCAGAATTTGTAGTAAAATTTCCCAACTGCTTGAAAAGGCTGGCCAGTCAGCCGCACACACCCAAAGTGCGGCTCACCACTCTCTTTTTGCAGGTGGCTTGTCTAATCAGGGGTAAAAACGCCAGAGAGAGACTTTGCTTGGCACATGTGAGTTCCTATGCGTGATAATCTCACAGTCGACTGTTCCATAAATGCAACAACCGCGTTAATCTTGTGAACAATCTGCATTTGGTCTGGTTATTTGAAGAGAATTGGTGCGAAAGTAAGAGAAAATGCCAATTTGTTCAATGGTTCCGTCCCCTGTGGTGGTCAGTGTTTTGAACAACAAAACACCAAAAAAAGATAAGAACACGTTTCTTAGTGGTATGTGGTCGTAGAATGACACATACTATGAGGCCAAAAAAGAAGGCTTATCACCACTTGTTAGCACGTTGTATTTCAGAATCCGAACTGTCCGTTAGCTGAGTGGTATATCAATATCACATCCGTATGACGCTACGTTCAAGCATTACAAAGCTCCCCAGCTAAAAGGAACTAGAACCATATAATATTAAGATTTGATTTAGTAATACTCCGCAAAATCCGGACAGTTTATATCTCCGTCAAAGGTGCTCATCGCAGTTTATCAAGAAGCGTTTGGAGCTGCATGCGCGCGGCTGTGGGCTTAAAAGCGGCCGCCGGTGGTTATTAAACTCCGACTTTTTTTCCTTTTTTGCCTTTTCCCATGGGCTTTCGCCGAGACCCCGGTTAGTTATTTCTAATCCATCGTATGAATAAGCAATATGTCAATTCCGACAATAATTACCGGTACTGTGTATTTGAATTTACTTTGTTCAAGTATATGACCTGCAATTTCTATATAGAGAGAATAATTTATAGATTACGTCGCATTTCAAGCCATAGACAGTTTGAAGCGCACACGGCACTGTTGTTGGTGATCCATACGATCCATGATCCATGATCCATGACACATGAAAGCATAACAAATACCTAAAACGGACACATATGCCACTGCGCCGGGGAAATAGGGTCCCGGTCAAGGGTTCATCTTTCAGATTGTTAAGCATCTCTCATGTGTCGACTCTGAGTCGTAGTACGTTTTCACCCGTCGGCAGCCGTTCTAGCCGAAAAACGAGCGCAACGTCATGCACCGTTTGAAAAGAAAAGCAAAAAAAAATACAAACACAAAATCAGTGTATTCAGATATTCTCATATGCCAAACTACATCTTGTATCATGATATTATTCATACAATAAATAGGTTGCTGTTTTTTTATTTCCGGCTCGTTATCATCCAGAGTCTCGAGTCATAAACGGTGATACATTGCGAAAGTGTCGCAAAAACACACCAAAAAAAAATTTCCCTTTGTAAAAAGTGTGTCTCGCTCCGCGCTTGATGTCTCACACGGGAAGAGGTTTCTCCGGTGCCTGTTACAGGAAGGTACTGTAGTAAAAAAAAAAATTGTAAAGGGACAGATGCCGAGGTATGAAGGATATATAAAATGATCTTGATCCGCCCCTGTTTTTCTTGTGTGTTTGTTGTAAATTGCATTCAAAAATAAGTTCATCATGGCAGATACCACAGACCGACTGTCTATGAACGACCAGGATAGCTCTTATAAGAAGAGCCCCGACTATTCTGAGGACGACGAACAATATGTGCCTCAAAGCATGGACGAAGAGAATGTGCCTGCTGGCCACTCATTAGCATTGCGACGGCTGGAGACCGCCAATTCGATGATGTCGAGGCATTCGCAAGACGTGATGAGCAGAGTGCTGTCAGAGGGAATGAGCAATCGCCGGGTATCAACCACAATGACCGAGAAGCCCCATCTCGGGGGCGGAAGACCTTACCCACCAGATCTTCCAGATCGAGATGCATGGAGAGTGGATTTCGACGGCCCAGACGACCCAACGTTTCCTCAGAACTGGTCCATGAGAAGGAAACTGCTGGTGTCTGCAGTTTTGGCATTTGTTGCATTGACCGGCTCCTGGGGGTCATCTATTTATGCACCGGGCACGCCCATGTTGATGGCCAAATTCCACATGGACGAGGCAGTAGTATCGTTGGGTCTCGCAGTCTATGTGTTTGGCTTTGCCAGTGGTCCCATCATTTGGGCGCCATACTCTGAGCTTCGAGGACGAAAAGAACCGTTGATTGTTTCTTCCATCGTTTTCACATGCTTCACGTTTGCTGTTGCCACTGCCAAAGATTTCCAGACTCTTATCATTTGTCGATTCTTTGCTGGTTTCTGTGGTGCATCTCCTTTGACGATCGTTGCTGCTGCGTTTGCAGATATGTTCAATAACGAGCATCGAGGTATCGCCATGGTCATCTTCGCTGTCATGGTATTCTGCGGTCCTATGCTTTCTCCCGTGGTCGGTGGATTCATCGCCGAGTCGTACTTGGGCTGGCGATGGTTGCATTATCTTACCGGTATCATGGGCGGTGCTGGTATCGCACTTCTCGTGTTTTTCTTTGAAGAAACTTATGCTCCACTGATTCTTTGTAAAAAAGCAGCCAATTTGAGACGACAATCTGGCAACTGGGGCATCTATGCGCCATTCGAAGCGATCGAGCTCGAAATCGGCGAATTGGTGACCAAGAATCTCGCAAGACCACTCAAGCTTTTATTTATCGAGCCAATTATTCTATTGGTGACCATCTACACTTCTTTTGTGTACGGTATCTTGTACCTGTGCCTTGATGCATTGCCTGCAGTATTCGGCCCGGGAGGCTATGATTTCAAAGGTGGTGTTGTCTACTTGCCGTACATTGGTCTCATTATCGGTTGTGTTATCGCCGCGGTGTTTATCATCTTTTTGTTTGAGCCAATGTATGTGCGTGCCATGAAGCAGAATAACTTCAAGCCCGTACCGGAAATGCGTCTGCCACCAATGATGGTCGGTGCAGTGGCGTTCCCAATCGGCATCTTCTGGCTCTGTTGGACAGGCAACTACCATGAATCGGTCCACTGGGCTGTACCAGCTGTCTCGACTCTGTTCATTGGATTCGGACTCTTGTTGCTATTCCTACCGGCGCTTAACTACATTATCGACTCGTACCTCATGTTTGCCGCGTCGGCCATCGCTGCCAACACCATCTTGCGATCAGCCTTTGGTGGTGCATTCCCATTGTTTGGAGCTCAAATGTTCAGAAACTTGGGAACCAACTGGGCAGGAACATTGGTCGGCTGTCTGGCAGTAGCGCTCGCTCCAGTGCCAGTAATATTCTGGATCTACGGTAAGCGAATCCGTACAATGTCGAAATTCGCCCAGGTTTTGAATTAATCTCTTCTGTATATATATACACCATTGCATAATATTAATAAATAATTCCCGAAACAATAATTAATCTACTATCCTTCATTCTTGGTCCTCTGAACGCAGCACTGCACGCTGCGGTACAGTCACCACTTCAGGAACCAAGGTCGCATTAGTGACTTCTTCCATTTCGCGGTAGTCTGGTGTCTTTCTATAGTCCTTTGGCTTTTTGCCGTCCTTGTAGCCCATCCGCTGCCGTCGTTCACGCACATGTGTGTACAAGTACCAAATGGCATACGCCGCAACGCACAGCGCCATTGCCGCGCCGCAGACTATCAGCACCAACGCTACAACATCTACGCCGCCCACTTTGGGCAATTTGGATGCGTCAATCCTCGGAGTTGGATTGGGCCGTATTGTTTCAACGGCCGGGAAAGTCGTGTTGGCTGTGGGCTTAACCACCGTAAGCATCGTCGTTGGGCCCTTATTATCATCGTATGACTGCGGCACCGCGTACGGGGCCGGAAACTCTAGATCAAACGTCGTTACTGCCATCTTTTCTTGAAGAAACAAGGATTGTTCGTCTTTGGAGTAGAATTTCATGGGTTTTATTAACTAATACAATCTAAGATCGCTCAAGTGCCTATTTAGGCAATCACACTCACACTGCTGGGGCAGCTAATTTTTTACTGTCAATCTCACAGAAATCCGCGTATAATTAAAACAATATCCATATTGGTCAAAAGAGATATATATTAATTAAAGATACTTAAATGCTAAGCGGCGTGGATGGGGTCGCAGTGGATGGCGCACCAAACTGCTGAACACCCTTGGCACGCTTACCTTGCAAAGCCAACGGCACAATACCAGACACATGCATGTCAGGACCGTAAATCTCCATTGGCAAATCGAGCTCCTCACCAGCATTCTTGACGAGTCGTAGACCTTCCTGCCAGTTTGGACCACCTCGTCGAATATAGATTCGGACCTTGTGGGCGTGTAGCGCAGCCTTGAAGTCTCGGAACGCTCGAATGATACCCTTGAATGTAGAACCGACCTGGGTGAAGTTGGCAATACCACCGCCAATGAACAGCACCTTGCCCTCTGGGTGTGGCTCGCTTCGAGTCATAAGGTCGAGCACAGTCTTGGCATACTCGTAGGTCTGAGTCTCATTTGGAGCACCAGAGTACTCACCGTAGTTTGCAAGATCGTTGGCACTGCCAGCAGAGGCAATAGCATCAGCGTAAACGACCGACGCACCACCACCAGCGACCAAAGTCCAAATTCGGCCCTTGGCATTGAGCACAGTGAGCTTCAACGAAGCACCAGTCTTGGAGTCGAGCTCGGCAATGTATGCCTCCTCCTTGGACAGTTCTCGACCGAATGGCGCTGGGAACACCATTGGTGGACCAGCATCAATGCTAATCTTGTTACTAGTACCAGTGACAATCTGGCCAAGAGCGGCTGGAGATCGAGCAACAGCCCACTTTGGACCACACTCAAACTCGGCAGTCTGATCAAGCTTGCCGGCTAAATCAAGGTACTGCACTTCGACACCGTTGGCGGTTGGAATGACCACCAATGGGTTGATCTCGAGGTAAGTGAACTGCAAGTCAACGTAGACGCCGTACAATCGGTTAACAAAGTCGACCAACGTCTGGTGCTGGTTCTGTGGGCACTTGGAGAACAAGGTCGAAACAAGAGTCTCGTCGGATGGGTACGCATTCTCAATGTCGACAGGGATCAAGATCTTCGCAGCCTTGGCGTCGACATCGCCGACATCGACACCACCTTCGTGGTAGAACAAGATCCAGTCGCCTTCTCGCACAGAGTGAATGTTGATGTAGTATTCATGCTCCTGCTCGTGTGGAACAAATGGCTCGACCAAGAAAGTTCGCAACACACCTGCAACGTGCTCGACCTGCACAGTTTGGTTAGCACGCTCAGCGATCCATGCCTTGCACTCGGCCCAAGTCTTGTTGAGGGCCAAAAGACCAGACTTGCCTCGTCGCTTGATCAATTGATCTGGCTTGGCGACAAACTTGGCACCGCTGGCAGTCAACCATGGGTATGTGGCCTCAGCTCGGGCGAGAACCTGCTCGACACTCTCCTCATCGGAGAAGTTCAAGCTCGCGAGCTTAGGGGTGGACGACTGGAACGCAGTCTTTGGCTGCTCCTTGCTCCAGACTGGAGACTTTGGAAGAAAGTAAGAAAGCAATGCCTTGCCGTCGGCCTCGTGGATTGACTTTGCGGACATTTTATGGGTCTTGTGTGTATGTGGGTGAAGAGGATGATAAAAATGGGTCGAACTAGGGGGATGTTGGAGGTTTTAAAAGGGCCTCCCCGGTAGGTGGATCTGGGCGCGCTCCGCTATCATCGATCGTCCCCCCCCAAACCACTGTTGGGAGTGTTGAAAAATTTCGTTGAGTGTGTGGTGGTTCGATGCTCGCATGTGGATTAGGTAATAGGGTAAGTGTATGATTATGTCATCAGTGGTTGCCGCGGCAATGTCTAAATTGGAAAGAAACGCGTTCGAAACGCCCTTTTCAGCGCTCCACGCCACGAGATTGAAAGAACACCACGAACTCCAGTATATTGAACGCGTTTCTGTTACGACTTTGTGTTGTGGAATAATGTACATTAAGCGCATTGTCATCCAGGGCTTCAAGTCTTACAAAAACCAGACGATAGCTGGCCCTTTCAGCCCCCACCACAATGTAGTCGGTACGTGACATTCCTCTTGAGATAGCCACACAAGAATGCTAACCAACCAACTTTTAGTCGGCAGAAACGGGTCGGGCAAGAGTAATTTCTTCGCTGCTATTAGATTTGTCCTCGGCGATGCATTCAAAACTTTGGGTAAAGAAGATCGAACACAGCTGCTGCATGACGGTGCCGGCACGTCGGTCATGAGTGCGTATGTGGAGATTGTGTTTGACAATGAGGACGGGAGGATAATGGGACGTGGCGACGAAGTAGTCGTCCGCCGAACTGTGGGTCTTAAAAAGGACGAGTACTCGTTGGACAAGAAAAGCTCGAGTAAACAAGAAGTAGCCAACTTGCTTGAGACGGCAGGGTTCTCGCCATCTAATCCGTATTACATTGTGCCGCAGGGTAAAGTCACATCACTTACGAATGCTCGTGACACTGAGCGGCTGAAGCTTTTGAAAGAGGTAGCCGGTACAGAAGTCTATGAAACTAAGCGAACACGTTCTTTGGGGCTGATGGAGGAGACTAAGACCAAAAGAGAGCAGATCGACGAAACGTTGAAAGGCATTAGAGCTCAAATGGACGATTTGGAAAGAGAAACTCGTGTATTGAAAGATTTCCAAGAAAAGGACAAAGTCAAGCGTTGTCTAGATTACACAATTCTTCAGCGAGAGCTGGAAGACGTTAATGCCAAGCTCGAATCGATTGAAGCTGAGATGGTCGACGGTGCCGACGACAATACAGCTCAGACCGAGCGCCTCTATCAGCTCGAGGAGAATGCGAACCGACTCGAGTCTAATATTGCAGAGCTGAAGGAGCGAATAAATACAGTAGAGTTTGAAAAACAGCAGGCTGAGAACGATCTTCAGGAGGCAATCTCAGATCATGCTCGAGCAGAGCTGGAGGCGGGCCAGTACGAAAATAGTAGAGCGGCTGCATCGCAAGACAGAGAGCACGCGTCTAGCGAGTTGAAGAGCGTCGATGCAGAGATCAAATCAAAGGGCCAAGAACTGAAAAACGTTGATCGTCAATATTCGCGGCTGAAAGCTAACGAAATGGAGGTGAGAGCTCAATTGAATACCCATGTGACACGGAAAACCCATTTGCAAGTGAAGCAAGGCAGAAGTGCAAAATTCAGCAATAAAAAAGAACATGATACATGGCACAAGTTTGAAATCCAGTCGTTGCAAGAAACAATCTCCAAGCGTCAAAATGCATTGGAGAATGACGAAAAAGATTTGGAAGATATCAATACCCAGCATAGTGAGGCATTACAGAAGATCGCTGAGATTAAGGAAAATCTTGAAACTGTTCAGCAGCACAAGCGGGAACTAAAGCAGAAGGAAGCCGAATTCAGTCGGCGCGAGACTGAGCTCAACGATCAGAAGAAGGAGTTATGGCGAGAACAAAACTCGCTGCACTCTCGACTGGAAAGTGCAAAGACTAGTCTGAAAGTCGCTGAGCAGAAGCTTGGCGAGACAATGGCTCGCGATTTGAGCCAAGGTCTGAAATCCGTGCAACGGATTGCCAAGCGTATGAATCTGAGCGGCGTTCACGGTATGCTTGCCGAGCTGATTGCATTCGACGACAAGTACAAAACTGCCGTGGAAGTGACTGCTGGGACCAGTCTGTTCCACGTTGTAGTGGATACCGATGATACTGCGACTAAAATCATGGAAGAGCTGAAGCGTGAGCGAGGCGGTCGAGTCACGTTTGTGCCGCTGAACCGGCTCGACAAGTCTAGATTAGATTATCCCGAGGCGGACGGAACGATCCCTCTGGTGCATAAACTCAAATTCAAAGAGGAATACACGGCAGTCATTACGCAAGTATTTGGACGAGCAATTGTATGCAAAACGCTTGAAATTGGGCAACAAGTCGCCCAGCCGAATGGATTCAATGCCATTACTCTCCAGGGCGATCGGCTCGACAACCAAGGTGTGCTGACTGGTGGCTACACTGACACGCGACGAAGCCGAATGGATGCTACAAGGCGGGTGAAGGAAGCTCGACAAGACGTGGAAGAACGTGAAGCAGAGTATGCTGAATGCAACCGGCAGGTGCAGCGCAAGGATCAAGAGATTACATTGCTTTTGAATGAGAGGTCTAGAGCATTGAGCGGCAACCGGCAAATGGACTACGAGTCGCTAAACTCGGAACTCATGTCCATGACGCGGCACTCGGTACAGCTCACCCGTTTGCGTGAACAGAAATCCAGCGGGGTTGAAGATAAGCGCAGCGATCTCAGTAATCTCGAAGAGCAAGTGCGGTCGCACGAACAGGATTTGGCCGCTGGGTTCACCAAGACGCTCACAGACACTGAGCAGCAGGAGCTTGAAAACTGCCGAGCACAGATACCGCAGCTCCAGTCCCAGGCTAATGAACTTGAGACGCAGATTAGCGAGACTATTGCACTCAAATCCAATCTTGAATTTGCACTCAATGAAACTTTAGCATCGCGACGCGCTCAATTGATTAGTCAAATTTCCCAGATTGAAGACGAGTCCACCGGCACGGGCAGACAAAACGACTTGCAAGACAAGCTTCAATCGCTGCAGCGACGAAAGGACCAAATTTCTGGGCTGGTCAAGCAGCACGAGCAGGAGCTTGAAGAAGTTGACAAGCAAATCTCCGGATTCCAAGACTCGCTCGCGTCTATTCAAGAAGAGCAACTAAATGTCGGTCGCTTGCTTGAGCGGCAGCGAAAGAGAATGGATTCGCGTATGGCGAGGAAAGCAGAGGTTGTACAGCGAAAGGAGAATCTGAATGCTCGAATTCGAGAGCTTGGTGTCATTCCCGAAGATGCATGGGGCAAGTACAAGAATATGAGCTCGAATGAGATTGCTGCCAAGAATCGAGAACTAGGCGAGGAGCTAAAGGGTTATTCGTATGTGAACAAGAAGGCACTTGAGCAGTACAATGCATTCCACGACCGACGAGAGGAGCTAGACAAGCGTCGAGAAGAGCTTGTCGAGTCTGAAGATAGTATCACCGATTTGATCGACACGCTAGATCAGCGCAAGGACGAGGCTATTGGGCAAACGTTCCGACGGGTATCGAAAAGCTTCACTGAGGTGTTTAAAAAGCTTGTGCCACGAGGAGCAGGTAAACTTATCATGCAGCGACGCAGCGAAGATGCTGCTGCATCTCAGTCGCAGACTTCTCAAATCCAACAGACCCAGACTATCCGCGACGATGCAGCGATTGAAAGTTACACTGGAGTAGCCATCTCAGTGTCTTTCAATTCCGAGCACGACGAGCAATTGCGTATCGAGCAGCTCTCTGGTGGCCAAAAGTCTCTATGTGCACTTGCTCTCATTTTTGCCATTCAAATGTGTGACCCTGCACCGTTTTATTTATTTGACGAGGTCGACGCCAATCTCGATACCCAGTACCGAACCGCGGTGGCAGATATGATCCGCGAGCTTTCTCGATCAGGCGGCCAATTCGTCTGCACAACGTTCCGACCGGAAATGGTTAATGTCGCCACGGCATTCTTTGGTGTGTCATTCAAGGATTCAATGTCCAGCGTCGCCCAAATCTCAAAGGAGCAGGCCGCAGAGTTCATTGACGGCGCTAATCGAGCTTAACGAGAAAAAAAAACGAAACTTTGACGAGTTTTTACGTACTGCAATTAATGATTTACATGAGAAAAATTTACTAGAATCGTAGTCGCAAGTTGTTCTGGACTAGTACAGTGGCGAACCCGGCCATAATCACATTGTCAGCCACAAGCAAAGCGACATCAGCCCATGTAGAACCGACCTTGTCTTCAAGCCACTTTCGCAAATTTTCAATTGGCTTGGCGGCGATATTGTGTAGAATAGCAGAGAAGAAGAAAACCTCAATCGATCGTCGACCAAGGTTCGACAATACGCACTGAACCGCGCTTGGAAGCAACGGAGTGAGAGACCGAATGGCCTGCTGCTTGAGAACACTGTATCCACCTGCAACAAGCACAAACGACGGGGTCCAGAATGACTTGGACACTGGAAGGAATTGCGGCAGCACTTTGCTCAACCCCAAACCGGCAGCAGCGGATCCGACACCAAGAGCCAGCGCCTCTGGCCACTCTGGCTGCTGGATATCGTAGTACGCACCAACCCACATGGTGATAGCAGTTCCAATCGCACCTAGCAACCCCTCTGGATCATATTCGGGTTTGTACAGAGTGTCCTTGAACACGGCCCTGTCGATTTTCGTCTGTGCAGTCTCGGCAGGCGATGCAAATGGGTTCTTAGGGTCGGCAGCAAGTCCTACCGTCAACGCAGTCCAGATTGTGAGCAAACCGATCTGGTATCGAGGGCATCGAGATGGAAGCGAGTTGAAAATCAAACTAGATAGACCCAATCGCTGGAGAACACCCACGAATCGGGGCTTGTACTCTTTACCTTGGGAAATGATGCTGGTGGCATTGTAGGCAAGACCCAGGCCGACCAGTGCAACACTTCGTCGCTGGTCGATAGGCGACATACCGGCCAAGAAGGCAAAGTGTGGGAATACAGTGTCAGCATAAGTCAACCCGTTATCCTCCACTGCGGCGTGCTTGAAGAACGGCAGCCGGCTGTTGTTGCACAGCTCCATCTCCAGCACATTCAAGCCCCGGGCCACATCTCGCGAGATATCTCTCGTCATTCTTGCTTGTGTCTTTTCTACTTTTACACACGAAAGAATGTGTCGAAAACAGAGAAGAAGAGAAGAAGAGCAGAAGAAGAGGGAGATGTGACAAAGGGTGGGGGTGATAGATTGCAGGGTGGTAGAACAAAAAAAACGCGTCCCGCCCGCTCGTTGCAACTATCAGATTTGTCTCAGATTAGCCGCGCACGCATTAGCACGCTTGTCATTCGTCCCAATATTTTTTTAATTTTCCGGGCCCGGTATTCTCGCGGAATTTTGCGTGCCGTTTGGGACTTGTAAAGGAAAAAAACTCCGCACCGGTGTGAAATACCGTACCGTACCGTGTACGTGCGAACCGTCACGATATAGAGCGACGCGTCGTCGGTGATAGAGAGAGCGATAGAAAAATGGGCCGGCGCAGTGAGCTTGTCGACCAGCATACGGTGCGAGTAGGCAAGGCCAACAAGTCTGAATTCAAAGTCGCTTGTAAACACTGCCGCGATGCTGGAGAGGAAGTGCAATTTGTGTCGAGGAGCGACGCAGTCATCCGCCATCTAAACCAGTGCAGGCACTACACGGGGCCCATCCCCACGTACTCGCTGCAGCCACAGAGGAGCCAGGAAGTTCTAGCTGCTACTGCGGTAGCACAAGCAGCAGCGGCGGCTGCAGCAGCATCTTCTGCTGCGACGACGACGACGACGGTGCCGGTAAATAATGCTGGCGGCGGCGGAGGAGAGGGTGCGAGTTTCTCAGCTACGCCGGATCCAAAGTCGGGGGCCACTACTGACAATGGTGCTACACACTCGACCGTCCCTGCGAAGCGTGGCTTCGATGCAACGCGGCAGGGCAGACCTAGTACGTTTTGGATCTCTGCTATGGAAAGACAGCTCTTGAGGATGCTGGTATCGACTGGGCTGCCATTCAGTATGGTCGAGGACGAATGTTTCAGACGGCTGCTGGAAACTTTGAACCCGCTGCTTAGGACATATAACTTGATCCCAATGAAGCCGGACATGTCGAGGATATTCAGAAACGCCGATTTGACGCTCAAAGCAGAGACGAATAAAGAGCTTGCGATTTGTAAAACATTGTCGCTGACAATCGACACCTGGATGAACTCGGCAGGCAGAAATACACTAGCGCACGTGCTGCGAACCCCGAGCGGGAAATTGATTGCATGGGAATGGGACGATGTAACATATCGGAAGGATCCAAAGACACTGGACGATATAATTAGCCAAGAAGAGCTTGCCGAGAAGATGGTCGCTATTGTGGTGACGCGGCCCGCCGCGAGCCACTTTGCAAGCGGCTCAGATCACGAGCCGCGAGACAAGCTGCCCAAGAGCATTTGGCTACTGCCATGCTATGACGAGGAGCTGAACTATATGATGGGCGATATTCTAGGGTCAGTGCCGTATATGAAGTCGGCGGTGTCGGCTGCAAACCGTGTGATTCAACTCTTTCACCACGAAATGGATCCAAGTGATCTGCAGCCTGACAAGCACACCCAGTTTTTATTTATAAGAGAGCAGCTGAGCTCGGCACCGATTGACACACGATGGGAGAGTGCGTTACGATCGCTTCATTCATTTCTCGGCAGTTCCCAGATGATTAAGGAGACGCTATTGCTCATCATTAATGATCCTATAGCGATTGAAAAGTCTTACAACTTGGTTGCACGAGAACTTCGCGATCTGATGACGCATGAGCTGGACGAGATTTTGCACGTTGCATTTGAATTCTATAGTGTCATGGCCACATACAAAGCACAGGCTGCAGCAGAGCAAGGCGCTCGGTTGCGGATGATCTTGCCCACTGCCCAGAAGCTTTACCAAGCAATTGACTTGCTTCAGCTGAGCAACTCCGACGAGTTGAAGCAAGTTCTGAATAATAGACTCGCTACATGGAATGTTCGACAGCTGGTTCTCGCTACAGTGCTCGACCCGAATTATAGAAGGTCTATATTCGACAGAAGCACAATCACCACGCAGTTTCTGATAGAGACGCTTCTCGGCATGAATGAAGAAGTTTACTCGGCCACAGTCACTCAGCAGCAACAGGAAGATCTGGAGGGGTCGTTTTTGATCTACCTCAGTTGCAAAGTGTGGCCGTTCAGCGACCGCAAATACAATTCTCGGTCGCTCAGTTCTTTTTACTGGTCAGCGCTCACGTCGCCGGATCATCCCGTGCTGTCGCGGCTCGCATCGCGCATTGAAGCATGTGTCGTGGCGCCCGTGGACACCGACAAGCTGTTTGCAGATATGGGCTCTATCCACTCGGCGCTACGCAGCAATAAGACCGTCGCGGTCGACGACACTACTGATCCCGCGTTTAGGGCCGCCGACGAGTCGGCGCCGCGCGACATTCGCGATGAAACCGAGCTGTCTACGCTTATAGATATATGCCAGCAAGAAACGACTCTGAATGAACTAGCAGCGACCAGGAACGAGTACACATTTGAGACTCTTTTTGATCTCAGCACCGATGTTCCTGCCCACGCGTCTGCATCACTAGCTGCATTTCTAAGACAATCAACGTGATGTGTATAGTAATGGTATTAACGAATATTACAGGAATTTCTTGCAAGCATTTAGAAAAAGTGAAAAATTAGTTGAAGGACTCGTCTATAATATTGACGGTTGCGGCAATGCAGCCCTCTGGGTCGCCGAATACACCCTTTTTATAGTACGATAATACCGCGCTGTCATCATCCACTTGGCAAAGAAACCAGTTGGTAGTCTCACCGGCGAACGCAAGTTGGTTGTCGACGATGGAGAACGAGCCCGTCGCTTCAGTAGTATCCTCTGTAAACAACAGGCTGCCGTCGGTCTGTGCCGACAATTCGGCTGTGTAGGTCACGCCGGTATCTGTGTCGAGAGCAACCAGCTCATCTAGATCTTCGTCAATAGAAAACGATGGAGCAGACACGGTAGCGGTTTTGACGACCTCGAGAAACGCACCGGCGACGGTCTTGACGAGTACGACGCCTTCGCCGTTGATACTGATAAACTGGCCCGTAGCACGCTTCTCGATAGGAACGGCCGCTGCAAGAGCGAGCGATGCCAGTAGTAAAGAAATGTATTTCATAGCTTTCTTGAAAATGGGGATGTTTGAAGTAGTGTGGGCGATTAAGGACGGATTCCTCTGCTAGGATCTCTTTCTTATTTATATACAGTACTAATTGGTATGTTTATTTTGTGTGTTTATACCACTGTTTACCCATTTCGCTCACTGAAATTGCGCCCAAGTGCATGTCCAAAGTGGTGGATTCGACCAGATGCATTAGCGGTATGATCTGTGCATGTCTAATTTAAAGATCGGCCGGAGATTGGCGCATGGAGAAGCACTTTTTTTAATTCGCTAAGCACATTTATCCCATTCAACACAACGAACATCAACAAAGGGTAGACACAAGTGTCTAAATCTAACAGATACAGGCTCATCGTGAAAATTTTGGTCGCCCATGCGAAAACACGTCAAAAACATGTCAAGCCGCAATGTGCAAAACACCGAATATCCGTTGTGCTGGTACTCATCATCAACAACACACCCGCGTGCAAATCAGCTGGAACAATTAACATAACGTTCGAGCCCAGTTTTGGAATATTTTGCAGTGGGAAGAGGAAACTACTCCAGATTTCACAAAATAAAAGAGACCACAAAGATATGTGGTTACGCTAAGTGTGCGGCTGTAACACAGTTCGAAATAGTTCTCTTTACACTACAAAAATACGCGTAAAGATAAAAGTTTTTCATTCCAGGTATAGAGTTTCAAGGCTGCAACTTCGCTGTTATATAAAACCAATAAAATTTAAGAGATTTCAGACAATCGCACTGTGACCTGGTCGCAGTTGTACGTGCCGTCGAATCGCTTGTTCTGAGGTCGAATACCCAAGACAGTTATGCCCTGGTCCGAGTCGTAGCAAGATAGCCACAAGTCGGTCCTGTTGAAAAACGAGAGCTGGTTGTCTGCAGTAACGGCAAACTGGTCTTGCGTGCCAAGATCCTCGACCCCGAAAGTCAATAGACCGCGGATATCGAACGGGTCCGGTTGGCCATACACAATCTGTCCCTGTCCATCATCGGCAACTACAAGCTGTCCGAGAGCAGTGACCTGGATTAGCGGCGGAAGTTCGACGGAAGAAAGCAGCACCTGGGCATACAGTCCATTAGCCGAGTAATTGGCGAACCGAATACCGTAGTCTTCCACGGATAGAATATACTGGGTAGTACCATCCCGTTTAATAGCAGCGGCCGCAGCCAAAGCAAGAACTGGTGCAAGGTAGACGAGCTTCATGATTTTGATGTAAGAACTGTTCTGGTTTGTAGTTGCCTTGATCCTTCCGAGGATCGATACTTATAGGGCTCCAAGGAACTTCACCAACGTAGCTCAATAACTTCAGCACGACGTTACACTCAACAATTGACCATTTCGTCGAATTTTGACCGCTGAGGGTCACGGACGTACCTAGGGTAAGGGGACCACTGCTCAAAAGCTCGAGGCACTTGGGTGTTACTCTATTTCCGCCCTGCAGAAAAAACTAGGCCGTGTATATCCCTAGCACGCCTGGATGATTGGCCACGTTTACATGTTCGTTCATCATCTTCAAATGTTCGAAATATTTAGGCTTTTCCGTCTACACATGCATGCAGCCCACCTGCATTTTGGCGCATCGTGCATTTGCAGCAGCCGTATAGCAGATGTGGTTCGGAAAAACCTCGCTTTGCATCTGACGAATCTAACTGATGAGCAAAATATTCACGCATTGCATTTGCACTAAAAGAGGTTATAAATCGTTGGGTATTACGATTACTGTGGCGCATACGCATATCAGATGTCATGAGAACCATATCCGATGTGGGCATTCTGAGATGTTGACGGTACCACGGAATATGAAACTCTGTGAAAGGAAGACAGTAGTGTAGCAGCCATGAGCCAGCATTCCTTTCGGCATGGCCACAACCTTGTTGAGATGCAAGGATGGATGCTCGAAAGCACACGCTTGCAGTGGACTAACAAGGTGCATCGCAGAGATGAGGTATCGAAAAGGTATTCTCTTTGCTTCCGCTACTTCGATCACCCCTTGCCCTAGGAATATGGCGAGACTTTAAATAAATTCGCAAAACATAGTTCAAAAATAGCACATTGTAATGTTGCATTTGAGGAAGTGGCGTTACGGGTCCAGTAGATGAATGTATCCTAGGATTCAAAAAAATTTACACCAAATGTCTATCAATATAATACAGAGAAGCAATATCACCTTGCTTCCGTTACTATCACTTCTTCAAGCTCGTCTTCGGGGCTCTGCTGCTGGGTATGCTCTTGTGCCTGCCACATTGCGTGGTACAACGACGTCGGGTCGTTGACCAGCGTCTGGTGCCGACCTTCCTCCACCACAGCGCCGTTCCTGAGCACAATGATCTTGTCCGTATCACTGACTGTCCTCAGTCGGTGGGCGATAAACACTGAAGTCGCTTTATGGTCCTTCAAAATGCTATTGATATTCTGCAGCAATGCCCGCTCGGTTTCAGTGTCGAGAGCCGACGTGGCTTCGTCAAAGAAGATGATAGGCGGGTTTTTCAGCATGACTCGGGAAATTGCCAGCCGCTGCTTCTCGCCGCCAGAGATCATGAGACCTCGTTCCCCGACTGTGGTTTGGTACCCGTCCGGCAACTGCTCCAGCAGCCTCGTGAGCTCTGCACGCTTGACTACCGAGTACACTTCTTCGTCCGTGGCATCGAGACGCCCGTACCGGATATTATTCATGATTGTATCATTAAACAGCGGCGTGTCTTGAGGCACGACGCCAATGGTCTTGCGAATAGACTCGAGCGTGAGGTCTCGTATATCCTGCCCGTCAATTGTGATCTTGCCCTCTTGCACATCGTAGAATCTGAACAGCAACCTCAGCACAGTGGACTTGCCGGATCCGCTAGGACCGACAATTGCTACTTTATGTCCCGCGGGGATCTCAAATGTCGCATTCTTCAAGATTGGTCTGTCAGGATGGTACCCGAAAGTGACATTGTCGAACCTTATAGTGCCGCCGGAGAATTTGAACGGCTTTGCAGACTGCGAGTCACGAATTTTTACATTCACGTCCTGGAGCTTGAAAAGCGCCTCCATGTCCCACAATGCCTGCTTCAAGTCTCTGTACACGGAGCCTAGGAAATTGAGCGGCAGCGAGAGCTGGAATACGAGCTGGTTCACAAGCACCAAATCGCCCACAGTGAGTGCACCCTCGGCAACACCGGAGCAGGCCATATACATCATCCCCGTCAACGCGGTTGAGAAAATAAGATTTTGGCCCGCATTCAAGAACGCGAGCGAGGTGGCTATACGCGTCGACGCGGACTCGTAGATAGAGAGCGCCTTGTCGTATTTCTCCACCTGGTAAGACTCATTATTGAAATATTTGACTGATTCGTAATTGATCAGACTATCCAGTGCAACCGTCGCCGCTTGGTTATCAGCCGCATTCGCTTTGCGTCGAAACCCTGACCGCCACGAAGTGGTCTTCATGGTGAACACTGAGTAAGCTGCCATAGTAGCAAATGTCATTGCTGCAAACTGAAGCCCATAGTTGTAAGTCAAGATGCCACATACGATCGAGATTTCCAGCGATAATGGGATAATGTGGAATACCATTGATGTGAGAACATAGCTGATACCCTTTGTACCACGCTCAATAGCGCGCGTAATGCCACCAGTCTGTCTGGATAAATGCCACCCGAGATCAAGATTTAGTAAATGCTGGAACGTGTTTCTAGCCACTTGCCTGATTGCCTTTTGTGCGACAGTGGCGAAGATTGCGTTCCTTAGCTCGCCGAATAACGTCGCTCCGAATCGAGCCAGGCCGTATGCCACCACTACTGATCCAACCGCGGTGCCGAACGTACCTACTTGGTTAAGCCAGTCCACATTCATACTGTCAACGATATTCTTGAAATAGAACGGCACTTGAACATTGAGGACTTTGGAGCCGACTAAAAGACCTAACGCAATGACGACCCTCACTTTGGCACTGGTGTTGTTCTTGGGCCACAGGTACGTCGTCAAGTTCTTCAGTATCACTTTATGCACTTTATCGTTCTTAGGATCGTCAATCTCATCGAGAATTCCTGCTTCTTTCTTCTCCTTTGGCTGTTGTTGTTGTTGCTGTTTTTGTTGGAGCACATGCCTGCTCGTTGCAAACTGTCGTCGCTGTAGCAGCGGTGGTGAGAGCGCCACGGCAAACCGGCGACTCAATGGTACAGAAGCAGCCACTGAAAGAAGCTGCCGACCTGTCCGAGGTCTAACCACGGTCGAGAACGTACGCAGTACAATCATGCCTCCATCTAGAGAAACTCAAAGGTCAAGGACAAACCAATTGAAGACGAGCGGCTTTGAAATCCTCCAAGGTGCGCGGCACACTCAAAATCACGCAAACGCGCGTGTGGAAAAAAACCTGCCGAATGTCGGAGCAAGTCAGCCGTGCCAGGCACCATTGATACGACAAATCAAGTTATCAAATATTGTTATTTTTTTTTCATCATGTTCAAAATCATAATATCTATACACACATTCCCTGGTAAAGTTTTTATTTTTACACAAAAAGAGCAAAAAAAAGATGGAAAGAAAAGTAATTAAATTCAAGAAGGTTCAAGACTTACTTCTTGGCACCGGTGGTTGGAATACCAACGGCGGCCTTGAACGAGTCGTAGAACAACCACTGGAGACCAGTCAAGGTACCGATCATGACGATTCGCACTGGCAAACCGTTCCACAAACCGGCGAAACCGATCTTGCCGTAGATTCGAGACACGGCCTGGCCCATAGACTCAGTGGCCTGCTTCTCGGCATTGATCTTGGAAACCATAACATCAGCAGGGTGGGAAACGATAGCGCAGAAGACACCGGCAATGTAACCACCGGCGAAGGAGACACCGGTCTGGACGGCCAAGGAGTACTCCTCCTTCTTCTTTGGCAACTGGGCGTAGATGGCAAGGACGGTGTTCTCAAAAGTGGCAAACTTGACCATGGTGTATGGGATCTGTCGCAACCACAATGGGGTCAAACCCTTGTACAAACCGCCGAAACCTTCAGCAGCAACAATCTTCTTGAAACCGTCGAGAGCAGAGGTGGCATATGGTGGGATGGTGGTCTGAGTCTTGACCTTAACGGCCTCCCATGGGCAAAGAAGGATATCGGCAATGAATTCAGCAGAGGCGGAGGCAGCCAAGAAAAGACCAGTCTTGTACTTGGCAGCAAGCTCCTCACCAGCAAGGTCGGCGTATTGCTTCTTGAACAACTCGTAGAAACCGTACTTACCAGCACCCTGGAGAGAGTAACCAATCAAGGTAGCACCGAAACCGGTGAAAACACCACCAAGACCTTCAGTGGCGATGATGGTCTTCCAGGCCTGGGTGTTGGATTTGTAGAGGGAGGCATCGACCTGTCGTCGGCACTTGACCAAATCAAGAGGAGTGACGGCAGCGTGGGTCAAACCACAAGCTATTTGCAAATGTTAGCTCAAAAAAAAATTTGACACCAAATTAGACATCAGGGGTCTACAGGAACATGAAAAGAAAAAAAAAAACAAGCTGCAATGTCTTTCCCGACTGAACTTTAATCAAGAGCCGACTCGCAAGAACATTTTCCATCGCCAAGTGTTTATGGTGTATTCAAACATGATGATGACGGACATGCGCGGGAAATGTCGGAGTGCAACCGACCAATTACAGCGCGACAATTTCGTTCCACGAAATGAACCACCACAAAACAAAACTGACGACTGGACTCATTTTTTCAAATGCTGAAAATCCCCCCCTGATGACTATATTCTTAGCACAATTAAAAACATACCCAACAAACCACCGAAAGTGCAGGCGGCGTAGAAGTCTCGGGAGTACATTTCAATTCCCTTCTTTGGAATAACCTTCTTCAACTCGGCCTCGGCGGCGGCAGAGAGCGACTTGGAGTCGTCAGAAGAGGCAATCCAGTACTTGCTGGAAGTGGCCTTAGAGCCATTAGGATCGAACGAGGCCCGGAGGGCAGAAGGCGATGGGAAAAAGACCATTTTCTTGTGTTACAGAGTCCGTGAAAGGGAGTGAGAGAAGGTGAAGAGTGAAAAAAACGTGGCGGGCGCGTCGTGAAAAATTTAATGCCGAACTCGTGCGCTGCGGCGGGCGGCCGGGCCAATTTTTGAAGCAGGCAGGCAGGCAGCAGGAGCAGCAAGATTGTCGTTGCTGCATCAGCGCGTTCTTTGGTTTCAGTTCACAAGTTCCGAAAACCGGCGGCAGGGGAAGCTTGCAGAGCATCTCATCTCTTCTGATGCTGGTGACTTGTTTGAAAAAACACTGAATCCATGGCATCTCTTTCAGGATTGCACTAGGTATATCCGTTGCGACGACAGGATGCAATAGAATGTTACTATATAATATACACGAGACCTGTACTACATTGCTAAGCTTTATGAGTTTGCACGGCAGCAAGCTGCCATAGCTTCGATAGCTTCCGTGACTTTGATAGTGGCAAAATGGAAACCAGTTTTCGTGCATCAAGTTTAAAAATCTGGTTAATTTAATGGATCTAACTCTGAAAAATTCGTTAATGGGGGGTTGTACAGAAGTGTATCGATTGTCTGTTGCGTGTGAGCCGCTGCAAATGCGGCGAGCCCCTCCTGGAGATGAATGTTTGACTATAAACGATAAGTTTTGTTCAAACCTCTCGGTGCTCCAACAGCAAATACTCTGGATGCTTCTTGTCACAAAAGTCACAAATATAAAAAATTTGATGCTATTTTAAGATATTTTGAGGTATTGTCCGAACAAGTACTCGAATCCCCCGCTCTACTAAATCTCCTAAGAGCTTCTATTCTATGGAAAAGCATTGCTTTATTAAAGTGCTTATTTTGAATTCTATACATATGGAGATAATCTCTCAATGCTTGCCGATCTTGGAAAAGGTTCATGACGTCAATGAAAAATTGGTCGAGGTAATGAGACTATCTCACTCCCAAGGCTTTCTTCAATAAAGCATCAAAGAAGGCTTCCTTTACCACCTCCATCAACCACACGCATAGATAAAAAAAAGCCATGGCTGACAAGGCAACGCTATCGCCGTCAACACTTCGGCAGCTGTCACTCGGCAAGATCATCCTCGCATCCAAGTCTCCTCGAAGAAAGCAAATCATTGAAAGAGATATCGGCCTCAAAAATGTCACCATACAGCCTTCAGGGTTTGCAGAGGACCTGGAAAAATCAATGTACTCTCCACTAGAGGTATGCCCCCCTCAGTTATTAGAGTAAACTAATCGATTCGTTTTAGTATGTGATGGAGACTGCAACGCACAAGGCGCTAGATGTATACCGGTCGGAAGTCGATGCGGACATTTCACCGTCAATAGTCATCAGTGCCGACACAATTATTCTGTGCAGCGATACGATTTTGGAAAAGCCGCGAGGCGCCGATCATCATGTTGGAATGCTTAAAATGTTGCGTGATTCGCCAATGCCTCATCAGGCGTTCACTGCCGTTTGCTGCGTTGTGCCATTCGACGAGCCAGTACTTCCCGGATACGCAATGGAGACACATCTCGAAACAACGAGCGTATATTTCAAAAAGAATATCACAGACGAAGAGATTATAGAGTACGTCAAGTCAGGCGAAGGTATTGATGCAGCAGGCGGCTATAAGATTCAAGAGCAGGGCAAGAAGTTCATAGACAAGATTGATGGCGATCATTCTAACGTGGTGGGACTGCCAGTTGAAGGTACAGTGAAGCTTATTGAAAAGACCATCGAGATGGCAAGAAACCGTCCGAGTGATGATGAAGGGTCAGATTTGGAGTTTTAGCACTTTCGAATAAACGAGCAGCGCTGCTGTCCCGGGATTTCTTTTTAATTTATGCTTCCGACAGTGTTTATTGTTAGTAGGTGTGTTCAATATTCGACGGAAGGATAGAACCAAATGAATTTCATTCGTATATCTTCTATTCACCAAGTGAGAATTTGTCAAAACGAAGTTTACGTGACGCAAAAATACTTACTCATTTCTTCCACAATTTATTATATTCTCCTGAATTGAGCGATACACTAGAGACATACCGAGTTTAGGAAAACTCAATCAAGCTGGCAATCATCGAAAGTTGCATGGTCGAAATCAAACACTTTGATAATCCACTCGCCATCGGCTACTTGCCATTTGACGTTGCGTTCGGCGAGGTCATTGTGGTGCACACCGACCGACTTGAGTATATCAGATACCCGCTTGATTTCAAGACTCTGCTCTTTAATAGATGGTTCGCCAGCCGGAGAATCTTCGATATACTCGATAAGAATAAACAGCCGAGGGTCAACATCTTCCAAATCGATAGCACCAAATGCAAGCAGCTTGGCGACACGCTGCTGATCAGACTCGGCGAGTTGAGCAACGCGGTGATACGCTTTGAGCTCTCGCTCCATTCGCGCAATAGAAGCTTCATGTGCGTCGTATATCTTGAGTACACAGAGCTTTTGGGATGCTGCAGTAGCAGAATGTCTGCCCGCTTCGGCACCAGCCACGCCGACAAAATTGACCTTGGCTATTGATCTGCTGCGGCCTGGGATAGGATTGTCATCACTCGGTATGCCTTCCATTTCATTGACTCTGAAGTACTCGAGAACATGAAAACTGCTGGACAAGCACTCACCACATTCTGCGATGGCTCCAAACTCCTGTGCAAACTGTGCCAGCGCACGTTGTATAACGGGAACCCGATATCTAGTGAGAACTCTGGCACTTTCCCTGAGACCATTGCCTTGGAAATACACGTCGGAATGGAATTTGTAGTTTGCAAGGCCATCCTTCACCAGTTTATTAAACCCGTCACTCTTTTCAGGGGTAATTACGCCTCCGTCGAAGTGCTCCCTGGCTGCATTAAAAACGATCTGAAGATACCGACGCGACTTTCCAGTCTCACACACCGCGTTTGTAAAGTAGTTGAAAATCTCTTGCACGCTTCCATTTGCGGTCATGTCTACGGCATAGTGGCTGTTGAAGTTGGCTTCAATGAGATCGTCATTCACTTCTTGCAAATCACGCAAATGAGTGCCAATCATAGTGAAACCGTCAGACACCGCCATATTTCGGCAGTCGTTGAGTGCAGAGTACCTGGATGCTTGTTCTAGTCCGACGTGCAAAGCATCTAGTGGTCGCTTGAGATACCCCAATTCAAGGGTCGTGGTGACATCTACGCCATCACAAGTGTATCCGTGAATCAATTCTTCTTCTGAACGATCGACAGTGTGTTTTAATCGCAAGTAAGAGAACTCCCGCAACTGAGTCCGAGTATGTGCCAGCTTTTGCACCTTTGACGGATTGACAGCTTCTTCCAAAGCGCCCTCATCTCCTTGTTCTAGCACCTCTCCAAACGCCAAAGCATTGGCCACGCGGTATCCACAGCTTGGCCTATTGAGCTCGATAACTGCTAGGTATTGGGTCCGCGCTGAATCGCGCTCGTCCGTCGCCCTAACTGCCACTGAGATGTCCGTCCGGCCACCAACGACGTTATGACTGTCGATATAAACCTCCAATGCAGGTGCCATCACTGCGTCAAGTAACGATATCGCATTCCTCTGGATTGAACTCAGTACCTGAGTAGCATTCGATTCCAGATCGATGCCACCTGCATCGAATCTAAATGGCATGTGTGCCAGACGGCTGAGGTGCCGCCAGGCCCAGGTATTCAGTAGTCGATTGAGAAGAAGTACTAGCTGGAAGGCTCTGATGTCTTCAAATGCATTGCGAACACGATCTTGACTTTCTTCGGTTTCAATGTCACCTATTGTCAAAGGCCTCCAAGGATAGTCAGCCGGATAAGGAGCAGAGACTGGGTCGATGGTCTTGGATAGAGGCCTGGAACTACCTTCAGGTGGTAACTTCTTGGGCAGTAGGTCTTTGTCAAGCTGCAATACGAACGACGAAAGTTTTGGGCCTAGACTTCCTGGTGGTATATCTTGTGAAACCCCTTCTTCTCCAAAGAAGCTGCTAACGAGATCAGCGCGGTCCCAAGCCAATCCGGTACCCGCCGTTAGCTCGTCAATGACTGCTCCCCTACCTTGATGACAGACTTTAAGATAAATCACATAGGTCTCATACAAGGCGCCGGGGAACTGCTCTTCTACAGACTCATGAAGATCAGCAATAGACGGTGGATCGGTTGTATCACCGTCTCCTGGGCCTTGACTTTCAAGTGCACGCTGAATAGTTGCATTCATTTGCCTCTTGCAGCAACGCGATTTCAGCGGGGAGGGAAACGATTCTGTAATCGGCGATATCGGGTGTGTATATGTTCCTTGTATCCTGTATAATACTAGGGGTTTTATCTATAGTTTGTGGTGGTCGAAACGCCAGCTCAGAATACTCGAAATCGGTATGCGCGTGAGGTGAGTTTAATCAAGACTTTTGGTGCAGTAAATAGAATGTATCAAAGCTTTACACCGTGAAGGGTCGCGTTGGCAAGTCTTTTCTGTTCATTCGTAGTGTTGGTTGGGTAGCTCATCTCCGCCGCACGATGACATATAAGCCGCACGTTTTGAGACATTCCATTCCTTTGAGCCAAGAGGAGTAATTTGAAGCCAAGTATTTCTATATCTAATATTCTGGATAGAATGGCATTATAGAAGATGAGTACTCGAAGGGAGTATTAAACTACACTGATTCGTATATCCTCTATTCAATAAGTGTGAGAATTTGTTAAATTAAGTTCTTATGACATAAAATATCCCGCTGTTTTGTTCCACAGTATATTATATATTTTTATCGAACAATACACCAGAGACATAACGAGTTCAGTGAACTCATTGGAGCTAGTAATCGTCGAAAGTTGCATGGTCAAAATCAAACACTTTGATAACCCATTCCTTATCCACCACTTGCCATTTGAAGTTGCGTTCGGCGAGGTCGTTGTGGTGCACACCGACCGACTCGAGTATATCAGATACCCGCTTGATTTCAAGACTCTGATCTTTAACGAATGGTTCGTCAGCCGGAGAATCTTCGATATACTCGATGAGAATAAACAGTCGAGGATCAACGTCTTCCAAATCGATTGCGCCAAATGCAAGCAGCTTAGCGACACACTGCTGATCAGACTCGGTCAGTTGAGCAACGCGGTGATACGCTTTGAGCTCTCGCTCCATTCGCGCGATCGAAGCTTCATATGCGTCGTATATCTTGAGTACACATAGCTTTTGGGGTGTTGCAGTAGCAGATTGTCTGCCCGCTTCGGTACCCGCAATGCCGACAAAATTGACCTTGGCTACTGATCTGCTGCGGCCTGGGATCAAATTTTCACTAGTCGGGATACCTTCCATCTCATTGACTCTGAAGTACTCGAGAACGTGAAAACTGCTGGATAAGTACTCGCCGCATTCCGCGATGGCTCCAAACTGTGCAAACTGTGCCAGCGCATGTTGGATAATTGGAACACGGTGTTTCGTCAATATTCTGGCACTTTCCCTGAGACCATCGCCTTGGAAATACACGTCGGAATGGAATTTGTAGCCCGTAAGAAAAGCATGTACCAGCGCTCTTAACCCGTCACCCGCTTCAAGGGTAATTTCGTGTTCATCGTAGTATTCCCTAGCCGCATCAAGAAGGATCTGAAGATACCGACACGACATTCCATTTTCGCATGCTGTGTGCACAAGATAGCTATAAACCTTTTGTGCACTTCCATCTGCGGTCATGTCTACGGCATAGTGGCTGTTGAAGTTGGCTTCAATGAGATCGTCATCCACTTCGTGCAAATCCCGCAAATGGGTGCCAATCATAGTGAAACCGTCAGACACCACCATATTTCGGCAGTCGTTGAGTGCAGAGTACCTAGATGCTTGTTCTAGCCCGACGTGCAAAGCATCTAGTGGTCGCTCGAGGTACCCTAAGTCAAGGGTCGTGGTGACATCTACGCCATTACAAGCGTACCCGTGAACCAATTCTTCTTCTGAGCGATCGACAGTATGTTTCAGTCGCAAGTTAGAGAACTGTTGCAACTGATTCCGAGTATGTGCCAGCTTTTGTACTTTTGACGGATTGATAGCTTCTCGCAAAGCGTTCTCATCTCCTTGTTTTAGCGCCTCCCCAAACGCCAATGCATTGGCTACGCGGTATCCACAGCTTGGCTTTGCAAGTTCGATAACTGCCTGGTGTTTGGACTGCCATGATCCATGCTGGTTCATCGCCGAAACTATCACAGAGATGTCCGTTCTTCCAGCGATGCCCTTATAGCCGTCGATAAAAATTTCCAATACAGGTTCCATTACTTCTTCAAGTAAGCGTCTCGCTTTAGCCTTGATCGGATTTAGTGCCAGGGCAGCATTCATTTCTAGGTCGATGCCGCATACATCGAATTCATATGGCATGAATGTCCTAGCGCAAAGCTTCTGCCATACGGAGGTGTTGAGTAGTCGATTGAGAAGAAGTATTACCTTTAAAACTTTGAGGTCTTCAAATGCATTCCGAACACGATCTCGATTTCCTTCAGTTTCAGCTTCGCCTATTGTCAAATATCTCTTAGGCCAGCCGGACGGATAAGAAGCAGTAGGTTTGCTGACGGACCCGGGTGGCGGATTGGAGCCTTCGGCAGGTGACGCCGTGGGCAGTAAGCTTTTGTCAAGCTGCAACACAAACGACGAAACTTTCGGGCCTAGCGGTGTATCTCGTAGAACCCCTTCTTCAAAGAAGTTTGTAATGATGCTTCGCTGCGCCCGACTCAAGTTGTCACCCACGAGTAGCTCGTCAATAACTGCTCCCCTACCTCCTAAGGCCCTAAGAAAAATTTCGTAGGCCCCATTCATGGCGTCACCGAAGTGCTGTTGTGCAAACTTATGAAGATCGGCAATAGACGGTGGATCGATTGTATCACCATATCCTGGACCTTGACTTTCAAGTGCACGCTGGATAGCTGCATTCATTTGCTTCGTGTAGTAATTCGGTTCCGGTGAGGAGGGAAAAGATTCTGTAAGAGGCGACATTGGGTGTATATAGGGTTCTCGCATCCTGTATGACTACGATATAGGGTTAGGTCACTTAAATGTCGAAACTCCCCAGCTCACAATGCTCAAAATCGGTATGCCAGTGAGCTGATTAACGTTTAATCAAGACTTTTGGTGCAGTAGCTAGAGAACTTCAAGGCTTTACACCGTGAAAGGTCGCATTAGTAAGTCTTTTCTGTTCATTCGTAGAGTTGGCTGGGTAGCTCATCTCCGCCGCACGATTTAATATAAGCCGCACGGTTGAGACATTCCATCCTTCTAACCCAAGTGAAGTAATTTGAAGCCAAGCACTTCTATATCTAATATTATGGATAGCATGGCATTATAGAAGATGAGTATTCGACGGGAGTATTAAACTACACTGATTCGTATATCTTCTATTCACCAAGTGAGAATTTGTTAGAACAAGTTTATATGACGTAAAATCTCCAGCTGTTTTGTCCCACAGCTTATCATATTTTTCTTCATCGAGCAATACACTAGAGCCATGCCAAGTTCAGTGAACTCATTGGAGCTAGTAATCGTCGAAAGTTGCATGGTCAAAATCGAACACTTTGATAATCCATTCGCCATCGACTACTTGCCATTTGACGTTGCGCTCGGCGAGGTCGTTGTGGTGCACACCGACCGACTCGAGTATATCAGATACCCGCTTGATTTCAAGACTCTGCTCTTCAATGAATGGTCCGCCAGCCGGAGAATCTTCGATATACTCAATGAGAATAAACAGCCGAGGATCAACATCTTCCAAATCGATTGCACCAAATGCAAGCAGCTTGGCGACACGCTGCCGCTCAGACACGGCCAGTTGAGCAACGCGGTGATACGCTTTGAGCTCCCGCTCCATTCGCGCGATTGAAGCTTCATATGCGTCGTATATCTTGAGTACACAGAGATTTTGGGATGCTGCAGTAGCAGAATGTCTGCCCGCTTCGGCACCAGCCACGCCGACAAAATTGACCATGGCTACTGATCTGCTACGGCCTGGGATCAGATTTTCATCAGTCCGGATACCTTCCATTTCATTGACTCTGAAGTACTCGAGAACATGAAAACTGCGGGATAAGTATTCACCGCATTTTGCGATGGCTCCAAACTCCTGTGCAAACTGTGCCAGCGCCCGTTGGATAATTGGAACCCGATATCTGGTGAGAGCTCTGGCACTTTCCTCAAGACCATTGCCTTGGAAATACACGTCGGAATGGAATTTGTAGTTTGCAAGGCCATCCCTCACCAGTCTATTAAACCCGTCACCCTTTTCAGGGGTAATTACACCTCCATCGAAGTGTTCCCTGGCTGCATTTAAAAGGATCTGAAGATACCGACGCGACTTTCCAGTCTCACACACCGCGTTTATAAAGTAGTTGAATATCTCTTGCACGCTTCCATTTGCGGTCATGTCTACGGCATAGTGGCTGTTGAAGTTGGCTTCGATGAGATCGTCATTCACCTCTTGCAAATCACGCAAATGAGTGCCAATCATAGTGAAACCGTCATACACCGCCATATTTCGGCAGTCGTTGAGTGCAGAGTACCTGGATGCTTGTTCTAGCCCGACGTGCAAAGCATCTAGTGGTCGCTTGAGATACCCCAATTCAAGGGTCGTGGTGACATCTACGCCATCACAAGTGTATCCGTGATCCAATCTGTCTCCCATGCAATTGACAGTGTGTTTCAATGGGTGGTTAGAGAACTGTTGCAACTGATTTCGAGTATGCGCCAGCTTTTGTACCTTTGACGGATTGACAGCTTGTTCCAAAGCGCGCAAATCTCCTTGCTCTAGCACCTCTCCAAACGCCAAAGCATTGGCTACGCGGAATCCACAGCTTGGCTTTTTGAGCTCGATAACAGCTAGGTATTGGTCCCGTGCTAAATCGTGCTCGTCCGTCGCCCCAACTGCCACTGAGATGTCCGTCCGGCCACCAACGACGTCATGACTGTCGATATAAACATCCAATGCAGGTGCGAACACTTCAAGTAACGTTATCGCATTCCTCTGGATCGAACTCAGTACAAGAGTAGCATTCGATTCCAGATCGATGCCACCTGCATCGAATCTAAATGGCATGTGTGCCAGACGGCTGAGGTTCTGCCAAATCCAGGTGTTCAGTAGTCGATTGAGAAGAAGTACTAGCTGGAAGGCTCTGATGTCTTTAAATGCATTGCGAACACGATCTCGACTGTCTTCGGTTTCAATGTCACCTATTGTCAAAGAGCTCTTCTGCCAGCCGGTCGGATAAGAAGCAGAGACTGGGTCGATGGCCTTGGATAGAGGCCTGGACCTACCTTTAGGTGGTTTCCTCTTGGGCAGTAGGTCTTTGTCAAGCTGCAATACGAACGACGAAAGTTTTGGGCCTAGACTTCCTGGTGGTATATCTTGTAAAACCCCTCCTTCTCCAAAGAACCTGTCAACTTGACCAGTTAGGTCACCAGCCAATCCCCTACTCGCCACTAGTTCGTCAATGACTGCTCCCCTACCTTGACGACAGACTATAAGATAAATCAAATAGGTCTCATACAAGGCGCCGGGGAACTGCTCTTCTACAGACTCATGAAGATCGGGAATAGACGGTGGTTCCGTGCTATCACCATCTCCTGTATCTTGAGTTTCAACCGCAAGCTGAATAGCGGTGTTCATTTGCTTCTTGTAGTAGTGCGGTTTTCCTGCGGAGCGATTAGATGCTGAAAGAGGCGATTTGTAAACTGCTTTATCTTACTTAGCACAAGCGCTCCAGGGTCTTGTCGAAACGCCAGCTCTCAAAACAAGCCGGTATTTGGGTGAGGAGAATTAAGCGATATATAAGAAAATAAAGTTAAAGTTTACACCGCGTAAGGTCGAGGGTAGCTCATCTCAGCCGCACGATAAATATAAGCCGCACTGTTTGATATAAGCTGCACGTTTCAAGACATTCCATTTTTGAGCCAAGAGAAGCAATTTGAAGCCAAGTATTTCTATATCTAATATTCTGGATAGCATGGCATTATACAAGATTTGCTATTTATGTTTATACCAAATGATCGAAGAAAAAAGCTCTCGAAACAAAAACTACTGTAACAAGAGCTCGCCTTACGAAACATCCATCAATAGAGCTTTTAATCATCTAAATATCTGGTCACATAACATTTATCATTTAATTATTCATTTGACGGTGCTGAATGCTGGCTGGACTCCAGCGCGCCAGTGTCTAGCCGAGGGTCTAACAAAGACCTGGAGTCAACCAAAGCCAGTTCGTTTTCGGTCTGACTAAAGCTGTGCCTCAGTCGCTAGCTATGGGGGTTCTTGCAGCGGCATCTAAGAACTACCAAAACATCTGTTTTTCGAGGTTCAATAGATTTTTCAAAGCAGTGCCGTCTGCGTCTTTGCGCTCATCTTAAACGAGGCAAAGATCATAACAGCTCAACAATGAAAATTCCGCTTTTAGAAATTGATTGCTTATATCTTCCTATATTGTTTTTGTTCGTCCAAACAGTCACGTCAGGTTATGTATGCATTGCGCTTGACCTTATGAGCCACAAAGAATACACAAGATACCATTACAAATTCTTAAGTCGAATGGATGTAGAAATGAAAAAGATCATACGGCACGAACATAGAATCAGGTGTTTCTAGATGCTTGCGATAATAATTTGATCGAATAACCGCCGTCGTGGCGTGCATGTCAAGAGACACAAAATTCCATGGGACCATCTGCAAGGGGTTGTTGCGACTGTGGGGTATACATGTGGAGTGCGGAATCACAACAAATATCAGATTTCATCATTAAACGCAACCAACAATAAGAAGAATAACAATCAAAGATATAGAGCAATTATACAATATATTTTTATATGCAGATTATGGTACAACAAACTGGAAGATTCACAGAGAGACAATCTGATGGTTGTTGAGCAACTCAGCAACAACAACAGTCGTCAGCACCGCCGTGCGTGGAATATTCCAAAACAGAGACGATCTCCTGATGACAAAATATTCCGATGAGTGGTTGTTGAGGTTTGCTACCTTGTAAATAGCTTGCTCCAATTGGATAAGTTCATTATAGTTATTAATCTAGAATTGTTATATACATATTTGGATATATTCTACATGAATTCTTAGTATATTTGAATCTCAATCATCTTATTATCATCATCAGCATCAGCATAACACGGCAATTCCGTGCGGCTCGTAGCGAACGGCGCTCTCCCCCCTCGTGCCAACAATTTTTACATTTTACATTTTCGCATGCACCGCACTACACTATAATCAGATAATTAAAAAGTTTCCGGTGCGGGATCCGCGCAACCGGTTGTGAGCTTTTTTAGCGTTTGATGAGATGGCGGTCTTACAGCTTTCCCCAAACAGCAATCCATCCATCGCGATAAGAATAATCATCTCGTGCGGTATATATATATTCTCATGGATCCCCTTGATTACATTCTCTTCATTTGCATCTCTCACATCACTTTTTTATTCTTAAATACACATTCCACAACCAAAAATGTCGATTCTTTAAAGCAACCTTCACACACAGGATATATCAGATACAGATGATTGGCACGCTCGACAGTTTTTCTCCAGTCGGCAGCGGCGGCTTGTCAGGGCTCGCTGATCGCGCTAGCAGGTTTGGCTCCACCAATACACGACGCTCGTGTACGCCATTGGCTCAGTTCAACGAACCATTCCCACGACAGGCTGTCCATCATGTTGTGGTGAGACCCTTTTTGCGAATCAACAACCAACAAGCACGCGAGTTGCACGACTACATTGTGCGCTTCCGCAATGGCACAGGCACGGACGACATTCGCGACATTGAAAAAGTGCTCAAAAGCCAAGGCGGCAGCTTTCATCGACGGGGCTCGTTTTCCCAGGATTTGGATGCGAAGCTTGCACTGGAAAGCGTGCGGTTCCTGTCTGATTTGCCGTGCATTGAGCGCATTGTCAAGACTAGAATCTGACCCTTTTTTTTTATTCAAAAACTAACCTGCATAACTCCTACTATTTATTTATTTTTGCCATCTTTTGTTAAAACATTTGCTACTTTAGATGGAGGCCACTCATGCCTTAATATACAGCATTTTTTTTTATTAAAATGGCATTGTCGTCTGCTGGTGATTGACTTGCATATTGATCATATGTGGTTTAATGGGCCGACAACTTTTAGATGGATGTCATGGCTTATCTAGAGAACGATGGCACGTGGGGGCACCGAGGACAACAGTTTATCGATCTATCTGATGATCAAAGTGTGATTGCACCATCTTGATCCAGGTACAATGGCTATGTGCACGGCAATGTGGAAGGATGAATCACACCAATGGACCCGGGTGGACTGATGAATCAGACCTACGGACCCGGGTGGATTATTGAATAACATCGTCTTGATGGTGGCATTAT
The DNA here is from genome assembly GCA_030558855.1 of Blastobotrys indianensis. Taxonomy (NCBI): domain Eukaryota; kingdom Fungi; phylum Ascomycota; class Dipodascomycetes; order Dipodascales; family Trichomonascaceae; genus Blastobotrys; species Blastobotrys indianensis. The sequence goes on along the minus strand of JAKTQK010000007.1, from coordinate 182,752 downwards.
CTCAACGGTTATCAGGGCCGCTGCTGTACTATATAAGCATGGACATCCGCCACTGCCTTTGGTGTATTTGAATAACAGAATTCAAAATGGGAGCATCCGGATCTAAACCTACTAAACCTACTACACCAGTACACTACTATAGTGAGAAGGTTGAAGTAGAGCTTGTCGACCGATTGACGAAATACTTGACCCTCAATGGTTCAGAGGCTGCCGAGATAAACCCTGTGAACAGCAGCAATGTGAAAGAATGGGAGCAGCAGCTTTTGGCTGACCCCAAGAATCGATTGGCCCTGTCGACTTTCACTAATGGTGACGTTCGCAAGATTTTGCGAAACCGCGAAGCCATAGTGCAAGACCAAGTTCATGTTTTCAGCGATAAGATCGATCTGGAAGGCACTCCTATCACTGCGCAGTATAGCACTGGTAGATGTTGGATTTTTGCTACCACAAACATTTTGAGGACGTATTTGCAGAAAAAGTACAACCTGGAGAGCTTTCAGTTTTCTCAAGCATACCTTTTCTTTTACGACAAGCTTGAGAAGAGCAACTTTTTCTTGCAGCAGATCATTGAGACTGCCAATGAGCCTTTGGACTCGCGGCTAGTGGAGTCATTGTTTGCAGACCCGGCAGCCGATGGAGGCCAATGGGATATGATCGTCAATTTGGTTAACAAGTACGGCTTGGTCCCGCAAACATTGTACCCCGATGCGTGGAACGCCTCCAACTCTGGCCCGATTAACTATCTGGTTGTGCACAAGCTTCGTGAGTACGGCCTAGTGCTACGAGAGGCCGCGTCTGAGCTTTCTCACGAAAAAGTACTGGCCCTGAAAACGAAATTCGTACAGGAAATACATGGTCTATTGACTATTGCTTTCGGACAGGCTCCTAAATCGGACGAGAAGTTTGTTTGGGAATTCTACGACAAGAACGGCAAGTACAATCGAGTTGAGACCACTCCTCTCGCATTGGCGAAGGAATTGCCGTACAGCGTGGGTGAACGATTTTCCTTGATCCACGATCCACGAAATGGCTACAACAAATTGTATACAGTTCACAGGTTGGGGAATATTGCGGAAGGTAAGGCAGTTGAGTATGTCAATACCAAAATTAGTGTTTTGAAGAACGCTGCTATCAAGGCCATAAAGAACAACGAGCCCGTGTTCTTTGGAGCAGATGTTCTCAAGTTCTGTGATGAACCTGAGGGCATACTCGATGCTGACATGTGGGATTTCGAGCTAGGATTTGGTACCTCACTCGGCCTTGCCAAGGCTGATCGATTAAGAGTACAGGAAAGCTCATTGAACCATGCCATGGTATTTACAGGTGTCAACATTGTGGATGGTAAACCAACAAAGTGGCGAGTGGAAAATTCTTGGGGCGGGTCAGTTGGCAAGAAAGGTTATTTCATCATGTCTGACAAGTGGTTTGATGAATATGTATTCCAGATCGTCACCCATCCAAAGTACGTTGACAAGGAGTACACTGACATTTGGAAGTCCAAAAATTACACTGTTCTTCCCCGATGGGACCCACTTGGAGGTCTAGCTTAGAAGTATCTGTAAGGATTTTATAAATACGGTAATATTATATTGTTCTTGGTTTCGTCGAAATAAAATCCGCCTCACCGTCTTCTGTAGCACGCGTACCTACAAATTAATGCACCGTACATTCACCATTTTCCCCCAAGTTTGTCAAGTGTATCAGAAGAATTAACGAAGTACCTATTAGGGTTTTGGTGAATAATTAATACAATTTTGGTCTATATCGTATGCACAATAGCTTTATTAAGCTCTTTTGTAGTGCGAATGATTTCCGCCCCGTCGTGTGCGGCGCTTTGGGCGCCCCCAATGGGAAAGGGGTAACAAAATCCATGAACCACAAGCTAAATGTGTAATGTATCCTCTAAGGTGAATAAAATAGCATTTACTGTTACATTGACATCAGAAATCGTAGAAATGCATGTTTCAAAATATACTTTTTAGGTTCTGGAAATAAATTACCACAGAAAAAAAATTTGGTACACCACACACTACACATTCTCACACGACCCAAGATGAGCAGCGAAGGTGAAGACAGCAGTCTCCGCCAACGGCATGTGCAATCGCTACACAAATCGGCACAGCTGATCGAAAAGCAGATCGATCAAGTTGTGGCCGAGCACCTCAAGCTGGCGGCTGAGGAAGTGGACGACATGACTGCGATGATAAAGACCAAAGTGGCAGCGACCGACGAGCAAAAAGCCAAGGACATGGCGACACACCTCAGCGAACTACGAGACAGGATCAAGAGCGATATTACCGAACTTGGCGACCGTCGCAAACGCATGTACATTACGCAGCTGCGCGCTGCCCAAACCGACGCCGAGGTTGAGGCATTGGTCCAGCACAGCACGAAAAGCCTTGACCAAGAAGTGCAGTCGATGATGGACGCCCGAGTAGCGCAAATGATGCAGGACATGAATGGCGGGCTGCTGAGCTACGACCAAACTGTCAAGCTGCTCAATATCGTTGGCCCATTGGCGTTTATCGTCATTCTCGCCACTTTAATCTACCTTGCATATCTCATTGTACAATAAGAAATCTCAGATATCGTCCCTCGTTTGTAATATCATCTGCTGATGCCGTTGTCAGTGAAACTTGCGTAATTAGTATGCGAGCGCCGCTTTGTAATACGATGTACGAGGCGCTCCCGGACAGCGAATCTCAGATTATATAAACCCTCCACCACCACCGCAACACAATTTCCTTTGCTAAAACATTATTACAACAATGTCGACTGCTCAGATCAACTCGTGGATTAGCGATAACAAGGTATTCGTGGCCTCCAAGTCTTACTGCCCGTATGCTTCTTTCAATTTCACTTTTACAAACTCAAAAACGCTAACTGTAACAGATACTGCATAAAGACCAAGGAGTTGCTCAAGGAGCTCAACGTTGACGCTACCATTGTCGAATTGGACTTGCGAGGTATGTTTTTTTTTCAAAGAATTCAGGGATTCGAGAACTAATATTTTTTAAGAGGACGGTGCTGAATTGCAGGATGAGTTGGAGAAGGTGAGCGGCCAGCGAACTGTGCCAAACGTCTACATCAACGGCAAGCACATTGGCGGCAACTCTGACATTCAGGCTATCCACCAGCAGGGCAAGCTCTTGGAGTTGTTGGCTTAGAATTATTCGTTCTAGATACAGTGTGTATTATTAAATAAAAAACAGAAAATGCAAAAAAACAAATTCAATTGGCTATGCAAAATTGGGGGGTTGAAGGTACTCGTCCAAATCGAGATTGCGTTGCAAAAACCCGCGGAAAGTATCAGGATCCTCTGCGACCAGAGGCATTGTCGCGCTGAAAGCACTGGTCGTATCGGCGACGATATCTACTGGAGCCAAATCTTCAAACTGCGATATTCGATCGTTGACCTGCGTATCGTCTCGTAAATTGGACAAGAAGGACAGATCCGAATGCGGCTGAGACGGCTCCGAGTCGGTTGTAGACCCCGCAATGAACAAACCGTAAATGTCATTCGAGTTGTCGCTCTTGACCTGTGCTGCAAGCCACCGTTTAGTGCTTTCATCCAGCGACGCCTTGCGCACTACCCCGCCGTCTCTAGTAGTAATTGTGCCTTTAGGATTGACAGAGAGGTCCACGTCAGGCTCCGATGCGGCTAGAGACACTAGCGACCGATAATGCCATGAAATGCCGCGCCACACTTTCTGCATGCGGCAAAGTATGTTTCGGCACGTGGCATAGGTTCTTTGCAAAGTGCCGTTCGTCTGCACTTGAGGGTGCGAATACCACAAGGTCAGACTTGCAGACGCCGCCATCAGTATAGCTTGCGCCAAGAACGGGTTAGCCATAAACGACTTGGGATCAATCAAGTCGGCAAATGCGACCATATCCGAAATGCTGACGGCTCCCGAGCCTGTCACATCGGCGTGTGGGTTGGATATGAGCCCCATCACGTCCAAGCTGCTGCGGGGGTACACCAACGACGGGTGGTGTGTCGCAAGCACTGTGGCTTGATTCCAGATATGCAGCAAGAAAAACACCTGTGAGCAGTTCGCTTGCGAGTAGCTCTGGAAATTCTGGACGTCGAATAATAAGTCAGGAGGCAGATTGGTATAGAAATCGGAAACGTCTTGCTGGAACTGGGTGAATATCTCAAACACTGTCCACATTTCTGGCGTTATCGACGGCGACGATCCATCAGCGGTATCAGTCTGCTGCTGTTGCGGCGTAGTCGAAGACGATGACGACGACTTGGCTTTTTTAGCAGCAAATGCATTGAGGTAGTTGGATATCTTGCCGACAATAATGAACAAGCGGCACAGGTAAGGAAATGGATCTGTTCGGCCACTCACTGGCAAATTAGTTGTTTCAAGCTCGTACTCAATGTCGTCGTCAGGAATTGTCACATTTCTTCCAGTGCCACAAGATATAATCCGATCCAAGCACACAATAGACCAGAATACGCGCCTGCCGACTTCGTTGTCTATCGTATGCTCGCTCGTACTCTCCTTGTGCAACCCAAGATCGTAGCACATACGAATAGCCATTCCGGACCATGCCCACAGTCCGGAGTCGCGATCGTCTGCAAACTCTGCATACGAAATGAGAAGCAGCGTATAAACGTATTCGACATTCGGTGATGCAAGGTGCGGCAGTACCAGCTTCTTTGCAGCATCAACGTACTTGTCAAACATACCGGTACTGATAGGAGTAGTCGGCGCTTCGCCGGCAGCAGCAGCTGCTGCTGTCGCCAAAACTTCTGGCCGTAGCTTCTCTCCTATTGCGCCCATGGCAAACAACAAACAATCACTCACCAGCCCTTCGGCGAGTCTCCTCTCAAACTCGTCTTCGGGGATATACGGCAAGAAATTAGCCATGCTGGTGTAGAATAGTTTATAAAGACTCTTATCCGGTAAGCTCGGTATCGTATCATGATCAGACACCGATGATGATGCGCCCTGTAACGGTGATGTGTATAACGCATGCTTGGTAGAGGACGACGACGACGACTGCGGCGTCGAAGGCGCCAGTCGTTGGATCTTGATATTTTTCCTCTCTGCAGACTCGCCAATATCGGTTTCGTTGGATCTCAGATTCACCGACAGCAATCTGAACGACGTGCCGTCCTTTGGCGGTGCGACGGCCGTGGGGCCTAACCATCTGAAATAAGGCTGCCGCGTAGTTTTCACTTGCACTACTTTTTTCCCACTCGGCCTTGTCGTGCCGTTCTCATATTCATTCACATTCGCTTCTTCTATGGGTTCTATGCGTTCTGGTACAGTGGCAGAGGCAGCTTTTATCGTCGTTGAATCGGTCCGGATTTTGCGTTTCTTGGTTACGGGTGATTGATCCGCATAAACGCACTTGATCTCTTTCTTCTCACACATTTTACAGGGCGATCCCCCGGAGCATTTTACCTATATTGAATGTTAGCAAAAGCCTTTTTGCATTTCAGAAAAGTATATGCCGTCGTACCTTCTTCACTTGACAAGCTTGGCAGGCATGTTTAGCACGCCTCGGTCGCAGATCATCGTCGGCCACATCCAGAGATTCAGGCCCTGAGTGTATGACAAACCTCAGCTTCGACATGTGTGGACCTTGACTTGAAGGGAATTAGTTTCCAGTTTTCAAAATACCAAACACCTTGCTAGTGTTAAATAGCCGAACGGGCCAGAGGGCTGTGCTTTTTATGCGTGTCAAAGTGTTCGGCTGAACCATTTTGAGCTGAAACGGTTGCGGCTATCAGAACATTTCATCGCCGCCGCGCGGGCCTCACGCGAAAAAAAATTCCATGAAACCTTTTTCAAAAAATCGGTTTCTTTCACTAGATATATAATTGATCAAGAATAAATAATGGCCAAATCTAAGACGATCACGCCCAAGTCTGCTGAAAAGCTCAAGCCTATCACTAAAAATGCGAAGGTGACCAAATCCGTCGAGCCCAAGAGCGAGAAGATGTCGGCAGATTTCGAAGAGTTCCCATCGTCAGATGAAGAAGACGGAGAATTCCAAGGTCTTGAAAGTTCAGATAACGAGGAAGATGATGAAGAAGAAGAGGAAGGAACCAAGACCGCAGAGCAAGTGAATAAAGAGATTGAAAAAATCAAGGTGGAAGTGAAGAAGAACGACAAGAAGAAGAACAAGAAAAAGGCCAAGGGCGAGGACGAGGCCGATCCAACCAAGCCGCGAGTCGTATACGTTGGACGAATCCCGCATGGATTTTACGAAGAGCAGATGCGAGCATATTTCAGCCAATTCGGGCCTATAACCAAGCTGCGGCTGTCGAGAAACAAAAAGTCCGGAAAGAGCAAGCACTATGCATTCATTGAGTTTGAAAACCAGTACGCCGCTGAAGCAGTCGTCGATGTCATGAACGGATATCTCTTGTTCGGCCACGTGCTCCAGGTGCGAGCAATCCCGTGGGAAAATGTCCACGAGCGACTATTTGTCGGTGCTAATAAGAGCTACAAGGCTATTCCATGGGAGCGAATCGCAAAGTACCAGCACGACAAGCCTAAACAAGTTGAGAAAATCAAGAAATTGCAAGAAAAGCACGACCAGAGTATCAAGGATAAGAACTTGAAGCTGAAAGAGCTTGGAATCGATTACGAGTATACCGCGGGTACGCCAAAGAAGGCTTCTAAATCATCATCAGTGAAGAAGAGCACGCCTAAGCGTAAGGCAAAGAAATAAATGTAAGCATTTGCAGATTTCTGTGTATTTTTTCCATTTGTAATTATCTAACGTTATTTTTTGTTATGTTTTCATGAAGATTTCTATTTCCAAACGTTGTTGAACAAGTCGTCGTCGATGCCGTTGGTATTCTTCTGCGACGACGGCGTCGCAGCGGGGGCCGCAGAGGCGAAAGATGCCCATTCATTATTGTCATTGTTTGATGCCCAGTTGTTTGAGGCGGTAGTGGTTGAAGTGCTGCCTGGGGTGCTTATGCTGTCGAACAAGCTTGGCTGCTGGTGTTGTTGAATCTGCGGAGAGGTGGCAGCGGTCGAAGTGGTCGATGCGAAGAAATCTACATTGTTGTTCTGATTGTGAGCAAGTTTGAGCCCCGAGTTGCTACTGCTGACAGACGGCCGGGATGAAGAAGAATTGCCAAACGACAAAGACGCGAATGCGTCATGGGTGCTTGCCTTGCGCTCTTGGTTCAGCGACAAGTTGCTTGTCGCCGAGCTCAACGAGTCAAATGCAGATTGCTGAGGTTGAGGACTGGCAAAGGAATCGAATGCTCCGAATTGACTACCATTACTTGCTGCACCAAACCCTGGAGAGCTAACTTGCTGCACAGGCTGCTGCTGCGGCACTGACGGTCGCGCATTGGCGTACAGCGACAAGATGCTCTTCTTCAAATCAGGCCGCGACTGTCCCGAAGTAGTTGTCGATGTGCTGGAATTACTAGATAATGCAGGTCGTGCAGGAGCCGGTGGTTGAGCTGGTGCAGAGGAAGAAGAGCCGAAATTGAGTCCGAGCAGCGAGTCCTGTTGCTGCAACTGTGGCTTTGGCGGCGGAGCTGGCGTTTTCTGTGCAGTGCTTGTGGTATTTGCGCCCACAGTGGTCGCAGTAGTGGCAGCGCTCTTGGCTACCGGCGGTGGTGGTGGTGGAGGAGAAGGAGCAGAGTCGTCGCCAAGCAAATCAGGAATCAGTCCGTTCGAAACAGGCTGTGGCCTAGCGGCGCTTGTATTAGATGGTTTGACGTCTGCCTCAAGCTTCTGTTTAACCTCTGCCAGCGGCGTCGAATCGTCGCCGCCCTCGCCCAACGTGCTTGGATCTGGCATTGGGCCCGGCATGACCCACCGCTTCATGTCGTATTTGGTGCGGATGAAATTCTGAATCTTGCTATCGTCTGGCACGTAATCATCGGGCAATTTGTGTTCCCAATAAGCGTTTGCCCGCTTGTTCCCCCACTTGATCATCTTCTCCAAATGCTCGTCGTTCCAACTGTCCAAATCTACAGATCGCACTGCACACGGTTAGATCTTGTTTGAAATTTCGCTCGATGTCCATACCTTTGGAAATGTGTGTGCCCATGCCACGATGAATGCCGGAGCATCTTATACTTAGTTAGTCAAATCTATAAGTTCAAAAGCACGTACCTGATGCAAAGGAAAATGCCCAAGCTCCAACTGGCCCATCTCGGATGGCCAGCAGTCTTGCAGTCGACGCAGTACTTGTTTGCCGGGTCGTTGAGCAGCGTTTTGAGGATCTGCTTATTTCGGTCCGACGTCTCCTTCTTCTGAGTAGTCGCTGCGTTACCCCGCGAGTAGCGGCTCGAGTACGACATGTTGTTATGGCGTATGTGTTCTTTTGGAACGATTCGTGGGGATGCGGTGGTTTCAGGAGTCGCCTCGCGTTGTGGAAAAAGTGCTGACATTTTGGTGACGGCGGGCGCCGCGGCGGATCACATACGATGTGACATGTACATACCAGCACTAGACGAATATCTCGCTCCTTTGAGTATTTCCAATTCAGTAGAGTTAATGTACCTGCTAATAGGTTTTATAGCGCCGAAAGTTCAAAGTATTGCCACAACAGCGAGCTTACTACAAGTCACAAATGCCCAGTTGCATCTAATCTACACAGTGCAATCTACAAGTCAAAAAGGCAAAGGTCGTAATCAGTTCATTAATAAAGAAAGCAAGGGTATCTACAGTTCTTCTGGCACAATGGTATGTATATCAACTTGCTGGTGGTGGTGGAGCAGCGCTACTACTGCTCTCGCCACTTTGATCTATAGGTGGCGACGGCGGTTTCCTAGTCGCACTTGTAGGCACCATTTCATAGTCCTCGAAAAACGTAGCTCGCAGCTCCCTCCATTGACTTGTCCACGTTCCTAACGACACCATGAGCAGTACCGATGCTAATTGCAGTCCCCACCATAGCCACGACGCAGGAAACCGGCCACTCACAAGCCACGTAACCAGAATATTGATGCCGTGTAACGTGAGTGTGAAATCTAATGCTAATTTACTCCTCCCGACGATTATAGTCATTGCAGCAACGCTTAACGAGTTAGTATCAAGGAGTCAAATTCAAAACGTACGAGAAGAATGTGTCGAGCAGCCACAGCAGAACTAGTGTCCACCCGGTCGTTGTATCGCTGCGTACGGGCTCCCATGAAAAGACGTAGCTTATTGAAAACGGAATGCCGCTGACAATGTAGTAGAACCCCAGCAGTATGCTGCCCAACACATAGTACACCACTTGCATGAGCAGAATCTGGTACAGCAGCCTCTTGGGCGCCAGCGAGTCGACCTGGCGCGCCACCTGCGATTTGCGCGTCGATTCCATCTTGCAAGACGTGGAGCTAGATAGGTTTGAAGCTGGTGGTTGTGGTTCGTGTGATCAAGATCGCTCCGGTCAAGTGAGATGTGTCGGATTTTGAGAGTCCGCCGCCCCCAGTACAGTTGGGGCTAGTGAACATGTCAGGGAACAAATGATAACTCTGCCATCCTGATGCTTATGATATTGCTGCCAGAGAACTTGGAAATATTACAGTATTCGAAGCTCCTATGAAATTCAATCAACATTTCATTCGTGTTTGTGTACGTTGACAGGGGGATCTCAAGAAGTTCATTGACCGTGCGGCTTATATTTTCAGCCGTGCTCACCACCACCGTTCTGCGTGCGCCATAAAAAATCCAAAAAAATTCGAGATTAGTGAAATTTCAGATCTCATCTTTTTTTTGCATTCTAGCATACGAGAGCGACATATTTGCCATATAAAACAAAATGGCCAAGGGATCTAAATCGAAGACGAAGAAGAGCGGAAGCTCCTCGCAGGTTTCAGAGAAAGTCGACGACTTTATCTTGACGATATCCGACGACGAGCCAATGCCTATTGACGAAGAGAGCGAAGCGGAGCCTGAGGTGACGACCAAAAAGTCCAAGAAAGCCAAGCAGGTGGAGAAAAGTGGAGACATTGATTCGGACTTTGAGTTTGAGTTTGAAGGTATCCAGTCGTCAACATTCAAAGGGTGGGACTTGGATACCATCGCCGAGGCGAAGGGCGCCGACCGAAAGGACGTTGATCTGGATGCGATTATCAAGGGCGCTGGAGGACTAGAGAGCGAGGAGGAGAATGAGGAAGATGATGAAGAGGAGGAAGAGCCAGAGGCGTTTATGGGGTTGCAGGCAGAGAGTGAAGAAGATGACGAAAGCGACGAGGAAGACGCAGAAGAAGGTGAAACTAAGGAGGAGGATGAAGATGAAGAATACGATAATGAAGGGGAAGAGCCTGAAGGCGACACAGCAGAAGAAGAAGCTAGATATTTCGCTGCTCCAGAAGAAGAGGCTGCAGTACACAAGGACTTCCAGTCACTGCCTCTTTCGAAAGCGATTCTGCGCGGGCTAACCAATTTCGGATTCACATCGCCTACACCTATTCAAAGCAAAGTCATTCCTATTGCATTGCGAAACGAAGATATCGTCGCTGGTGCCGTGACTGGTTCCGGTAAGACTGCCGCATACATTGTTCCAGTGCTGGAGCGATTCTACCTGCTGCGCAAATCCAAGATCCAGTTCAACTGCACCCGAGTGATTGTCATTTGTCCTACCCGAGAATTGGCAGCGCAGGTATGCGACGTGGGCAGAAAGCTGACAGAGCAGATCAAGGAGCTGCGGGGGCTGCGATTCGGACTCGCGGCCGGTGGTTTCAGTCTGAGAGAGCAAGAGCAAGTTCTCAAGACCCGGCCTGACGTTGTAGTCGCGACTCCTGGTCGACTTATCGACTTTATTCGAAACTTGCATTCCTTCTCCGTTGACACGGTGGAAATCTTGGTGCTCGACGAGGCCGATCGACTGTTGGACGACGGATTCGAAAACGAGCTCAATGAGATTCTATCATTGCTGCCAACGAAGCGGCAAACCATGTTGTTCTCCGCGACAATGAACAGTCGAATCCAGGAACTCATCCGATTGTCGCTGCGAAAGCCTAGAAAGATCATGGTCAATCCGCCAAAGCAAGCGGCCGCAAGGCTTACACAGGAGTTTATCCGTATCCGAGATCGAGAAGACCAGCGCGCTGCGCTGCTGTACTACTTGCTCAAGGAAGAAATCACAGAGTTCCAGCCGGTCATGGTGTTTGTGCAGGAGAAGAGGCTAGCACACGAGCTGCGTATTGTGCTAGGACTGTTGAATAAAAAAGTAGGCGAATTGCACGGTTGGCTCACCCAGGAACAGCGATTGAGAGCGGTGAGCGATTTCAAGAACAAGCAAGTGTCGGTGCTCATCTGTTCCGATGTCGCTGCCCGAGGCCTTGATATCCCCAAAGTCGAGGTCGTCATCAACTACAACCTTCCGCAGAAATACGAGACGTATTTGCATCGAGTCGGACGAACTGCCCGAGCCGGCAAGAGCGGTCGGTCCATCTCGTTTGTCGGCGAGCGGAAAGAAGACCGAATCGTCGCCAACTCGGCGAGAAAGAGCGTCGAAGCGAGCAAAACGCCGCAGCTCGCTAAAGTGCTCCACGTTGACTGGGACAAGATTGCCGAAGTGCACACCAAGGTCGAGGCGAATAAAGCAAAAGTAGAGGAGATCTTAATTGAGGAGAAACAGCAAAAGCAGTTCTTGCAAGCTGAAAGGGAAATACAAAAGAGTGAGAACTTGCTCAATCACCGAGAAGAGATTCTCAGCAGGCCGAAGCGAACTTGGTTCGAGACCGAGAAGGATAAGAAAAAGTCCAAGGACAAGGCAGCAGCGGCAGGCGGGTTTGACAAGAGCAATAAGAAGAGAAAGATCGAGAAAGAGCGGGATCTGGGCCCGAGGTCGTATAAGAAGACTGCCAAGGACCGGTCCGAAGATCGAGCCAAGCCTCCAAAGGGTAAAAGTAGCAAAGCTGCAAACGGCGGCGGCAGCGGCAAGAGCAAGGGCAAGGGCAAGAGAGGAAAGAAATAGAATTGCATTTTTCTAACTTATTTCTGTAATGTACTGCGATGAATATCATATGGATCCATCAATTTTTGGGAGATTGTAGACAATGCACAGACATGACAGCTTAACAGCACGGCGCCGAGTTGACTGCCACGTTCTGTATACTAATGCAGGCACAAAAGAGCCAAGGGCCACCGTGACTATGACGCTCCGATCACAATGTCCATAGAGCGTGAACACGTTGAGTTGTAAATCCTCGTTTTTTCTTTTTTGCCGAGAGCGTTTTCTTCAATCTTCGGTATAAATATACATAGCAAATCTTCTGTAATGCCATGCGATCCAGGAAATTACATATAGCAATACTTGGCTTCAAATTGCTTCTCTTGGCTCGAAAGGATGAAATGTCTCAAAACGTGCAGCTTTTATTAAACCGTGCGGCTTTTATCAAACCGTGCGGCGGAGATGAGCTACCCAACCAACTCTACGAATGAAAAGAAGAGACCTACCAATACGACCTTCCACGGTGTAAAGCTTTGACATATTCTATCGGCTACACCAAAAGTCTTGATTAAACTCACCTCACACGCATACCGATTTCGAGTATTCCGAGCTGGCGTTTCGACCATCACAAACTACAGACAAAACCCCTAGTATTATACAGCATACAAGAAACATATATACACCCAATGTCTCCTCCTACAGAATCGTTTCCCTCCCCACCGAAATCGCATTACTGCGAGAGGCAAATGAACGCGGCTATTCAGCGTGCACTTGAAAGTCAAGGTACGGGAGATGGTGATAGGACGGATTCACCGTCTATTGACGACGTCTATGACATTGCACTACAAAGCTTCCCTGAACCTATGAGAGAGGCTAACGAGGTTCATGATAGAGCCTTTCCAGGCAGCGCAGCAGTCATAAACGAACTACTTGTGAGTTTCGATTTGAGTCCGCAACAGATGAGCATCATTGAAAGCTTTTTTGGAGGAGAGGTTTTACGAGATACACCGCTAGGCTCGAAGGTTTCGTCGTTTGTGTTGCAGCTTGACAAAAGCTTACTGCCTATAACGGCATCTACCCACGGTCTCGTGCCTCCACCCGAGACCATCAGCAGACCCGCTGCTTCTTGTCCGGCTCGCATTTCTAAGAGATGTTTGACAATTGGTGACAGTGAAACCGAAGGAGAACAAGATCGTGTTCGCAATGCATTTGAAGACTCCAAAGCCTTGAAGCTAATACTTCTTGTCAATCGACTGCTCAACACCCTGTACTGGCAGAGGATCAGCACTAGGGCGTCCAAGCCATTTAAATTCGATGTAGCCGGCATCGACCGAGAATCGAATGCTGCCCTGGCACTTAAATCCATTCAGTATCATGCGCAATGGCTACTTCACGAAGTGATGGTACCTGCATTGGGTGTCTATATCGGCAGCTCTAGCGGACCGGGTGGCAGGACGGACATCTCTGTGACGGTTGCGGCGAAGGACGAGCACGGATCATCGCACTCCAAACACCTGGCAGTTATCGAGCTTGCAAAGCCAAGCTGTGGATTCCGCGTAGCCAATGCATTGGCGTTTGGGGAGGCGCTAAAACAAGGAGATGAGAACGCTTTGCAAGAAGCTATCAATTCGTCAAAAGTACAAAAGCTGGCACATACTCGAAATCAGTTGCGTGAGTTCTCTAACTTGCGATTGAAACACACTGTCGATCGCTCAGAAGAAGAATTGATTCACGGATACACTTGTGATGGCGTAGATGTCACCTCGACCCTTGAATCAGGGTACCTCAAGCGACCACTAGATGATTTGCACGTCGGGCTAGAACAATCATCTAGGCACTCTGCGCTCAACGACTGCAGAAATATGGCGGTGTCTGACGGCTTCACTATGATTGGCACTCATTTGCGTGATTTGCAAGAAGTGAATGGCGATCTCATCGAAGCCAATTTCAACAGTCACTATGCCCTAGATCTGACCGCAAATGGAAGTAAGTCAAGCGTCCTTAAGTACTATGTGAACGCAGCATGCGAAAGAAGAGAGTTACTTCGGTATCTTCAGATCCTTCTTGATGCAGCCAGGGAACACTTCGATGGAGGCGATATTACCCCTGCAAAGGGTGACGAGTTGAGAGCGCTGGTGAACGCTCATTTTGCGGGCTACAAATTCCATTCCAGCAAATACTCTCGAGGCAATGGTCTCAGGGAAAGTGGCAGAATATTGACAAAACACCGTGTTCCACTTATCCAACGGACACTGGCACAGTTTATACAAGAGTTTGGAGCCATCGCAGAATGCGGTGAGTACCTGTCCAGCAATTTTCGTGTTCTCGAGTATTTCAGAATCGATGATATGGAAGGTATTTCGACTAGTGAAGATCCGATCCCAGGCCGCAGCAGATCAGTAGCCAAGGTCAATTTTGTAGGAGTAGCTGGTACTGAAGCGGGCAGTACAGCATCCCAAAACCCGTGTGTACTCAAGATATACGACGCATATGAAGCTTCGATCGCGCGAATGGAGCGAGAGCTCAAAGCGTATCACCGTGTTGCTCAACTGGCCGAGTCTGATCAGCAGCGTGTCGCCAAGCTGCTTGCATTTGGTGCAATCGATTTGAAAGATGTTGACCCTCGGCTGTTTATTCTCATGGGGTATGTCGAAGGTTCGCCAGCGGGTGAACCACCTTACAGAGAGCAGAGTCTTGAAATCAAGCGGGTATCCGGTTTACTCGAGTCGGTCGGTGTACACCACAACGACTTCGCCGAACGCAACTTCAAATGGCAAGTAATCGATGGCGAATGGATTATCAAAGTGTTTGATTTTGATAATGCAACTTTCGACGATTTCCAGCTTGATTGAATTCACTGAACTCGGTATGACTCTGGTGTATTGCTTGATAAAGAAAAATATGATAAGCTGTGGGACAAAAAAGCGGGAGATTTTACGTCATATAAACTACTTGGTGAATAGAAGATATACGAATCAGTGTAGTTTAGTACTCCCGTCAAATACTCATCTTCTATAATGCCATGCTATCCAGAAGCAGTTACATTTAGAAGTACCCGGCTTCAAGTTACTTCTCTTGGCTCAAAAGGATGGAATGTCTCAAAACGTGCAGCTTATATTAAACCGTACGGCTTATATTAAAACGCGCGGCGGAGATGAGCTACCCAACCAACTCTACGAATGAAAAGAAGAGACCTACCAATACGACCTTTCACGGTATAAAGCTTTGGCATATTCCATTGGCTGCACCAAGTCTTGATTAAACTCACCTCACACGCATACCGATTTCGAGTATTCCGAGCTGGCGTTTCGACCATCACAAACTACAGACAAAACCCCTAGTTTTATACAGGATACAAGAAACATATATACACACAATGTCGCCTCTTAAAGAGTCGTTTCCCTCCCCACCGAAATCGCATTACTGCGAGAGGCACATGAACGCGGCTATTCAGCGTGCACTTGAAAGTCAAGGTACAGGAGATGGTGATAGGACGGATTCACCGTCTATTGACGACCTCTATAACTTTGCACTACAACACTTCCGTGAGTCTATGAGAGAGGCTGAAGAGGTTCATGATAGAGCCTTTCGAAGCAGCGCAGCAGTCATTGACGAGCTACTCGTGGGTAACAGATTGAGTTCGGAACAGAAAAGCATCGTTAAAAACTTCTTTCGAGGAGAGGTTTTACAAGACACACCGCTAGGCTCGAAAGTTTCGTCATTTGTGTTGCAGCTTGACAAAAGCTTCCTGCCCAAGACGGCATCTACCATCGGTCTCGTGCCTCCACCCGAGACCATCAGCAGACCCGCTGCCTCTTGTCCGGCTCGCATTCCTAAGAGATGTTTGACAATTGGTGACAGTGAAACCGAAGGAGAACAAGATCGTGTTCGCAATGCATTTGAAGACTCCAAAGCCTTGAAGCTAATACTTCTTGTCAATCGACTACTCAACACCCCGTACTGGCAGGAGATCAGCACTCGGGCGTTCATGCCATTTAAATTCGATGTGGGCGGTATCGACCGGGAATGGGATGCTGCTCTGGCACTTAAATCCATTCAGTATCATGCGCAATGGCTACTTTACGAAGTGATGGTACCTGCATTGGGTGTCTATATCGGCAGCTCTAGCGGACCGGGTGGAAAGACGGACATCTCTGTGACGGTTGCGGCGAAGGACGAGCACGGATCATCGCACTCCAAACACCTGGCAGTTATCGAGCTTGCAAGGCCAAGCTGTGGATTCCGCGTAGCCAATGCATTGGCGTTTGGGGAGGTGCTTAAACAAGGAGATGAGAACGCTTTGCAAGAAGCAATCAATCCGTCAAAAGTACAAAAGCTGGCGCATACTCGAAATCAGTTGCGTGAGTTCTCTAACTTGCGATTGAAACACACTGTCGATCGCTCAGAAGGAGAATTGATTCACGGCTACACTTGTGATGGCGTAGATGTCACCTCGACCCTTGAATCAGGGTACCTCAAGCGACCACTAGATGATTTGCACGTCGGGCTAGAACAATCATCTAGGCACTCTGCGCTCAACGACTGCAGAAATATGGCGGTGTCTGACGGCTTCACTATGATTGGTACTCATTTGCGTGATTTGCAAGAAGTGGATGACGATCTCATCGAAGCCAACTTCAACAGTCACCATGCCGTAGATCTGACGGCAAATGGAAGTGCGCGAGAGATTCTCAACTACTTCATAAACACAACATGCGAAAGTAAAGAGTTACTTCGGTATCTTCAGATTCTTCTTGATGCAGCCAGGGAACACTTCGATGGAGGCGAAATTACCCTTGAAGAGGGTGACGGGTTTAGAAAACTGGTAAGCGATGGTCTTGCGAACTACAAATTCCATTCCAGCAAGTACTCCCGGGCCAATGGTCTAAGAGAAAGTGCCAGATTATTGACAAAACACCGTGTTCCACTTATCCAACGGACACTGGCACAGTTTATACAAGAGTTTGGAGCCATCGCAGAATGTGGTGAGTACTTATCCAGCAATTTTCGTGTTCTTGAGGACTTCAGAGTTGATGAATTGGAAGGTATCTCGACTAGTGAAAATGAGATCCCAGGCCGCAGCAGATCAGTAGCCAAGGTCAATTTTGTAGGAGTAGCTGGTACTGAAGCGGGCAGTACAGCATCCCAAAACCCGTGTGTACTCAAGATATACGACGCATATGAAGCTTCAATTGCGCGAATGGAGCGAGAGCTCAAAGCGTATCACCGCGTTGCCCAACTCGCCGAGTCTGATCAGCAGCGTGTCGCCAAGCTGCTTGCATTTGGTGCTATCGATTTCGAAGGTGTTGACCCTCGGCTGTTTATTCTCATCGAGTATGTCGAAGATTCTCCAGCGGGCGAACCACCTTATAGAGAGCAGGAACTTGAAATTGGACGAGTATCTGGCGCACTTAAGTCGGTCGGTGTGCACCACAATGACCTCGCCGAACGCAACTTCAAATGGCAAATGGTCGATGGCGAATGGATTATCAAAGTGTTTGATTTTGATCATGCAACTTTCGACGATTTCCAGCTTGATTGAATTTACTGAACTCGGTATGGCTCTAGTGTATTGCTTGATAAAGAATGATAAGCTGTGGGACAAAAAAGCGGGAGATTTTACGTCATATAAACTACTTGGTGAATAGAAGATATACGAATCAGTGTAGTTTAGTACTCCCGTCAAATACTGAACACACCTGCTAACACGATAAATATGTCAGTAAACACAAGCGTTGACTGGAACGTTTTTAAGAGCAAGTGCACAACTGCTCGTTGATTCAAAAATACATAAGCAAAAGCCAGTGGTCTCTGCGAATCTAGCGTGTACGATAAGCATAAATATATATTAAATAACTACCCTATATAGTCTTGTATTCCTCATTTTGTTGAGTATTGCGTTGAATGGCGAAATATTTTCAATTGTGAATTCGCACTCCTCCACACGTGTAAACCCATTTGTCTCTTGACATGCCGCCACGACCGCGGTTGATCAATTATTGTTGCAAGCATCAGATATAACACCTTAAAGGGACCAGATGTTACCGTGCCGCATGATTGTACTCATTTTGTGAGTCTGGAATTTGTAATGGTATCTTGTCTATTCTTTATGGCTCATAGAGTTAAGCACAATGCATCATGTAGTATACAGCAATCTATGGTTCTCATGTATATACTGACCTGTCTTGACTTCTTGCACGAACAGATTTTTATGTAACGGTTATAAGCAATCAGTTTCGAAAAGCAAACTTTTCATTGCCGAGCTACTATTATCTTCGCCGTTGACGATGAGCGCGAAGATACAGACGGCACGGCTTTCAAAAGTCTATTGAGCCTTTAAAAACAGATATTTTGGGTGTTCTTGGATTCAGTTGCAAGAACTCCCATAGCTAGCGACTGAGGCACAGTTTTAGTCAGATAGAATTGACTTCAGGTATTCATTAGACCCTTGGCTAGAACACTGGCGCAGGAGTTCAGCCAGCATCCAGCACCGTCAATGTAACGACAGGTGAAAATTTACGTGCCGATAGCGAATAATTAAATGATAAAGTAATTTCCCCAGATATGATATGATTAAAAGCTCTATTGATGGATGCGATCGTGAGGGTGCGCACCGTCCCACACGATTGAATTACTCGTTACAGTATTTTTTTTCGAGAGCTTTTTCTTCAATCTTCGGTATAAATATACAAAGAAAATCTTCTATAATACGATGCTATCCAGGAAATTACATATCGAAATACTTGGCTTCAAATTGCTTCTCTTGGCTCAAAAGAATGGAATGTCTCAAAACGTGCAGCTTATATTAAACCGTGCGGCTTATATTGAATCGTGCGGCGGAGATGAGCTACCCTTACCATCGCGACCTTACGCGGTGTAAACTTTAAATTTTTTTCTTGTATTTAACTCAGTGCTCCTCACTCGAATACCGATTTCGAGAATTGCTAGCTGGCGTTTCGACCGGACCCTAGAGTGCTTGTGCTATATAAGATAAAGGAGTTTATATATCGCCTCTTTCAGGATCATATCTCTCCGCAGGAAAAGCGCATTACTACAAGAAGAATGAACGCAACTATTCAGCATGCACTTGAAAGTCAAGGTCCAGGAGATGGTGATACGACGGATCCACCGTCTATTTCCGAGCTTCATGACTTTGCAGAAAAGCACTTCGGTGACGCCATGAATGAGGCCTACGAGATTTATCTTAGAGCCTTTCAAGGTCGCAGAGCAGTCATTGACGAGCTACTAGTGGGTGACCAATTGGATGACCAATACGCAAGCATCATTGAAGGCTTTTTTAAAAAAGGAGTTTTAAGAGATGCACCACTAGGCTCAAAAGTTACGTCGTTCGTGTTGCAGCTTAGCACAGACTTACTGCCCGAGAGGATACCTACTGACGACAGCTTCACACCTGCACCCAGGTCCATCACCCAAGTCTCTGCTTCTTATCCGAATGGCTTTCCAAAGAGATGTGTGACAATAGGCGACACTGAAACAGAAGGAAGTCAAGATCTTGTTCGCAATGGATTTGAGGACTCCAGAGCCTTACAACTAATACTTCTTCTCAATCGACTACTCAACACCCTGTCCTGGCGAAGACTCTGCGCTTTAGGTATCTTGCCATTCGGATTCGATGTGGGCGGCATCGACCTGGAATCGAATGCTGCTCAGGCACTAGGTTCGATTCAGAATAAGGCGAGAGCGCTATTTAACGCAGTGATGGCACCTGCATTGGAGGTCTATGCCGGCAGCTCTAGCGGACCGGGTGGCCGGACGGACATCTCTATGATAGTCAGGGCGAAGGACGAGCACGGATCATCGCACTCCAAACACCTGGCAGTTGTCGAGCTTGCAAAGCCAAGCTGTGGATACCGCGTAGCCAATGCATTGGCGTTTGGAGAGGTGCTAGAGCAAGGAGATGAGCGCGCTTTGGAACAAGCTGTCAATCCGTCAAAGGTACAAAAGCTGGCGCATACTCGAAATCAGTTGCAACAGTTCTCTAACTTCCCATTGAAACACACTGTCAATCGCGTGGGAGACAGATTGGATCACGGATACACTTGTGATGGCGTAGATGTCACCACGACCCTTGAATTGGGGTACTTCACGAGGCCACTAGATGCTCTGCACGTCGGGCTAGAAGAAGCATCTAGGCACTCTGCGCTCAACGATTGCCGAAATATGGCGGTTTCCGACGGTTTCACTATGATTGGCACGCATTTGCGTGATTTGCAAGAAGTGGATGACGATCTCATCGAAGCCAACTTCAACAGTCACCATGCCGTAGATCTGACCGAAACTGGAAGTGCGCCAAAGATGTCCAACTACTTTATAAACGCAGCGTGCGAGACTGGAAAGTCGCGTCGGTATCTTCAGATCCTTTTGAATGCGGCCAGGGAACACTTCGATGGAGGCGAAATTACCCCTGAAAAGGGTGAGGAGTTGAGAGCTCTAGTGAACACTCATTTTGCGGGCTACAAATTCCATTCCAGCAAGTACTCTCGAGGCAATGGTCTCAGGGAAAGTGCCAGAATATTGACAAAACACCGTGTTCCAGTTATCCAACGTGCGCTGGCACAGTTTACACAGGAGTTTGGAGCCATCGCAGAAGGCGGCGAGTACTTGTCCAGCAATTTTCGTGTTCTTGAGTACTTCAGAGTCGATGATATGGAAGGTATCTCGACTAGTGAAGATCCGATCCCGGGCCGCAGCAGATCAGTAGCCAAGGTCAATTTTGTCGGCATTGCCGAAGCGGGCAGACAATCTGCTACTGCAACATCCCAAAAGATCTGTGTACTCAAGATATACGACGCATATGAAGCTTCGGTCGCGCGAATGGAGCGAGAGCTCAAAGCGTATCACCGCGTTGCTCAACTGGCTGAGTCTGATCAGCAGTATGTCGCGAAGCTGCTTGCATTTGGTGCTATCGATTTGGAAGATGTTGATCCTCGGCTGTTTATTCTCATCGAGTATGTCGAAGATTCTCCAGCGGGCGAACCACCTTATAGAGAGCAGAAACTTGAAATTGAACGGGTATCTGGCGCACTCAAGTCGGTCGGTGTACACCACAACGACTTCGCCGAACGCAACTTCAAATGGCAAATGGTCGATGGCGAATGGATTATCAAAGTGTTTGATTTCGACCACGCAACGTTCGACGACTATCAGCCACTTAATATTTAGCCTTCCGGGAACATCTCAGAAGCAATTGTGGGAAGCAGTAGTTTGGAGTCCGCTGGTTCCACATTAGTTCATTTTTGAAACCACTGGATATGAAAATATCCTCCATCGCTAGCTCCATGTCCTGTATTCCAATCAAAGTGTGAACTATTCCTAGCGCGATGTCTTCTATTCCAGCCACCGTGTGTTCTAGATGTCTTTCACCGCAAGTCCCATATGATGAAGTTTACAAATGAAAAAGGGCCATATTCCAATTGATTGTTCACTAGCAGCATATTTGATTCTATTTTTTTCTATTTCTCTCGCTTATTTTATTTATTGAGGAGGTAATTGCTAATTAAAAAAAGAGCTTTTGTTATGATTATCATTAATTTATCCGGCGAGGATGGATGCCCTCCAAAGACTAGCACGCCAACCAGCACAAGCAAGTGCTGAGGTTTCGAATTCCATTAAAGTACCTTAGTGGCGCTGTATTGGCACTGTTACAGTGGGGCTCCAGTGCGACCTGTAAAAGTGTTTTGGTAGAGGTCAACGACAGCAGACGGTGACTACAATTAGTCAATCGGCATAACCCAGCATTGATCTGTTCTTACAGACCCGGCTGTCAATTGGTGATTATTCGCAATCTGATGGTATGTTAGATAGCAAGAGACTCTTAATAACCTGGTCAGCGTTTGTAACCTGTATGTTTCTCGAGTGGAATCCAAATATATATTATCAAATCTACAAAACTGTTAGTAAATTTCTGCTAGTTTTGGTTCGAAAACATTCTGAGAACAGGGATAATGCACGGTCCCATGGATTTTTCTCTTGACATGCTGCCACGAAGGCAGTTGATCGAATATTCGCAAGCATCTATAAAAATCTGATTCTTATCGCACCGCACATGATTGTATTCATTTTTGTATCTATTCGACTCTGGAATCTGAAGTTATCTTGAGTATTCGTTGTGGCTCACAGAGTCAAGCGCATTGCACACATCATGTAATTTTCTAGACTACAGCAATCCACGAGTCTCGTATATATATTTACCTATCTTGCTTGCACGAACAAGATTATGCATAAACACGGCTTTGACAGCCTATCGAACCTTCTAGGGCATGGATGCTTGGGTTGTGTAATCAAGCACAAAGAATCCTAGCTCGTGACTCAGGGATAGTCTGAGCCATACATAAGACGGATTGGTCCATAAATACGCTTGTACCTGGGAACATGCTGCCAAAAATGGACGTTAGGCTTCGCGGAACCCTAGACACTGGCGTAGGAGTGCGGCCAGCATTTAGCACCGGAAAATGTAACGGCGGGTGAAATTTTACATGCAGATGGCAAATAATTGAATGATGAATGTTCCCAGATATTTAAAAGATCGAAAGCTCCTTTGATGCATGTTATTGTGAGGGTGCGGACCGCTCCACCATACGATGGGATTACTCTTGTTACAATAATTTTTTTTTGCCGAGAGCGTTTTCTTCAATCTTCGGTATAAATATACATAGCAAATCTTCTCTGATGCCATGCGATCCAGGAAATTACATCTAGAAAGAACCTGGCTTCAAATTGCTTCTCTTGGCTCAAAAAAATTGGAATGTCTCAAAACGTGCAGCTTTTATTAAACCGTGCGGCTTATATTAAATCGTGCGGCGGAGATGAGCTACCCAACCAACTCTACGAATGAAAAGAAGAGACTTACCAATACGACATTTCACGGTGGAAAGCTTTGAAGTATCCTATTGGCTATACCAAAAGTCTTGATTAAACCTTAATCACCTCACTCGCATACCGATTTCGAGCATTGTGGACTGGCTTTTCGGCCACCTAAGATACCTAACCCTAGAACCCTAGATTGCAGAAAACACATCACATACCATAGACAACACCCCTTGTGTCGTACAGAGTGCAAAAACCCTATATACACCCAATGTCGCCTCTTAAAGAATCGTTTCCTTCCCCACCGAAATCGCATTACTGCAAGAGGCAAATGAATGCAACTATTCAGCGTGCACTTGAAAGTCAAGGTCGAGGAGATGGTGATAGGACGGTTGCACCGACTTTTGACGAGGTTTATGACTCTGTACTACAACGCTTCCATGAGCCTATGAGAGAGGTTAACGAGGTTCATGATAGAGCCTTTCGAGGCAACGAGGCAGTCATAAACGAACTACTCGTGAGTCGCGATTTGAGTCCGCAACAGAAAAGCATCGTTAAAAGCTTCTTTGGAGCAGAGGCTTTACGAGATACATCGCTAGGCTCGAAGGTTTCGTCGTTTGTGTTGCAGCTTGATAAAAGCTTACTGCCTAAGAAGGCAGGTACTGACCATCCCATGCCTCCACCCAAGACCATCAGCAGACCCGCTGCTTCTTGTCCGGCTCGCTTTCCTAAGAGATGTTTGACAATTGGTGACACTGAAACCGATCGAGAAAAAGATCGTGTTCAGAATTTATTTGAAGACTCCAGAGCCTTGAAGCTAATACTTCTTCTCCATCGACTACTCAACACCCCGTACTGGCAGGAGATCAGCACTGAGGCGTTCATGCCATTTGAATTCGATGTAGCCGGCATCGACCTGGAATCGAATGCTGTCCGGGCACTTAAATCGGTTCAGACTCATGCGGAATGGCTGCTTGAAGGAGTGATGGCACCTGCATTGGGTGTCCATATCGGCAGCTCTAGCGGACCGGGTGGCCAGACGGACATCTCTGTGACGGTTACGGCGCGAGACCAGGGCGGATCACCGCGCACCAAACACATGGCAGTTATTGAGCTCAAAAAGCCAAGCAGTGCATACCGCGTAGCCTATGCTTTGGCGTTCGGAAAGGCGCTAGAACAAGAAGATGCGCACGCTTTGCAAGAACCAATCAATCCATCAAAAGTAGAAAAGCTGGCGCATACTCGTACTCAGTTGGAGGATTTCTCTAACTCGCGGTTGAAACACACTGTCCATCTCACAGAAGACGAACCACCTCGTCTGGTTCAGGGATACACTTGTATTGACAGAAATGGCGAAAATGGCAGAAATGTCACCGCGACTCTTCGGTCGGGGTACCTCAAGCCGCCACTAGATGCTTTGCACGTCGGGCTAGAACAAGCATTCAGGTACTCTGTGCACGATTTATGCAGAAATATGGGAGCTTCTGAGGGTTTCACCATTATTTGCACGCATTTGCGAGATTTCACACTCTCGGATCGATATCTCGAAGTCAACTTCAACAGTCACTATGCCCTAGATCTGACCGCACCTGAAAGTAAGGAAAAGTTCCTCAATTACCTTTTGAACACAGCACGCGAAAGTGAAGAGTCACTTCGGTATATTCAGATCCTTACTGGTGCAGCTTGGGAACACTTCGGTTCAGGCGAAATTACCCGTGAAAGGTCTAAGGAGTTCAGCGACCTGGTGAACAATGGTCTCGCAAACTACAAATTCCATTCCGACGAGTATTTCAAAGCGACTGGTCTCGAGGGAATGGCCAGAACTCTCACCGAACATCGGGTTCCAATTATCCACCAAGCGCTGGCACAGTTTGCACAAGAGTTTGGAGCCATCGCAGAATGCGGTGAGTACGTATCCAGCAATTTTCATGTTCTTCAGTACTTCAGAGTCAATGCAGAGGAAGGCATCCCGACTAGTGAAAATGAGATCCCGGGCCGCAGCAGATCAGTAGCCAAGGTCAATTTTGTCGGCATTGCGGGTACCGAAGCGGGCAGTACAGCATACCAAAACCCGTGTGTACTCAAGATATACGACGCATATGAAGCTTCAATTGCGCGAATGGAGCGAGAGCTGAAAGCGTATCACCGCGTTGCTCAACTGGCCGAGTCTGATCAGCAGCGTGTCGCCAAGCTGCTTGCATTTGGTGCTATCGATTTGGAAGGTAATGATCCTCGGCTGTTTATTCTCATCGAGTATGTCGAAGATTCTCCAGCGGGCGAACCACCTTATAGAGAGCAGGAACTTGAAATTGAACGGGTATCTGGCGCACTCGAGTCGGTCGGTGTGCACCACAATGACCTCGCCGAACGCAACTTCAAATGGCAAGTGGTTGGTAGAGAATGGATGATCAAAGTGTTTGATTTTGACCACGCAACATTCGACGACTACCAGCCACTCGATATTGAGCTCTCAAAAACCGGGAGCATCTCATTACCAGCTGTGGGAAGCAGCATTTTTGAGTCCGCTAGCTCCGGATTGTCAAAGTCTTCAAGCTCTTCAAACTCTTCGTGGAAGAATTCATATTTGAAACCATTAGATATGAACAAAATATCACTCATCCCGAGCACGATGTCTTCTATTCCGACCAAAATGCGCACTATTTCTGGTGCGATGTCTTCTGCTCCAGCCACCGTGTGTTCCACTCCAACCAGATGTCTTTCACCACAAGCCCCATATGATGAAGTTTCCGAATGAAAAAAAGGGCCGTATTTCAATTGATTTTTTACTAGCAGCATCTTTGATTCTATTTGATTCTATTTTTTTCTATTTAGTTTGCTTATTTTATTTATTGAGGAGGTAATTGCTAATTAGAAAATAAAGCTTTTCGTTATATTTATCACTTAATTTATCCGGCGAGGTTGGTTGCTAAATGTGGACAGAGAACAAATGTGCAGTCTCCAAACGACTAGCTCATCAACCGGCACAAACAAGTTTTGAGGTTTCGAGTTCTATAAAAGTACCTTAGTGACGCTGTATTGGCACGGTTGCAGTGGGGCTCCAGTGTGACCTTTAAAAGTGTTTTGGTAGAGGTCAACGACAGCAGACGGTGACTAGAATTAGTCAATCGGCATAACCCAGCATTGATCTGTTCTTCCAGACCCGGCTATCAATTCGTGGTTGTTCGCAATCTGATCTTATTTTGGATATCAATCGATTTCTTCAGTATTAACGATCGCTCGGCAGCTTCATAGAAGACAACGGACACTTAAGATAACAAATTCAAAATTTCATAACTCATACGAGAACTAAAAACAAAAAAGTATACTTTTTTCCTTATGGTCTATAATAGAACTCTGTGGATACCATTGACCGGTCGAAAATCTGGGGTTCCAATGGCTGATGCTTGGGATCCTCCAAGTCGTGTGGTGCGAGCGACAGCATTTGGATTCGCAATTTCGACTCGGCGAACATTTCAATGAATCGCTTGGTATCTGGGCTCTGGAACGACCGGTTCTTGAGCATGAGCAGACCGTCGCCCCATGCAGCAGCCTTCTCTGGGGTATCCGAGAAAAAAGACAGCGTGGCTCCGTCCCGCGTGCCACTGGTGCCAATGAGTGAGATTTTGGTGTAGTTTGTTCGACTCGACAGCGACACCCGTTTGAGTCCCTTGGAGTGCACAGGCGTGGCGTGCGTGATAGGAGTGATTGTCACTTTAGTGACCGACGTCAAGTCTACCGACCGCGTCAGCAGTTCTGGGTTTGGCGCAGAATCAGACTTTTGTGGGAATTGCGCATATTGCAACGACTTTCGACTCGGAGAGAGTGCAATGAAGTAGCGCCTATTCTGGTGTGTTCCTGGAGTTCGCTGCTGAGCAAGAGCGCTCTTGTGCTGGTAGAATGGCTGTGTAGGATCGTCCATAAAGAACCAGTCACCATTGAGTAACAAGCGAACACGCTGCTCTCGTACAAAGTCCTCAGACTCCCGAATGTACGACCGGTGGAGGTGCCGAATTTCGTCGCCCCACTTCTCGTTCGTCTTGTTCTCCACTTGCTTGAGCTGAGCCGATCGAATCTCATCGTACGAAATAAAGTCCAGTTTGCTGATCACATTTTCCACTGCCGATGATGAAGAAGCGGTGATTGCATGCTGGGTTGCTTTTTCAAACAAGATGAGCATGACTTGCTCAATGTTTTCAAAGTCGTTAGACTCGGCACACGATGCCTGCCAGATTCGCATAAAATTCGAAATGCCCGAGAAATGCAGCGCGATCCAGTCGAAGAACAACGGCCGCAGGTTATCCATATTAGTCATAATCTTCTCCACAGACTGGTTGCTCGCGGTGCCTCCACCTGGAGCAACAGTCGCCGGCCCAAGTGCACTGTCGTTAGGCTGGAACTTGAACAACTGCTGCTGGTGGTGCTCCGCACTGGTATCCTGAGCGATATATTCCGGCGGCGACAACGTCTCGCACCGACCGTCGAGCAGCGTTTCGGATATCGTTCCTTTGCTAATGTCGAAAATGTTGTAAAGAATATTGGTCACTGCCAACGATGCCTTGATCAATGGGAACCGGGCTTCGGATTTCGCAAACGCGACTTGCTCCAAAAACACCTTCTTGAACCCCATCTTGTCTTCGTTGAAGAAATCGTTGAAATCAAGCATGCCCGCCCAACAGGCCTCCGTGTCGTTGATGAGATCAATTGGGTGAATGTCCTCTGGAACGCCGGCCTTGTACCAGTCTACTTGATCCGTGTTCTCTACGAGCCCCACCAGCGTCCGCAAATGACGCTGCGTGGCTTCGTATGTAAGCCTGTGATAAATATTGCCTTCAGGGTCGACCTGCATTCTTTTAGTCTTTCGAATAGCTGCCTTGATAATCTCCTGCAAGTCGTGAAGCTGAGGTCGACAAGTCGACGATACAGACTTGTTTTCGATCAAAAACGCCGCACTCCTGAATAAATCCGCCTCTCGTAACGAACAATAAACGTGGTTTTTCCGTTCTGGAGTCAAAAACAACCCGACCAGAATCGAATTGATAGTCTGTAGTGCCACAAAAACTGTTTGAACGTGGTTAGAAGTCAGTTTAGATACCAGTACTGGCAAAAACGTTGGATCTTTACCAAAAGATCTCACCAGATCTGGGCATTGATATGCATCCAAGTAGTCGTGCTGCTTGGACTCGAGTGCGACCAACGCAAGTATCGAAAGCGCTGGGCATACAACATTCGGAGCTTGGTCCATCTGTGCTGCAATCGATACTACATGGTCGATAAACGGCTGGTCCATTACGCTCCATGCCGACTTGTCCTTGCGCATCAACGTGCAAAGGGACATTAGGCAGTAAGCCAAACTCGCATCTCTAGCGTCTAAAATGCCATGCTTCAACGTCAGCAAAGCGTTTGCCGTCTGTTTGGGATCTGATAACAGTTTCTCTATTACTCAATGTTCTGCAAAAGTTAGTACAATCCTCTTTGTGTTCTTAATCACATACAGTGTTCTTGATATCCATCAACTCTCACCACCCCCTTCTCTTAAAAGCGGCGTGTTCAAACCAAACTTACCGGTCTCATTGTGAGACTTTAAAATCTCGTACACCGCACGGTAGTCCATTGACGGGCTGTCGTTCGTTGACTAGAATAAGGAGTTGCGAAGTTGGAAAAAATATAACCAGCTGGCGAAGCGGATGTCGTGAAGGGGAAGGAGAGCGAAAAATGCAGGCGGGTCGCTCAATTGCACCCGTGCACCACCGACGTCGAGAGCCAGACTGTGCGTGTCGCTCGCCTCGCGCTCTGCAGCTGGGCTGCTGCAAGCTGCGTGCAGGCGGCGGCTGCCCCGAATAGGCTTGTGCTGCCGCCGCATTCTGCTCCCAGCGGCAAGAGAACTTACCACACTCACAGCCGACAGGGATCAGATCAAGATATCGAAGTATGAGTGCCCCTTACGGTGTGATCAATGAGCTCATGAAAGAACTGAACAAGGAGACAGTCAAGTTGGCAAACACACACTCGCAGCTACGCAAACAAGAGATTCAGACTCAGCAGATTGGTGCCGAGCTGAGAGATACAGTGACACGCGTGTCGGAGGCACTGTGGCTTGAAAAACGGGACAAGGCAGCGCATAAGTGAATACAGGGTTGTTTTTTTTCTTCGTATGGAGGTCTAATTGAGATGCTACATATACAGGTTTCGTTGAAATCATTAGGTTTTGAATCTGGATATTGGGGTGTGAAAGAAATATGCAAATTATGAGGACTCGGTGTCGTTTGAAGGTTGTTTTTCAGGATCCTCCTCAGCGGTGCCGTTTTCAGCATGGTCTTGAGATTCGGAGCTTTCTACTGCCTCAGTCGGTTGCACCACTATACTCTCTTCACTTGAAGACGCTGCTTCATGTGGCGGCGGCGGTGCGGCTCCTTCTGTGTCTGTTTGTCTTAGTTCATGCACAGTTTGACCGGGATCTTGTTGATTGTCGCCGCCGTTGGCCACCGTTTTCTCGGGCTCTTCTTTCGTTTCAACGGCCGCAGTTTCTGCAGTTGCAACGGTAGCAGGGGCGTCGTCGACGGCAGTAGCAGGGGCAGGCTCTTCGGAAGCGGCTGCAGCTTCTGGTTCTTCCTCTGGTTCTTCTCCCTCCCCTGGTGCTGGCATTGCCCGAACGTTCTCCCACACGACCTGTGCAGAGTTGCCTGCACCTTCAATCTGCGAGAGATTATTCTTAAAGTACTCCGCATCGCGCAGCATATTATTTTTTTCTTCGGCGTTTTTAAATGTCACCGATGTGTACTGCTCTAGAAGTTTCCGTTTGTAATTGTCGAAAATCCGGCTTGTAATGTCCTAGAAAATGTTAGTTAAATCTGAGGGGAATTGAAAAACTTACCAGGTAGGTTTGGTGGGGCAAGATGCTCCGGATGATCTTCACTAGAACCATTGCTTCCTTGCATAGATCGGTCATGTACTTGTTTGCGTCGCCCGTTGGCGCGACGGACCACTCAATCTTAAGCATTGCGCGCGAGTGGTTCTCCATTCGGTCGCTCATGAGATTGACAAACTTGCCGCAAATGTCGCTCATAAGCTTTTGCATTGCACGCTTGGTGCTGTCGAGCTCCTGTAATCGGGTTTGCAAGATGCCCTGTTGTCGTCGCAAGCACTCGCGCACATACGGTATCATCGTCGATACCAAGTTGAGCGATTCATGCGCGAGAGAGAGATGTTTGGCAGTAATGTGCTTCAGCTGTGCTTTCTCGAGTCGAACTGCGCGAGCTTGCAAAATGAGATCGTTGACATTGTAGTTGAACTTCGACAGCAGTTCACCGAGGTGCATTGCAACTTCGTTGCACAGGTGCGGCATTGCAGTGACTAGGCGGAGGTAGTCTTCAACGTACAGTATACACTCCACTGCGCCTCTCGGGACAATAAAGCTTGTTTGCTCCACAAACACATTTTTCGGCAGAGTCTTTTGAGACGCCACAATGGGCTCATTGTCATTGGCCTCACGCTCCTCATCGCTCTTGAACACTTGTTTAGCGTCCTCGGCCCATTCTTGCGGAGTAGACTCTGAGCTCTTGACGAGCCGATCGAGGCATTTCTGGAAGTTTGGAGATATTTCAAACTCCCTCCAGTTGTCGCGCTCCATCGCCGCTTGCAGCTCTTTGATCGATGTGCGGTGCTTAGTCTGGATGTACGACTTGATCTGGAACGTCATCATTGACCGCAGGTCATCGCCAGTCTCGCCACATACATTCTCGCATTCAGTGAGGAATAAATGGTTTAGGATAAAGTAGTTGATGAATTGTTGAGTAGTGAGCTCATTGACCACTTGAGCTTGGCGGGCCTTGAGCACTTTGACCATTCGAGATATCGATAGACGCACCACGTTAGACACAATGTCGTTCATATCGACCGGAACTGCATTTGACGATACCGAAGATGCTGTGATATCCAGAAGCAACTTTTGATGGGTCGACAAGCGGCGGAATACCTCTGCCAGCGATGTATATATATCCTTGACCATCTTCTCCGCTTCCTCGGCCGTCATGGAAATCAATGCATTTCTCAATGCGCTACTCTTATCCCCGACCGTCCGATTCGTCACACTAGAAGCCATTGAGCTGGTATCACTTTGAGAAGGTAGGTTCATTCTCACCACATCTTTGGCCTCGCGTACGACCATCTCTCTATAGCTTTTGAAAGCCATTGATACATTGTCGGATCTTGCCAAGCCCTCAAAAGCAATTTCAAGTTTCTTGCGTAGCTCAGGCGATACATCAAGGTATGACTGGTTGACAGACGTACCGGCACCTCGTGTAGCGGCCAGTCGCTGCAATGTATCCGAGTGAGATACGCTCTCGTGGTGTTTGCGAAGATCTTCTAAAAGCGTGGTAGCAAACACCTTGGCATAAGTCTCACCGGCTTTGCTTCTCAGAGACCTCAGGTTCTCTCTCAAAACACTCAGTCCCTGTACTGACCTCAAGTCTACTACCGGGTATTTGAAATGCAGTGTCCATTCTTTGGCCTTTGAATGGTCAGTGCTGCCTGCAAGCAGCGACTCAATTGCGTCTATCGTATCTAGACAATTAGTAACGTTATTATCATCCACAAAGAACCCCTCTGCTTCATCTGATTTGGCAAGCAAAATGGACACTTGCTCAAGCGCTTGCGCTAGAATGAACACGTTCTTTCGTCTCAGCGACAGGTGCAGATTCGCCAGTTCAGTCTTTGCTCGTTTCTCATCGACCACGGCCAAGTCTCTTCTCAGTCGCTCGATCTGGGCTACACAGTCTGCGGCAAGCCGTTTGACGTTTTTCAAATCGTCCAGTGCTGAGAAAAAACTCGAAGAAGCATTGGATATTTCATTGATCAAGTGGAGCTCCACGGTATCAATGTACCACGTTAACCGCTCCTGAAG
Source organism: Blastobotrys indianensis (assembly GCA_030558855.1). Taxonomy (NCBI): domain Eukaryota; kingdom Fungi; phylum Ascomycota; class Dipodascomycetes; order Dipodascales; family Trichomonascaceae; genus Blastobotrys; species Blastobotrys indianensis. The sequence goes on along the minus strand of JAKTQK010000007.1, from coordinate 151,140 downwards.
AATTGTATTGTTCGCCAAAACTTTGCGTGACTCGCCGCCAGTCTCTGCCGCAGCAGAATCTCTTCGCACGATATCGCTGCGTTCGCTGACCAAATCGAATACCCGCGGGTTGTCCAACTGGAAATTCTCTTCAAAGAACACCGCAGGTATCGTAGAAAGTGGAGTCAATTCGCGTGATCTGCGTCCGTAGAGTGTTGCATCCGACATGCTTTTATCTCCATCCGCAATAATAGGCGAGCCGAGCTCGTTGAGTCGTAGTTCGCTATTCCTCCTGCTAACACTGCGACTGCGCATCGTCGCCTTGGAATCAAACAAGTCATTATACTCAGTGCTCACAGCATTGAGATAAGTCGCAAACTCTGTCTTTTTAATCTTCTTGATCTGCGTCAACGTCACTGGTGGGATCTCTTTAGCAGTCGGTGCACGGAACGGCGCGGTAGTCGACCTGCTTCCTTTGCCGTCCACTAGCTCGGCAATTGAGTTCGAACCCAGCGTCGACGGGTTGCTGGAGTAGTTGAACCCTACAGGCAATGGGCTCTGGGACGACAGATTGAACCCGCCTATGCTGCTGATGCCGCTGGCGATGCTGCTTGAGCGCCGGTGCGATGGCGTCGACGGGGTCGCTAGTATAATCGGCGATGATGCAGCATTCGGAATTGGCGAAGACGACGACGACGGCGGCGGCAAGGGCGGCTGGCGCAGCGGCGTGCTATTCGAGCTGTTGAAATCGATCGACGGACGCCCCGAAGTGCGATTTGTGTTCATCGTTGAGTCCGTCGATTCGAAGTTTGTGTGTATTAAATGTCGCGGTGATTGCCCTTTCCAGCGGTTGGAGTTGTGTCTCAGCCCTGGCTTTCTTGACGTGTTCCATGTGTGAAGCGCTCCCAACCCCAGCCAACTATGGAGAGAGGGAGAGAGAGAGAGGTCAAGGCAGTTGAGCGTAGTGAAGAATGGCGTTATTAGTTGAGAAAATCTCTAGAAGCATGGCTAATTGTCAATTGATCTTATTGAAAGCCTGGACTTTGATTGAGTGAAAGACCGTGCGGCGCATATGTGCTGCGGCGGTGGCTGATCCAAGCACGATACCTACAAAGTCGTCTAGTCGAAATGCAAATAAATAAATATTTATATATTTTTTTTCGTTGTCTCTTACTCTATTTCTTCAGAAACTAGATTGAACAAACTATTTATATTTGGTGAAAAATATAGTCGCAGATCGTGGTCCTTTGAGCGAAAACGTCTGCGAAATAAAAATATATGAATAAAACAATAGAACGTTCAGCTCTATTTCTTCCAACCACCATGCCATAAGGATGATGCAATGTCCTTGGCTGCATCCACAGCACTGTTTATCCGGCTCAGCTTCTTTTTGCTTTCATCCGGCGATCCATCCTCATCGTAACCATCCGGGATCGAGACTGACGATGGCGGGGTATTATTAGGAGAATTGGAATCTGTCGCCAGTACCTCGGACGATATCTTGCTTATGGCGCTTGAACTAGCACTCGGACTAATGGCTGGAGAATTCTCGACTGAGGTATCCTCGACAAACTCGCTAGTGCCGAGACTGTCGCCGAGGCCGTTACTAAAGTGACCCAGAGCCGTTTCATTGATGGTCTGAGCTATAGGAGCGGTCATGCTGGTGTTGGTGTTAGGACTGGCCATGCTGAACGAATCGTAAGAACCAGAGCGCGGAGATTGGCTAGGTGATGGATCGGGCGACTCGTAAACACTGCTGTAATCATAAGTCTTGTACCCGTGGCGCCTGTTGACCGTGTTATGGCTCATAGCGTATGCAACAGAGTTAGCAGCAGCCTGCTGCCGGGCTTCTCTCTCGGTGTCATCAATGTCGTACTTGAGAGTTGTTGCGGGTAACACTTCTATTCCCTTCAAAGGCTTCAACGACTTGAGCGTCGGCAGAGAAACAGATGATGTGGACCTCACCATGAGAAACAATCCTGCCTCATCATCTTCTTCGTCCTCATCGTCTTCTTCTTCCTCAGACGACTCGTCGTAATCTCGCTCGTTCAAATCTTCCTCGGAAGTGTCAGGATACGGGAGTACTCTACACTGCTCGACACGGTCATTGAAATGAATGTGCCGCTCCACCGGCTGTTGAGCAGCCGTCGTAGCAGCAACCTCAGGAGTCTGTGGTGTGGCTGTACGCGAGATGGTCGCACCGAGCGGCTGCTGAGCTTCTTCAGAATTGGCTGGCATAACTTCAGGCTCATAGTCCGGCGTAGCTGAACGCTCTGGAGTGTCGTGTACTGATTCTTCCTCTGATTCATGAGCCAGATTCTGGTACTGTTGATTTACCCGAGATCTAACATCGGGTATCACGGGCGCTCGATGGCGATAGTTATGTTGACGGAAGTAGAAATCAGCCTCGTTCGACGGACCTGGTCCCTCCAAAATCTTCTGAGATGCACTCTTCTTTTTCAAGATTGGTTTCTTGGCCAACGCGGCAGCAGTAGCTTGAGCTTCCTGCAATCCTGCACTCTTTTGATGCTCAGCAGGATCGTATAACGTCGGGGACAGCGGAGTCGCACCTCCACTTAGCGTATACGACTGTGCCGGCTCTTCATACAATGGTCCATATAGCCATGTCACATCATAATCTTTGAGCCAGTTCACACTCTCTGGCGAGACTGTAGGTAGGTTATACTTGGCCTTAGTCCATGTGCGCCATGAGGCATTCTCCAATCGTGCAGAATTAGCCACATCCTTCCTTCGTAACACAATATACCTCCAAGATGCAGAAATGTCCGACTCCTTCCAGTCGTGTGATAAATAATCGACGTGTCGCGAGGGCTCGTGCTTTACTGCGCTGTCGTCGTTGAGCGTTACCGCATCCGGCGATCCAGGCATAAGGACACCAGAGCCCGAGGAATCGCTGTCGTAGTCGTAGTCATCCCCATAAGTATGATCCTGGTATCTGTCATAAAACTCAGTGTTTTCGTCGTTATGAGGCGTTATGGGCGGCGGCTGATGTTGGTAAAGCTGGTTGTTACTATTGTTTGGCACGTCGGTATTAGCAAAAGCAGTGGCGCCATCAGTCGGCTGTGCAGCGGCCGACGGTGGTAGAGCGAAAGCAGCATTGCTGCTTTGCAAATGTGGATAATCCGACTGAGTTCCTACAAGATCTGTTTGAGGTCTAAAGCTGTCGAGGATTCCCATGCTTTGTGTTCGTTTGAGCCCAAACGTCGTGCGCTCAAATGTCTCGTCGTCGTCTGCTATTACAGCATTCGAAATCTCGTCTAGATTCGTATTTCGTTTCGCCACATTACCTTCCTGTAGCTGCAACTGCTGCAGCTGCTCTTCTAATGTTGGCGACATTGGCGATTGTCGCGGGGGATTCGACATTGTTGGCCCCAAGGTTACCCCGGATTCTTCTTCTTCCCCAGATTCTATGCTATTGCTCCCAGAGCTGGTGCTTCGTTCTCTGCCGCTGCTTCCAGCACCTCGCAAGCGACTGCGGCCTCGCAGATATTCAGACACTGTTTTCGTGTAAAATGAGATGTGATTCTCTCTCTAGATCTTCAGCTCAATGAGCGGAGTGAATGCAAACAGGGGGGGCTCAGGTGGGTCGGGTGTGTGGTTCAAAGAGAGAAATAGACACCCAAATTTCTCGCGGGAGCTTCTTTTTTTTGTGGAGAGATCTTGTGCGCGTGGTGCTGCTGCTGTTTGTTACAGTGAGTGCGCGATTCGACCTTTTTCTCCGTTCTGTGGTAAAGCTGGGGGAGGGGCTTTGATCTCAGAAAAAGCGCACTAAAAAGGTACTTGTGTGTGTGTGGTGCGCTCTAGGCGGGAGGGGAGGAGGGCAGAAGGGCTAGATCGGGCTTAGGTGGTGGTCACTAAGACCTGCAAGCTAAAATCACGACGCCGTGGGGTCCACAATTGATAAGAATAAGCTCGCTTTTTCGTTCACGCCTATTTCTTTCTGTAGATGTTGCGGGTGTTGCTCGTCCGAGAGTGCTGCTGCTGCTGCTGCCGTCAGAGATGCGTGGTGCAGAGAGTGTGATCTGATGGGGCGGCACGCAAAAACTACCTCACACGGCTACCGCGATGAGATTTGATGGAATGGATTAAAGACACCCCTGTGTATAAAGTTAGTGACCTTGCTTGTGCTAAATTTTTCCAATTGAAGGAGCTCAATTGCACACCTTCAATGCTTTAGTTCATCTCTCGTAATCCCAGTGCTGGCGATCGGCCAACGTACCTTTCTTGAGCAGCGATGTACCCCGCGATCCAACTGGTTCCTCTCGATGGTATGGGCGGAGGAACAGTGAACGATTACAGAGCTCTGAATCGATCTCGAAGGAATACCAATTCTGTAATTACCGAATAGAGTAACTTCTTCGTTGTTTTCCGCCGTCGTTAGACCTCGTTCTTGGGACCACTTATCTTGTGTGATGGCTGGGTTCAGCGGGTGCTCGTTTAGGTACGCTGCAGCTGCTAGGGACAAGCCGCTTGGGTCGATTCGAGGAAGAAGCTTTGAGAAGGAGGAGGAGTACTTACAAATGATCCAATGGTTCCAGTCAAGACGGTTCTTGCAAGAGCAAAAGGTCGATTCGTCGTACAAAAAAATTGTGTCGTTAGAACAGAAACACGGCCGGTGAAATAGTGTAGAAAATGGTCTCGTTGGTGTAAAAAGAGCGCAGGCGGGCACAAATTTTTTGGGCGAACCCGGGTGCCGCGGTGGGTGTTTCCGGAAGCTTTGCGACTATTGGGAGGTTAATGCGGTGGGAAGAAACGTGACTTTTATTAGTACAGTGTCTATAGGTATAGTCTAAAATGCTCGTGATCATCATTATCTCTCGTTACTGTTCGTCGTAAAAATATCATTGGTACACTGTTTTATAACATTTTGATGCCGGCCAGTTTGCCGTCTGGGCCCTTCATCAGTGCGGCATGGTTGCGCTGCACTAGCACGTCGACCGCCCTCCGTAGCGTCTCCGAGTGTATTTTATAAAACTCTTGCGATACCACAAGGTCACCTTCGGATAGCTCAAATAGCGTCAGTACTGATCCATTCTGGCCTGTTTTGTTGATCCAATCGTTTATCACAGTGGCCCATTCTTGCGGGGTCTTGAAGTATACCAAATATGCGCCGTCAAACTCTGCCAGTAGTTGCTTCTTTTTCATATAATTGAAAATCTCACGAATCACCTCAATTTTCAATCCTCGTTTTATCCTTTCATTATTAAACAGTTCGCCGTCGATTGCTCCGTTGTGTGGATCAGAGGTGCTCGCCTTGCGGCCCAGATCAAGGGTCCAAATGCGATAATGCTGGCAGTACGACAGGATCAGATCCGACCAGTTTTGCAGCTGTGCCTGCCAGGTCTGCTCGTTGATCTGCCGTGTGAAAAACGGCCGAAAGTCGTATATGGGCGGAAACTCGAAACTCATCCGAATGGTTGTGGGGGATATATGAGAGTGTGTGTGATAAGCCGCTCTGTACTTAGAAACCGTTACACAATCCCAACATGACGATGGACGACTTGGATGAGATTGCAGATACGGCAATTGATCTAGTGAAATTTATTTGCAAACAGAAATTTGGTATACCAGATATCAGTAAGTCGATTCTCTCGACGCGAGAACGGGAATATTTGAATATAGCGCAGAAATTAGGCGTTTCGGTGACCAGTGCTGAAGAAAGGGCAGTACTTCACGACGCGATATTCAAGGGCTCTACGCTACGCGACTTGAAGCTGTTCCCACTTATAGAGCAGCGTGATGAGCTTTCCAATACTATTCAATCCCAGAGAAATAAGATCAAGCGCATGGTGGCCGAGTACATGGAGCTGGATGCGCAGAATCGCGCTTTGCACGAGATCAACGCGAAATATACGCAGGACATTTGCAGTAAGATGAACAATCTCAAGATTGAGCAGCGCAGTAAATTTTCCGCAGAACAGCTGGAGAATTATAACCGCGCAGTAGAGTCGGTCAACGAAACGAAACAAAAAGTTGCAGTATTACGAGAGTTCAACATTGCACTCATCGGTGCCGCGGGGATCGACTGGCTAGAGGACGAACGCCTTTCTCATCTAGTCTTGAATAATAATAACGACTCTGATGACGACGATAATGACCTAATGATGTGAATGATGTGAATGAATGAATCTCATGGGAAACGGATGTATATTTTACATATGTACAGTTAGGGGAAGGGGGATGGGATGCCTTTTGGCTGCACTAGCTCATCTGAGCTGGGAAATATCGCGAGTTTACGACATTCCAGTCAATGGAGTCCCACCATTTTTCGACGTAGGCACTTCGGCCTGCCACAGAGTAATCTGGGATGTAAGCGTGTTCCCACAAATTCACGGCGAGAAGAGGAATGACGTGGTTCTTCTCCTTATGGTTAGCCTCCTGGGCAATTTCTTCCAAGGCACGATTCGTTTCTGGGTCCTGGACACCGTTCAAATCAAACATTTGGGCTCTCGAGGTGACGAATGGAGTGCCGGCATTGTAACAAGCAAGAGTATACAAGCTCTTGTCGCCGTCTTCGACCAAGAACACCCATCCACTTCCGAGCAACCCCTCTGCACGGCTAAAAATCTCCTCGCGAAGTTGATCAATGCCGCCCCATGTCTTTTCAATCTTCTTCAATAGTGCAAGACTTGGTTTTGACTGGTTTGTGGCTGGTTCGGTGAGCGCTCCAATGAACAGGTGGTTGTTGTAAGCCTGCGATGCAATATTGAATACATTCGCTTGATCTGATTTGCGCGCAGCATTTTGTAGAATGTGGAATGGTGCACGAGTTTCGTTTTCGGTTTCTATCGTAAGTTGTGTAAGTCTTTTCATAAGGTAAGTCTGGTAGTCTGTCCACGCAGTGTTGAATCCCTTGGCGCTGTAAAGGCCATTGATTCCCTTTTGTCTGAGTTGGTCATCGTGACCAAGCTTAGGCACAGTGTGTATCGATCGTTTGGCTTTTGAAGTTAAGCTCGGTAGCCTTGATGTACGTGAGGCCTGCTTCCACATGGTTCTTGAGTTATAGTCGGTATGGTGCTGAAATTTTTGTTGCACGCGAAGATGAGTGCGCTTCGATGTTCAAGTTGGCACAGCCGCATCGTTGGATAAGCGGGTAGCCACTATGATTCCATCTTGTCAAAAAAATCTTGAATTGATGTAATTCAGACTTAGCCTTCTCGATGAGCAAAATAAATTGAATCTCGGCTCGTGACATTGCTACAAATGATGAAATGTGGGTAAGCTAAAAGTGCCGCGACTCGGTTCATGGTCCGAGATTGGGCTATCATCTCGTTCGCTGCATCACCACAATTACAATCTACCAAAGCATGTTCCTTAGAACGAGACTACTACCTAGTGCTGCCACCAGCTCTAGATGTTTTTCATCACTGCGCACAAATATTCCACGAGGCCCAGGAAGAAGATTTGACCCGCGGCGTGTACAAGAACAGATACAATTACGGCGACAACGGATGGAAGAGCGAAATGATCAATACGACTACGATGAGAAGCCCATTCAGCCAGTGGCGGGCGGCATTCTGCAAGCATCAGATGCGGTGGTAGATATCCTCTCTCACCGCACTCTGATCATCCAGCGGCAAATTGAGTTTATGAACATTTTCCTCGGGTTTGAGCAGGCTAATCGATATGTAATCATGGATACGGTCGGCAACCACATTGGCTATATGGAAGAGGAAGATTTCGGTATTGGCAAAATGATATTGCGTCAGATATATAGATTACACCGGCCGTTTTCTGTCAAGGTGATGGATCGACAGGGAAACCATGTTCTCACGATTCGCCGCCCGTTTTCGTTCATCAACTCGCACATCAAGGCCATCATCCCTAGTATGCATCGAGAAAACGAGATTGTAATCGGTGAGACTAAACAGCAATGGCATTTATGGAGAAGAAAGTATAATCTGTTTTTGACCACTGGTGAGAGCGAGTTTTCGCAGTTTGGTGCAGTCGACGCTCCATTCTTGTCGTTCCAATTCCCGGTGCAGGACGAGAACAATGCTGTACTTGGATCTGTGGACAGGAATTGGGTCGGACTTGGACGCGAGATGTTTACGGATACAGGAGTCTACGTTTTACGTATGGATCCGGCGTCGTTTGCAGATGTCAAGGATATGTATCCAGAGGTCGCCGGCCCATTGTCACTAGATGAACGGGCAGTAATGTTAGGCACTGCGGTGTCCATTGACTTTGACTACTTCTCAAGACACTCTAGAGGCGGTGGCGGCTTGTTCAGTGGCGGATTCTACGATGATTAGTAACGCGTGTAGATATATATGTATGCATTAGAATAAAGTAGAGTTCCCAACACGTACAAACCCCCAAGTATGAGCTCTTGGAACACTATCGAATCGGACGCTGGCGTCTTCACAGAGCTAGTTGAGAAATTCGGAGTTAAAAATGTCGAGTTTCAGGAGTTGTTAGATATCTCGCCCGAATCGCTGGCGGAGATTGCGCCATTGTACGGTGTAGTGTTCCTGTTCAAGTATCGTGCCAGCCAGTACAAACAAACCGCATCACACGGACCGCAACATGGCACATATTCAGATGATCCGACAGTATTTTTCGCACAGCAGACTATTCAAAATGCGTGTGCGACACAGGCGGTGCTCAATGTGTTGCTGAACCGATCAGACGTGGAGCTTGGCGAGACGCTCACCGGATTCAAGCAGTTCACAGAGTCGTTCGACCCCGAATTGAGAGGCGAGAGCATTACAAACTCAGACCAGATTAGAGAAGTGCACAATTCGTTCTCCCGGCCGACGCCCTTTGTAAGTGATAGCGATAGGCCAGACCGTGATGAAGACGATGATGGACTGTATCATTTCATTGGGTATGTGCCGGTCAACGGAGTGCTTTACGAGTTGGACGGACTGCATGCAAGGCCTATCGCACATGGGCCATGCACTGATGAGCAGTTCCCAGCAAAGGTATCTGCCGTATTGCAGGAACGATTGACGAGAGGTCCAGAAGGCGAGTTGCGGTTCAGCTTGATTGGCATCACCAACGATAAGCGGGAGTTTTATCGACAAATCGGTGACCACGCGTCGCTGCAAAGAGAAGAGGCGAAACGTCAAGAATGGACAAGGGAGAATGCGCTTAGACGAGAGAATTTTGTTGGAATGATTTACGAATTGACCAAAGCTGCCGTTGCTAGCATGAGCGACGAAGAGTTTGAGTCGGCAATTGCTGCTGGACGAGACGCTACGAAGCGACGGTACGAGCAAAGAGTAAAAGGCCAGCAGTAGCCATATTTTGTCATTTAGTGTATCATGCATAAATTATCTATATATATACCATAGGTCCAATCGAATCGCGGTTATAGGCGATTGTTGAGAGCGTTGACGACTTCATGTGCGTCCTCTTCGTATACTAGTACAAGCCCGCTGTTGACGGTAGAAATATAGCTCATATTGATCACAGCACTGGGATCCTGTCTTGACTTTTGATTTGCGACCACTTTACTCGCCACTGCTGCCACAATACCGGTGGCGTCTTGTGGAAGCTTTGTAAGGTCGATACTCACGGGTACCAAGTATTCCGTAGGCGATCCTAGCAGGGCATGCTCTGGGAACGCTTGAGCAGAGGTACTATCGATCAAAAATGAAATTTCTGCCGGTCCGTTCATGGTGATTGAGAAGTATCTCGGCGGGCTTAGCAGCGCTTTGACAAGTGCTAGATGCAAACTGTCGTCGTTATTGCGAGACCCCGTAAGCAGAAGCTTGGCTTTTTTGTTAAACGTGGGAGTGATTTCTGCATCTGCGAATTTCGTAAACGTTTCTTCTACTAAATCCTGGGGGTATATTTCGAAATGGTTCGATGCAGGCTCAGTAAGCACATAGGACTTGCTCGTCGTCGAAAATGTGAAGCCGTCGGTTTGCAGCCGCTCCTCGACCGTCTTTTCTGCACTCTTGGGTACCAGCATGTATTCAGAGAAATAAGTCGTCAAGAAAAAAATGGGAATGCCAGCGGTAGACATGGGCGAGCTTATCTGCAACACCCGCATACCAGTGTCGAGCCCATCGCCGTCAATCTGGATAGCCACATACTGCTCTTTCAGAAGATCTATCCTATCTGTTTTGAGCAGCTCGGGGCTCCACAGGACGTTGAGCAACTCGGTAGGGCATATCACTGAGCATTCCAGGGGCGTGAATGTCACATTGACAAACTCCTCCAACGCATCACACTTCTCCTCAATCTGGGCGGGACTGTTCCCTTCTATGGGCGTTGCAGATTTGCTATTCGTATTATCTTCTGCTCTGAATGACCTCCTTAGCGCGAACGAGTCGAGGTTCAAAGGCGGGCTGTGAGATAGCTCACGGACCCAAATCTCTTCTCTCCATGTGCGCAGCAGAAGCTTTAAAACTCCGTGCGCATATCGTGGATACAGATCTAGTGGTATCGAGATTAAACTCAGCGGGACTTTCTTTACCATTATAGGTTAGCACTTTTTCAGAGAGGGGGATGGATTGTTAAGGAAGCAACTTACAAACAGGTGGATTTGCGTGCTCATTATTTTCAAACGGTCGGTTTTGATGCAAGAGACGATGCTGGGAAAGTGGGGTCAGGGTATATATGTGAGTGTACAGATGGGGAAGAGTGGACCAGTCAAGCTAGACACGCATTCAGAAAAATACAATAGTACGCAAAGGTTTTCTCGAATAGATGATAGGTTGAAAGTAATGAGTGGTGATAAACTCTGGTATTATAGACCCTTGATCAGGTATGTATGTGTGTGTGTCAGAGAAGAGTAGCAAAAGAGGCCCCGTCCGGAGAAGGTGTTTCAGTTTTTTTCTCTGTGCGGTTGGAACGACGCGATGACGACAATTTATACTTGAGGCAGAATAAAACACATAGACGCAAGAGCCGTGGAGATGTGAAAGTATACGGGAGAGTGAAAATTTTCAGGTTAGCGAAGCTGTAATCATCTCGCGGTACCAAATATGCGGTTTCTTTAATAAATCCTGCTGGTAGAATTAGTGGATCTTCTCTTAAAACGGTGGACTGAGTGGAGGGAGGGGGGATCATCCATTGCAGATCTCACTCAAACAAACATAAAATCTAAGGGTCCTGATTAGGATATTTCGTATTTTTACCGGCAGAATAAGGTGAAGCATTTTTAGCATTCTTAATGGAAGTTTCATAATATCCAATCCGGAGAATAAACTTTGTCCACCTTTTGTTTGTAAACAGATACAAGTATACGAATACACCCATGCTTGCTGGGTGGATCTGCAGTGCAGAAGCGAGAGTCCCGCACGTCAGAAAGATCTAGGCCAGTGTTGCTTATGCTTGTTTAATATGACGACTGTTTGCAATAGCGGTCATCTGTTGTTAGAGCCGCCCTTTACTCAAGTGTGAGCCACTTTGGCATCCTCCAAGGGCGCAAAGACGCATATTAAAAAACGGGTCCGACCATGTGGATACTCTCATCGGCCCCCCCCCCCCACTAGAACCCTGGTCTATTTAGCATGCCATCGCACAACGGTCGCTGCCGCCTTGAAATTGAATGTAGTTTTGGTATCCTTTCATTCGAATGCGAAAATATCCCTGTGGCGAGGCGACGCGTTGCTCATCACACCACCCGAGACGTACAGCTAAGATCACGATGGCAGCTGCGTGGAGGAACGTGGGTCGGATGCACACACACATAAAAATCAGATACACATACCGCAACAGTGTGCAGCCGCAGCTACCATTACTCAAGAATGTGACCACTCTTGCGACACAGACTGTACATGAGAATTATGTGCATTTGTTTGTCCTTGTTTTATTTATTTATAGATATGATGTCTAGATGCAAAAAAAAATGAGCGTCATATAACAAGGCGGAGATGGGTATTTGCTTCCTGCATTTTTTTGTACGTTCGACTGAATGTAATGAATGATATCTTCCAGCTCTTTCAACTCACGTTCATGCTTCATGTGAGTTCAACAAACTTTCCAATCTTCTTTAGTCAAGCCGTGAAGTTTGCGGCTCAAGGGCTAGGACGGATTTACAACTAGCAGCAACTGTGCATTCTAGAAGGCAAGCCAACGCCATTTGTTCATGTTTCAACAAGCATTGACAATAAATGCTTGATGTTATTATATAAGAAGCAAATGTCCTTTTTTAGAATTCATTTACTTGTGCAAAGTATACTCGATATCCAAATGAGCCGCGCGCTGTCTTAGATCTTGTATATTGGAGAACACACACGGTGAAAAATAATAATAAATATTTGTATGCTCAAACTGGTTAACCTAACCCAAAGCCAATTTTCCCCTTCCCCCCGATCTAGTGTTTATCTATTACACTTTCCTACCATCATCTCCTGTTTCCCTCAATACCATCATCAACCATCATCACAGCTTGTTCATACTTTTCTAAAAACCACCTTGGCGTGATTGTATTAGATAAACTGTTTTGGGATATTGCTGTTCCCGCTCTTTTCGCGCTTTTTTTGGTTGAAATCTTTGCTGTTGCATGCCCAATGTCGCACGGCCGATTCCGAAAGCACTCAAGTTACAGCAACGCTGCTACGCATGGCAATTACGGCTTCATTGGCGGTTATCCTCGAGACCGGGGCTATGGATTGAAGTATCATGATGAAAATATTGCTCCACCTACTGCTGCTTCGATTCAGGGCAGTGACTTGAAAGCTAGAAACGGTTACAATGTAGCCGGCGCTAAAATGGGCGGCCACTACGACGGCGGCTATGAAAACCGACATCGACAGCAACAACAACAGCAGCAACGATGGATCAATGGCAATAGGTTCATTGGCGAAAGATTCCATGCTGGTGATAGATTTGAAGATCGACGGCGAAATAGCAATTATTCATCGTATGGAAGTGTGCCGCGACAGTACGAAAATGCTGCTCGCCGGTGGAATTACAACGAGGATTTAGTTTACTACAAGCCGCAGCAGTCTACCAGCAAAACATTCAACGCCCATAATGCGGCTCTACCGCCGTTGGAAGATGAAGAAAAGCACAATGAGCATACGATTTATGTTGGTAATATTGCAGGATCTGTACCTGACTCGGAGCTGCGATATATTTTCCGGCGATTTGGTACGAGATGTTCTGATAATTATAGTGCTAACATGAAATACAGGGTCCATCCAGGAGTTGTTCTTGAAGCGGCCCCCAAATGGGGGTCCAAGTTATGCGTTTATTACTTACTTCTCGCCAGAAGCCGTGAACCGCGCATTGATGTTTCCTGAGCCGATACATTTGGGCAATTCGTTGCTTCAGATCCGGCCACGAGTCAAGAGCGTGAGTCGATCACATGATAGCAAAAGAACTAGTACCTCTGAATTGGCATCTAATAGATGGAACGATTCAATGAAGGAATTGAATATGAATGACCGAGCTATGGTGAACCCCTCACCTCGCATGATCATTGAAGAAGAGGAAGATGACGAGGAAGGCGAAGTGACTGAAGTACCACTGTCTCCAGCATCTTCTAGCTCCGACGATGTGTCTCCCGGAGTCGAGATTCAAGTTGCTGAAAACAACAAAAAAGATAGTATCAGAATTGAGGATGCGGGCGGTTCATCGTTGACAACCATGGAACAGCCAGAAGTGATGACCTCAAAAGTTGTACGAATCGAGGGCGTTCCAGGCGGATGGCATGCGAGCCACTTATTCTCGCTATTCTTAAACTATGGGAAAGTGGACTGCACATATTTGTATGACGATAGGGACGAGTTTGGCAAGCGGTCTGGGCTGGTTCAGATTGCGGGAGCTGCGGCTGACCATTTGGTGACGCACGTTGGCGCAGTGGTTGTTCAGAATCACCAACTGCAAGTGTACAAGAGCGAGCTGAAGAGTGTGTATGATACTATGATGTATGGGTCGTCGCGTGAGAAGATCTGTGTTGGTGTTCCGGCTGACAATCCTGCAGCTCATGAGCCAGCATTGCTGCACTTTGCTCCGCAGTTTGTTCCGTTACCTCCACCGGTTGCACCACCACCACCGCCGCCGCCAAACTCGATTCCATACGGATACTTGGCTCCGCCCGTTGGTTACTATAACCCGTTTGTAGCGTCTGTGAGCAATGAGAATGCCGGTGCTCGGGCCAATGTTATTCCGGAGACCGTCCCCGAGCAGCAGGGAAAAGCCAAGCCTGAGATGAGGCGTGAGACGAAGGACTTGCCTGCCGCTGTCGCTGCTTCGAAAAAGCCAGTGAGTAATGGAAGGGCAAGTATGCGCAAGAGTGCTGCCCGGAACGACCACCACCGGAACGAGCCCCCGCGGCAGTTATTTGTCAAGTTTCTCGACAAGGGTCTGATCCAAAGCGACGAAGATTTGCAGTTGCTATTTTGCGTTTACGGCGAGCTTGAAGAGAGCGTGCTGTGCAAGTATCCGTCTGGCGAGTCGCGAGAGTTTGGGTTTGTCAAGTTTGCCCATGCTGAGGATGCGTCAACCGCATTGCGGGCGATGAACCGCAAGACCGTTGGCAGTAGTTCGTTGTACGTCAAGTTTGCTGTGCCCAAGTAAAAGTTATTCCTAGATATCGCTCTTGTATTTATATTTGCTTTGCTAATCTATTTGCTTTGAATATATTCGATTTGCTTCACCCAGATGCATTCAAGTTCCCCGGAAAACCCAATCCGGCTATCGGTGGAACATTAAAATTGCGGAGATGCAAAAAGAAACAAAGCGCCTCTTGCGCCGCGCAGGTTTATATACAGGGGCGGAACCGCTTTTGTTATCATCATCATCATCACCAAATATCAAATGTCACTGGCTACACAGCTGAGCACCAAGGACCAGCATGTCCTGTCGGCGTTATTCCAGACGGACCACCCGGACACTTCATCGCACTCACGCAGCGGCGGCGTCGAGGTCGACGTTCTGCTGCCGCCAGACAGGCACGTTGCCCAAGTCGAGCCGTTAGTCGCACTGGAGAAGCAGGCCATTGAACTAGTCGAGGACGGCGGGCTTGAGAACCTCCAGCGCGCGATGGCGATATTCGACGACATTATAACCCGCGAGCCGAGCTACGCGTCTGCATACAACAACCGAGCACAGCTGCGACGGCTCACTGCGGGCAGTCGACCGACCGACATTTTGCAAGACCTCGAAACATGCGTCGCACTTGCCCGGCCAGAACTCAAACTAGGCGACCAGACGGTGGTCGTGTCCAAAATGCAGGGCACGATCCTGTGCCAGGCGTATACGCAGCTCGGCGGGCTCTACCTCAGCATGGTCGAGGACGCTCGAGCCCAGCACGACGATGCTCAACGATGGCAGCTCGAAGAAAAGGCGAGCGACTGTCTGTACTACGCTGGGCTATTCGGCAACGAGATTGCACGCGCTGTGGCGACAAAAGTGAACCCGTACGCCAAACTGTGCGGCAATATTGTACGCGAAGCGTTGATCGCCGAGTATAAACAGAGACTACCTGTAGAATAGATAGATGCGATAGGCAATAGACGGATTTTAGTATCATCAATGTCCAATAACGTGGAGTGCATTACTCAAAGATAAAGCGGAATCACATTGACACAAGGCACATGCGCATATGTTAGGGGTCTGAGACACTTTTGTGTTCATCCGCTGCTTGCCATCGTTTGCCGGTCGTGTGGGTTTTTTTTTGAATTCCGCACCTTTGTTGCTATGTTATATATCTAGCGATAACCTTGCACAGATGTAGCTATTCGTTTGAAGTAGATGCGTTAAACTTTATTTTTATAAATACGCTTTGCAAATCGACCGCAAACCAAGAGCAAATCCGCCACAATCTGCACTGACACGACGGTAAAGATGACATTTGAGGACGACAAGAAGAAAGATCTAGATAACGCTTATGGCGGGTACGACCATGTTACTTGGTACGTCGGCAACGCCAAACAGGCCGCGAGCTATTATATCACACGAATGGGGTTCAAGCACATTGCATACCGCGGCCTCGAGACCGGCAGCAGGGCCGTGGCGTCGCATGTAGTGTCGAACGGCAATGTCGCATTCGTGCTCACTTCGACAGTCAAGAGCACGAGCGACGACCCAGCTGAGCAAAAGCTCGTCGACGAGATCAACGCCCATTTGATCAAACACGGCGACGCAGTCAAGGACGTGGCGTTTGCGGTCGACGACGTGGAGGCCGTCTACAATGCGGCGGTCGCCCACGGCGCTGATCCGCTTAGTGCGCCTGCGATCCAGAGCGACAAGCACGGCAAAGTGGTCAGTGCGAAGATCAACACATACGGCGACACGACACATACGCTCATCCAGCGTGGCTCTTACAATGGCGCGTTTTTGCCCGGGTTTGAATCATGGGGCGATGGCGACGGAGACCCATTGAACAAGCTGCTGGAGCCTATCACGCTCGATGCAATCGACCACTGCGTCGGCAACCAAGGATGGGACGCGATGGAAAGTGCATGCGAGTACTATGAAAAAGTGCTCGGGTTCCATCGGTTCTGGTCTGTAGACGACAAGGACATTTCCACCGAGTACTCTGCATTGAAGTCTGTCGTCATGGCGTCGCCGGACGAGCGCATCAAAATGCCCATCAACGAACCAGCACACGGCAAGAAGAAGTCGCAGATTGAGGAGTACATTGAGTTTAATGGTGGCCCAGGAGTGCAGCATATCGCGCTGCGCACGACTAATATTCTCGAGACTGTGGCCCGCATGAAGCAGCGCGGCGTGGAGTTTATCAAAGTGCCGCCATCGTACTACGACACGATGAAGCAGCGATTGGCCAATAGCTCGTTGCAATTGAAGGAGAAATTCGAAGATATCCAGAACTTGGACATTTTGATCGATTTCGACGAAGGCGGGTACTTGCTGCAACTGTTTACAAAGCCGCTGCTCGACCGCCCGACGATATTCATTGAGATCATCCAGCGCAATAACTTTGAAGGGTTCGGCGCAGGTAACTTCAAATCGTTGTTTGAAGCAATCGAACGTGAACAGGACAAGAGAGGAAATCTATAGTTATATATTCAAAAAAATTAGTTCTTTACAAGTCCCGCAGTCTCGAGCAAAGTCTTGAGCTCGCCGCTGTCCTCCAGCCGCTTAATGTCGTCTTCAGTGCCGATATGCTTGCCCTTGACAAACACGTTTGGCACCGTGTTCTGCTTTGTGAGCTCCAAGAACGCCTTTTGCAACTCGGTGCCGTTGTCGAGCTTGTCGAGCTCAACGTAGACGGGATCAGTGTTGAGGTCCGAGAACACCCGCTTGGCGTAGTGGCAGTCCGGGCACCACGTCTTGGACACGACTAAAAAGTCCGTGTTGGCAATAAGGTCCCTTGCCTGGTCTAGCTCTTTGGAAATGTCGGCCATTTGTGAATTCCTAGTTGTTGAAGTGACAAAGGAGGAAAATCGGGTTCCGCTAAAGAGGCTGAAATCTACGGCGCACGTCATTTGTAGCCGTTGAGGTGCAACGTTAAATAAATTGAAAGCCGCGCGATGGTGGATATTTTTAAAATTAAATTAATATTATTCAGGAGTATATTAAGTAATGTACAAAAATTACAAGGCGAATGCTACCAAAGCGGTCAAAGCGGCAATGGCGGAGAATCCAAGAGTGGATGCGGCGCCCTTGCTGGCAGTCTCCGACGAGGAAGGAGAAGCGGAGGTAGAAGAGTTGGATGAAGAAGAAGAAGAAGAGCCAGTGGCGGTGGCATTAGAAGCAGTAGAGTTGGAAGACGCAGTAGCGTTGCCGGTGCTCAATGGGGTTGGAGCAGTGACAGACTCAAAAGCAGTGGTGTAAGTGTTGCAACCCTTGATTGGCTGCTTGCCGTCCAACTGCTGCATCAACCAGTCCAAAACATAAAACTCACCTACAGACTGGGTGCCAGTGTGGTCAGTGTTTGGGTCCTTGTAGTACTGGATATCGGCACCTTCAGCACAGTACTCAGACACGGCAGTGTCGACAATCTTGACTGGCACAATCTCGTCCTTGATACCTTGGTACACAAGCATTGGCGCAGCAGGCTTGGATCCGCCCATAGTCAACGAGTCCAAAATCTGCACAACCTCTGGCTCCTGCAGCACGGCCTCGCCGTTCTTAAAGTACGAGAAGGCATCCTGCATCAAGTAGTCGACCAAGTCGGCGGTGAGGCACTGCGACTCTGGCTTGAAGAACTCGGTTCGGTTGTTGGCGAACAAGTCGGTCTTCTCCAACTGCTGCAAGAATGGGTACTCATTGGAGACACCGACAATGAAAGTAACTGCAAAGCCGGCACCGATACCTTCGTTAATGTTCAACGAGGTGGCGGTCAAGTTTGTCACGTATCCACCGACGGCAGCGGCAGTCAAGTTCAAGTCCGGAGCGTACGATGGAGCAAGCTGGTTGGCCCAGCCGGTGGCAATGGAGCCGCCAGAGTAGCCCCAGATAGCAATCTTGGCGTCCTTCTCAATGCCAGTGTCATTGTTGGAGTTGAGCACTGCTCGGATCGAGTCGAGAGTAAGATGGCCCTCCAAAATACCGGCACCAACAGCGCTGTTTGGACCTTCGTAATCTGGAGTGTTGACGATGATTCCTTGGTCGAGAATAGCCTGCAACGCTGGGTCCTGGTTAGCCTGCTGCATCGCATACGACGGAGCACACTCAATGAACGCAGCGTCTTCCGGAATCTGGTACGAAATGAACCGGTCCTTCTTGGCGTTCTTTGGAATGATCACAGTGGTGATGGCGGCCACGGAGTCGTTGAAAGTGTTCGATGAGTGGTACTGGATCTGCCATGTCTCTTCGACATTGCTCAAGTTTGCGAGCGGGTTTGGCGCCTGTCGAATCTTGAGAATATCACCGAGCTTGGTGCTGTTCAAATTGTCGGCTGGCTGGTAGAACGGGTCGTTTTCCGGCAGGCTGGCATTGGTCAATGCAGCAACGGCGACAGACGAAACGGACGCAAGCGTCGCAAGCGTTAGGGCTACTACCTTCATTTCTTGGATGTATGTACTAGTACCAGAAAAAACACAGCGAACCTTGGGTTTATATATGTATCTTGAGCGGGGCCAAAACAAGACGCATATATTTCACATATTCGGACGCATTCAATTGAGCTTAAACGGCGCCTCGGAGAGGAGGGGCAACGTGAAGATGTGAGACATTTCTGTCCTGCCTGAGCAATTTTTTTCTGTTCGCCCGTTGATCAGTGAGAACGGGCGGCACCGTTGAAGTTCAACGGGGGACGTTGAATGAAGATCATTTATGTCTGTTTAACGGAATACACACATTTGAGAGAGAAAGATAAATAAAGAGAGAGGGTGAGTATCATTCAGAGTTCACACCAGCTGTCACTTACTGAGACTGTTGGGTCGTTTACGGCCAAAAATCCTGTCTGAGACCATTTTTTTTGTTGTTTTGGTCCTCCAAAAGGCGGTCAGATGAGTGTGTGTGTGTGTCGGTCGGCACAAGGGCTTTGGAAGGGCGTAATGGATGGCTGAGACTTTTACTACCTAGATTGTGAGGGGTTGTGCATTTATATGTCTATGGAATTGGTCCGAGAGTTTCAATGGAGGTATTCGATGGTATGAGCCCATATGCGGATATATCTTTCTAGAGTTTCCACTCAACAAAACTCTAATTTTCCCTGTATGAAGTGATGTCTCCCATTTGCTCGGAGTGAACTCATTCCTGTAAACTCCATTAACACGATAAGACAGACACGCTTGCACTTGGATTTTAATTCAAAAATGTCGTTCGTATTACGCCGCATCAGCCGCATATCGTTCTTCTCCAAGCTTTTTGGCTCTTCGGATGCCGGAGCTTCTCCTCCAGAACTGCGACCCGAGCGCTTGCATCTGTTATATGTGGTGTGTGTGTGTGCAGATTGAATATCTGAGATGCTCAGAAAAGCTTAGCGGTGCAACATTACCCCGCAAATATCATATGGCACGTACACATACACACATATCGGACTGCCGACGGGGGCTGTTTTTTTCGAACTTTTTTTCAAAGCCCGTTAAGAATATAGATGTGTGCTCTAAGGAGGCAGTTTGGTATATGACAAGAATGTTATCTCTAGCACGAATACTATCGTCAAGTTGCCGGTAGTATCTGTTGTGGAAATGTGCGATGATTTCGCCATCG
Organism: Blastobotrys indianensis; assembly: GCA_030558855.1. Classification (NCBI taxonomy): domain Eukaryota; kingdom Fungi; phylum Ascomycota; class Dipodascomycetes; order Dipodascales; family Trichomonascaceae; genus Blastobotrys; species Blastobotrys indianensis. The sequence goes on along the minus strand of JAKTQK010000007.1, from coordinate 131,109 downwards.
TTATCTAGATTATAAATCATAAAGTGCAACGTTCCGGGATACAGATGCAAATGCAAATGGAATCCTGATCGTTAATAAAATTAAAATAAATAAATTTATGTTCTTACCACACTGTTGAAATAAACTTCTTCGTGCCGTGGCAACGGGAACACACTGAAAATCAAAAAAACGGCCAGGGTTCACGGGAGATTCTGTTCCAAAACAGGGCGCAACTCATCAGCACATAATCAGCTGAATCTTTATTGAAAATTCGGCAATTTATGCACTCGATCGATGGGCCCTCTAAAAAGTTCGTCAGATTCTCCATGTGTGCCAGTTTATCAGATCAGAATCAGGGATCGAGAGATTCTCCTTTCAAAGTGTAAACAGATCTTCACTCTCTCCATGAATCCTCTCGATCTGTTTGGAATATTTTAGCACTGTCAATATCTAGATAAATACTCTTCTGTCTCCCTTCTCTTTAAGATTGTTGGATTTATATATAGGCAGAAGTTCCTGCTTGAGGAAATTCCAATTAAGATATTCACCCCCTTTACTGCATTAGGACGACCGCGTTATTTTTCGTGCGCTGCATCTCGACGACATTTTTCCCACAGACTTTTCCAGATTCTCCTGAACACTCATTTTTCCTTTCTCCATTGTCGACTCTTTCATCTTTCATAATGAGCAAGACTATAAGGAGTTCGAAATCTATGCACACACTGCGACGACTCAAGTCTCGTGCGTCGACCATGTTTCGCCACGACGAGCAACACGACGAGGACGATTTGACTCTGATGGCCCCTATCGACTTTGCAACAACGCGGCCGGGCACGCCACAGCACCACCACCACCGGCACCACCACTCATCTACACATTCGGTCTCGACTACGAGCAGCTCGACAATACTGTCTCCCGAGACGCTTTCTACTTCTTCGTGGGAATTGAACGAGCCTAAGAACGTTGACTACCACTACTCTCACCACCATCACCATACTTTGAGACACAGCAAGCGGCCGTCAGGGGCGTGGACTTCATGGAGCTCTACGGCCAGCAGCGACTCGGCTGCTTCCTCGACTCTGTCGTCAGACTTGTTCGTAGTCAGTTTCCACCGCAAGAGCAATAAGGACGACGTTGAACGTGCAAAGCAGCTGATTATCGACCAAGGTGGATGTGTGCGGGAAATCACCATTCTGCCGTTCCAAATCAAGGCATCGATGCAGAACCCGCTCGTTCAACAATTGAGCCAGCTGAAATCCGTCAAGCGACTGGAACGTGTTTGATTTTTTTTTGTTTTATTTATTATTCCAAGGTTTTTATATAAGACTTTGCATTTACACGGATTCGACCCCGTTCTATACACTAAAAGCTTGGATTTTTTTTATATATACAGTGTTTTCATTCAGTTTTTTTATATATTTATGTAGATTTTTGTTTATTGGAAAAAAGAATAAAATGGAAGGCATATAGCAAAGTATCAGAATACGCATAAGCGAACAGGGGTTTTGTATCAGGAACGAGTAACAGAACAAACCCCAGCACGACGGCACCAGGGGGAAACGACTGGACTAAAAGGAAACCTTCCCCCGAAAGATCCACGATGGTCAATGGAATGGAAAACGTTTCATATCAACTCGCCGAACAGTGGACGATCGTTCTTTTTTGTCTCTAGTGTTCTCGAAACTGTCCAACAATAAGCATCTTTATGACGCAATCTATAGAGCTATTACCCGGAGAAGCGACCATCTGTGCATATACAGCACATGAAGAGATAGAGATGATGAGAGAATGTAGTATATATAACCCCACGGCAGCCACCTTGCAGCTTTGACACTTTCCTCTTTATACAAACCATGAAGTAATACGACATTGAGGAAACAAAGTATGTCTTCACCCAGGACACCAGTATCGCAGCTCGAGCGCTACAGTATCCGGTTCACGGCCAATGCCAAAACAGACGACATTCTGATCGTCGAGCGACTTATCCAGCGCGAGGGAGGTTACATCTTGTACGCTCACTCGGACAATGGCGGTGTTGACGTGCTGCTGAACCACCGCGCAGTGGTGTACTTGAGAGTGAACCCAATCATCAACGAGTTTGAACAAATGAACAAGACGCCATGAATATTTCCCTTGGCAGGCTCCAGAAGGGATTACCATTTTACAGCTGTAAATTTCTAATGATTGTAATGAGATATCTATGAGATCCATAATTTTGTCCAACACCGATTTCATCATCTTGCCGCACGGCGCTAGCTCACCTGAGCAGATTTTCGGCAATTGCTTGAGCGTGAGTGCTATTATTATCATTGTGCATTGGTACCAAACTCCTCGGCATTTCGGTTTACTAAAAACATGAGGTGAACAAACTAAGAATTTTGAGTATGTTTTAGGACTTTGAGCTGGCGTTCCTGCGCCTATCAGACTTCAAGCGCAGGATAGTGCGGGTAGTCATAACAACGGACTTATATTTGTCAATAAGTATATACAGATATTTGAATCATTCCTAGGTTATTTAAAGATCAGTGTGGATAAACTTTGGATGTCGTTCTGGAGTATATGCCATGGTGAGGTTGGCCATATCGAGTTTGTGCTTCCATCCCTCGACTTGAGTAGCAGGAATACACCATAAGTCGCCATACTTTGTGACTTTGACCGCGACTGTGACTCCGCAGTTGGAGCAGAAATTGTGCAGCTGCGGCTTGCCAGACACGGTGGTGTGGTTGGCAAATTGCTTCAAGTGGTGCTCCGCAGTGTTTTCGACGAGCTTGACTTGCGCGTCACCGGTGTACACAAGCATCAGACCTCCATATGGGCTCATGCACAAGTGCTGGCAAGCGTTGCAACTGCACAATACGGGTTTGACTGGTTCACCATAGAGGTGGACGGATACCTTCCCGCAAAGGCATTGAGTAGTGTATGTAGCTTCTGTCATTTTTGGAGATTTTTGATAATCCTTTTCTGAACATCAAGTATTTATATATTCAATCATTCCGATAGATCGCTAGGAAATAACGAGTTTGCCCGACATTTTTGATTCAATTAAGCTGGAAGTATACGGGGGGACTGTTTTTAATGTCTCAGCCGTGTGCTGCATACCACTATCGACGGACTATAAAGTGGCTATTTGCCACTCGAAAGCTAAGAAACCATAGTCGGACAGGGATGGAGATGGCTAAAGTCTACGGGAAATACCGCCGTTACTCGGGGGAACGGGTTGGAATTATGTAGTACTATCGATGACTTGGTGACTTTGTGTTGGTGACTCAGCCGTGTCATCTCGTACTTGTCCTGCCCTGCACTTCCTAACAGTGACGGCATTACATCGGGCACTAAACTATCTGATATATTTTGAACTTGCAAAACTACATATTATAACTACAGAGATATATTCCAGTATAAAGCACAGATAAATTGGTGCACTAAAAATGCAAAAGCTCACAACCTGATGGTACCCCAAGGATTACGTCAGAAGAGAAGTGTTTGAGAGGCCATTGCCGATCCGCCCCCTTGAAGCGGACGTGTCGACTATCTGGTAGGAAAATGCAGGGTGCAAATAAATTAAACATCATTCAACAAGTAATACAGAGTAAGAACTTTATTCAACTTCAGTAAGAAAAAGCGCGAACAGCAGCGGAGTTTGATAAGGGCGAGATGAAAAAAAAGTGGTGTGACTTGTGGTTGATCATTCAACAGGACACAAAGCACTTGTTTATTTCGGTCCACAAGAGTTTAAACTCACCTGTAGGGTTAGAAATACTTTTAAAACTACGAAATAATAGAAAGAACAGTAAAATATGTTACATATAAACGAATCCGGTGATATTGTACTACATCTAGATACAAAATACGACAGGGCAAGGGTTCCCCAAGGCTGAGACACTTTTAATTCTGTTAAATGCGACTAGTCAGAAATATGATCACGCGATCACAAGTTTTTTTTCTTAAGTTCTTACAGTAATTCTTGGTCTTCAAACAATCAGGATGAATCAAAGATACACTACTACTAGGCTGTATCCCGGATCTGTGAACAAGGTACTACAAGTGTATTTTAGTCCTCGATGCAGCAATGCAGCCACCTGTTCAGTACAAAGCGAAGAGATAAGACTTGACAACCCTTTTTTTCTATAATCTATGTATCTACTAGGGAGGAAGATATCTCTGTTTACCAAATACACTATACCCAATCCAGTAATCCACACACACACACATACACGGTATCTTCTGCATAAATCAATCTCACAGACTCTTATCTCCTGAAATCTGATCTCGTGCACTGAAACATGGGTCTCTCGGGAGGGTTGGCCGCCCCTCGTTTTTTTGGCTCCAAAACTATATAAATACTCTCTCCCATCCCCCTTTTCTCGCTCATTTATAAACTTTTCTTGTTATCTTTATATCGAAAGAAAGAGAATGTCTACAACTATTAAACAAACACGATACACGGTGGCTTTCAAGAACTCGACTCCTATTGACGAAGTGCGCCACGTGCAGGACCTCATCTTCAATCTCGGCGGCGGCGTGCTTTATGCAGAGCCCAGTGGCAACAAGCATTATAATGTGCTGATGAGCTCAAAGACGGTCACAGAGGTTAAACGGCGGCCGAGTGTGGACCAAGTGATGCCATTTGAACGGCAGTTCCCAATGTCGGTGCTGTAAAGACTACGAGTTGTGCAATGAATAAAAGGGAACGGAAAAGCTTTTTTATCCTTGTTTATATATATTTTTTTATTTATTATTTATTTCGTGTATTTTATATATATCGACAAGAAGATGTTTGCATTTTATATTTTGGTGGAGTAAAGCGTTCTCGAGGTGGCCGACGATGAGGTCATTGGTCATCTCAGTCAGATGATGCGGTTTGGGGCGCACTTGTAAGGTTGTTTACCACTACATTCTCATAGATAATCTCGGATGCCACGGATGACTAGCAACGCGGCTTTGGGTATGAACACTTTTAAATTCTTTTCCGGGGACGTTAGTTGTTTACTAGTGAATAGATATTACTGATGTTTATCGAGTTGAGAATGTGCAGTAGTGAGGTGCGGCGGTCCCTTCTGCGGCTCCGACTTTTTTTAATCCGAATATTCTGATCGAGGGTATTCATTATTCATCGTTCCAAGTTCACTAGTCTCGGATAATCTACAGTAGAAGAAAGTTGCCAGAAAAATTGTGCATAAACATTTTCATATTGCATGCATGATGCACACACATATGCACAATCCTCAGCCTGATATTTTGTACCTGTCAGCATGCCACACACCGTACACACCCAGAGAATGGTCCTCTCAGCCAACTGCTGCTATTGAGCAATCTCGCAAAACATGCGGAAAAAGTGGCTAACAGACCCACGAGTATCTGATGATCCCCACCTACTTTTCCCCGACATGTACCACAGTTCTGGGGTTAAGATTTCACGGATAAAGACCCCAGATCCAAGACTCGCAGCATTCCATCGCGATCTGCAGTCTTATATTTCCCACACATAGAGCAAACTGTTCTAGAAAGTATAATAGATATAAATAAAGGTTCAACGGCATCTACGTACTCTCTTCTGTTTCCTTAATTCATATTCCAATGGACTGCATTGTACGGTTCAGCGGGTCTGTCACCCAACAAGCTATCGACGCCCACATCCAACGCATCCAGCTCAGCAACGACGACACAGTGACGCGCAAATGGCTCGGTGGATTCGAAGCGAAGCTCAATTCGCGTAGTATCTTGTACCTAGAGCAATGCGTCGGCGTGAGGCAAGTGGAAATCAAGCGGCGCCCACTGGTGCTGCCACGGCGTGTGCCATTGCAGCATCGAGCGATCAATGTCACCACCACCACTAAGATCAACACCGACGGGAAGGGCAAGCGACGGGGTGTGCCGCCATTGAAGAAGTACGAAACTTATAACAACTACAGTCGGGCCTATGGAGCCGGCGACGCAAAGTCACAGATTTTGAGAGTGAGTCTCGAAACTTGCTAACCTGTTTTTGAGTTTGCGTTCAAGCATATTGTTTTTACTATTTCACCCATATCTTCCCCTAGCATCTAGTTATTAATACCTAGCATCAATGCATTTTGTTTATCTCTATCTGATAAATCCAGCTTTGTTTGTGTGTTTGTGCCGGTTATATGAAAGGATGGAAGAATTTGTGGAGTGTGAGACAGTAAAACATCCACGCGGCTTTTGGTCTCACGAGTGCGACATTCATGGAATGCCAACATCACAGCCGCGTTCGCCATGCTTGCATCATCTAGCTAAGGAGCTTTGCTTGCAGACGTTTTTGCAAAAAAGTGATAAATATAGTTTTTTTGACCATCATTGAGAAAGTCTGTGACAGTTTCCACAAATGAATAAATATCCGCTTCGGTTTCTGGATGCTTGGTTAGGTGTCCAATCAAAGCAAGGCGAGTTTTTTCGTCAGGAATCTTCGCCAATAGGATCGGTCTGAGTTCCGAAAAAGCAATCTTCTGATCACTACTGATGAAATGGCATGCCCGAGAGAAAATCAACTGAGCCTGTTCTAGATAAGTCAGGTAGTTCTCAGTCGTAGGTTTAGCAGCCAAAATCTTTAGATATTCCTTATGTAAGTGACGTTTGGCTGGCTCGGCAAAATGCTTGTCAAGGACGGACTCGACCTGATTCAAAATCTCACACCTCTCAAGTCTCGGTTGAAGAAATTCAGGGACAGCCAATTCAGTTTCCAAGATGATAAGCTCATTAATAGCTTTAAGATTTGCAATCCTGGAACGACACAAATATTCAAAATCTTCGTCTTCAGTCTTGGCAGCTGTTTCGTGGAGAACTGCACTCAAGTCTTCGTAGTCTTCAAAGAACTTATTCAAGTGAATGTTTATGCGGGATTTCCAGTTTTTCTTCCAGTCAAAATAATTTGATGACTGGATGGGTATAACTGATCTATCCACAGTCCTAGGAAGAAGGTGATCAATCATCAACCCAGCTGTGCTAAACATAAAGTCACTGTTTTCCCATCTCAAGGGTCTCCTTAAAATCCATATTATTCTCTTCGCCCTATCACTGTCTAGAGAGTCAGGGGCCAGACATACACTAACTGGACCACGACTCTTTATTTCTTGACTTTGAGTCATCCTCGATAGAGCAATTGTGACGCTTAAATCTGTGATGATTCTTCTTTAAGTAAATTGTAATTATCTTCGTAGAAAACTGTCTGGGGAAAACAATTTTAAATTCATTATTTATAACGCGTTGGGGGATCAATTTTACGCAGTTACAGTGTAATTTTCATCACGGTGCACACAGAACCGGGTGAATACGCACAATACATCTACGGCAAGTTTTTTTTTATCGAAATCTACACTACTGTACCGGTATTAGATTGAACTTAGTAAAGGATTGCTCAAAATGCACGGTCGCTTAACAATTCTAAGTTACCCGTTCCGGGCAAGTTTGCCTGCATTGCACATGCGCTAAGCTGTGCAGAAGGTCGCTGCAGCTTCCAAACGGGTTTTTACTACGGTCTTACGGTGAATACGATGGGTATCTGATACCTAATGGGAAAATGGGGCCCAATGTATCCATGATATACACGAGAATTTACGCAAAAACTTTGTAACAATCTCTAAGTTTGTAGGTTGGTGATCCCGACGATGCAATGAGACTCACAATCCAACGCTAGCAATAGTACTAAGAGAACTGGACTATTCTGTCTGTGTTTTAAAAGCATCAGATAGCTCCTCATCCAAGACATTGTGTGTCTCAATTGGAATCTCCAATGCACGGAAACCGTATATCGTATGTATATCTATATATATACCAGCAACCTGCCTGCAGTTACGAGGCTCATAACTCAACTTGGAATATGCCCAATCACGTCTATCGCCGGTACATTCTTGAATGGCGAACGACTACAGTATCGCGACATGATATAACCGTCACGCTCACGAGCCTGCAAAAGAGAGGATGCCGTATAGTGGCCACACTTGCGCCGACAAGGTACGAGGTGGAGGCGAATAGAGACTGTGTGGCCTATGTCGAGGGCCGCATGGATATACTGCGATTGACAGGTATTTGAATTCTGCGTGTATTCTATTCGATGCACTTGTCAGCAAACAATTCCTAGCCTTGTACACCTTGAATACACAACCTGCTCTCGTTTGCACCATCTGAATTCTGAGCCAGAATCCACCAACGTATGCAATGATAAACCATCAGTCTCAAATGTCGTTCCATTTGATGGTCAGTTCCAAGTGCTGTTGAGAAGCATGTCGAAGCAGTTGAATAGCTCAATCATTGTATAAAATTTGACTAATAACAAGCATTTAGTTCAACCACATATTGAAAACTCAAATCTATATATCAATTAGTATTCGAGACTCGAATATATCTAGACGTTGCGATAAAGTACCAACCGTTACATGTGCCGCACGCCAGGGCTTATCTTATCGGTCCCAAATTTTTTTTTAACCTTCCACCTTCAAAAAAACTCGACTTGTGTCTCCGACGGTCTTATACAAAAAAATTGCATGTTCGAGCCGCTAGTGCACGCCATAGGCGAGTACGGGGAGCGTTCGACGACTCAAAAAGTCAAGCTACGATTCATATTCAAAGAACTGGAGGAAATCCAGTCTCGTGGTGGAGCATGGACGGACCCCGGAATTCACGACAGCAAACTGGTAGCGACGGTGCCCACGACTGCATCTAGGAAAAGGAAACGTGACGGCATTGCCGAAGAGGTTGAAGAAAACGAAGACGACGTTCAGCGGTACGAGTACCGCGGACTGTATAGTGGTGTTGCATACGACAAGAGCGGCAAGATCCTCGACAACAACATTCTGAGCAAACGGGTCGCAAAAAGCAGCAGCAACAAGGAATCCAAATATTACCAGCCGAGTATAGAGGTGCCTGTGAACCTCACGCGCCACGGGTACGAGGCGCTGCCGCGGGTGATCACTCCGTTGGCGGTCAACCATGACGGTCCAGCGACGATGCAGGCCCAATTCAGCCCCTCGGCGAAAAGAGTGCTTTGCAAAAACAATAACCCACTGCATGATAGTCGCAATGTGACGCCCAAATCGCTGTATTATCGAGTTCTCACCAAATCGTACGAAGGCGAGTCGCCCGAGCATTTGGAGAATGATCTGCTGTTCAAGAGTCTTCGACACCGGCACACGCAGATTCTCAGTACCAAGCTGTATGGAGCGATGCTGGACAGGGACTACGCCACTGCAGCGAGGGCGTTGGCGATATTGATCCGGGTTCCAGGTGTGGACATTCGGTCGGTGTGGCCTGTTGCTCTCGAGCTGCTGGTGTGGCGCAGAGAGTGTCGAGAGAAGAAACAAGTCGCCAATGGCAATGTCACGAGCGATGCCGATGGGTTGCCGACTAATGGCGATATCCACACACTACCCGAAAAGTCCTCGGAAACGCATGAAGACGAAAAATTCCTCAACTGGCTCATTATCAACTTCCCGTACTTGCGCACCAAAAGCAATACGACCCATTCGCGAATCAAGACGGTGTATGACCGAGCGCCCGAATTTTACCCGCATTTGATCCTTTCCAAACTCAGGCACTCGAATCCCAAAGCCGCGCTGGACAAGTTGCAAGAGATTATGCTGCGAACGCCGTATAGCGACGACCCGTTGCTGCACTGCTACGCGGGCATGGCTGTGATGCAGCTGATGGTGCTCGAACCTGACGACAAGGCTCGTGCAAATCTCGCAGATAGAGCGCGAAAGTATTTCGACCAGTGCCAGAACCTTGGTGGCAACTTTACTAAAGAGTTTATCGACTATGAACTGAATAAGATGGTGCCGCCCGTGCACCGCTCTGACGACGACGATGACGACTCTGAAGACGACGAAGATATCGATGAAACGACTATCATAGCAACAAGAGAAGACGACAAGAGCGTGATCAAACATGACGACAGTGACGGTGAGGTTAATAACGACAATGGGGAAATGCCCGTAGAGAGTGCCATCACTGAGGATTTCGAATTCGAAATTGACGACGACGACGCAGAGTATCTGTAACATAGCATATTTATTTATTACATATTATTAATTTTGTACAATTGAATCATCAGATCAAGCTTGTCCGGGGATTGGCACGCCAGGGATGGGGAACGGCTTTCCCTCTGGCCACTTTTCCGGAGTCGAAGTTTCAATGACAAACGCCATGAGCGACGTGACCGTTGTCATTGCCAATATCCCCAGCAGACTCCACGGCACACCAAGTGCGTGCCATCCGCCACCGAGGAACAGCGCCGACACCACCACGGCGACGAGGCTGATCACACCATCAATCGCCGACTCGACGTGCACGGGCTCGCCCCGAATGTAGTTGAGCAGCACCCGCCCGAACTTGGGCGTCATTGTGAGGTACACCGTCAATGCCAGCAGGGTGAGCAGTAGGGCCCATGGCGCTCCACGCAAGAACCGGTAGTTGCTTGTGGCGAGGCGGTTGTAAAGGGCGCGGATAAACGTCAGTAGTAGTAGCAAGCGGATGTAGAAGTGCGAGTCGTAGTGCACCGCCGCCATAGCGGCCCCGGCGCCACCGAGCACGATCACTGCGGGCCACTGCTCGGTCTCCTTGCGATGATTCGTGGTAGATTCGCTCATTTGATCTGTGTAGATAGGAGATGGTTGGTCGGTGAAGCCGTGCCGTTGGGATACGTACGATACGATGGGGGAACCGGTTTCTGAGACATTTGATGCAAAATTATCTAATTCGTACGAGTATATACAGACAAAAGTACCGCTAATCCATTTCATCAACGTAAGCGATTTTTTCTTTACCCTTGGAGCTCGGCGGTGTAGAATGGTCGTTTTGGTCGGCGGCCTTGGCAGCGAGCGTCGTCAAAGCGTCCACTTGCTCCCTCATGATTCCGGTCAAAACTTCCATCTTCCTTTCAAGCTCCGCCAGCCGCTTATCGGTACCCGTGGAGCGGTCCTCGAGATTATGTATCTTCTCCGACTGCGTTCGTAGAATCTTTTCGTCAGTGGTCAACAGATCAGAATGATGCGAAGCCGACGCGCCAGGACGCCGTGTCTCGTCAGGCCGGCCGTGCGATTCCGTGACTGTGGCCCATACATTGTCATTGATCTTGATCCCGTAGACATCGTTGGTCTCGCGGGCAGGCACTGCAACCCACCCGGTCGGCAGCTGGAACCCCGAGTTCATAATCACCTCATTGTCGCCTTGCCCCGCAGCGAGATTCACAACGTCAGTATCGACGCCGTGAAGATTCGCAGGCCTTGTACCATTACCTGTATTCTGTGCACCACCAGCACCACCGGCAGCATTACCAAAGTTGGTATCAATGCGTGGCTGCTGCTGTGGTGGTGCCGTTGGTTGTTGCTGAGCGTTGGCATTGTTGTTCAGCACTGGAGTTCTACAAGTCGGGCAGTTCTGTGACCGCTCGAGCCAACTTTTCAAACATCCGTAATGAATCACATGGCCACACGACAGTTTCTTCGGCACCAGTCTTTGCGGCTGGGCTGGCTCAATGGCCATTTCTTCACGACAGATGATGCACACGTCTTCCTGCTGGTCGAGCTCCGCCTGCGTAGCATCAGCCACTGACCGATCCATTTGCAGCCGAGCTCGTCTGAACCGGATATAGTCACGGATCCTGCCTCCCAAATCTGATGCAGTAACGTAAACGTCGCGCACAATATGCAATGGAAGGCCCACGGGCTTGACCATAATCACCACAAACGCCACATATATAGCCAGCCGCGTCACATCGGACGTGACCTCGGTGATAAACGTCCACAGATTCTTCTCGTCCCAGTGGTCCTCCTCCTCGTTTCTGTCGAGGTACCGCATCTCGATCAAGTTCAGCACGTACCTGCTACCAGCCGTCACCGCACTATTCAGCAGCAGCGCGTACTCGAATGCAAACATGACGCTGTTATCTACAATTCCACGCTCCATCAAGTGCATGACATTCATCTTGACCAAGTACGCGTCCCACACTATCGCAACCACAATGGCGCTCAGCAAGCGCCCGCGACTGAACAGCGTCGGCCGGTCAGCGACTTGGAATATCAGGTCCACCCTATCGGATATAATCCAGTGGAATGCTCTCAAGAACAGTAGCAGCGATACGGATAATGCGAATTGGTAGTTGACAATGTTCTTGTAAATGATCATCGACAACCCCGTCTCTGTGACCGTGTACCATACCCGCTCGTACAAATGCTCCATCTCCAACGCCCGCAGCTCGCCGAAAAACACCAGCTGGAACAGCTTGGCAATAAATAACGACACTACAAGCGTCATATTCACAATTATGATCATATTGCCGGTGCCCTGCGAAATGGCCACCGCCGCCGCATAAAAGTTGGTGCGCTCCACCATGGCTCGGAATATGACCCACCCCATGAGCAGTGTGCTCACCTAACTGGTATTAGATCTCTTATGGTTTCTTTGGTTGTTGCATTACTTACTGCCACATATGCTACGAATCTCATGTTAGTAAACATCGAGTCATTGCACTTTAAGAAATCAATCCGGGGCTCTCTCCACTATTTTATAAAAGAGAGTGAACACCTAATCACTTGGCTTATGGGGGCGAGTTTGGGGGTGCGCTGGGAACAACTTGTGTTGAGTCAGCTGAAAGGTGGGTGATTATGTCATAAAAGTGAGACAAACGCGGGAAAGCCGCACATGGCGAGGCGTGGTGTTTTGGGTGCGTGTTTTTATAGCATGAGGCAATCAGAGTAGATGCAATACTGGTATTTTTCAATTATATTTAAGTGTATCATAGGTATAAGAGAAGTTAAACCTTCGAATCGGTTTGCACAATGGCTCGTTGCTTGAACTGGATCCAGAAACTGAGCAAGAGAGAAATGAGAAGGAACGAGAATGACGCCCACGACATTCCCGACGCACGAGAGCCCTTGTGTACATCCAAAATCGTGGCACTGGCCTCGGGGATAACTTGTGTGGCAGTGTTTGCAGCAACTTCGAGCCAAATGGCGCCGACGGTCCACGAAAACCACGCAAGAAGCGTTGACAGACTGAGAACTTTGTTCATGAGATCCTGTTTTGGCAAGCGGTTCGAAGCAGTCCAGATTGTGGAGACTGTAGACACGAGTGTGAAGAACAACGTGAGGCAAATGAAGTACGGATTGACGGCGTTGATGGAGAACGTCTGCGCGATGGCCAACGGATCGACTACACCCTCAGTGCTGTTCGCTCCGCCACTGCTGACGAGCTGGAGAGCCGAGAATTTCCCAAGCTTGGTGATATCATGTCGCGATGCACATTCAAATTGGCCGCCGGTAGATGCGCACACACTCAGGAACCCAGACCGCACCACAAGGTCAGAGAACTGGGTAGTGTTGCTGCCGGACGAGATCTTGGCGATTTGGTCAAAGAAGTGAGTGTCTTGGCTATAAGAGAACTCAACAATATACGCACCCGCGAATGCGTCGCCGCCGTTGAGGCATGACAGGAACAAGAACACAAGTAGCCAGCAGGTGATGAACATGCTGAGGATCATAAACGCTCGAGGCAACTTGCCAATGTACCCAAGACCGAATTTGAACATTGCTGATAAAAGTGAGTGACTAGAAAAGAGTGGATAAGGTTATGGCTTTTAGAATGGAACTATGAGATTTGTATGGATATTTATACCAAGGTTCTTATGAGGCCATGGAACATGAGAGTAGTGTGGCAGAGACGAGACGTGTTAGTCGATTTCGAAACCCAGGAACGTCTCTTCTAACTAAATTTGCGAATCTAAGCAGAGTTTTGAAACTGTTGGCAATATTGAAAAATCGGTATGAACGGTATTGACAGTCGATGCCGCGAATTGTAACAATTGTAACTCGTCCAACACAATCGAGACTCTAAATTTGCAAAAACATTTATTCAAACCGATTTCCAAACTCAATACTTATACTGAAATCTCACAATTAATTCGAAAGAAGGGACCACTGTTTCAGACCGTATGCCTCATCTCAGACAAAAAAATGCGAGCCCCACAACAGCCACCAGCGCCCAACCCTTTCATGTGAGAAAACCATCCAACTTACTACGCCACCGCCTGTTTTCTGCATTGGAACCAGCATTTCGCGTTGCGAATCAAATTTTAGCAGTGTCTATTGGTGTTCCATAAACAATGGCAGAACCGACAATTGACAATTCTGCCAAGGACCCGATCCCTGCCGCCGCTGCAGAGGTCGCCGAGGCGCCGCCATTCGCGATACCGCTTCAGATTCTCAGAGGCGCATCAGTAGCGATCTACCTGCTGATAAGCTGTATAAGCATGTTCGCGACACAGGTATATTTTAAAAAAAAATTGAAAAAGATGACCAGTTGCTAACATTTACAAATTTGTGTAGCTTGCAGGGTTTGGGCTAAAGTTTGTGTCGCCCGTATTGTTCCATGCGTGGATCGACGTTACGAAGCAGAGCTTTGGCATTTTCTTGACATCGCTTATCCAGCTCTATACACCGGTGAATGTCACAATCAGCGGTGATGCCAGCATGCATGGGCTTTTCGTTTTGGGAGATGCGGCCCAGTTGGTGACGAGAATAGGAGGCAAGGCGATTCTCATGTCGAACCACCAGCTCTATGTCGACTGGGCGTACATGTGGTGGATAGCATACACTAACCAGATGCACGGGGGGATATTTATTATTCTCAAGGAGTCACTCAAGCATCTGCCTGTATTGGGATGGGGCATGCAGTTTTATAGATTTATCTTCTTGTCGCGCAAGTGGGCTAAGGACGAGCAGATTTTGACGTCGGGTCTGAGGGCGATCAACGAAGATAAGGAATGGCCCAGCTGGCTTGTTCTGTTCCCGGAGGGAACGACATTCTGCAAGAACGGGCAGAACAGTACTGTTGCGTATGCGAAAAAGACCGATGTCGCGGTGCCGATGCATACTCTTCTTCCTCGTGCGAGGGGACTGCGGTACTCGCTTCTCGAACTGAACCCTACGATTGAGTACCTGTACGATGCGACGATTTTCTATCATGATGTACCGGAGGGCTCGTATGGTGAAAACTACTTTACGCTCCGGTCAATGTACTTACAGGGCCACTACCCTAAAAAGGTAGACATGTACTGGCGACGGTGGAAGATCAGCGAGCTTCCGTACAAGGACGAACAAGCATTCGAGAAGTGGATCCAGGATACGTGGTACGAGAAAGATGCGCTGCTGGACAATTTTGTCAAGACGGGCCAATGGGTAGTAGAGAAAGAGGCTGCTAAGCAAGTGCTCAAACCCATCACTGTACCGGTGCGACTAAACTCAGTGCTGGATTTGGTGCAGATTTTCGCAGTCCCGCTGGCGTTGATCATGCTCCAGTCGCTAGTGCGAAAGCATTTCCTGCCTTTGATTTATGCGTTGTTTTAGATGGCTTCGTATATGTAATTAGAACAGAAGATGATAAATATTCAATACTATATTTTGTGTATGCGGCTCATGAGCCTCACGTTCACAAGCAAGGTCATCTCCCCCCTGAGCTCTCCAGTTCTTACAACACATACTTAGAACTGGCTTGCGATCCATTGGGAGACGATATCAATGACACGATCCGGGGTATCGCCCACGACTTGGTGGTCGTAGTCGCCTGGCACCGCGAACCCGTGCGGCAGCGGCTCGGACTCGCCCTCGCCAAACATTGTGCGTTCAAACGTGACACCGCGCTGCTGCAGCTTGGACACACCAGTCTCGAGCACTTCATCAGGGATCATCTCATCGCGGTCCGGAGCGACGAAAAAAAGAGGCTTGGCGACGTTGTTGAAGTCGTCGCCGACGAGCAGGCTCGGCGCAATGCTCGCGCCGCACGCAATGAGGTCTTCGTCGCTCGACCACTCGTCGCTATTACGGTCTTCGAGTAAATGCAGCACGTACTTGCCGCCAAACGAGTACCCAATGACAGCAATGCTCTTGGGTTTGTAAACTTGCGCAATCTCTGCTACAGTGGCAGTCAGTCGGGGCGCGACGCGCTCGAATGTATGCTTCGCCATCCACATCTCGTCCAGGAACCCTTTCACTGCACCGGCTGCCCGCAGCTTGAACACGTCTAGCATGCTCGACGACGAGTCAGATGGCGCCGCGCGGTCGTCGATAGTGGCACCGTGGGTGGGGATCGGGTCGCCTTCGAACATGTCCGGCACGATCACCGGCACGCCCAGTTTGCGCGAGTAAGTGTCTGCCAGCGCTAGATTGTTCTCGCTCGCGAGTCCGAGCGAGTTTGTGAGCAAGATAACGAGCTTGGCGGCGTTCGGCGTGGGCGACTGGGTCACGTACACTTCAGTGTTCGTCTCAGAGAGCACAAACTTCTGGCCTGCAATTCGCGCTTTGGGCGGTGGCGCCGGCGGTTCATTTAAGGAATGATCGGCTCTGTGGCCATCTTGTGCTTCTTCCTGTAATGCTTCCTCGTCGTATGGGTTCTCGTTGCTGCTAGTATTGGAGGCGACGTCTTTGGGTGGAGGCGGCGGCGGTGTCGACTCCGTGGGTTCAGTATTCAGCTTCTTGGTCTCGTCGTCTTCGTCTTCACTGAGAATCACATCTTCTATTTCGGTATCTGGCTTTGTGGCCGTATCTTCAGCAGACATTGTGTGTTGGCGATGATATGCTACTGTGTGATATGTATGTGCGAATGTGGAACATGGCTGCGTGAGGCTGGACATTTGGGAACACTCTACACTTGAAGAGTTGCTCACCTTACGCTCTAGTTCCAATAAATTCAGACAGATAAAAGTGTCAGGTTATTATTTCATATATATATAGAAACATGCACATGTGAGGATAAATCTTGCTTATTTAATTTTTTTTTGTTATCTCGTTTGTTTTTTCTCTTTGAACGAGAAAAAAAATTGTATCATCATTAACAGGGGTGGAGGAGGGGATAAGCGGCACTTTCTTACTCCAAAGAAGCAGCACCAGTGATAATGTCGACCAACTCGTTGGTGATGACGGCCTGTCGAGTTCGGTTATAAAGAATAGTGAACTTGCCGATCATTTCGTTGGCGTTCTTGGAGGCATTGTCCATGGCGTTTCGTCGAGCAGAAATCTCAGAGGCGTGGCCCTCGGCAAGACCCCACAAAATGTAGTTGGCGAGCGAGAATTCACTCAAGTTCTCGACCAAGTCGTCCTCGATTTCGAAAGTGCCGTACTTTGGAGAGTTCTCAATCTGGGAAGCGTTGAAGGCTGGGATGGCGGTTGGCTCAAAGGATACACCGCTGACAAACTTGTTGTACATAACCTCAATCTGGTCGTACTCCCGGCCGAGCGAGGTGATAGTGTCGGCAATAAGCGCAGCCTCGTTGAAAGTTGGAGCCTCCTTGCCAATCTGGGAGAAGGAAAGAAGCATCTTCTCTGGGTAAGCTCGCGAAAGCTGGGCCTTGACCTTCTCACCTACAGCAACAATGTCGGTCTCTGGGAACTTTTGGATTCTGGCCTTGGCGTTTCGGGAAATCTGGGAGTGGATAGAACCGCACAAACCCTTGTCGGAAGAAATGACAATAAGAAGCTTCTTCTGTGGCTGTTCTGACGCAGCAGTCTCTGCCTTGGCGAACACTTCTTGCTGAGCGGTACCATAAGTTCGAGAAACGTTCATCGCACGCTGGGCCTTGCCGAGACGGGTCGAGGCGACAATCTTCATTGTTTTGGTGATCTTCTCAATGTTCTTGATAGACTTCAATCGATCTTCGATTTCTCGCAATGTCGCATACGACCTATGAGTATTAGTCTTTCATTCAATTGCCGGCTGACGACAGAAAAAAAAACATCGCTTAAAAGACATACCGAGTGGCGGCTCGAGCCGAATGCGCAGCAGTTCGAAGAGCAAACATTGTCGGACTCTACTTTATAAGGCAAACCTAGAGGGAAGAAAGTGAAAAAAGTGTCCAGTGCTTTTGGGCCTTTTTCGGTGGGTGGAATCCGCTCGCTCTCGCACTGCCAAATTTTCCCTTTGGGAGCAGCGCAGTGATTGGCCCGCGGCATCCACTTACAGGAGAGGCTTTGGATGCTCAGAATTACCCTGTGTAGGCGTATCTCTCAGCACGACCTCCTGTGCGTCTGTGGGCGTCTACGAATATGCGGAGACGGCTGAGAGCTAATCGCCACCAATATCGAATCATTAAGAACAAACTGAATTATGAGCTCAATAGCGATCAAATTCACATCGCTACTGGTCAAGACTCTTTCGAAACCTATAGCTGTATGCTTGTTTGTTTTAATTGGTAACTAACACGGATAGAATGCTATCAAAGGTCAAGCTAAACAGCATCCATGGTTTCGCAAACAGTGTATAGACTTTGCCCAGTTCTTGCACCGCACAGATGTCAAGATGAGAATGAGTCTACTCGGCGAAAAGAACATTAAAGTGCGCCCGCTGAACGACGCAAAGGCTATCGACAATGGCGCAACATTTGTGTCCGAGACGTTTATTTTCAGCGTTGCCGGTGGATTATTGCTCTTCGAGAGCTACCGGTCGCGAAAGAAGGAGCAGGCGAGAAGAGAAGGCGTTGCAGACGACATTCAAGCCTTGCAGGATGAAATCGAATGGCTCAAGGGTAAACTACAGTCTAAGAAGATTTTGACCGAGAGCGAGACATATACTCTTCCAGCAGAGATGAAACCGTCAATCTTGACTGCACTCGAAGCTACAAAGGCACCAGTTCAACAGCCAGTAACTACGGATAAAGAACCAACTTCTAACACACTCCAATCCAAGCCTGGAAACCAGGCTTCTGTATAATATATATATATTACCTCGCATACACTCATATATACTAGATTCCGTGCGGCTTGCAACGGAAACAGAATGTAAATAACGACGATAAATCAATAATGGTTAACGAACTTTTTTCATCATCTTGGTACATCAAACCTTATGCTCTACCTATTATAGTTATTTATAGTATTTGCTTGCGACAAATGGCATCTTGACGACTTTGGCGTCTCGCAGCTTACCCCGCACCTTGAGCTGCACAGGAGTATCCTTCTTCATAAACTTTCGCGGGACATATGCCATGGCGACATTGCTCTTCAAGGTAGGCGACAAGGATCCCGAGGTAATGTGGCCAATAGGTTTGGAATCGTCGTCAGCCGCATACACTTCGGTGCCTTCACGTGCGGCTGGACCGGTGGAGACGACACCCACTCGCACAACCTTGCTTTTCTGCTCAATCTGCTGGAGAATCTTAGCAGCACCGTTGAACTTGATCTCGGCACTTGGGTCCCGTCGGCTCTTGCCGATGACCCAAGTGAGTCCGGCCTCCACTGGGGTAATGTCCTCGTTCAGCTCGTGGCCGTACAAACACATGCCGGCCTCCAATCGCAGCGAGTCTCGAGCAGCAAGACCAATTGGCTTGACAACTCCCTCAGAAGCATCGACGAGCGTGTTGGCAAACTCCAATGCCTTAGCATCTTCGGTGATGGAAATTTCGAAGCCGTCTTCACCGGTGTACCCGCCTCGAGCGATGTGGAATTTGCCGCCGAGCAAGCTGGCAAAAGTGCTCTGGCCAAACTTGATCTCGTTTAAATTATCGTTAGTAAGTTTCTGCAACACTTGGGCCGCTTTGGGACCTTGGAGAGCGATAAGCCCGCCATTGATAGTCTCACGGCTGACATTGCCCTGTCCATGCTGCTCAATGGCCTGATTGAAAAATGCGAGGTCCTTCTCTCGACAGCCGGCATTGGTGACAATATAGTACTCATCGTCACCCCACTTTGTAATGATCGTGTCGTCGACAATACCACCATTCTCGTTCAAGAGTACAGACAGCTGCGATGTGAAGGGCTTCTGCGAGGCGAGATCAGCCGGGGTGATCCTTTCCAGCAGCTTTGAAGTGCCGGCACCAGAGAAGCGGTGCTGGAACATGTGCGAAACGTCAAACAGGCCAGCTTCAGACCGCACCCAATTGTGCGACTCAATGTGCGTTTGGCCCTTGTAAAGAACCGGCATCGAGTAGCCAGCATATGGCACCATGTTGCCCTCATGCTTGATGTGGAAATCGTACAGCGCCGTCTTGGCGAGGCTGCTGCTGTCGGACGAATACAGCCGTCTGAGGGATGGAATCTTGCAAGCTCGAAGTCGAAGCTGGGCCATTATGATTATTTGGTTGTGGGTGAGAAAAGCAGGAGGAGAGAGAAGAAATTTTGGAATAGGCGGCCTTCTTATTATCGTCGCCGGTTTCTCTTGAACAGAAATTCAAGACCCGGGCCACACGCACCGACAGTGCTTGAAGTGTCACTGAGTCAAACTGGGGAGGAAGTCGCACAACTCCGGGCTTTCTTACGGCGATAAGCCTGCGTGCAGATTTGAGCACGTTTGCTGCGTATTTCTCAGTACAGTACCGCTGCACGAACAACAACACAACAAAAGTGGGGGCGGGCGAGAAGATTGCAGTTGGCGTGCTGTGGCGGGAAAAGTTAGAAAAATGCTCACTACAACAACAATGTCATCGACTGGCAGTGCTCTACTGCTATGACAATATACCATAAATGAAATCCAAAGAGATACCCAATTTATCACCCTTATGAACAATAGTATACCGTTCGAATGAGCTTCTTACGACTTCTGTAGCGCCCACAGCGCCATGAGTTGTGCCACAGGTCCGTCCTTCTTCACCCAAACCGCCCTTTGTCGATTACAACAGCAAAACAGCAGCGCGCGGCCCATTGTGGGAAGGCGGGTAAACAGACACACGAAAATACCGTACGGGAAAAAG
Source organism: Blastobotrys indianensis (assembly GCA_030558855.1). Taxonomy (NCBI): domain Eukaryota; kingdom Fungi; phylum Ascomycota; class Dipodascomycetes; order Dipodascales; family Trichomonascaceae; genus Blastobotrys; species Blastobotrys indianensis. The sequence goes on along the minus strand of JAKTQK010000007.1, from coordinate 110,447 downwards.
GGACCAGTCGACGCGTGTGGGTTTGGTCATTCTTTTTGGTTGCAAAAATCGCATTTTTTTAATATTAAAGATGGGAAAACGAATAAAAAAAATAAAAATCGAAAGAAGAAATACATATATATTTATCTAAGAAGAAGCGGGTACCTTGGTTTTACTTCGCTCGAGCACCGCCGCCCTTCTTCTGCTCGACCTTCAGCAGCAGGGCCTTGTTGATATGTGGTAATACACCACCAAAGGCGATAGTGGCCTTGATTAGCGTGTCCAGTTCTTCGTCGCCTCGGATGGCCATCTGCAAGTGTCGAGGAGTGATTCGCTTGACCTTCAAGTCCTTGGCTGCGTTACCAGCAAGTTCGAGCACCTCGGCAGTGAGATACTCGAGAACTGCCGCGATATAGATGGCCGCTTTGGCGCCTACTCGAACCTTATTCTGAACGCTCTTTTTGAGGAATCGCTTGACACGTCCGACTGGGAACTGTAGTCCTGCTCGAGCAGAGTGTGACTGGCTCTTGGATCCACCTCCGTCTTTGGCTCCGCTCTTGCCCTTGCCACCTTTTCCTTTACCGCCTGACATGATTTTCTAGAATAAAATGAGAGTGTTTTTAGGGAAAAAAAGTGGTGGTTGTGTGGTGAATAGAATAAATTTGTAGAAAAGATGGGTCGGATATATTCACAAACGCGTCGTGGGCGACCTTTTGCTGGATCTTTTCGGGATTGAGTGAAAAGGGTGCGTTCCCATTCTGCGCCTAGAAAACGTGTAGTGTTGACACTTTTTGCAAACTCCCAACGCGCTGGGTCTTTTTGTCCCATTCCACCCTGTGTGGCTGTGGGGCGCGCGCACCAGCCGCAACACCGACGGCGTGTATTTCAGTTTTTATCCCTTGCTTCTTGAACTGAAAGGTATCCATCAGTTGGGTATTGTTTAATGTGTAGGTTTATAACACTGTTAGATGCTTCTGTATCGCATGAATCAGTGACAGAATTGAAATCTTTGTCGTGGAGACAATCACTTAACACTCGCGAGCAGTGAATTGAAAAGAATTGGCAAATGGTTAGTAGTGGTTATTCGAATACTGATATCTCACTGCCTTCTAATGTTGTCTTCTGTAAACTTTCAAAAATGGTCGTATCGGCTAGGAGGTAGTTGCGAGAAGTTCATGCTGTCATGCTCTCGAACAGATTGCGAACTCGCAAGACCCAAGATGCAGAGGCGGTCGGTATAAATATTGTCTTGATGAAACTAAAGACCACCCCAGCTTCGAAACATCCCAAGGATGCCAGAGAATTCAATCGAATCTAATGGCATTCAACCACTGAGCATGCAGTGCTCTTCGTGTCGATGGTTCAAAAGTGTGGGTGCTGCAAAATCAATCTGAGATACACAGGTCCCACCGCCATCAGCAGTTGCGGCTGCGAGCCCGACATCGGATCGATCAGCGGGCCGACGATAATAATCATCTACAAGTGTGTCATGTATCAGAGAGTCAAATTGAAATAGCGTAAGATCAACTCCGCCATGACGCCATGCAGCCATGCATGTTTTTGCAGGAATCCCAAGGAGTTTTTTGTGAGAGTGTGTGTCACTTTCTGCTTTGCCGCATCTGATAACTCCCGATTAGGAAGTGCATAGGCCGCCACGTTTTCGAATTATCGCTATGAGTCGCCATTTGAAGAATTGGTACTTTGGAGATAAACCCCTCCAGAGTTGTAGTCCAGATCAGATATCTTATTGCTGTGAAATCGTCGCTGTCGAGGTTATCAATTACACTATAGTTTCATACAACGGTCGGGGCCCTTGAGAATCTGACCAATCTTGCTACAAACCATTATTTATACATTCAATGAACGAAAATCTTGTGTGAAATAAAGAGTAATTCATATTCCGGTTTACTGCGGAATTTGGTCATGATATATCAGATAGAGACAGAGCCAGGTTATGCGTGATCGGCATTACGCAGGTTTTGGGGGCCGCATGTCCCAGACAGTACGCTCTGGACGTATATAAAGCGCCCCAGAATCCGCCATTTCTAAGAACAAAAATACGCACAACTCGTTGACTCCGGACGATTTATACACAGAAATGGCCAGTAATTTCGAAAAAGAAGACGCGCTCAGAGAATTTGTGTTCTCGCAGCCAAAAGAGCGGTTGGATGATGCTCGGGGCCACCCTGACAAGGTGATTGCTCTGATCAACGAGTACTACACCAAGTTGGGCGGAGGTAATATGAACGTTGGCAACGAAAAGGGGAACGTTGTAGTCAAGCAGATCAAATCTAGCAATCCCAAAGTGATGATTGAGCTCGGTGGATATGTAGGGTTTTCTGCAATCTACTTCAGCAGGGAGCTGCCTGCCGAAGCGCATTACTACAGCTTTGAACTCAACGAACACTTTGCGGGCATTGCACGGCAGTTTATTGATTTAGCTGGACTGAGCGATAAAGTGACTGTGATTGTTGGTCCTGCGAAGGACACACTTGCACAATTCGCCAAGTCTCACAACCGAGTGGACATTGCATTCATCGACCACTGGAAAGATGTCTACGTGCCTGATTTGCGTATCTTGGAGTCACTCAACCTAGTCCAGCCCGGGACGATTGTAATTGCCGATAACCTGGAGTACCCAGGAAGCCCGGAGTACCTCAAATATGTGCGATTGAGTCCGGAAGAGCGGAAAAAGTACCACGAAGAGGTGAAAAACGTGAATGGCGAACATTTCACTGGCGATTGGAAGCTCGTTTACGATTTTGAGCTTATCAAGCCCTCGCCGGATTTCTGGGACGCTGTAGGAATCACCCATGTCAAGGAATATACCGCTTAGAATACATGAATATTAATAAAAAACAGTTGAGTTTTTAAAAAAATTAAATTATAGTTTCTGGTTTAATAAAATTGACATAGTCACGTGGCTACCTGCATGACAAGCCGCGTCACTCCGGGGAAGCGTACAATGGCAGTAAATTACGTCACAGCTTCATATTGTTCTCTCTATCTATATCTCTGACTTCGCCCCACAAGACAGTCTGACATTTTTTTATACTAAAAGAACAGGGGATAAGTAAAGATGAAAGTGACGGATCTGCCGACAGAATGCTTAGTCGAGGTGTTTGCTCATTTACAGAGCGTGGACGCTATAATTCACTGTACAAAGACGTGCCAAAAGTTCCGCAACATTATTTTCCACCTCGACGGACCTATATTTCGACGATGGCCTCAGACCACATTAGTGAGCCAAGCCAGCTGCGATGACGAGCGGGTACCGTATCCGACTGAAATTGGCGCGTGGTTTGAGTCCATTTTGCATTACAAGCTTGTAGGCGAGTATTACCGGCAAGAGCGGCCGACCGCTGTAGAGCATCTCAAGTATCTTGACTTTGATCTCGCACCGCTTGCAGAGTGCGATTTGCTCAAACCCGCGACAGATAAACTGAGAATCTTGAATCTGGACAGCAATAACGAAAAGTCGAGCGATTGGCGGTACATTTTGATTCAAGAGCTGGAAGCGATTTTGGTGCTCGACCTAAACAACCGCCAGTACGAGATCCGCGACGAGGCCCAATTCAGCCTCAAGACGAAGCATCTCCCCGACGGCGTCATTTCAGTGAAATGCCAGATCAAACCCGACGCTGGACCTTATTTTTTCACGTTCCGACAAAGCCCCAAGGACGCCAGTGCGCGGGTGTGCAACGAACTGACGCCCGACGGCCGCATGCGCTTCTTCGCAATGGGCCACGACCGGTCGCTGGTGAGTCTCGGCAGCTCCAGTCCGCGAACGCCAGATATGAGTGCGACACCGATAGAAGCAGAGGATATGGACTATATATGGGACGTGCTGCCAGGGCCGGCGTTCCCGACTAAATTCAACGCCAACCTGTCCATCAATATCGACATTGACCACGACATGATCCATGTGTACGACCAGTCGCCCGCTGCATTCACGCTGCCGGACAGTGAGCGCATTCTCACCTCGCGCAAGCTCAATCTGTCGTCGTTCTTCAAGGCGACGGAGAACTTCGTGCTGTCAGAGACGCATTTGCATTTTATGGACTATGCGTCGAATACGCATTTTGCAGTAGAGTTGCTGCAAGTGATAAACTCGCCGATGGACGAGCCGCTGCAGTGGACACGAGTGTGCAGTATGCCCAAACCGCTGTCGCGCGGGTCGTTTTGGAAACTGGCCGACCAAGGATCGCGTATCCATTTCGCTTGTATGACGAATCACGATACCAACGGGTTGTCGCAGCTTGCAGTCGCCAAGCTGCACAGCAACGAGGGGCCAGTGGTGTACACGCAATTGGACTCGTCGGCGCTGTGGATTGTCGATAAACACGGCACGGTGGCACACTTGTCGCACCATTTCATCGAGTGGCTCGTAAACAAGTACCGGTCTGAAAATTATGAGGGAATGGTCGACATTCCGCAGAGTGGCACTGTAGATAAAGTGTTCAAGCAGGCCCAAGCGCGGCTTGAAGTATCGAGATCTGCTACTCCAGTGCTCAATTGACATTGAGCAAACACAAAAAATTGCATATTTTATTTATTCCAACTAAACATATATATATCATTCACAATAAATTTTGGCGGTGTATGACATTTTGCCTTGTCCATGTAAGTGAAAGGGAGCACTCCTTATGACGGCTGGAAGTTATTTAGTGGAAGAAACCATTTAAATTCTACTCAAGTGTGATTAAAATATATATGTATAGAGGGGAACTTTTTGTCATTTAAATAAAAAAATTTGCCAGGCAATAATAAAACCAATTGTTTGTTAAACCTTTGAAATATGAATACCGTCGATTGCTTCTCTTTATTTCTTCTTGTCCTTGTCATTATTGGAGCTCGACGACGGACTGTACTGCGGACTAGATGGCGAGTACTGCGGCGACGTTGGCGAATAGCTTGGCGACGTTGGCGAATACTGCGGCGAGGTCGGCGAGTACTGAGGCGAAGTTGGCGAGTACTGTGGCGACGTTGGACTGAAGCTTGGAGAGGTAGGAGAGTACGACGGAGAGGTTGGCGAGTAGCCTGCACCGGCTGCTGGAGAGGTAGGCGAATAAGCCGGCGATGTGGGGGAGTATGCCGGCGATGTAGGGGAATATGACGGTGACGTCGGTGAGTAAGCCGGAGAGGTTGGAGAGTACGACGGCGACGTAGGAGAGTAAACCGGCGAAGTTGGAGAGTAAGATGGAGAAGTTGGCGAGTACGTTGGCGACGACGCATTGTTGTACGAAGGCGACGTTGGCGAGTACGACGGGGACGACGCACCATACGACGGACTCGATGGCGAGTACGAAGGAGAAGTGCCGCCGTAGTACTGCGGCGAAGATGGAGAATAGTTTGGACTCGACATTGCAGAGTACGCCGGTGACGAGTTGCCAAATCCTGCCGCGTAAGACGGAGACGACGCGCCGAATGGCGACTGTCCACCCAATCCGCCGCCGTATTCAGTGAACCCGCCCCGGTCATCACCACCTGCAGAGGCATGTTCTGGCGAGAAGGCAGCATCAGCAGTGATTGCATGGTGCGACTCCATACCCAATGGCGAGTTGGATCCATACGGAGTAGACGAGCCGCCGTACACCGTCGCAGCACCATTCATGTCCATCGGCTGCATAGTATCAACCTTGATCTCGCCAGCAACAGTAGCCAAAGCATCGTCATCCAAGTAAACATCAAACGAACCAGTACCCAATGGGGCCATCTGGCCAAGCATGATATTCTCAGACACACCTCTGCAGTCATCCAGCTCAGCCACCGCAGCAGCTTCGAGCAAAATCTCCACAGTCTCCTCGAACGAACATCTCATCAGCGCACCAGTCTCGGCACGATTGATACCGTGACGTGTAATCGGCATGATTCGGCCCTTGGATGTCATAACGTCAACCAACAGTGCCATGTGTCGATAATTCACATAAGAACCATCAAAACCAAGCACTTGCAAAATTTCGTCATAGAGCGATCCTCGAGCAGCTTCAATACCAAACACATTCATCACCTCTTCGAAAGAGTTACACTTACTCTTGTATGGATCAACGCCATCGACAAGAATGACTTGCGCAAGATCGATACCATCAGTTTCCAAAATGAACTGCTTCTTCTTCACAAGCTCACCATCCATATTCTCCTCTCTTTCCTTGTCGTGCTCGGTGATGAACACACGCGAAATCGCGGGGATACCCCGCAGAGAAATGTTCTCGAGCATATGGTGCTCAATGCTCTTCACCACAACGTCTTCCTCGACTTCCTGATCATCAGCAGTCTTTGGATCCCGCACAACTCGACATCGAATGACTAGCTTATCGGCGTTATCTTCAGAGTACATGACAAACAAATCGTCTCCATAGCTCTTGGAAATCTTTTCTGCAACTTCACTCATCGTAAGCTCCTTATCAAGCAACTTGGCTCGATTGAGCTCTAATCGCAACAACCAAGGGCTGTGTTTGTACAAATTCGCCTCCAGCTGCTCATCAGGAATAACAAAGTAATTTTCAACCATGTCCACATCTTCCTCAATGACAGTAGCCTTTGGATCAGGATCGTACCAGACTTCAGTAGACAAAGTGATCTGTGCCAAACTTGTGTGTTCCAGCTTCGAATGAACATTCTTGGCCTTCTCCTTGGATACGGAGTGCTCCTCGTCCAAAAAGACCGTCATGGACGGAGTCTTAATGTTCTTGGCAACGTTGAGAATTTCCTTCAATCGCGGCACACCCAAAGTGACATTCTTGGAAGACACACCAGCGTAATGGAATGTGTTCAATGTCATCTGAGTAGCAGGCTCACCGATAGATTGGGCAGCAACAACACCAACCATTTCACCTGGGTTGACCAACGATTTGGCAAACTGCGATCGCACCTCACCCAATACCCAGTCAAAGGCAATCTTGTTAAGCCGGTATTCTTCGATGATTCGCTTGGTAGCGAGTCGAGAACGCACCAGAGACTTGAATAAATATGTGGCGTTCTCCTGGGCCTCAGCCAGGACGTCTCCCTCGCCACGAACTACAGGCAAGTCGTTCATCAAGTTTTGAATACCACGAACAATCTCGGGAACAGTGAGATCACTGGCCTTTGATTCATCAATATTGAAAGTAGACTGCGCATTTCGAATGACTCGGCGAAGATTGACAGGAAGTGGCCAACTGCTTTCGTCATTTCCTGGGAATACCTGGTGGCGCAAGAAATTTCGATCTTCCAAAAGTTGATCATATTCCTCGTCCAACAGTCGCTGCGTATCAAGATCACCGATAATCTCAGCACCACTTTCTAGCAACTGTGACTTGAGAGCCTTGACGCCGTGTGAGTCCATCAAATCGATTCTATATCGTCGCTCAAACTGGGCCATGGAGCCAGACATTGTATCAACGTTCTGCTTCTCAACTTGAGTACCGTCGAGACCATCCTCACCATAAAGGAATTGGATAATATCGCCCAGGGAGTTTCGCGCAGTACCATCATAATGGACCATCACGTCCTCAAGGGCCTTGACCAATCGTCGCTGAATGTAACCAGTTTCGGCAGTCTTGACTGCGGTATCGATCAAACCCTCTCGACCCGCCATGGCGTGAAAGAAGAATTCTTGAGGAGTAAGACCTCGAAGATACGAGTTCTCAATAAACCCACGCGACTCACCACTGAAATCATCCTTTGTGAAATGCGGCAATGTTCTATCTTGGAAACCAAACGGAATACGCTTACCTTCTACAATTTGCTGGCCCACACAAGCCGACATTTGCGAAATATTGATAAACGAACCTTTAGAACCGGAGACTACCATCTGCTTGACGTTGTTCAAATCCTTCAAACTCTTTTCCGCAGATTTACCAGCGTCATCTCGAGCCTGGTTAAATGCCTTTGAAGCATGCGCTTCAAATGTCTCACGCAGTGTCATACCTGGATCCGGAGCAAGCTCGTTAGATTGCACCTTGAGAATGAGTTTTTGTACGTCAGCCTTTGCCGTCGCAATGTGATCATAAACTTGACTCATGGTAGTTGCATCTGCAATAGTGTCACCGATACCAATAGAGAAACTGTTATGCAAGAGCCAGTAATTAACAACCTTCTGGACTTCGCCAAAGAAATTGCATGCAACTTGTGAACCCTTTTCTCTCATAATAGTGTGCACCAAACCGCCACTCGTGGCACCGACAGTCTTCTTGTCTACGGCTCCAAACATAATTTCACCTTTAGAAATGAGCATTCCGGTATCCTTGGGGCTGATCCAAGCAGATCCTCCTTCAGAGTCTAGTCGTTGGAGATAAATGCCGTTTGGAATACACATGGACACAATCTGCTTTCCTGTCCATAGGGGCTTTGGCCGCAGAATCGTGGGTGTAGGCACGTTACCGTCCCAGCTTGGAATCCAGAACAAGATGTTCATTACTTGATCAAATTCCAAAAAGTTGTCACGCTTGGACATTTTACGGATACCACATAGCGTGTCCTGGACAATACCCATGACAGGCTTGTTGGACTGTGGAGACACAATCTGCAATGGGACCATACAGAGCTGACTGAGCTCGGCTCTGGTCTCCTCAGATTGGGGAACGTGCAAATTCATTTCATCACCATCGAAATCTGCGTTATATGGCGACGTGACTGAAAGATTCAATCTAAATGTCGAATAGGGCATCACTTTCACTCTGTGTGCCATCATGGACATTTTATGCAAAGAGGGCTGTCGGTTGAACAGAACTGGGTCATTATCTTGAATGTGCCGTTCGACTTTCCAACCATATTGAAGGGCGATATCGCCGGCACGCTTGTGGTACCTAAGATCAATTCGCTCGCCGGTATCTCGAATAATATACTTGGCACCCGGATGCTCGTTAGGACCGTTTCTCACCAGCTCAGTTAGTCGCTGAATGTTGTATGGAGTAATAATTTCAGGATAAGTCAATGTTCGAGCAATACTCTTAGGCACACCAACTTGATCAAGCTCTAAATTCGGGTCACCAGTAATGACTGTTCGTGCAGAGAAATCCACTCGCTTACCCATCAAATTACCTCGAAGTCGGCCCTCTTTACCCTTTAGTCGCGCTCGGATAGACTTGACAGGTCGTCCAGACTTTTGAAGTGCCTGAGGCTGACCAGCAATATCATTGTCCATGTATGTTGCAACGTGGTACTGCAAAAGCGATTCAAACTCGTTAACAACATGTGCTGGAGCACCCTCTTGCTCACATCGTGCAACATTACTATTGGCTTTCAAAATGTCTGCTAGCTTGTAGGTCAAATCGTCTTCACCACGGGCTGTTTCATTAATAGCGATAGATGGACGCACTGGAGGTGGTGGCACGGGCAGCACCGTAATAATGAGCCACTCTGGTCGAGCATAATCCTCATTCAAACCGAGTTTTACAATGTCCTCGGGGCTAATATGCTTGAGAACATTGAGAATTTCGGTCGGAGTCAAGACTCGCTTCTCTGGTTGGTCACCTTCTTCGGCGTTCTTATCCCGCTTCCAAGTACCTACCAGCTTAAGGCCGTCCTTTCGAACTGTCGGTTGGGTATTTCCACAGCCACCGTGGTGCCGCTTATTAGGATCCGTGCTTATGCTATCAGGGTCATCTCCCGAGGCCTCTGCTTCGCAAACCATCTTAGGCTTACAAAGAGACCATACAGCCTGGAATCGTCGCTTAGGATCTTTAATTCGAATCGCCTGCGCAAAGAGAGGATTGCTCTCGTCTATCAAAATCTTGCCACAGTGGAAACAAATCGATTCACAAATCTTTTTGATCTTAGTAATGAAACCTGGCTTGTTAGAGCGATCCGCATGTATGTAATAAAAAAACACGGTTGACACTTACCAACATGAAAAACGGGCTTTGCGAGCTCGATGTGACCGAAGTGACCAGGACAATCCGACATGCCTTCACCACACTTTTTGAAAGTTAGCATAAACTGACAACCCAATCCTGAAAGCATACAGTTTGACACTTGAAATTACGATCGATGGATCCAAGACGCGGATCGTTGAGACCTCCAATTCTTGGCCGTCCACCTTCATCCATAGTCTCTGGGTGTTCGATTTTGGCCACCGAGATTGCTTTCTACAAAAAGAATTGTTAGTAAACTGAGCACGCTCAATAAAATTCAAGCAAAAATTGTGCTCGAACGTACAGTCTCTTCTGGAGAAAGAAGACCAAATTGGACCTGCATTTGGTTAGCTATTTAAATGCCCCCACGCGATAAGAGAACATACCTCCTTGACCGTTCGAGTCGGCGCGCTGGAGAAAGGGAACTGAGCACCACTCATAATGATTTAGATTGTCGTTTGGGTGCAGAATATATCAATGTCGCGAAGATAGCTCAAGTGGCAAAATCGCGTCAGTCGACACTAGGACCGAAATGCACAAACCCGAAATCAGATCACAGCCGAACCGGCAACGTCACAGATTAAGCAAAAAAACGCGCTGTCGAAAAAAGCTACCCTTCAAGTCTCTTGGGAAGTAAGCTCTGTGTCTCTGCCTCCCTTCTGGTATCTAGTCTTCGATTGTTGCGCTAATCGATTAAAATGTAGCGTCTGGTGTGGTGGTGGTGTGTCGATACTTGGGGCTCAAGCTGATGTTGGGTGAAAAGTTTGCGTGCGCCCCCGCTTTGAGGCAACCAGTGTTCTAGAAAACCGAGGCGTCGGCCGGGTAACGATGATGTGGTCGTGATTAAAATATGTGAGCCGTACAAATTTACATTTCATCCCCTTTTAGGCATGATCTAGTTAATCTGAAGTGATGAGCCCGTGTCCCGATTCGAACTGTTCGCATCGAAGCAGCAGCTTGGTGATATAGAGTAATTGGTGACGCTTTCGAGTGACTCTTTTAACCAATTGATGTACCCCACCATCAGGACGTACTTGGTCAATACGTAGAAGATATGGATAGGATGTCAGCATATTTGTATAGACTCTGAAGTATATTAAAACTAATTACGCCAAGACGTAGATACATATCAAATCAGATTGAAGGCTGTAGTATTTTGTTCTGACCGCCGTTGAACCTCCTCCCAGTTTATCACATTCATGATATTCTTAACATATGATGCCTTGTCATTCAAGTACTGCAGATAGTATGCATGTTCCCAAAGATCGATACCTAGTAATGGGGTTGCATCTTGTATCGGATCCTGGTCTTTGGTGATAGCAATTGACAGCTGCTTGTTCGGCTGTTGAACGAGCCAGGCCCAGCCACTTCCCTGAATACTGAGAAGTTGTGCGGTTAATTCCTTTTCAAATTTATCAAATGTTCCCCACTGTGCGGAAATATTCTTTTTAATACCGGCTCCGCCTTGAGCAGCAGTGGAATTCGCCGGTGCAAGGCTTTTCCAAAACAAGGAGTGATTGATATGCCCGCCACCATTGAATTTGATTGCCGACTGCATCTTGATTTCTTCCTTTAAATCATCTGCTACAATAGCATCGAGTCGCTTTGCAAGTGCATTGTTGAGATTTGTGACATATGCTTGGTGATGCTTGTCATGGTGAAGCTTCATGATAGAAGCGGCAATATATGGCTCCAGAGCATCATACGAGTATGGCAGTGGCGGGAGCGTGAAGTTCTGGCCCGCTGTAGTGATACTCGAATCGAAACCCATGATGTTTATAAGTCGGTTAAATCGAATTGAGGGGCGTTCAGTGGCTTTTATAACTGGACAGTTGAATGTAAGGGATGAACAAGTTTATCCCTTCGGCAATACATAAAACTATTTCTTATTACGGCAAGCTTCCTCGCGGAGATTTTATTTGCATAAGAATAGACTCTGGGCAGAAGATTTACTAAAATCGGAACTCAAGTTCTTGGAGATACTACTTCGAGCAATTTTGTCCGAGCGTGAGTGCTTCGAAATCAAATCTGCAGATTAAATAGATTATCAAAAATGCTTCAGAGTAGATTAGCTGGATAGCTGTTAAAGACTGTTCAAAATTTGCTAGGCCAGTCGCTTTTATGGGATTTATAGCACTGATGGCTGTCTAGAACTAGAGCTTGGATTTTTACAACGCCAGGCAAAGCAATCGCAAAGTAGTATAATTTTGTGAGCAGCCGGTCTATATATTTATCTGTAGAATTGAGAAATTGTCTAACAATGCCAGTCGTAGTAGTATTACGCATACTAGATTATACACCGGTACAGTACATGTCGCCGACCTGCAGAGCGATAAGGATAAGGCGCGCCAGCCGTTTGGTGATCTGCTGGTGCTGAGACATCTCAAGTACCCATACTAGTAATATAGCAAAGACATGACACCCGTTATAATATAGGTAGAACATAAGTTCCAGAATAATACGACTGGTTAATCTAATTTTCGAAAAGTTTCAGGGGATATATACCATGCGTAGTGTCGATTGATCGTTCGTCGAGCTAAAATGTTGGGGGAGGATCTGCTCAGCAGCGGCTCTCTCAGACATCAGGCCAGGTGACCTCACCGCCAAACCAAAAAGACTTTATCCCCAAATGCCAGCTTTGTCCATCTTAACATCCGCTTTTTTTTTCTAAGAATCACTTCTATTCTCTTCTTGCCAAAAATATAGCTTATTTTGTTTCTCTCTGCTTCATCATTTGCCACTACTCAATCTACTGCTCATATTAAACCTGTTGTTCGGATATTCGAGACTGACATACATACAAAGCACCCCCCGCCACAGCGCTTGAGTTTTTACTTTGCACTGACGGTGTCCAATACTAACCAAATCAAAACTTTTACAGCAGCTTGAGAAGATATTCAGATACCCTGTTTTAATACCCACACATGTCTTCTTCATCGCCCATTCCTTCCGGGGCGGCCGATAGAATTGTACGCAATCCGCATTGCCTGCCAAGAGTACCCTCGCAGCTAGCAGGTGTCATTGCTACGAATAGGAATAGAGAGCGGCATCGCTCATTCGCTGAACAGGGTATGAAACCTAAAACATTATAAAGCCTAACAAATATGTTTAGCATACTTACAAAGGCGGTCTAAAGTAGAAAGTGAACGCACCCGGCTAATTATGGAGTCTAAGAATACTATGAATGAGTCGGCGATAGCACTAACGCCATCGCCGCCATCATCCCCATTACGCAATGAAATAGACCCCTTGGATACGTCGATGCTAGGATACGGTCTCCATCCGAGAGCACAATCATTTGCTGGTATTGGAGCAGTTGATGAGGAGCGCCGCCCTCTGCATCACCACCGGTCCACTAGCATCCATTCATTACATCACCAAGCTAATAACAAATTGAACCGCAGAAGCTCATTATTTGATATCAAGGACGAAGTTGTACCACTTCGCAGTGTTTATTACACACCTGGCGACTATGACGGTGTCACAGATGCCCTGCAGTCGCTGGCAAAGACATGGGCTGATCAGCAGAAGCGGAGCCAAGCAGCACACAGAAGACACTCGGTCGATGTTGTGCAGTACCATTTCATGTCGCCGCCGCTAATCAGCCGTAGTCCTGAGGCTAAGGCCAAACTGAGGTGTAAATACTCGAAGCGGCCCATCCCGTCGTGGAGGTCTACCAGCATGAGCATGGAGCGCGGGCCATATAACCATCCCGGCTGGCACCGAATGATGCGCGATGACTACAAGAGCCATGGAATGGAGTACCTGTGGAAAGATGAGCGGAATCGGTTTCTTCAGGATTACCGACGTGACCGGCAGTTCCTTAAGCAAACTCAACGACGACTATCTAGTGCATCAATGTAAAAATCACCGAATCGAGCAGAAAAAATAGAGAAGCTTAAACTATATATATATATTCAAGGATCATGATTGCTTTATGCTAGGTATCTATACGTAGAACGGTCATTTGCGTCTCTTTCCAGATACTCACGTTCGAGCAATGCATCGATGCGGCCCTTGATAGCGGTAGGATCAGGTTTGAACCTTGCAGCCAGCAGTTTGGTGACTTCAACAATCAAATTCGCATGGTCCATAGTCTTGCGGGCTTTCATGGTTCGAACAATTGCCGCTTCAGTTTCGTACCTCCTGCTCTTGTCAATTTGATCCATTGTCTGCTTGCGCTCCTGGTCAGATTCAACCTTGGTACCTGACGAGATAGTCAGCACCTTGATGCGCGTCATGGGCGATTCGAACTTGGCATTAAAGTAAAATTTGTCGTCCAGGTTGATGTTTTTGGACATGGGCTCCTTGCGCAGCAAACGCGTTTTGGGCGCGACGGAGATGGACTGCAAGTGACGCATCAAGTCTGCCTCCGGGATCGCAGTTGCGTTTTTGATACTTTCATAACTCAACGATTCGTCCTCGCCAAGATCATTAAACAGCATGAGAATCGTCAATGCATAAGTGGGCAGGTTGATCTCGTGGGTCTTCTTCTTGAATCGCGCCTTCACGTCGCCCGAGCCCATGTTAGGGTTCCAGTGTAGCAACCGCCCACTGTGTTTGGATAAATAAAACTTTTCAAATGCTTCTTTCGCCCTGGTCATGGCAGCAGGGTATATACACCGAGTCTGAGATGTGGTGACAACCGTGGCTGGCCAATAAGACGACGTCAACATGCTGACGTTGATTTCGCACCCGGATTTGGAAGATTCATGGGATTTGAACGACTGCATCATATCGCGCGACGTTTCCATGTCTTTAAACATGCCCTCGAGCTTTGCAGTGAACGCCGTACCGGCCTCAAGCTTGATTTTAGCTACCATGTTCCTCTCAACGTCGATCGAGACAGACTTGTTATTGAGTAGCCGTTTAGCTAGATGGGCCTTGTAATAAGTCTCAAAAAGATCTTTAGCAGCAACGAATCTGAATAATGTAATCGCCTTGTCCAAAGTCTGTTCCACTTCTTCGTCGGTTTTGCCCTTGAGTGTTTTCTTCAAATTATCGTCCAAAAACAGCGACAGAAACTCGGCAGCTTTTTGGTTCTCGTTCACAAACAATGAGAATGCATTCTCAATCACAATTTGCATATCGCTATCATTGTCGAAGCAAAATTGCAATATCTTATCGTACTTATCCTTCAGTTTGAGTACATCGTCCACCCATTTGATAGAGATTGCAGTCGGGTTCAATGCGCCAGACTTGTCTTTGATACCTTCAGCCTTGGCCTTGCGTGCAGTATCGGTCGCTCGCGACGCTTCTTGGTTAATTTCTCGCCCCCTGACTAATATGCCAGCAGTCATAGACTCCCGAATTTCATCAAATGTTGTCGATACTCGCCTCACGAGCCTTGCCAGCAATGCAATCTCCTCGTACCGGTCATATTCGATCCATACTCCAAGACCGGTATCGCTCGTAATGACTCGCTCAAGCTGACCAATGATTAAATGCTGATCCATAATTTGCAGCATCTTTGGCAGCGTGCTCGACTCGACAAGGTACAGATTACACCGCGTCGTCTCTTCCTCTTGCCATTGCTCGACCTTGCGCAAAAACGTTCCTGCGTCTCCCCCACCACTATCGAAATGCTCAGAAGCAGCATTGCGATAGAAGCTCACCGTCGCTTTTTCGAGCTTGGGCTCGAATTCGACCAAGTATATACTATCGCCATCTAGCCGGTTCTCTGGCAGCGACTCCAACATTGATATCACATTCTTCATCGAAATCTTATCGATCGCCTCGCCGCGCCGTTCCTTTTGTATCTCGCCAATCAAAATATCATACAACTGTACGCCAACTTGTGGAGTGCCGTTTCGTATCACTGCATCTCGGAATAGCGTTATGCCTGCGTCGTAAATAAGCGGCAGTCGTTCCTCCGAAGCGTACACCCTGTCCAGGTACATCATGATATCACTAACTAGTCTCATGCAGAAACAGTGGTCAGACCATTGCTTATTGATTAGCTTGAAAATCTGGTTCGCAGTCACGGACGGATCATGCACTAACGGCACCAGATCTGCCGCCACTTCGGTTTCCAAATGCTTGCGGATCACATTTTTCGTATTCTCATATACTTGGCGGCCAAATTTTATCAAAACAAGGTTGTAGACTGTTCTGTAGAGCTTTTCAAATGACAGCTGAGATGCTTCCTTACTGAGAATCTGCTGAATTGCGATCGCTAGCTTGTCCCACGTTTCGTCAAATGCAACCTCCGAAGAAAGATTCTAAAGTTGAATGATTAGCGACCACCACACCGATTTTCCCCGGAAACACATACCTTCTTTGGCACCCGCATCTTGATTCTACTCCGACTCGACATGATGTATAAATAATAAGAAAAAAAGCGGCCCAGACCTTGAGTCTAAGGGACTCTTGGCTCTTTGCTACCGGATGGGATACAGTAAAGTGAGATTCGTCCGGGTGGTCCACCTTCAAGCGCGCAGCGTGCGCTGTGCGGCTGTAGCACACAAACAGCCGCATAGCTGGAGGAGAAGAAACACCAGTAAATATATTAAGAAACTAAATCAAAAATTAATAAAGAGTTGTTATTATTTAGGTTTTGTTTAGGTTATTGCTGGCCTGAATACAATCTCCATTTGTGGAATCTTTCAGCAACATCTGACTCAACCAGTCGAGTACCGTCTAATTGATTGCCGACAGCTAAATTGAAATTGTTAGTATTCGAGAAGGAGAAAAAAAATGTAACTTACTGAGCCATTGCTCTCGAATATTGTGTTCGCGGCCAAATAGTTCTAGCTTACGGGCAGCTGGGCCAGCAAGTCGTTCTGCGATCTCGTAGAGCTCGTCTGGCTTGTGACTCTTGTCCCGGGTCGCAGAGACGATAGTATCAATGTCGAGATTGCGGTTGAGCCATGCCGGGCTGCCTTTCACACCTACAAGAACGTGTTCTTTCGAATGATTGAGCCAGTGCCCAGTTCTACCGGTGCAGATTGTTCGGCCAAGCTGATTGGTCTTGCACCAGACAATCTCCTCAATACGATTGTATCCCCATTTTCGAAGGCATTGCCGACCGACATCGAGTGCACGGCCAGTGACCCATAAAAAGAATATACCTTCAGTCTGGATACAGTCAATCTTGAAGGACAAAATTTCCTCGTCAGTGATAACGCCATAAGGAATTTGGAGATGTCCGTTCATGTGAATGTCCCATGGCGCTAAAAGAGTATTAGTTAAATTCATATATTTTCAGAGTCTGAGGAACATACGGTCGGCGATTATGACTGAAAATTGGCCGAGAACGTTGAAATCAAGTTTCCGAATGTCACAGGAGATCCATTGTGGCGGCATCTTGGAGTATGCATTGCCACTCATTCGTTCGCCAGCGCTGTAGAACGAAGGCAAGGGCTGCTGTTGCTGATGTCGGCGGGACGGATTCTCCGGGTACATAATCTGGTAATGAACATACTTGCAGCCTTTGCCCTTGTAGCAAGTGTCGAGATAGGAGCAATCGCCAATGCTAGTGTCCGTAGAGCCGGTGATGATTGGCTGGAAATGTATCTTTTTGAGGCAGTCCAAGCGGCCCTTGCTCAAACAGTCTCTGTTGCCATTTGCGTGCGAACACACCTCAGTAAACGGTTTCTCTGGCACAGCGAGGGCACGCTCACGAGAGAGAAAGAATTGAGAAGTAGGAGCAGAGATAAGCGACTCCAGTTCTCGAGACTGCTCTTTAAGGAATGAGCGGTTGTCAGAGATCAGCTCTAGCAACTCTTTGGAAACATCCTTTGACGATGTTGAATCGTGAAGAATGGACTTCTCTGGCTTGGGAGTGGCATCATCGGGCGCCTGTGATGAGGACCTCTCCCATAACTCTAGCACAGTCGGATTGAAATGCTCGATCACCTCTGCTAACTCATTGAACTTGAAAGACGCAGGGAACAGCGCCGCAAGGTTGAGGCACGCTAGCTTGAGGCGAGCGGTACATTGAGCATCAAAGCTACATCTTTCTTGAACGGCGAGCTCCTGTACCAAAACTGAGAGTGAGAGGGGAAGCTTGGCATATACTCCATGTGAATATAGCAAGTACTGAATAAGCAAATGCTGAAAGTCGACTTCTTGCGTCATCTTGTCGCGCGAGAACAAGAACAGAGTCTGATATAAGTGTGTCCTTAAGGCTTCTTTCCGATTCTCACCAAACGTCCTTAGATTTTTTATTCAAAAACAAGGCCCATGGTCGAATCTTTATACTACAGGTTTTGTAGTGTCAACAAGACGTGATACATGACATGTCTGTTTGCGACATTAGTCCAAAGTGGGCAACATCAGAGATCCATCACATATTTGAATATCTAAACAGCCACTGTTTAGTATCACTTCAGCAGCAATAGCACAAAATTTACAAGGCAATTTCTGGTGGCTGATGAAACGAAAAAAAATGCTAACAGATGTTGTTTTTTTTGCTAGTAGAGAGATTTTTGAGATGCGGCGCTATACTTTCCGCCGTGTCTTACATACTGGACGCGTCGTTGCTCGCGCGGTGACAGAAAGTGTAAACAACACAATTCACACTGAGAGGTCTTCGCGTAACCAAGGCACCATATACCCCCATCTACGACCACAAAGATCTGTAGATATCCTGCGATTAAATACGCCGGCAAAGACATCGAGTAACCTTCTTTCCCCGCTTTGTGCTGAGAGCCCCAAATACTATGGCTAGACAGAGTGGATCGACACCCCGCCGACGAAGCACTAAAGGACGCGATTCCACTGGGCATTTGCAGCTCAACGATGATGCTGCGGAAAAAGAGAGCAATCGAAGAAATTCGAGCCATACCAATGCCAGGCGGGCAAGTCTTGCAACCGTTGCTAGAGAGACCTTGAAGGTCAATCAAAGTAGAGAGGAAGGTGGTGGCGCTCCCATATTAGCAAACTTTGAGCAATGGATGAAACTAGTCAAGGATAATAAGATCAATGCCAATAACTCATGGAATTTCGCTTTGATTGACTATTTCCATGACATGAGTGTGCTCAAAGAAGGGGACGGGATCAACTTCCAGAAGGCTTCGTACACTCTTGACGGCTGCGTGAAGATTTATACTTCGCGAGTAGACTCTATCGCAACTGAGACAGGCAAATTGCTAAGTGGGCTTGCTGATAGTAAATCCAAAGAAATGGATGATGGAGAAGATGGTCAAAATGATGACGAGGATAGCGACGGCGAAGGACAGGCTGCAAAGCAAAAGGCTAGAAAGCGAAAGAAGCACGCAGAGAGCACCCTGGCTGCGAGCTTTGAACAGCTCCAGAACAAGAAAATGGATCTCGAATCAGCTATCGATCCATTATTCCGAAAAATGTGTGCTGATTTTGATGAAGGCGGCGCCAAAGGTTTGCTATTGAACAGTTTAACTATTGATAAGGACGGACGAGTTGTCTTTGATGGCGAAGCTGATTACGACTCAGATGACGAGAATGCTAATGATGAAGAAGAAGACGACGATGAAGACGATGGCGATGAGGGTAGGGAAAAGGCAAAGACGAGTAAAACAACGGGTGATCCGGAAGATATTGACATTGAGGCTTTGAAGACAGAATTTTTGTACGACGATCTTGAAGACCTCGAAGTTGTACCATCCATGAGCAGTCTCACCAATGCGCTGACTGATCCGGCTCTTCTGGGCGATTCCATTATCAAGGAGATTGAAGGAATGGACACTTCTATGCAGAAAAGCACTGACGTGGATGTATTTGGCGAAGATGACTTGGGTGATATTGGCGATCTCGGTGGGTTTGATGGGATGGATCTGGAAGATGGGTTAACATTTGGCGAGCCAAACACTTCCAGGGTTGTCAATGACACATCTGGTTATGTGGGGAGCTATGCATTGAATGCTAGCATAGTCGGTGCTCACGAAAAGGATATAATGTCGTACTTTGACGAGACGCTGAAACGCAACTGGGCAGGCCCAGAGCATTGGAAAGTGCAAAAGCTGAAGGCTAGCTCTTTGCTTGTGAACGATGAACCAACAAAAAAACGAATTAAGCCAAAGGAGAAGGAACAATTTTTCATCGATTTTATGAGCGATGATGCCGAACTCGATGAGTCCAAGCTATTCGCAGAAGGTACGGCTACGATGAATCTTCCTAAAGCACAATGGAAATCGAAAACGCGCAACTTGCTTCCCGACGATCGGCACTTCTCGTCGAAAAACCTTATTAAGCTTTTTATCAAACCAAAGGGCAATATATTGAATTTTGGCATATTCAGCGAGTCTCGTGCAGCGGAAGTAAACGAGGACGAAGTCAACGCCGATGAGCACTTTTGGGCTGGTCAGTACCAGAAGCAACAGCAAGAAGATCCAACAGGTAACTACGATGCAAACTTCTTCAACGACGACGGGCCATCAGCTATTGGTGGTAATGGTGGCGGTGCTGGCGACGACGATGTAGGTGGTGATTACGACTACGACTATGGTAATGACGACTATGGACCACCGGCGTCGCCGCTGGCGGGTCATGAACGCGATCCGACTGCAATCGAGGACCAACTGCTTCAAGCAAGCCGTCGTGCTCGTCCAGAATATGTCAATTATGCGCGTACCGCAAAGCGTGTAAACGTCAAGCTTTTGAAAGATAATATTTGGAAGACGATGCAGTTGAGGGATGACCAGAATTTGAAAGCAGAGGCACCAGATTCCGGAGCCAAGAGCGGCGAGTCTGAGCCTGTAGTGAAGGAAGAATCCGAAGAGCGCAAGTTTACGCAGGTTGTTCAAGATCTCCAGTCTGCTTATAGCTCTCAACAAATGTCTGAAATATCAACCAGTTTTTGCTTCATTTGCGTACTGCATTTGGCCAACGAGAACGGTCTAGTGCTCGAGGGTAACGAGGATTATAGTGATTTGACAATCAAGCGGGATCCAGATGCACCTCCGATCGGGGAAACCGCCATAGCATGATTGTTTTGCTTATAGAGATATATATATATTAATGTTAATCACGAAATACATGAATACGATACGCACAGGACATCAGGATATCAGGGAGAATCACAGCCGTGCCGCGCGGCGCACGCGGCTGTTGGATGAGCTCTCGGAAAGAGAAAACTTGGATTTCTGAACTCTTCCTCTCACAGTTTACCCGCATGAACTCGACTAAAAATATTGCAAAATTAGAACACACATTCTCATATGGCAGGCGACGGGCAGCTTAGAGTGGGTGTTCGTACTCTCAAAGAGCTTGCCCTGCGCGGATGCTTTCGAATATCGCACGGTACGTTTCTCGTAGTGAAGTTGAGCCAGTGAGTACTAACCGATATGCAGTGATCACGGATGTGGGGGAACTGCCGTACGAATTGGTCGAGCCGATTTTGAAGCGCATGCCAGTGGAACAACTTCGTACGATCGAAGCAAACTGTCCACAGATTGCTCAGCGGTCAGAGCCACTATGGAGGAGGCTAGTGGCGAAAAAGTTTGGCGATAGGCCCGAGTCTGAATTCAGTCGCAAAATGTATGCCAAGTACGAAAAAGAAGAGCAGCAGCGACTGCGCGACGTGGCTGAGCGGTTGAGACAAAACAATTTGAAGATTCAGAAAGAGAAGGAGCAAAAGAAGACGATTCAGTTGGACAGTGATCCGCGAACTGAGCAGATGAAGGCGCAGAAGCGAGCGAGTAAGAGTGCTCGTCCAGGTTCACGCAACTTGCAACAGGCTTACAACTCTGCTAGAGCCAAAGGGTCCATGTTTTCTCATAAGAACATTCAGTTCGCGTCTATGAGCTCAATGATGGGTACGTTACCCAAGGCTTCTTCACCGGTTAAGGACCTTGCGACCGAATCAGAAACCAAGGCTCGACAACGAGCACTTGCCGCCACGAAATCAACATCGGCGGCAAAACCTGTGACCAACACTCCTCAATCACAGCAGCAAACAGCATCACCTATAAAGAAAGCAGCAGTACGATCTACAGCCCCCAGCATATTTTTACGACCGAAACGATAAATTCCCTTCCTTTATTATTTATAATTTTATACAAGAAACTCTTCCGTTTCAAGAACTCTTTTTAAGCCGCAATGTCTTTGCGCTCCCATCCAACAGGGTGCTTGTTGTGATTCTGCAAATCTTTGCGAGGCTGCTCAGTGCCATTGTCGACTGTCAAAGCGTACGGATTCCTGTCGATAGTTTGCTTGAGGTTTCCGAATGTGTGGTTGACTTCTCGGTGCTTGCATTCGTCGGCTCGCACGTAGTATAGCAACTGCTTGACTGTGGCGTCCTTTGGCATGTTCCAGTATTGGATGGCGATTGCTGGCGCTTTTTGAGTCTCCCATTCCGGATACCAGCCTCGCTCAATATCGTCGATGCATCGTGTGTATGTGGTGACAGCTTCTTCTTCCAGATATCCGACGAATCTGTGACACGTTCGTGGGCTGATTAGGTATGCGACGAAAAAGCAGTTGAAAAAGACCCCTTGGGCACCTAGCAGCAATGCGCGCATGAACAAGCCCGGCTCTGCCATGTTGATAAATGTGAGCAAATGCATTCGTTCATTGTACGCCTCCTCGAGTAATGTCTCGATCCATGCTCGGTCTCGTCGCAACAGCCGCAAGCTGTGCAAGTGTCTCACCATGCCGCCGACCATCCCTGGCACGCCTGCTACAGACTCGAGGAAAATGAATCGTTGTAGCCATTTCTCAGTCGAAATCTTGTACTTTGGGTTGGCCTCCTCGCCAGGCGGCGGATGTTTATAGCCCGTGACCCAGTCAAACGTCTTTCGAACGAAAAGCAATGTTCTTCGGGCGACTCGGTCGGACATGGTCTTGGGGACATGATGAGCGACGCCAACGGACTTCATTTCCTCCATAGAGAATGGGACATGTCCCCATCCCTCTTTGGCGAGGTAGAATGTGTTGGATTGGGTAAACAGGTCGTGTTTGCGGTCCTTGGGCTGCTCATCAAGCGAAGCAAGCGTCCTGCCTGGTCGTGGGGCCCTTTCACGGGTTCCTTCGTCGTCCAATTGGGACTCTGAATTTGTACTAGTAGTAGTAGAATACATTGCCTTGAGCGGGACGACGTGCATTGTCAAGTGCCTCGAGGCTGCCACTGCTGTCGGTCGAATGAGTGTCGCAGTAAGCATTGTTAAGTTGTTGTACTTATACTCTGGTCAAGTGAAATATGAATATAAATACTGGAAGAGCAAAGGCTGGCCCTATTTATACAGTTTGAGTAGTTCTTTGTAAGAAGGCAGCTTATGCGGGGGGAAGGGCCGGCACGGATACACATAAAAAACAGTGATTCACCATCGGCGTTGCGTTTGAGTCCCTGGCGCGCCGCACATCCTACAGCCTCGCCCTTGTGCACAGCATGAGCACAGGTAGATGATATCATCTACAGCTAGCGGAATGCATTAATTGAATAAAAGCTTTGAATACAGAATAATCATCTTCTAACTACTATGATATCAAAATTATTCACAACAGGAAAAACGGAAAGGTTCGGACGACTGTGAAAAATGAGCCCTCAGCTGCTCAAACACACACGGACACGCGTATCCGGGATAACGTTGCATACAAAGCTGGCGTCGACAGAAATAGCAAGCATCTGATTGGTCACCCGGCAAACGAAAGAAAATGATTCAGATACATTATTATACATCGTTGCGGACTAATTTCAGGGGACGCGCAAGTTTACTGTAAACAAATTTTGCTCATCGGCCGGTGTGTTTCGGAGCATATCGTGTGAGAACGCGCCTGATTCTTCCGACCTTCCACTGTGAGCACTTTTTCTCCGTCTAGACTCTTGGTATGCTCAAACGATTCATGAATCATTACAAACCACTTCATGTGATCCACAAGTCGTATCTACTGAGTCAAGTGAAAAAGTTTTCATCAAGAATAGCTTACAAGATGGTCTCTCGTCGTTGTGTACAAGGTGCACGGCTATCGGCAGCTTTCTTCTGTAAATGAACGACAGAACAAGGGCCACCTAGTGTGACTGAAATTTAGATTATAGCCCCCTTTCTTTTCATGAGAAACTCTTATATCCTATTTTTACAGCCTAGCAGATTTTACATAGCTATATTTCGGAGACATAATGCAGAGTAGACACTTTCAGCCGTGTGCGGCATGCCTTTTTTCGCGTCAAGTCGGGTCGCCGCAATGAAACACCCGCATAGTTCAGTGAGCACCACGGCACAGAGTACTGTAGCTTCGGCGGGCCAATAAATATCCGAATGTTTTTAAGTGAGATGAGACGCGTCATCTGTCGTCAGTGTGCATTGTGTAGTGGACTTGGGAAATAATTTAACAGCAGACCACTCGTTTTTAGTTGCAGCGGATATAGACGATTAGACAGCGGATACTACATTCAAGTGGCTGGCACCGAAATTCGCGTTCCGTTTTGTGATCAACTTTGGTAAGGACATGTAAAATGCTGAACTCATTGGTCCGATTGGCAAATACCTACCATTTCGTGGCTTTGTTCTTCTAATGCACCTTGCTCCGAATGGAATATTGCATCCTTTCTCATTCGAGCACGTAAAGCATTTTATAGATTCATCTCGATTGACTGCTCCACGCGTCTTTTAAAATCTGTTCCGTGCATCTGCTTCACAATCTCGATGATCAGAGGGTCCCAGTGCATCTCCGCTTCCGTCGATCCCTGATATTTTTTTCCGTGTACAGTACATACAAACGGCCTCGGATATTATATCGGAGGTACCTTTACTTTATCCGGGGGAGCTGGTCATACATGTTTGTTTGTGGCCTTAACAGACGCGTCGCGAAAGCGCATGCTGCTCCGATTTCGGGGGCATGGGAAGGACGTGCTGCATTCGACTGAACATAGACGTCTTATTTGCTCCTAATAGAGACTTGAATGAATATAAAAATAAGATAATGGTGTTTCCACCTCGTGCTTCGAGTATCCCACACTTGAGTACCTCCAGGGTATAGTCAACTTGGTACTACTTGTTCTAGTGGTGACAGGAGATCCCGCTTTTCAATGTAGACGGCCGTTTCAGGTACAAGACATGGATCAGCTCAAGATGGCGAAGTTTTTCAATCGATTGATTCAATTTGGCTGCTTATCTTAAATTGGCCCATTTATGCACACGTACAGTGTACAAATGGAAGGAATCGATCGAACATTCCACGTGCTCATCTCGCCCATGATCTGTGAATATCCGGTGGCTGGTCGTCTCGGACAACAGTGCATCTTCTGAAATCACGAACGGGGGGTTTTTTTATTTTGGAGAGAATTCTACGTTAGGTTATTGATGGCTGGTTTGCGTAATGGCCAAATAAGAGTAACAACTTTTCTCAAGAAATCATTGTTTATAATTAAATAACCATTGAGGCTCGTCTGTATACTGATACCAAAAGTTATTCATGATATTCCGATGTGCGCTGTTGCCGATGCATCTACAGTGTGGAAAATCGGCAAAAACAGATCAGCCAAATGATTGACATGAAGATTGTCGATTCAATTCATAAATTGAGATTAAGATGAATTGAAAATCGAAGATCAGAACCCGAACGCTCGAAACCTGCCACTTGTAGGGCCGTCAAATGCTGCACATACCCGACAGAATGGTAACGGCATGTCTGTTTGGATGGACGATACAGTAGCACAAACACGCGTTTTTTTGAGGGAGAGCATACCCTTTTGATATGACAGAATGATAATCCATTGGTTATACTTCGTACTTGTCAAAAAGTAGAGCAAGTACTGCATAATCTCTATATGTAGGATCCTGTGAAGCCGTTGTGGAGTCTTAGACAGAGTGGACCCTGCTGTGTCACCTTCCGAGAAAGTGCGACATTTTGTAGGGAAAATTGGCGTCCTCAACATGCAACGGCTATGCAGCAGATAGCGAATCTGATGTGGCCAAACCATCAAAGTTCCTAGAGCGATCGACGACAGATTTGATGTGTGCCAGTGCGATGGTTCGTTCAGACGCACAACACCTCGTCTAGCCATAGTCGATATATATTGAGTGTTACTACGTAAGCACTGGTTTTATATAGGCAAATTCTCATCATCCAAAGCACCATTCAAAATCCTGATACAAATAGCATGTTTTCAATAAATAAACAGAGAAAGCCAAAGAACTAAATTCAGGGTCGAAACCAGAATGGCGTTGACCTTACCACTCCACCTAACGATCCCACTATGGCGGATTTAGGCGGCTTCCGTGAAAAAACGGCCGATTGTAGTCGAGCCCAGGAGTTTTTGTCACACGTAAGTGCACCTCGATGATTAATTAATCTTGAGATTCTAAATAAAGTAGTTGCAACAAGGTCTGATAAGTCCTATCAATATGAATTGGGTAGTGCATGTTCAGCCAGTTTTCGCCGGTATAAATACCGCGGCATATACTGGTATTTATCTCTGTTCCACCTAGTACTCTTTCTTCGGTCTCTCCAAAATCGAATCTGAAAAGTCTTCCCAATCAGCAATTTAATGAAGTTCCTTCTTTTCGGCTACCTCGCTGCTTGTGTGCTTGCCGCTCCGGCAGTCAGTCCTACTCCTACAGACGTCATTCCTGCTGCACTGCCAACGATCGGTGTCGTAGTACCAGAAGGCTCCCCGACTGGGGTGCCAGTGCATTTAGAGTTTGCACTCAAAGTCGACAGCTCCACCAATAGCTCCATCGACGGCAAGTACCTCACGCTTTACCATGAGGGTGCCGGCATCAACTACGCGTTTGCCGTAGGCGACAAATCCACTCCATCCTTCGCATTCAACGGCACTGTTCTCGCTGCTCTCGACACTGATCAACCTTATGCCGCGCTGATTGATCCGTCTGCTAGCATTCCGGTGCTTGAAGTCGGCATTCTTGAAAACCCTGGCACTGGTGCTTTCCAAATAGGATATGGCATTGACGCAAACCAGCTTCTCACTGTCAATGGGTCGTCTATCGGCTGGGCCTCATGCGTCGGCATCAACGATCCATATCACTACCCCCAGGCTGCTATTGCGTTCTTTGCCGATCTCACTTACGCCAGCAACTGCGAACCAGTGGCTATTCGCGCAGTCTACTACAATGATTCTTAGATCTTTTCAGGTTTAAAATTCCGTCCCGTATTTAGACTTCTTTTCCTTTTCTATAGTGTACTAACATGTATTATTTTCTCGTCTCTTGAAGCTGTTCTTGGCGCATTTGTTTTTCAACCTCCGCTCGAATCTCCACGTCCCACTAGCCAATCTCGCGAACCTTTACAAAGAGATTCTATTTATGAATGTACAAAGAAAACCAGGAAAAATAACATATTTTTAGCGTTACTTGCAAGTACCCGCCTCAGAAGTGTGCTTTAAAAAGACTTTGTGCGGCGCACCTTAATGTCTCAGGAACCGCCACATTTCATGTCTCAGACTTGGCACGTCGAAGCCCCGCCGCGTGTGGGGGATGAGCTAACGCGGTGACGTCAACGGGATGAGCAGAAACACCGCTTGATATAGCTATCATGATATACACAAGTTTTGGATCCATTACAGTCAGGTGGCCATGATATATATTTGATTTGTACCTTTTGCTTCCGGTTCATCGACAAGGGGAGTACCTGGTGGCCCCACTTACGTAGGGTATAGGGTTTAGGGCACTAGTTATAAGATGGCTGGGTCCATGCGCTGTCTTCGAGACACACGAGCAGAGAGAGTTGTTACATTGTTGTGGCATTGTGCAGTAGATTAAAGACGCTGTATCATCAACAGATTTTTTTTAAAATCTCGAGAATATAATCAAGAGTTTGAGGGATTATCTCGATAAAAGCATAAATATAAACTGATCGACGGGTCTCTCAGTGTCTCGAACGATTGCGGTCTAGCGCATTGATTAGCGTGTGAGAATCCCGCACAGGCGACAAGAGTGATTGACATGCACCAACATTATACGACCCTCTTGTAGATGTACGACATTGTGCATTTACATTCCCCGGAGCGGTCTCGTAGCCGAGTATAAATAAGCGACTGGATCTCCCCTTTTCTTCCAAGTTACGACTCCAAAACCAAACCTTTTCACAATGAAACTCAGTACATCTCTTCTTTCTGTCATCTCTGCCGCGGTAGTATCTGCTGGAGCTGGTATGCTCAACTGTCCTATCGGCAGTGGCTGTCCAGGCTCTGAGCCTGCCAAGTTCAGCCTCCAGGTCCAGTGTGCGTTCAACGGCACCATTGATGGCATGTACGTGAGCCCGTACCATGAAGGCGCCGGCATCAACTATGCATTCATTGCCGGCACCACGTCTTCCGAGAACTTCCAACTCAACGACACAGTGTTGACTACTTCTTACTGGGATAACCTTGACCAAGCTGCGCTAATCTCTTCTGGCGGCCCCGGTGTGCCAGTACTCGAGATTGGCATTCTTCCAGAGCCAGGCACTGACCACTGGCAAACCGGCTACTCTGTCGACAAGAACTTTTTGCTTGCCGTCAACGGCTCCAGCACTGGATTCTACGCTTGCCAGAACATTGGCGATCCGTACCACTACCCAGAGGCCGCTGTTGTCTACTACGGCACTGCTCAGCCTGCTCCAACCGTGACCTGCCAGGCTATTCAGCTTGCCGTCAAGTACTTTACCACTGCACCCACTTCGACTGCATCTGTTAACCCAGGTGGACCAATTATCACGGCCACTTCGCAGCCGATTGCTGCCGTCGCCGCTCCACCAGCTACTACCCCAGCGATTGTGTTTGATCCAGTATCTTCATGATCTCGATAAGTCTTTGCATTATTTTTATTATTATTATTATTATTATTTCACTCCATCACTCCTTTGCATTTATTACTATTATTTTTAAAAGCTTATGAAATCTGTAATCAGTTTCCAGTATATATAGCCATTGCTTTTAATTTGAAAATTTGGGGTATCAATCTTGCCACCCTTCGTCATTGCTTTAACAACATTGATTGCTATATAGTTGTCATGCACCGTCCAAAGATGTCTCGCTCATTCAACCGACTGTGGAATACTACAAACTTTAACCACAGTCTCAACTTCGACCCATTCCATAACGGCACGACCACGCCACACCGGTCGGCGGCTAATGGGCTCCAGCATATTGCTCTCAACCAGATTTTAAACTACTTGCAAATCGATATTTCACACTTATTGCTCTTATATCTGTTATTGCTTGTTTTTGGAACGGATTGGATTGCACAGATTGGTCAGCTGGTCTACACGCTAATTCGGCGAGCATGTATCGCATACAGTAACAGCATCAAATACCTTGCCAACAACACTTTTTGATCTGTTTCTGTACGGTTTCTAGAATCCTGCACCTGCACAAGTTTTATGCGCTCAAAATTCAGCCGCGTCTGCGATTAATATCGTTAACTATGCAATGCAGGAACGAAAGATTTGGACAGCAGGAAAAAAACATTCAAACTTTTCTAATATTTCAATAAACTTGTATATATGATGAAAAAAGTGATAAAAGGTTAGTGAGACGCATGAGGAGCTTGAGGAAGCTTGACGACACAGTCAGCAATGATCTTCAATCCCTTCTGCACATCCTCTTCAGAGATCACAAGAGGTGGTGCGAGTCGAATAATATTATCATGGGTTGGCTTAGCCAAGAGTCCGTGCTCCTTCATGAGCATACACAAGTCCCAGGCACTTCGGCCGTTAGTCTTAGAATGGTCAATGACTATGGCATTGAGCAAACCTCGGCCACGAATCTCGGTCACAATACCGGTATCGAGCAACGGCTTGAGTCCCTCACGGAAGGTTTGGCCAAGCTTGTCGGCTCGCTCCACCAAGTTCTCATCCTTGACTACTTGCAAAGCGGCAATGGCGACAGCACACGAGAGCGGGTTACCACCATATGTAGAACCGTGAGTACCAGGCTGGATGCAGAGCATAATCTCCTTGGAAGAAAGCACTGCAGAAAGGGCAGTGACACCGCCAGTAATAGCCTTACCAAGCAACACGACATCGGGCTTGACACCAGAGTGCTCAATACAGAGCATCTTACCGGTTCGCGCAATACCGGTCTGAATCTCGTCGGCAATGAACAAAACATTGTGCTTCTTGCAAAGCTCGGCGACTTTCTGCAAGTATCCATCATCTGGCACCACGATACCGGCCTCACCCTGGATTGGCTCGACCAAGAATGCGGCAATCTTGTCGCCAGCATTAGCAAACGCCTCCTCAAGGTCGCCAATGTTGTTGTACCGCAGCGGCTTGTTAGTGCCTGGAATCACTGGACCGACATTCTGCAAATATGGACCGTAGTACTCCTTGGCCTCTGGGTCAGTGGACATGGATACAATAGCCAGCGTTCGGCCATGGAAGTTCTCGGTGGCACTCAACACAATAGCCTCATCCTGCGGAATACCCTTCTTCATGTAGCCCCACTTCCTCGCAAGCTTGATAGCAGTTTCGACAGCTTCGGCACCAGTGTTCATTGGCAACACCATTTCGTAGCCAAAAAACTCAGTGACGTACTTGGCAAACGGGCCAAAAATGTCATTGTGGAACGCTCGAGACGACAAGGTCAGCTTCTGAGCCTGATCACACAATGCCTTAACAATCTTTGGGTGGCAGTGGCCCTGGTTGACGGCCGAGTAAGCCGATAAGAAATCAAGATACTCCTTTCCCTCCGGATCCCAGACGTGGGCTCCTTCACCCTTGCTGAACACTACCGGCAATGGGTGGTAGTTGTGTGCCGAGTACTCGTTCTCGTAGTCGATAAGCTGCTGTGACGATAGTGACATTGTATTGTGTTCTGATATTCCCTGTAATAGTAAGTAAAACTGAGAATCAAAGTGAGAGAGAGAGAGAGAGAGACCAAAAAAAAAAAGGGATTCCCGCACGTACTTATAATCGCGGAAGTCGCCAACAAGTTCGTAAACTTTGGTGAAAAAATCGAGGCCTCTACTATCCCTATAGGCAAGAGATGGAGAGCTTGTTCTAGGAAAAGTCACGTGCGGGCGCCTCTGCCTGCTTTTAACTGTCAAAAAGTAAAAAAAAAATCTGGAGAAGCTGCGTGTGTGTGTGTGTGATATCATCTGCGGCGCGCGCACTTCCAAAAACATCGTGCGGCGCGAACGTATTTGTATGTGTGGTTTTAGATTTCAATAAACGACAATGAGTATCTGTTGTAATTACTAGAATGATTGGGATACTTTCTAGAGGCTTTTAATTGTTGAAGGATATCCTCGATGCTCTGCAGTTTATCAAGATCTTTCTTGTACGGCGAGCAGTACTACAAACTTCTGTCGCCAAACTTTAGTATGAGTTGATGAAGTCAAGGGATATCACGATAGTGAATAGTATTTTTGAGCTAGAATCCTTACTAGATGCTTAATGATTTCAAAGCCGTGTTCGTTGATAAATTATTTGAGCCTCACTCTGTTGCGACGCGTCGTCACGGCAACCTGCAGATGGTATGAGACGCATCCAGTCCCAAGGGCCAGATGAACCACAACACACACTCAAAAACACTCAAAACACACCGCACCTCTCATACCACAATATTACTTCCTATCACCACCGACTTGAAAAGTTTTTAATTTCGTTCAAAGATGACTGAAGAGCCAAGATCTAAAAGAGTGCTGATTACAGACCATTTCAAGCCGACGATGCCTGGGCAGCTCGACTTGAACAACAAGAAAGAATACAACACTTCGTTCGTAACAGAAGCACCAAGTTTGCGAAGGCCATCGCCACCAGATGAGATCCAGGCATCGCTATTGAACGTAGGCATGAGGGCAAGAAAAGCCGTCACTGATGGCTACAAGTTTTCGACGTCTTTACCGTCGTACCGTGGCAACACCATTGGCCCACTGACTTATGCCAGTTTCAACGAATCTCCATACGCTCAACAGGCTCCGATGCTAGCGGGCAGGAGTGCGACTGTAGGGGATTTGTCAGCTCCTCGATTGAAGCGGGCTCGTGATGACGAAGAAGAAGAGAAGGTACCTACGGTATTGCAGAATCAGAGTGCCGCTAGTGCGAAAGACAACAGCCGACGGGTGTTTTATGCTCCATCTGAGCCATCGCTCATGCGAACAAACTCTGTGGTAGACGATTTCGAAGAAGCAGAGTTCTTGAGAGACTCCAATCGCTGAAGTATCGGACAACAAAGATGACATAACCTCGAAAGCATTTGCCCAACTTTATGGACTATTTTTTTTTTCTCCTAATACCCGCACTCTCACTCCTTAAAAAAAACCCGCACACGTTGTAATTGTTTCTATCTCTTTGTTACTTCTCGCTTTGTTTATTTATTCCTGTTTTTTTGCATTTATTTAACACTGACATTTTTTTTCTGTTGTGGATATCAAGGCGTTGACTATTTTGTGACTAGCTCGAGCGGCTACCATCCCATTGCTCAAACGCTTAACAGCCAAACTCTGACAAAAATGGTCGAAACACCTCCTGTCAATGAACTCAAGCAAGTTCAAGCCGAGAAAGATGAATGGGAGTTTGCTGAGCATCGATTATGTTTGGAGGACTCCAGCAAGCAGCAGCAACAAGATCACGAAACGCTCGCCAAGATATCGGCACAGATTCCTGAGATCCAGAGCAAGCTGAGCGAGTTCCAGCGACAGAGCGAAAAAATTAACCATAAATTGAAGAAGCTTAAGCAAGAAGTAGCAAAGTTGAAAGAAGACGAATGGGTTGACGGGTTGGATACGGATGCTAAAGAGTTTCTGACTATAGATCACAAGCCGCTGCCGCTGCGGCAGTTGGCGGAGTTTCTCCTGTTGATCTGGTCTCCGGTGGCTTGTGCAGTTGTATTCTCTGCATTGTCTAATCTCTTTAGTCGTTAGTTCTTTGATTTATTTCTGTAGTCAGTTCCATTAGCATATGTGCCTAATATTGTTTTTGCAGATCTTTTGAGCCGCACGCCTAATGGAAAGTTTATTGCAAAGTCTTGCAGATCTTTCTTCGAAAAACATTGCTCAACTATAATTTTCACGAATCCCTTTCGATGGTGAGATTTGTATTATAAAAGAGATTTTATTTTCCTGTCCGAGTTGTATTTGAATCAAACATAAAGCTGGATCAACTGGGACAAGCATTTTTTTTCACTTCTCCCCACACATCCCCCGCAAATAAAGATAAAGTTATGGACTCGCTACCAACGGAAATCCTATCACGCATTGTGAGCTATCTCTACACGTCAGATGCGTACAATCTTACAAGAGTCAACAGGCGGTTCAGAGAAGTAGCATTGCCGGTGGCGTGGAGAGCACTGAATATTGAATGCGATAATCGATGGCATCCAAATGATCCACCTCGATTCTCGGCGAGCCTTAACGACGATGTCAAGCTAGACGAGGAAGTTCTGCTCAGTGGGAAAATAGATCATCTGCTCGGATACGTGCGTGAACTGACCATCAGCGAGTTCGCCAAGCCGCTGCCGGTTATTGGACCCAAGAAAGAACACTACGGACGACTGAAAGAGCTTCAGCCGTTGTTGAACAGCATCGACCGCGTGCATATCGTGCGAAATTTAATGGGCAGAGCTTGCAGTTACAAGACAATGACAGAACAGTTTGTGCTCAATGCCCCAACGACTATAGAATCGACACAGACGGTTTATTCCATTGGTCAGATTCCGGATGGATACATTTACGACCACATTACCAAGCTCGACACACAAGACATGCCATTACAACGACCACTGCCTAGTGGACTAAGAGAGCTGACGTTTGTGTATACACCCGATTCTGATGGACATTTAGAGCGAGAATTGCGCAGGTTGCCACTGGAGACGTTACATGTAAAGTCCAAAGATCTGAGAAATTTAAAGTGGGTTCCGGAGCGAGTGCGAAATTTGACGGTAGAGGTTGTCAACGAGAATGAAGAACTGCAGATTGACGATGACGGGGATCAATTCGTTCTGTCAAATGTGGTGGACTTGACTCTGATTGCAAGAAGCAAGACTGCCAAGGGTCTCAACAATGTGAATGCGCCATATGTGCGAAATCTATCATTAGTATTCGACTCACTACTGGAAAGCACGACAGATCTGGAAACTGCCATTTCAAGGTCGCCGAGGGCGGAAAGTGTCGAGTTGTACTGCTCGCCACAACGGGCCCAGTTCCTCGCATTGCAAAACCTCAAGAGCGTCCTCTTTGCTCATGTAGACGATACCAGCATTTCCGATGCCAAATCTATCATCCAAGCACATGCAGGCAGTTTGCAACAACTAGTGCTGCTGGACGAGTGCTGGACCCCCGCGATATCCGCCGCTATTGAAGACCTGCCCATTGCGCTCGGTATCAAAGTCTCCGATCCTATTCACTGGCGATGGTTTCCTCTCGACTCGAAATTCACCGCACTCGACAATGACTCCAATATCGCGCTTCTCAATTCGCTCGAATATATCGAAGACGTCACGCCGGCGTTGGAGGAGGCTAAGATCGACCACAACGCAGCTCCTGCCCGTCCGATCCCAGTTGGCATGTACATCAGCATGGCGCTAATGACCACTATTGTCGTCATGTTCTCGGTCGTGCCTGATTTTTACCCTGACTTCTACGACAGGGCTTACGGCATCTTGCCAGAACCAGTACAGCACGGCGTAGACTGGTGGGTGGACGTGCGGTCGCGGTTCAGGATATTCGCCGAGGGCATGCAAAGATACGTCGAGTCCAAGTTTTAATCTATAGATTAGCCTTTTTAACCCACAAATCGATAATAATGATACGAACCGCTAGTGTATCAGTCGTTTTTTTAAGCTTGTTGTTTCGCTGCACCAGCGCGTCAGTGCCGCATGCACAATGCCCTCGAGCACAGCCGCGCGGTGACCATTTTTAGGGATTTTGTGACAAGATGTGAGTAATAAATGGCACGGCTGAGACCCTGTTTCCCGTACTTTTCTCTTTCCATACGGCGTCGAGCCGAAGGGTGCCCTTTATTTGTTTGGCACCACTCAAGGGCTATAATCGATGGCGGAATTCCGAATGGACTTTCATTTGGCAGACGTTTTTAAATAAATAACACTCCTTCCCCGGTTCCATCATTGCTTTTCGCAGGACTCGCAATCTTTTTACGCGTTCAAGACCATGAGCTGTGATAGTGAGCCGATATGGCTCGACGACTCGGTGTCGCCTTGCTTCAGCAGATTGTATGTGCTTCTTCGAGGCAAAGATGGTGCTAATTTGATTTAGATATTTGCAAGCGTGGCCTAGCTTCTTGGCGGTGTCGATATCAGCAACTCTTTTGGCATTCTACAGAGGTGAAGAATCACTAAAGAAGCAAAACAAATTGCGCGTGAGACGATTGGTTGAGAGTGCACTTGTTATTTTGCAGTTAGCTCTTATAGCTGCAGGATGGACATTGACAAATGGTTATCAAGGTGGTCGCCGACAGGGTCTCGTGTTCTGGTCCTCGGCGTCGTTTTGGACCTATGCGCTGGTTCTGATCACAGCGAGGTACGTGAATAATCGGGACAATACGGTATGGGCACATTCTGCAGGATTGTACTCCGTCGCAGCTGTCATTGGCAGTATTGCACTTAAGACTGCGTTCGATACTGAGTCTCCATTGAGTATTTATATTGCCCAGGTTTCATTCAGCATGTTGCTATTTATTCTCACCTGGAGCGACTACGACGGCGATGAAAGGCCAGATATTGCATTGCCCGATGAAAGCACTAACGTGATGCCCAACGATGAACTTGCTGCGAGCTTATTCTCCCGAGCGTCGTTCTCGTACATGGACGCCATGCTGTGGCGCGGCAAGGCTAAACCCTTGGAGATCGAAGACGTTAATGACTTGAATCCGGATTTACACGCGTCAGATATTTATAAAAGGTTTCAAAGCATGAGTGCACGGTACCCAGATTACAGTTTTGTCGCCCGGCTTTTGATCTTCAACCGGTCCAGAATCCTGATCGGGCTACTGTTAGGTGCCGTGCATGCGGTGTTGGAGTTTGGCCCTACGATCATGATCAAGTTCATCTTGGACTACCTTGAGGATCCAGAAAAGAGTAGCTCAAAGCTGGCATGGACCTGTGTGTCTGGTATATTTATAGTTTCCTTGTTTGAGAATGTATTCAACTTGCAGTCGCTTGCCAACGGTAAAGCAATGAGCATTACAACACAGGACGTGATCACGACGAAGATTTACCAAAAATCACTGAACCGCAAAGTCGCCGCAACTGGCACGAAAAAGCAAGGCACGATTATCAACTTGATGAGTGTCGATGCTGGTAAGATTGTTGAAGTGTGGAGATATTACCATTTCTTCATCAGTGCAGTGTTCGAGCTTGTATGCGAGACGATCATATTGTGGAAACTGCTCGGGTGGCCTGCAGTCGTTGGCTCGGTTGCTGGTTTAGTATGGACTCCCATGGATTATTACATGGCTAGCTGGCACGCCAAGTTGCAAGACCAATTTATGGAAGCGGCCGACGAACGAGTAGAGAGAACTAATGAGGTGCTGCAATGTATCCGCATCATCAAGTACTTTGCCTGGGAAGACAAGTTTTCTGAAAAAGTCAGAGAAGCTCGAACCAACGAATTGAAAGCTCTCGGCAAACAGATATGGATCGATGCCATTGGCGTCATGGTGTGGCTTATGACCCCCATGTTTATCTCCGGCACTGCATTTGGCTGGTACACGCTTGTGGAGAAGCGGGAGCTTACAAATTCAATCGCATTCACGTCTATTTCGCTATTCACATTGCTCCATGAGCCGTTGACTTATATGGTGGACACCGTGACGGCGATGATGGATGCAAGGGTGTCTCTGAGGCGACTGTCGGAATTCTTCGATGAGCCTGAGACTGGAAAGTACAACCAGTTGGTGAACGACGGCAAAATCGGTTTCAACGATGCGTCATTCGAGTGGGATAACAAGCCGGACTCATTCAAGTTGCGTGAACTCGACGTCAAGTTCCCGCGTGGCAAGATGACCGTCATAACTGGTAGTACCGGCAGCGGCAAGACTTCGTTGCTGCTAGCACTGCTTGGTGAGATGGACTTGATTACAGGTACGGTGCATCTGCCTAACAAGCCGCAGCATACAGATGAGAATGGGTTGCATGACACAGTCGCGTATTGCGCACAGCAGGCGTGGCTGTTGAATGATACATTGAAAAGCAACATTTTGTTTGGATCGGAGTACGATGCTGCGAGGTATAATAGTGTCATTGAAGCTTGTGCACTGAGGCAGGATATCCAAATGCTCGAGAATGGCGATAGCACTCTGGTTGGCGAGCGGGGCGTCATCTTGTCCGGCGGCCAGAAGCAGCGAATCTCTCTTGCTAGAGCCATATATTCGTTCTCCAAAAACTTGCTGTTGGACGACTGCTTGAGTGCAGTTGATTCTCATACTGCGTTGAAGATTTACGACGATTGCTTGACTGGCGATCTTGTTGCTAATAGAACTGTCATCTTGGTGTCACATAATGTTCAGCTTGCACTGTCTAAAGCACACTGGGTTGTTCAAGTGGAAGACGGAAGAATCAAATACGAGGGCAAGCCCGATCTCAGTGCATTTGCTCCACCATCCCAAGCCCCATCGATTGCTGGCAGTGAAACTGGGCAAAAAGAAGAAGATGCTAAAGATGAAGCGGATAGCGATGACGACTCGGAGGACGACAATGATGAAGGAGATGGCGGAAAGTATGACGAGACAAAGGCTACCGGTAGTGTCAGCAAACGACTCTATGGTGCATACTTCAAGAAACTCGGCGGAGTGAGTTTCACGATCAAGCTAATTTTGTTGTTTGCACTCGAGCAGTCTGCCGAAAAGTACAAGACTGCGTGGCTCAGAACGTGGAGTCTTGGGTCTCGGTCCAACGAGTTTTACCTCATTCTATATGTGATTTTGAGCATGTCCAATGTGTTTATTGCCGGTATTGAGCAAGTTTACCTCTTGTATCAGGGCCTTGCCGCATCGCGGAAGATTTACAATGACTTGCTAGACTCTGTGCTCGGCACGTCGATCAGATTCTTCGACACTACTCCCGTGGGCAGAATTATTAATCGGTTCTCCAAAGATATGGAGTCTATCGACCAGGATCTGCCCGATATGGGCCGGGGAGTTGCGGATCTGCTTGCGACCATTGGTAGCAGCGCGTTGCTCATTGCATGGATAACCCCGCCATTCGCTGCAGTGCTCGTAGTCATTTCCGGTGTGTATGCGGCAATTTGCAGCCTCTACCTTAGCTCTTCGCGAGAATTGAAGCGACTTGGCTCGGTCACCAAGAGCCCCATCTTGCAGCAATTCGGCGAGACTCTGCTCGGGGTAGCGACTATTCGAGCATACGGCCACTCTACGCGGTTTATGGACGACAATATGAGCAAGACAGATACTCACATGCGGCCTACTTGGTATATTGCTTGTGTCAATAGATGGCTGCAGTTCCGAATCCAGATTGCTAATGCAGTCATCACCTCAGGCGCTGCTGCGTTTGTGGTCTTGTCTGTCGGTAAGCTCGACGCCGGGTTTGCCGGTTTATCGCTGTCGTATGCCATGTCTATCAACCAGCTGGTCATGTACCTCATCTCCAACTATGCCGACCTTGAGAACCAGATGACTAGTGTCGAGCGAACAGAGGAATACTCGCATTTGCCAAGTGAGCGGTTCAACGGGGTGCAGCCAGCTCCTTCCTGGCCCCAAGCTGGCGGCGTGAACTTCGAACATGTTTCCATTCGATACGCACCAGAATTGCCAGTCGTGATCAATGATCTAAGCTTTGATATACCCGCCGGGAGCAAGCTTGGTGTCGTCGGGCGAACAGGCGCTGGCAAATCTACCATCATCACTGCATTATTCCGTCTCGTCGAAGCGGAAAAGGGCGTGATTACTATCGACGGCAACGACATTTCCAAGCTGGAGCTCAAGGCAGTGAGGCGAGCATTGGCAATTATCCCGCAAGATCCTACATTATTTGCTGGAACGCTGCGATCTAATCTTGACCCATTCGATCTGTACAGTGATGAAGAGATTTTGGAATCGTTGCGACGAGTGCATCTTATTTCTGAACAAGAATCAGGGGACGACGCTCAGAGTTCGTCTTCAACAACGTCAGAAAATAACCAGAACGTCAACCAGTTCAAGAATCTTGAAAGTGAGATCAGCGAGGGCGGTTCAAACATTTCTCAGGGCCAGCGACAGTTAGTATGCCTAGCGAGATCGCTGCTTAAACGGTGCAAAATTCTATTGCTGGATGAAGCCACCGCGAGTATCGATTACGAAACTGATAAGAAAATTCAGCAGACGATCCGTGAAGAGTTCAAGGATACCACGTTAATCACCATTGCACACAGACTACACAGTATCATTGACTACGACTCGATTCTGGTACTGGATAAGGGCGAAAAAGTCGAGTTTGGCACTCCAAAACAATTGTTTGATGATAAAACCGGCATATTCCGGTCAATGTGTGACAAAGGGGACGTCACCGAAAAGGATTTTTAGACTATAGAATCTTGGGTATAATCTTAATATTAATATTCTTCAACCATTTAAAGTTCCAGCTCGAAAAATCGAAAAAATGAGCCCCACGATCATGTTCAGTCTCCCCCTTGAAAAAAAAAAAAAGTCGCCCGCCGCATGCACATATGAAAGACCATCGCCTCCGAAATTTCAGGTGTCGAGGTGCTTTGCATATTGCCACTTCGGAAGTGTACATCTGATCTGCTTTTAAAGTCGCATCGCATTTTGCGAGGCGCTCGAAATCTCGCATTTCCAGCACTAAATTGCGATAAACTACAGTGAAACGCCCGGTAGAAAACCGGCAATAATCCGGGTGAGATGGTCTTTAATCTACTAGAGCGAACGTGAATTGCATATGATCAGGCAGGGAAATTTGTTTATTGTTATGACGATCAAGATGCTTTTCGTGTGTAACTAGAATCATCTATTCACAGCAGTACCGGGTAGAATGAACTGGCACAAAGTCTTAGTTCTCAACAAGACCCAGTGATTACCTGACCTGCGTCGACATTTAGAGCGCTTTCCAAGGTTGCTGCTGTTTGGCTGCTGCGCCGCCTACGTATGCTGCTGCTGCTTCTTGCGTGCACACTCATCGTCATATCCAAGAATCTATGATGATGTTTGCGCCCCAACAAGTCTGTGAAATGATGATGAGATAACACAAATTACCGTTTCGTATCAGATACTAGTGTCTGATATAAATAGAGACGATAGACATTCGTCCGGTTCGAAACCAACGGCGCCCTATGATGAGCAGAATCAATGAGGGAACCGGAACAATACGAACTGTCTCAGGCGGGTCGCAGATTACCATTCCTTGGTTCGGTGTAGCCAACAGGAACAAGCTTGTGAATATTCACTTAGGGCAGTTAGAGTCCTACAACGAATGAATGTGAAATCGTTTGAAATAATCTAAAGATACAAGCCATTTATGGAAGAATCTAGAAAGATTGTCTAATGTAGTAGTATAAAACGACTAAGCAAACAACAGCGAATCCAATCTCTCTATATACACAATTCATCCACCCTTCTCAAACAAAACATGATATAGCCATAACATTATAAAGCATAATATATATACAATATACCCATAAATATATCAAGTTACCCTACCCTTTCCTAGTAAAAAGTGGAATTCCCAAAACAGCCAAACGAACATCTTCACGTGCGCGCACAAATGCATTTGTTTGTCTCACCCAAGACGCAAGGGCCGCACCAGCGAAAACGCACTCACTTTGTATAAAACCAGACTAGGCTGCCATTCAAGGATTGCGATTTTTTCTTTCCCTTCCGATTTTTTTATTAATCGAACAACGAAAACACAAATGTCGTACAAAGTCACTGTCTCTGGCCTTTCGCCAAACGTTACAGAAACACAACTGGAGGAGTTCTTCTCGTTCTGCGGCAAGGTCACCCATGTCGAGCTGCAAGGAACTACCGCCACCGTCACTTTCGAAAAGCTTGCGGCCGTCAAGACCGCATTGCTGCTCTCTGACTCTGAGCTTGGTGGCTCCAAGGTCACCATCAGTGCCGACGAGAAGACCACTGCTGCCGCCGAACAGGCTGGCGACGACGACCACCACCAATCGTCGTCTTCCAACGGCAAGGCGTCGCCTCCACCGTACGGCGAGAAGGGCGACATTTCGCAAGAGTACAAGCCACGATCGACAATTCTCGCGGAATATCTTAGCCATGGCTACGTGCTCGGCGACAAGGCCGTTGCCAGAGGTTTACAGTTTGATGAGAAGCACGGTATTTCGCACAAGTTTACAAAGTTTTTGAAGGATCTTGACGACAAGTACAAGGTGCAGGATAAGGCGGTGGCCACCGACCAGGCTTATGGTCTCAGTGACAAGGCATTGAAGGGCCAGGCTCACGTTTCGCGATATTTCGACAAGGCCATCAACACCCAGACCGGCGCCAAGGTGCACAGCTTCTACACTCAGCTCGTGAAGGAGGCCCAGGATGTGCATACTGAGGCTCGACGATTGGCTGACCACAAGAAGGAGAATGAGGCTGCTGCTGCTGCCGCCGCTGCTCCAGAAAGTTCTGAGCCAGCTTCCAATGCTACCAGCGGATCTGGCGAGAAGGTGCAGTCGTCGTAAATTTTCAATCCCTTTTATTAACCAGACGTTTTGAAACTAGAAATGTGGGAATGTATGCTCTCAAGTAGTGAAAAGGTTCTAGTGTTCGGTGTTTTTTTTAACTAGCTTTTCAAAATAGTTTCTCCTCAAATTCTAAAGTTTTTAATCCATCCATGCAAGAAAAAATTTATATAGAATATTACTTCTCCATTGGCGGTAGTGCGTTGGCGAATGCCTCCAAATCGGTAGTCGAGGTGAGCTCTTTTCTAATCGCGAGGACAGAGTCGACGATAACTGCGTCAACGCCGCTGCGCATCTGCAGCCGTGCGTTCTCCGGTTCGTTGTTATCAGTACCATAAGTGACGCACACCAAACCGGACTCTTTGACTACATTAACCAATCTCGGGCATAGAATGAGCGGCTTGGCAGCAGATACTATTCCGAGCAATTGCCATCGTTTCGCAAACCGGATCGCCTCTTGCAACGACGACGCCCGCACGTCGGCCATGTAAGCCGTACCGCCTTCGGTCAAAAAAAGCACCGGGATCTGCGGCTGCTTGAGCGACAGCATGAGACAAATGTCGGGATGGAACGACGAGAAGATGATATCTCGTCCGTCGGCGTTATCGAAGACGCACTTGAGCACGGTGTCGACCCATGCATTTAATTCAATCGCCAGGGCCTCCATGTCCTCCGCCTCGGACTCGTCTAACATGGGGTACTTGCACTCAATATTGAACCCTACTTGCTTGGGGGTGTTTTTGAATACACCGACCAATGTAGTGAACGGCGACTGGATGTGGTGACCGCGCAAGTTTCCCTTGTACCCTTTAGTCTTCCAGTCCCTAGTGAACTTCATGCGCTTTTGCATCTCTTCGTACTCGTCGTCATCGTCGATTTGGTAAACGGATATAGACCGCGGCCGAATATTCTTGGACTCTTTTTTCTCCTGTTGAGCTTCCAAACTGGAGAATTCGACTTTGTTTTTTCGACCATCACCATTGCCCGCTGGCCGCTCCTTGCGCGACA
The DNA here is from genome assembly GCA_030558855.1 of Blastobotrys indianensis. Classification (NCBI taxonomy): domain Eukaryota; kingdom Fungi; phylum Ascomycota; class Dipodascomycetes; order Dipodascales; family Trichomonascaceae; genus Blastobotrys; species Blastobotrys indianensis. The sequence continues at coordinate 68,173 of JAKTQK010000007.1, read as the reverse complement.
GCTCTGATACATTGATAAACTGCTCCAATGTCAAGGCATGCATGGGGATATCGATACCAGTCTCGGCGACTAGGAAATCGTGATATAGCACCGGAACAAGGTCCTTGGTCAGTTGCACGTCGAATTCAACATACGATGCACCCAAATTCGCAGCCTGGATAAACGACTCCAAAGTATTCTCGCCCAATTGCAAGGATTTTTTGCTAGTAGAGTTCTTACCCATACCTCGATGTCCAATCACCCGCGTCGTGATCAGCTGCTTCCAGTAAGTAGCCGATTTAGATATGCCCATTTTGGGGTGCTCGAATGGCGTTACCACCAAAAAGCTAAACTTGATGTTGCCTAGCACTTCCAACGTTTCGCTTTCAACAATCGGCAGTGTGATCGTTTGGTGTAAACTCTTCTTTTGGCCGCCTAGCGCAGTATAAATATTCTTCAGCAATGCAACGCCCCGTCCAAGAATTTTCTTCTTACTGGAGTAAGTTGGCACAAGGTCGAAATAGAGCTTCACATTGTCAATCTTGTCAGCTGAAACGTAAAATGAAATGGGCTCAGTGGGCAAGTCTTCAGGAATCGGCATATCCAGCACGCATGGCTCGTCCTTGCATTCGGAAGCGGATATTACCAACGAAAGTGCAGTATCCAATTGTGTAGAGTGGGCTTTGGAGTACGGGACACGGTCGAGAGTCAAAATTGATGGGTCTTCCCTGCGATCAGTACTTCCGAGTGTGATCAAAACCATACTTTGATCCACCAAGTACCTGTGGCCAAATGTCTTGATCGCCTCGTCTGGACTCGGAGTTCGCGGCCGTGGAGTGCTGCCTCCACCAAATGCCGCTTCACGCGGGTTGATAGTCTTGCCGGTCTTGACAGCTACCGACCCGGGGCTAGATGCACCTGACGTAGTAGTGGAATTGTCGATATTATTCAAACCAAACTCTTCTCTCTTAGCTGGTCGCAGCATTTCGGCAAGGTCTAGATAACCTCTCAAACATGCGTGCTCCATAGCCGTCCACCCTGAGCCGTCGACACGTGAGATATTGCACCCAGCATCTACCAGTAGCTGTGCAATCTCTTTATAACCGTCGACTGCAGCGACAAATACTGGAGTCCATCCATATGTAGCTTCAGGAATCTCTGGATTGGCGCCTCGCTGAAGCAGATATGCAGTCGCATCTCGCAAATCGAGCTTGCATGCAAGAAACAATGCAGTTTCATTATCTACCACAGCATCGACATCAAGCCCTGCATCTAGCAAAACTTTTAACAGCTGGATACTACCAAATTGAGTGGCATCGGCTAAAAGCCTGGAATCAGGCTCAAGCTTCTCAGACTGATACTCGAGAATAGCCTTCAAAGTGGTAGGATGATTGTTTCGCACTGCAATGGAAATTGGCGTATCCTCTTCGGTATCCTTCCACCAATCTTCCTCGAAATTATCTTCTTCCAACAATCCCCATTCTTTCATGTGCTTGAGAATTTCACTCGCCATTGCGGGCAAGCCGTAGTATGCCGCATGGTGTAAGGGCACTCTATTATGCTGATCCCTTCCTACCAATGCTTTCCTTTGCTCACCGTTCAATAGTGATAGAATATAAACCATGAGCTCCAATTCATCTTCCTTATGTTCGCTGGATTCGGCACCCATCCCTTTACGTAAGTTTGCTGGTTGTCGCGGCAATTCAGCAGGGTTGATAAATTGACGGGGCTTGCCGTGTTCTTCCATCAATCGACGCCCTTGGTTGACTACTAACCGATGTAGCACATTCCGTCCGTTCAGCTCAAGACTATCTTCCAAGCTATCCAAACGCTTGATAATTGTGGCTATGCATTGTTTAGCTCTTGCGGCAACTGCTTTGGAAAGATACGCCAATAGAGACTGCTGGGTAGCACTCTCAATCTGCGCCTCGAACAGTGTAATATTATCATCTGCAATTGCTGCCCGCATCTCAGGTGTAAATGGAGAAATAGCAGCATTGAAAGAAGCACTTGAAGTATTTGATGGGATGCGCTTCAACTCCAAATCACCGAGCATCTTTTCAGTGCCCGACTTTTGCGCCGCCGCCGCATCATCGTCAGCAAGCGGCGAAAGCTCGCTTAGGTACCGATTAGTCTGCGCCAATTTATCGTCGAGACTAGACCCATTGGCAAACGGCAACACAAAAACTCGTGAGCCAAGGTACTGCGATTGTGTCGATGTACCCATCCGCTTGTCAAACTTTTTCAAAATCTTGACAAACCCTCGCTTGTTCATATCGCCATACCACTGCAAGTTTCGCAACTGTCCCCGGATATCGAGCAAAACCGCAATTACATCCTCCAAGTCCTCCTTGTCGAGTTCTAAAGGGTTGCCGTTTCTGGGGATCTTCTCCTGGATATTGTTCAACCGCCGAAGATATTCCGCATACTTGACATTGTAAAACTTGTCTACTGTCTCAATGTTTCGATCCAATGAGTAAAAGAAGGCTAGCTGTATTAGCTACAAGCTCCGAAATCAGGGATTCACATACTCTTAAGGTCGTCTTCTGTAATCCTTGCATCGGCCTCTCGACCCTTTGCGACTTCCTTGATCAGCCTCTTCAGCTGTTTGTAGTTGATATACTGGGCACTGCATTACCGTTAGATGAACAACCGCTGGATCCAGAAATTTTATTCTATCTTTCGAAATCAAGCATACCTCCATCCAGGAACTTGATTTCGAATCAAGCTTTAAAATTGCAGTTAGCACTCAAAATGTCTCGTCGCCGCAAAGATTCCTTGTAGTACAACACCCGGAGCGTTGTGATCTCTGATTCTCTTGTAGATGAATCAAGACTCGATGAACCTTAAAATGGACGGAAAGAGCCATACTTTTTGCCAAACTTCATGGCGTTACAATGCCGAGTTTTTCCAGGCTTTGTGAACGAGAGATGTCAAAGCGCTGGTATCAGTCAAGAATTAAAGGAAGAATCTGGAATTCAAGATCTCATATGCTTTGTGATGGACACCGACTAACTACATCAGCCGAACCAGTTTCCTCTGCAGCAAAAAAATTGGGCGCGTGCGTCGGTTCGCTGGTCCGAAACCACCCAGCCGACTGCGGAAAGTGCTCAATTCGGTACATCAAGCGCCTTGAAACATATATTTCTACTGATACTATTTTGGTGTAGTATCATAAAGGTATTGCCTCTAGAAGATATTATGGCGAATACATGAATAATTCGAGCACATGGATCGGTATATGCTCAAACTATTGGTTGTGTGTTGACCGATTGTCGCGTCGAATCACATTCGGCTCTGCGCATTGCTGATTGGCTCCCCCCCCTGACAGTTTCTATTGAACCCTGCACAGCCGCACCACGGATGAGTGTGGAGAAGATGCAGAGCGCAGCGACAATAGTATGACGACAAGAGGTGCGACCGTCGTAAACCCGCGATATATTGTGAGTGCTGCACTACTCGCTGTAGATATTATACGACATGGTACCGATGTGAATCTGGTGAGACTAATGATCAAACTTAAATAGGCATACAAGCAATAAGAAAACAATACCAGTTGACACACGATACTCACCTCGTTTTTTTCAAACCTCATCGCAAGGAGCAGAAATCAAAGATTACGTGTTGTCTGTCACCTTCGAAAATGAACGCTTCCTGCAATAGTCGGACGCGACCACCGCGTTAGAGCCAGCATCCTCGATAACCATGTCGTCAACAGCTGTTTTCGGGATGCCCTTGACAGCACCAGAGCCGTGATCCTCATCAAAAGTTGCATGGTCAAAATCAAACACTTTGATGAACCATTTTCCATCATCCATTTGCCATCGATAGTTGCGTTCTTCGAGGTCATTGTGCTGCACGCCGACTGACTCGAGCAGATCGCATACCCTGTCTAGCTCATGTTCTTCCTGCTCGTACGACGGTATGTCAGTTGCTGTACCGCCAACATACTCCACAGCGATGAACAGCCGAGGGTCGACGTCGTCCAAATCGATAGCACCAAACGCGAGCAACTTGGCCACACTCTTCTGGTCGGCACCGGCGAGCTGCGAAATGCGGGAGTAAGCCTTCAGCTCTCGCTCCATTCGCTTGATTGAAGCTGCATCTGCGTCGTACACTTTAAGAACACATGGCCCTTGCGAAAGTCCAGAAATACCATTGGATTGCTTGTCACTAGTAGCATCACCATCACCCTTGCCGTGGAACTGGACCTTAGCCACAGATCTGCTTCGGTCAGGAATCGCATTCTCACTGGTCGTGATACCTTCCAGCTCGTTGGATCGGTAGTACTTGATGATACTAAAATCGCTGGATTTGTACTTGCCGCTTTCAGCAATGGCGCCAAACTTTTGCACCAACATCGCCAAGGCATTTCGGACGACTGGAATCCTGTTCTTGGTGTACAGCATAGCACTTGGCATGAGACTAGTATCCCGGGTGAAATCGAACTTGTTCTTAAACTCTTGCTTAATAAGCTGCTCAAACTCGGCGGCCATCTCGTCGCTTATTTCGGCTCCACCAAAGTGTTCATCAGCTGCTTCCAAAAGTATCTCAACGTAGCGACGTACTCTCGCACTTCTGAACGCCGCGTTGATGAAGTACTGCAAAATCTTCACGGCACTCCAATCCTCAGTCAAGTCGAGCGCATAGTGGCTGTCGAAGTTGGCTTCGACGAGGTCTTCGTTAACTCCTTTCAATTCACGCAAATGAGTACCGATGAAAATAAACCCGTCAGACACCGCCATATGCCTGCATCCATTCAACGCAGCGAATTTGGCTACTTGTTCAAGACCGAAATGCAAAGCATCAAGCGGAGACCTGAGATAGCCGTCACTTAAACTTCTGGCTACATCTTGGCCGTTGAGACTGTACCCGCGCACCAATTTGTTGTTTATCCGATTGACAGTGTGCTTATAGAGTGAGCCAGCGACGCTTTGTAACTGGCCAAGAGTAAAATCCAACTTTGGCGCTTCGGAGCTATCAATCGGTGACTCTAACGCGGCCTTGTCTGTAGTTTTGAGGTCATCTCCAAAAGCCAGGATATTGGCTGCCCGAAACGCACAAGATGGCTTTTTGAGCTCGATTATTGCTGTATACTCAGTCTGCAGTCCTCCACGTAGATCGGTCCCGTCAACTTTGACAGATATGTCTGTGATGCCTCCGACCATTCTGTGGCTGCCGATGTCGACTTTCAGTGCAGGATTCAATACTAAGAGTAAACGGTTCGCTTTACTCGTAATTTTTTTAAATAGCCTAGCATTTTCTGCTTCTTGTTCCACAAGACCCATATCGAATTCGTAAGGTTTAAGCGCCACGGATCTCAGCTTCCTAGAAGCTGCTGTGTTGAAAATCTTGTTGAAAAGAAGTGTGAGCTTCAGAGCCTTCGCGTCTTCGAGTGCATCCTGAACAAGGCCTTCCTTTCCTCCGGTCTCGGTCTGACCTATTGACAGATACTTCCGGTCCCATCCCTTAGGATATGAGGGAGCGATTCCGCTGAGAACACCTACAGGGGTGGTGTTGTCGGATTGAGCATTGTCGCGAGAAGCCGTGTTTGGGAAAAGTTTGATGAGCTGAAGCACTGTAGACATCACTTTCGATCCTAGAGATCCCGGTGGTCTATCACGTACTGATACACCTCCAAAGAAAGTCTGCAAAATATCTTTGTTCGACAAAGGACCTACATCTGCCGTCACCGATACTTCGTTAATAAATGCTTTTCGGCCCCTACAGGCCGCCAAATATCTTCGGTTGGCCTCTGGCATGTCACGACGACCAATTCTTGTGTCCTGTACAAGAATATGGAGTTCGTAAACTGATGGTGCACGTGTGCCGTCGCCATGGCCTCCACGTCGTGTCCGCTGTGCTTGACGAATAGCGTTCATTTTCACTTTGTCCTTAACGTCACAGAAGTTTTCTTAATGACGCTGCTGAAGTGACCCTGGATGAACCGGCATGGCGTTCACGCGTGTATCGTGTGGCCGCTTCAGATATATGATTAGGGTTAGCTAGTGCTCACACGGCTTGAGGTATAGAGCGCCGTCAGCGGGCGGTGGTCTTCCCTCCTAGTTTCCAGAAATAGCAAAGTAGAGTGTAGTTGATCTACTTGAACAACTTAGCCAATGATATAATTGGGCCGAAATCTCGTAGCGGGAATAGTGATGCAGGCGAGACTGTGCCGTTCCAGCGTAATTTCGACCTGACTGTCGTTTTAACAATGCGGCGGAAATTACACTTGGACAACTTTAAAACGTCAGTCGGGTCGACATTAAGCTAGAATGGCACCGTATTGCCTTCATCGCCATCCCCGCTGGACACTTGGAACTTGTTGTGTCATTGCCTCGAGCGTTGAAATACACATTTTAGAAAACTAGTAGGGAAGCGATCGACTGACGGCATTACATATTTCAAGCCGTGTGGGTTGGGTCGTCCATTAGCTAACCCTTATCCTAGGGCGTAGAAATATGAAGTCGTCACAGTGATCGTGTCATACGGAATGGAAGACTCATATATAAACGCCATGCCCACTCAGCCAACTGAACGTACAGGTCATTGCGACAGCACACCTGTACTATCAGTATCCGAACTCTATGCGCTTGCAGTAGAGAGGGGTTTTCGTCGGGTTATGAAAAAAGCCTACAAAAAGTATTTGAGAGCTTGTAAGGGCCGGAAAGCAGTGATCAACGACCTATCGGTGGAGGACAGTATAGGTAGTGAGGAGAACTGGGAGATTGTCGACAGATACTTCAAAGAAATCTCAAAATATGATAAGCCACTCAGATATCTTGGATCAACAGTCATGTCTTCAGTGCTTCAGTTTACCAGACTATACCCAAACACAGCTTCTCGCAGCGATGCTCAATCCCTCGGCACCACCCCCGTAGGTGTTCTCGGCGGGATCGCTCCCTCATGTCCTAAGGGCTGGGACCGGAAGTATCTCTCAATAGGTCAGGCCGCGTTCGAAGGAGAAGAAGATTTTGTTCAGGATGCACTCGAAGACTCGAGAGCTATGGAACTCATACTTCTTCTCAACAGGATTTTCAACAAACAAGCATGGCGGATACCTAGAAACGAAGCGCTCCTACGTTATGCATTGGAGCTGGGCGAGGTGGACAACGAAGGAGAAAGTGCTAGGCGGTTTAAAGCGGTCGCAGGTATAGCAAACTCCTTACTTAAAGTTTTGAGACCTGCACTGAACATCGAAATCAGGAGCCATACCGTGGTCGGAGGCATCACAGATATGGCTGTCAAAGTTGAGGGGATCGATCAACATAGAGGACTGGAGGCTGAGTACACGGCAATAATCGAGTTCAAAAAGGCATCATGTGCATTTCGTGCAGCCAACATCCTGGCCTTTGGAGATGATCTCAAAGAGACCGACAGAGCCGCGTTACAATCACCGATTGATATCTCCAAAAAGCCAAAGTTGGATTTTACTCTTGGCCAGTTGCAAGGCGTCGCTGGCTCGCTCTTGAAACACACTGTCAATCGTAAAAACAAGAACTTGGTGCGCGGGTACAGTCTTAACGGCGTTGCTTTTACCAGAAGCTTAAGTCTCGGCTATCTCAGGACCCCGCTTGATGCTTTGCATTTCGGTTTTGAACAGGTAGCCAGATATGGTGCGTTGAATGGATGCAGGCATATTGCGGTGTCTGACGGGTTCACTTTCATCGGCACTCATTTGCGTGATTTGAAAGAAGTTAACGAAGACCTCGTCGAAGCCAACTTCAACAGCCACTATGCGCTCGATTTGACAGAGGATTGGAGTGCCATGAAGATTTTGCAGTACTTCATCAACGCGGCGTTCAGAAGTGCGAGAGTACGTCGCTACGTTCAGATACTTTTGGAAGCAGCTGATGAACACTTTGGTGGAGCCGAAATAAGCGACGAGAAGGTCGCCGAGTTCGAGCGGCTTATCAATCAAGGGTTTCAGGACTATAGGTTCTACTTTACTCGAGATAACTCTCTCATGCGAAGTGCCAGGCTGTACACTAAGAACAGGATTTCAGTCATTAGAAATGCTTTGGCCACGTTTGTGCAAGAGTTTGGCGCCATTTCTGAAAGCGGCGAGTACATATCCAGTGATTTTAGTATCATTAAGTACTACCGATTCAACGATCTCCAAGGTGTCCCGACCAGTGAGAATCCGATTCCTGGCCGAAGCAGATCTGTGGCTAAGGTCCAGTTCCACGGCGGGAGGCAGCTCAATGGTTCTGCTGGGCTTTTGCAAGGGCCATGTGTTCTCAAAGTGTACGACGCAGATGCAGCTTCGATTAAGCGGATGGAGCGAGAGCTGAAGGCTTACTCCCGCACCTCACAGCTCGGTGGAGCAGACCAGAAGATTGTGGCCAAGTTGCTCGCGTTTGGTGCTATTGATCTGGACGACGTTGATCCTCGGCTATTCATCGCTGTGGAGTATGTTGACGGCTCAGCAACTGATACACCGTCGTACGAGCAGGAAGAACATGAGCTGGACAGGGTATGCGATCTGCTCGAGTCAGTCGGCGTGCAACACAATGACCTCGAAGAACGCAACTATCGATGGCAACTGGATGACGGAAATTGGTTCATCAAAGTGTTTGATTTTGACCATGCAACTTTCGATGACGATCACGGCACCGGCGCTGTCAAGGGCATGCCGAAAACAGCTGTTGTCGAGACTGCAGACTCTGGGTATGGTAGCTCGGCGGCTGTATCCGACCATTGTGAAAAGCATTACTGTAGAAAGCGTTCGTTTTCAAATTTGTCAGACAACGCTTAGTCTTCATTTCTTGCTCCCTGCGATGAGGTTTGGAAACAGGAGGAGCATCGTAGATCAACTGATGTATTGTTTTATTTTTTTTTGCGTATTTAGTTTTGGTTTCAGTTTATCTTGAATTTAAGTGATGTTGGATTTGATTTTACTATAGAATGGAGCCGATGGATGCGATCCAACACCATGTTGAGTTGCACATGAATCAGTTTCTAGAGGAGAATGATACGAGCAAATAACTCCTAGGCAAGTAAGACTAAGCAGTCAGTCAGTCTACTCGACTATATATACTTCTTAAATTTTGCGACTCGCCTCGCCAGATGTTCTCAGTCGTTAGGAACCGCGTAGTACAATATGAACAGCAAGCGGCGTCCACTATCACGGTGTATGGAGTTCGCACCTTTCTCAGCGGCTACATTACAAAGCAGATTCGGACTCAATTAAAAGATTCTATGAAGTCTGTGCTTATCCGCCCTTTTCAATTTGCGCCCCAAAACTTGTACTCGGGTCGTGCGGGCTATTTTCAAAACAGACGATCAAACCGAGTACCCAATTGGAGGGAAACTACAGGTTTGGGCTAAAGAGGCTAATTATATCTCGTCGGTACCGACGGAGTCAGTGAACAAATATAGCAACATGTTTGATCGAATTCTTACAAATATTTGTACCCTTGGCTCTACCGTATACGAACGGGAAACTACACGGAGGATCCCCTCTCCCCCGCCGTAATCGACGGTTGGAATATCGCTCAACTGGCCTACCCTGTAGATCACATTTTTTGAATAGAAACTGTATCTAGCCTTGTGGAAATTGTAGAAACAGGATCCGACAAATAGCCGAGAATTTCTGTCACAATGCCGTCACTTGGTCAAAAGGTCTCATCGCCACGATGCCGTCACTTGGTTGAAAAGGTCTCAGTCCCTGCAGGAACGCAAGGGGACCGCGTGTCAAGCGTGCATTCGCGACTGCGAAATGGCCCGGTCGGCAATGGAATACAATCATCTGCAAAAGCATTCACGGTATATTCACAAACTTGACATGAATGGCAAAAAATCCACAAGTACCCTCTCTTCAAGTGGCTAAGACCCAAATTCCGCAGATCGTTGTGCCCTGTAACTCCTGGTTGTGGCCGTTACTTGTCGCTTGCTTCCCCCACAAAGCAGACACGCGGCCCAAACGATCTGCCGGCTGCGGGCTGCAAGCTAATTAGTGCACATCGCCGGTATGATACCAGTCCAAACAAGCATTCCACGCTATATTTAGTGAGCAAACTTATGACGTTCAGTTATACGGGTGAGGGAAATACGAGCGGCTGGAGGGGGGAAAGAAAAACTATAAAAGGTCATGGCATTGGGCCCAGTGGTTTTCCATCATCGCTCAAAACAATCATGAAATCTGCAATCTTTTCCCTTCTTGCTACCTCTGCTCTCGCTGCTGAAGTATTCCAGCTCAAGGCCACTCCAAAAAGCCAGGCACACGACGGTGGCCTCATTGCCAGCTTGCATGAAGGCGCCGGAATCAACTATGCATTCTCCAACTCTCCATTCGGTCCTTCCAACTTTCAGATCAACGATACTAGCGTACTTGCTTGGGTCGATAGCGGCGACTTCCCTAATGCTGCATTCATTGACACTACCCAGGCCACTGCGCCATTGGAGCTTGGTATCCTGACTCCCCCCGAGTCTGCTGGCTGGCAAACTGGGTACTCGTTCAAGAGCGGTAAGCTTGCATTCGATGGTGACACTGAGAGCTTCTACAGCTGCGCCAACTTCACTGGCCCGTACCCTTACACTTGGGACCTCATTGCCTGGTCCAAGGAGGCGCCGGAGGAGTCCGAGCAGTGCGAACCAATTTGGCTGGAAAAGTCCTTGTAACTAGTGTAAACTGCCTCAATTTTAGTTTAAATCTCTATACTGGATAAAAATATATCACTTATTGGCATTTGCAGGTATGACATTGTTGAGCATGCGAGCGTTCCATGCTGCAATGATAGCATTTGCTTTGCAATTGGCTAAACTATGAAAAGGGGCGCATCTCGTATAGATGCGTTACATTTCCTGCCGAGATCTCTTATGCACGGTTAAAGCAATCATGCGGATGCAGGCACCCGGATCAGTGCAGATGTGTCCCCAGTTTCAAGGCCGACATCAGCACGATGGGTAGTACTTCCAACAGCTCATCCGGAAATCAAGGATCCAAATCTAATGGAAAGCCATCTACGATCCTATATAAAGAACAAAGAGTTTCCTCTCTTACAAACCTATCAACCCAGAAATGAAACTCTCTCTCGTCTCTTCTCTTCTCGCTACTTCTGTACTCGTTGCTGCACAGCCGTTCAATCTTCGTGCATCTCCAAGAGCCGAAGTGATTAGCGGTGACCTTATCACCGCTTTGCACGAAGGCGCCGGCGTCAACTATGCCTTTGTGGGCACTCCATACACCCCGTCGTTCTTCCAACTCAATGCAACCGTGTTAGAGTATGTGGACGAAGGCCAATTTCCAATGGCGGCCTTCATTGACACTTCAGACATCATTGCGCCATTCGAGCTTGGTGCACTGACTGCCCCTGACGGTAAGTGGCAGACAGGTTACTCGTTCAAGGACGACAAGCTTGCATTCAACGGCAACACGGACCAATTCTACAGCTGTGTTTATTTCAACGGTCCGTACAAGTACGACTACAACACTGTTGTATTTGCACATGGCACCCCAGATAGCGCCGTTGATTGCACACCAATCTGGCTCGTCAAGGCCCTGAAAAAGGATTAGGAGATTGTTCGGTTTCTATCAAACTCTATATAAATATACTCATAAATCAAACATTCGGACACAATCGGTCGTACTTGACAAGATTGTGGATATCCTGAATCGACGCAGAGATGAACTGCCGCACTTCCAATGCAAGCCATACTTTCGCCATCGACAGCTGGTCTCGCACCGGCAATTGGTTCTCGTTTGGTCCAAGCTGACGTAGAATCGGCAACGAGGACTTGAAAAGATCCAATTCCGGGTCCAATTGTCGACCAATGCCCTCTAACAGCAGGATGGAAAGCACCACAGTGATGAAATCTCCCTCCATACGCACGTGATGTTGACGAACCATACCCAACACCCGCCATAGCAAGTCGCCTAGTCGCACACTGCCCAATGCAAACGTCCGTTCCTTGATATGCATAACGAGCCGTTCGACTTTGAGCGCAAAGACCTCGCCGTCAATAGCTGTCTCCGGTGTTCGAGAGCGCTCGATCATGAGTTCGCCCACTTTGTAACCGTCAAACATTGAGATAGCCTTGAACAGATCTAAAAAGTTTCGTCGGTTTGAAGCGTTGAGTTCTGTGACAAGGCCAGCATCTATGAAACATACTTGTGGTCTGTATCCTTCTTCATACAACCGCTCAATCTCTTGCTGCCATGCTTCAAAATCGTCCTTCATTGACATGAGTTTGTCGGCGACTTCCTCAATCTGTTCACTCGAAGTAGTTTGAATCTTGTCCCTGTTGTACAGTCGCACATAAATATTTCCTGGATGTAAATCTGAGTGGATAAAATTGTCCAGCAATAGCATTTTCAAGAAAGCATCCAATCCCTTGTTGGAAACTTCCTTCTCCATTCTGCCACGGTAGTGAGATGTGTGCCTCAGCATCTCTGTCATTGGAACACCCGATATAAACTCTTCAACCAACACCTCTCGGGAAGTGTATTCGCCATATGGGCGCGGGAATTTGACATCGAGCTTGCCCTTGAAATTCTCTCTAAATCTTAACAAGTTTGCCGCCTCGATCCTTAAATCTAGCTGCGATCCCATCATTGCTGCAAACATTTCCACTTCTCCAGGCAACGACAACCATTCCATTGTCGGAATCATATTGAGCAAATTTGCGAAAAAGCGCATAATTTTCAAATCCCGTTCCACCAATCTATCTACATTCGGATGCAAAACTTTGATCACTACCCAATTGGATGGCGGAGTGCTAAAATGCTTCTTGAATTTGAAATGCAGCCGCTTCTCCAAAACCGAGAGATCACCACCGTCTTGGTCGACTGAAAAGTCATATCGCAATTCGGGATTCAACTTGGCCTTGTAAACTTGAGCCATTGCGCCGACCCCCAACGGCTCCTCATTAAACTCTTCAAAAATCTCGTCAAACTTCAATCCACCAAATGCTTTTCGAATAATCTTCCTTGTAGCTCTCAGCGAATGTGGCTTTGCCTTGGAATGCAATTTGCCCATCTCAGTGCAAAACACGTCCGGGAAGATATCGGTTCTTGATGCTGCCCATTGGCCCAACTAGAATCAGTTAATAAAAATAATTCCCGATTTTTTTTTTAAGGAAACACCAATGCGAGAATCGGCTCCAAAGTACAGTACAATGAAAATGCCAACTCTGCAAACATTGGGTTGTGAACATTGTCATTTACCTTGATAAAGGATGGGCCGGCCAGTTCCATCGTCCAAGTAAAATACTTGACCCACAATACTGCGCCTTTGGGTACATTCTGTCGAGCGTCTCTGGAGCCGAACAGCACAATCGGTAGCGATATCAACACGGGAACGAATAATACTGTGAGGTGAATGAAACGAAAACATGTTCGTAGAGGATCGATCACATGAAGGTCGATCAAGGTTAGTAAATAGTCCCATGTTCGAAATGGCGACCGTCGTATGCGATGGCGGCGCTCCTTTTCGCGGTCCGCTAGAGATGCTTCGTATAATGCATTTTCGTCCGTCTGTTGATCTTCGTTTTCTTTCGATGATTGTTTGTCGGTGGTCACCAGTGGCACTGCTGAGAGGACCAGCCCTGACGCGACAAATGCTGTTCTCACAGTTCGCGTTCTCGGTATCGACCACGATTTTTGCAGCCTGAAAGATCTTAATGTACCCGAATACTGCAATTTGAGCGGCCTAGTGGCACCCAATCGCAGAATGGCCCTAAACATCGATCGAAGTAATGGACTTAAACTGTAAAGCGGCTTGTGAAGTTAAATTGGAGCGGTTCAACAGTGTTGCTGCTGCCTCTGCGCGCCACCACCAAGTCTTGAACGTGCACGAGCCTCGTGTACTGCGGCACAGTTATATCTTATTCAGCCGCGAATTCTTTTCTTGAATTCTGCCATGATACATTTGCATTCAACATGCGAAGCTCGCATCAGAGAAAACCAATACCCAAAGTCAATATCGGCGGAATCTTTCAGGAGTTGCAATAGGATTGCATATCGCTTTCTTAAGGAGTAGTTCCAAATGCCACACAATAGTCGATCTCGACATAAATACACTCACAGCTCGATATTCTAAAGTATTGTAATGCCGCTATCCACGTTTATAAGTATACTTTGATGGACAAAAAACCGCATAGCATGAGGCTTGAGCAGCCATATACACCTCGCGCGCTCACGCGTAGCCAATGACGACTTTTTCCTGCGCTGCGATGCCGGCATCGATGACGATGACGACAGCAATGAGTGCATGCACCCGCAGCGGCACGAGCGACGAAGATCGGATCCTGGTGGACTAAGGGGGTAAGAACAACCAGAGAGCGACAATGCTCGCCATGTTGATCATGAGTTTAAATCTTTTCAAAGTACCGTATTCTATAGAGCAGTAGAAGAATTGGGTTATCATAAAAGGACCGAGGAAAAAGTTGTGCCTGCGTCACCCCCGCCGCGCCGCGCCGCGGACCAGTGTCTGGACCGTAAAGCGTGGATTTTTAAAATAATCACTCACTTGCACTTTCATTGATCTCACATTTACTCTGGAGGCTGATAATTTGTTTGTTAAAGGACACGAGTTTTTTGTCAGATTATCGACTAAAAAGTCCTTCTGTTTTTTTTTCAAACCAATGCCGCTAGGGCAGTTTTTGAGAACCTTGTACTACTGCACGAAGACGTCATCATCCACTACTACTCTACCTGTTTTCTTGTGAGCCACCAATGTTAGGCCATTTGGCGGTACAGGACCAGCGACAGCACCAATTCAGGGACTTCCCCAGAGACTGTTCAGGAGTGGTGCGCAGCTTATCGCCGAGTTGCTCTTCGTTGACAAACATGTCGGTGCGTCCGCAATCGATAGCCGACTTGTCGAGCGAGCTGCACCAGTCTATAGTATCGCACTTGGATTTAACCCGTGATTTGGCAAGCTTGATGCAAACGTGCCGAGCATTTCGCAAAGCCGTGGCACCGAAGCTGTGGTCATATGTCCGGTTGCAAATCGACAATCTGACGAGGGAGAGCTGGCCGCAGTGCATGTATGTGGACGATGACTTGAGGAAGAATCTACCACTGGTGAGCGAAACGCCAAACTGCCACCGCCATGTTTCGGTAGAGGTTGGCACGTTTCCCGGGTTTTGCAGAATCGCAGCGAATTTGGAGCAGTTGAAGTATGTGGAGACGTTGCTGATTTCAATACCATTCTATACTAAGCACGAGGAAAGTGAAAAAATATCTCTGAGTACAGTTTCAGAATACGATGATTATCTTGCATGGTTTGCGAGAAATATAGGCCAACTGTTCCCTAATGTCAAGCTAATTGAAGTGGAGTCTGATACACTATACAACGAAACAGTCACGGTCGATTATCCTCTTTTACCGCGAATCCTGAAGGCATTCCCAAGGGCTACTAAGAACTTGAAGTTGTCGCTAACGAGAGAAATGGAGCTGTTTGACAAACTCCTGCCATTTGAATTCAGAATTATCAAACTGAGGTATGGATACACACAGATTATTGGAGAGACGATATGTAGTGCGGGCGACGATGAAATTACTGCAAAAGTGAAAATTGGCAGGTTGCCTAGTACAGTGGAGCGGTTCGAGATTGAGACAGAACACCGGATTGTGGATCTGGGCGATTTGGTTTACATGTTTTCGAATTGCAATCACGTCAAGATGCTGAGCATGGACGTGAACCACGAATTTAAAAATCTCGACTGGCTTCCAGACTCGGTACGCGATTTGAATTTTTGCGGACTGCCCAGTACGTGTCCGCCCAAAGTAGCATCGGGCTTGACGCGGCTCGCAATTTGCCTCGAAGAAATGAAGGCATTCCAGTCATTACAATGCCCTAACCTGGAGCATTTGCACTTGCATTCTCTTCAACCGGAGGAGACTCCCTGCCAAAGCTTTATGAGCGCTTTACAGTACTGCCCTAACGTCAAGCGGCTCAAATGTTCTGGAGCGTCTGCCAAAACGATTGCGACGATTGTAAAGCTTGCAAAATGGGAACTCAAGTCGCTTGCACTTGAGTACGACCCATACCAAAGCGTGCAAGCCAATACGCGACTCGCGCAGCAGTGCCCTTCGCTCGAATCGCTGTGGATATGCACGCATAAAGGCAGCGAAATTGTAGATATTTTACATGCGTTCACGTCAAATTGTTCGCTGCTCAAACGAGTTTATTTAACGTGGCAAGGCTGGGTATGGAAGATTGGCGACTTGCTTGAGAACAACTTGATATCTGTTGTACCCAAGTCGCGGCTTATTGGCAAGATTTCATTCTTGGATAGCGATTTGTATAACCAAACGTTTGAACTCAAAATCGAAGAGTTTAATCGATATTTTGGTCAGAGAAACATTATTTATAGAAGTACTAACTCTTGAGGCATTCGAGCTTTAGCAGTAATAAATTAATTTTCGGGTCGGACTCTGGTTCGCTTTCGATCGTATCGATAAGCATGGATATTTGGCTCATCAATTCTGTCGGCTCGTAGTCTGATAGCCGATGCGAAGTGAGTCTTTCCACCAAAACGGTGCATCCGATGAAAACCGATCTTAGCGCAGTTCGAACAGCTTCGCTGTCTATTAGAAGCATATGGCAAACGTCTGACAAGAAATCTGCATGCGCCGCTATGATCACTTGCGGATCAATAACTCCATTGTGTGGTGCCAATACCGGTTCTAGTTTATCGTGGTATAGCGGCGATATGACAGTTGTATGCGCGTGATCCCATAATATATCCAAAACCATCTTCGCTCTATGTGCCAAGGACCAGATTTTTGAGTCCGAGTGGTCTAGACTCAAATGACATCTCCACAATGATGCCACTCGATAGTTTACCGACCTTAACGCGATCAAATACGAGAATGCAAAGGTGTAGCGCTGACTATCAGTCTCGGGCACAAGAAGCGACAGCGGCCATTCTAGCCGGAGCACCAACTTGCATCTAACACCAACTAACATATCATCGAATCGGTCCGGTTTGGATACTTGGTGTGCATCCTTCACTGAGAAATACCCCAACGAGAGTCCATTACTGTGTAGTAATGAGAATTTCTCGCTCATCTTAACATCCACAGGCAGATCTTCCAGAAATGCTTCCAAAGCTTGTCTGAATCGATCATGTGGTGCTCGTGGAGACTTGGCGAGAGCTGGACGGTCAATGAGCATTGTCTCAATTACTGATACTGCAAAGTCTGGTTCCCCAAGTAAAGGAATGCTGACCAATGTGGCTAATAGCTTGCGAATCTGGACAATTGGCAGCCTTGTGCTGACGATACCGCGGAAAACGTGCGACTTTATCTGCGCCATGACTGATGTAAGCTGGGATTCTTTGATAGGCAGCTCGATCGTCTTCAGCAGCGGTTCATGTTCTGCACCATCTGTCTGTAGCTGAGCGAGTGAATTTCCAATCGCATAGATATCTGCTGCTGCTGAATGCGTACACATTGGTGGGATGCGTGAATCTATCAGCTCATACAATATCGTCTTCTGCGACGACGAATTGGTCGAATGCTTGTCGATCATAAAGTCTCCCTCCGTATACCTTGGTAGACGTCCATATAATACCCAGCAGCCAAGCTGCTGTAGCCAAGTACGCTGGACTGCCGAAATACATAGCATTACTAGCTGCTTCACGTCTTCGTAGCCCGTGACCCGATCATTCTCCAATCTCTCCAAAACTTCATGACAAATCTTGGGCTTGATGCCGGTAATCAAAGACCCAAGCAAGGTCTGGGCGTACCTAAACCGCCTTTCCCAGCGTTGTACGGTTTCTGCAACGATAGCCGAAAGCGACACTACCCTATCGCCTCCCACAAAGCTCGAGTCGCGGGCCAATATGCGTTTCTCGAGTTCAACAATCTTGGCCATGAACGGGCGCACCAGCCCTGTATCTATGGAAGATGCTACTGCATGCGAGCTAGGTGGGAAAGGGCCCGTAATCCATTGGTTATCATCTTGGTCGCTTTTCTTATGCGTCAGCTGCTGAACCCACTCTATGCGTTTGACCACGTCTGAATGTATCTGTCCCAGCACTGCGACTTGAACAAGTAAAGCTTGCTCGGCCTTGTGTAGCAGACCCTCTTTAACAGCTATGGAGTTTGGATGACGTGTGACGAACGGCGATTCGTGGCCGGCTAATACTATGAGCACCTCATGGAGCATATGTTGTGTGTGTGTCGACGATTGGTCTCGCGACGCGTACGCGACTGAGATGCTACTAATAATTTTGTGTTTATCACAAGGCTGTCAACTTCGAATATAGGCAATTATTTGATGATGGTTGAGTTAATATCTTACAGAGTCATGAGACATTGGTATGGTCATACATATGGCTGGATCTAGGTATAAAAAGGAAGACGTATGCCCCACGCGGCGCGCTGTGCGGCTGACGGGTTGCTGTTTGCGAAATTGCGGTTCAAAAAATTAAGAAAAATGGATGTCTGTAGATTGCAGTCTGTTGCAAGATATTGAGAGATCGCCTGATCTGTGTCTTGTGTGAATTTCAACAAATTTACATTAGTAATCGCCGCAATCTATATAGATCATATCCTGTGCCCAGAACAAGCTGACGACACTAAAGATAAGAAACACACAAGGCGACACTCTCAACTGTTTTATGCAACTTGCAAACCTCCTGAAAAATACGTGGCCAATGAAATCGCACACATTACCCGTAAATCCATGCTCCTTCAATAAGCACTTCCATCCCCGCAATTGCGACGTGCCGACGACCACGAGGTCGATTCCAAATTAAAAATCCCAACAACACCAGAAATCGCCCCTCGGGAGCGGTCTAGACCGTAAGCCGCACCCCGCAGAGACGATCTCTAGCACCGTTTAAGCACAGAATATACTACAGGACTACACACATTTGGCCAGAACGCGCCAGTGAGAATGGCGGAATTGGTCAGCTGTAAGGGGCTTCAACGAAATCCAGACTTTTCAGGGTTCTAATCGCTGGAAAGCGGCTTGTCTAAGTTACGAAGGGTAGTGAAAAGTAAAGAGTTGTTTGTGTCAAATGAACCAAAGCGGCTCTGAAAGGGAGACTTTAGTTTATAGTGTGTGATATTCTTTGAGTTTCACGGAGTATTAGACTAAAATGTTGATTCAGCCAATCAAAACAGGCTTATTTGTACGGACGAGACCTGGATCTCTCTTGTCGGGTTCCTCGCTCCATGCGGGCTGATTTTTGTGCGAAATGAGCCGCGCGACGCAAGGTAGCAACCCAGTTCGGAGACAGCCGAGTATCTCATCAACTTTTGTCAAGAATTGACACCTTAAAGAACTACTATTAAGAGTTTATATCTATATTCATTATAAGCTAATCCCCTTTTAATTCCAATGTACAACAGTGGGGATTCCCTGGTGGCATATATACAAAGAAGGTCCAGATCGCGTTGCCGGTTGGTAATCAAAATAAGCGACAATCTGCACCCCGCGCTTTCCCACCGTCTAGGTTTGCGCTGTGTTCCATCATCTGGTCTCACCACCTCTCGCGCACAAGGACGAATGCGTATATAAAGGCCCGCGGTTGCCCGCAAGCCAAGATTTGTTTCTAGCTACTGCTATTTTTTTTTTGTGACTGTATTAACAAACAAATTTCAAAAGAAACATGGCTTCCGATCGTAAGAATACTTCGGAGTACACCACTTCCAACGGTTGCCCAGTCTTCTCGCCATATCACTCACAGCGAATTGGCGATGACGGCCCATTGTTGCTCCAGGACCATCATTTGATCGACTTGCTGGCTCATTTCGACCGAGAGAGAATTCCAGAGCGAGTTGTCCACGCCAAGGGTTCTGGTGCTTATGGTACTTTTGAACTTACCGACGACATTTCTGATTTGACGTGCGCCAAGTTCTTGACTGGAGTTGGCAAGAAGACTCGAACTTTTACACGATTCTCCACCGTCGGTGGCGAGAGCGGCTCTGCCGACACTGCCAGAGATCCTCGAGGCTTCTCAACAAAGTTCTACACTGAGGAAGGAAATATCGATTGGGTTTACAACAATACGCCAATCTTCTTTATTCGAAACCCATCCAAGTTCCCTCTTTTCATCCACACCCAGAAGCGAAATCCAGAGACAAATCTCAAGGATGCGACCATGTTCTGGGACTACTTGGTAGAGAACCAGGAGGCTGCTCACCAATTGATGCACTTGTTCTCGGACCGTGGTACTCCATTCTCTTACCGACACATGAACGGCTACTCTGGCCACACTTACAAGTGGGTCAGGGCTGACGGTTCCTTCAACTATGTCCAAGTTCACATGATCACTGACCAAGGTATCAAGAACTTTGAAAACGACGAGGCAGGACGACTCGCCGGTGAGAACCCAGATCATGCTCAGCAGGATCTGTTTGAGGCGATTGCTCGGGGCGAGAACCCATCGTGGACTTGCTACGTGCAGGTCATGTCACCAGAGCAAGCAGAGAAGTTGCCATTCTCCATCTTTGACTTGACCAAGGTGTGGCCACACGGTGACTTCCCATTGCGAAAGTTTGGTAAGCTTACTTTGAACGAAAACCCAAAGAACTACTTTGCAGAGGTTGAGCAGGCCGCATTCTCGCCAGCCCACACTGTTCCAGGTATCGAGCCATCTGCCGACCCAGTGTTGCAGTCTCGACTGTTCTCTTACTCTGACACCCACCGATACCGATTGGGCGTCAACTACCAGCAGATTCCAGTCAACTGCCCATACCATGTGCACAATCCATTCCAGCGAAACGGAACAATGACCATCAACAACTACGGCAATGAGCCAAACTACCCATCTTCATATCACCCAATCAAGTACCGACAAGACATCAAGGCGGCCACTAGCGGTGAGCACGAGAAGTGGGTTGGTACTGTGACGAACTTCCACTGGCCAGCCTCCGAGGAGAAGGGGGACTACAAGCAGGCTGCAGGATTCTGGAAGGTGCTCGGCAAGATTCCAGGTCAGCAAGACAACTTTGTGTACAATATTTCTGTGCACCTCCAGAATGCTCGACAGGAGACCCAGGACCGAGTGTTTGAAATGTTTGGCAAGGTTTCTTCAGACCTTGGCAAGCGAATCCGGGACAAGACCTTGGAGTTGGCTCCACGAAACAATGCCCGACTTTAATTTTTGTAACGCTGTTTTTGTAATAAATTGAAATAAAATTATGGGACAATATTTGATCAAATTGCTTTGCTGTAGATTAATCAGCCGAGTATCGGTCCGAGATTTCACGAACAAAACTGTATCTTATTATGCTTGTCCCTGCTTTGAATAACCCTTTCAAGCCCAGCTTTCTTCGCGATTCTGATTCAACTATTCCCAAGTTTGGTATATCATCAAGTTCGGTCAAAGGTTATGGCGCCTTTATAAAAGCTCAATAATTATTAAAAAAAAAGTTCCATTTGTGAAAGTAAGTTAAAAAGAAATCTACATATGCTCGTCATTAATTACATTTACCAACCAGTCCAGACCTTCATGCAGACCATCGCCTCGAATCGCACTGCAAGCCATAATACTCCAGCTCCTGTCCTTGAGCTCAACAAGTTTGAGTGCCGAGCTCACCTCACTCGCAGTCAGAGCGCCAGGCTGGTCCTGCTTATTGGCAAATACCAAAAGTGCAGCATCGGCGAGCTCCTCTTCTTTTAGCATTGTATGCAGCTCATCGGAGCACGTCTCTATTCTGTCCTTGTCGGTCGAATCAACGACAAATATTACAGCAGTAGTGTTGGCGTAGTAGCACCGCCAGTATGGCCGGATACTTGTCTGTCCTCCAAGATCCTATTAAGAATTGTTAGCTTCTGAGAATTCCTGCACTAAAGAAGTTCACATACCCAGACGTTGAATTTCAGGTTTTTGTAATTAAGGGTTTCGACATTGAATCCGATCGCTAAAAGGTTAGTTCCATCCGCCACTTTGTTTTTTAAAGGACATCGTCGCTCCAAACTTACTAGGCACCGTTGATACGACTTCTCCGATCTATCATTATTAGCTTCATTGGGTCCCAGATGATAGACGTACCTGAAGTTTATAAAGAATGGTGGTTTTGCCGGCACCGTCTAGACCCAAGATCAGGATCCGGATCTCTTTATTGCCGCCCCATAGCCCGGAGAATAACTTGCCAAAGGCTTGTCCTGAATTATTTATTAGCCTAGCTACCCTTTTCCAATAGTTGTAGAAATTCACATACCCATGGTGCTCTATTATAGTGTGATGCAGAGGGAGAGAATTCGAGCGTGCTGGTTTGCTCCTCTGGCTATTTGTCAAGTGTGTATTTGTGCGTGCGTGTTCTTGTGCCTGTGTGTTTGAAACCGGGTGGGGTGCGGCTTAGTGAGGCACACACACCAAATCGTCGGGAAGCTTGCTGATATCTGCATCCGATTGAAAAATAATGTACCTTCTATTGAAATTATATGATTATGAGAAGCGGGAGTTGGAGGTATAGCAGTCTAATGCTTATTGGAGTATATGGCCCGCGACTGATAGCTGCCTAACGAGCAGTTGCACGCAACTTGTTTAGCGACGTGTAGTACTGTTTCTGGACCCTAGAGCCTGCTTGTCATGTTGTGTGCCATGGTAATTCTGCAAGAGCAAAGGTGGAACGAGCAACGGATGTGACTGCTGTACTAATTGAAACAAGCAAGAGTATTAAATGGAGCAGGTGTTCAAAAGTTCAACAGAGTCCACTATAAAGTGGCCATTGAGTATGTAGATTTTCGAATTGTACGTTTCGATTCATAAAACACTATAAATACGTTTCAATGTATGTATAAAATAAAATAAAAATAAGAATAAAGGGGATCTGATTCCTTACCACTTAGAATCGTGGAGGCTGGCGACTGTATCCATTGTTGCCGAATCCCTGGCTTGAATTGTAGTTATCTGTTGGCGTCGGCATGTATCCCTGGTAATGCGTCGCAGGAGGCGGGAAACCCGGCGACTCTGCACGCTCGGGTGAATAGCTGTCGACATTATGTGCACTGCTGTTGAATGAGGAGTAAGGGTTAGATGGCGCATACTCGAGCTGGTTAGAGCTCTCATTGTTGCGTCGTGGAAGCCGAGCTTGGGGGAACCCGTCGAGCGACCGCGCTGAAGACGCAAACTCTTCTGATGCGTAGGGGCTATTAGGTTCGTAACCGTCTCGAGCAGTGGCTCCTAGCGCGTCAAGTTCAGTGGTCATTTTGTTTTTCTCTGGAACGTTCGCGTCTCGAATGAACGACTCTCGGTCGTCACGCATTGGCTGGTATCGGTTGTCTGGGTTCTTGGCCAAGAACGCAAGAACACACGACACAATGATCATAATAAGAAGAACCAATGAGAAAACGGCGTTGAGAATGAAAAACACAACACCCATTACACCAGCAATGTAAGCGGGCTGTCCGAAGATTTGTGAAAAGAACAAAAAGAAGAGCGCGTTGATGAAATTGATCACGGCACATGAAATGTTCAGTGCATTGGTCTTCTTGTCCATGTACGGCCTTAGCCAAGAAATACCAATGAGCCATGCTAGCTCGATCAAAAATACACCCATCGCTTGCGCCTTGCCTGAAGATTGAGCAAGTCCGATAAAAGCGGCCTTGATGAAGGAATAAATGAGCACTGGCACAATAAAGTAGTAAGCAGTAGCCCTGAACTGAATATACAAAAAGCCCCATCGGTTGAGCGAGGCCGGATCGGAGAATAAAATATAGGCTGGGTTCTTGTGCAAGTCCATAGATCGTCTTGCGATACTGATCACCTTGTATGCCGCAAATCCTAGAATGCCAGCAACCATCACGTAAATCAGTACTGCGACAACCACAATGGCGACAGAGTCTCGTCTAGTGAGCTCCCAGAGACAAAGCACAGAAAGCTGCGGGAACCCAATAAGCACCAATCGGAACAACACACCTTTAGTGACAGTAAGCCATCCTCGCCGGTAATCTGAGAATCGCCCCTGGTGAATTATGTTGGAACGCGCCATCAGTTCGGTAATACCCTTGAACAATGCAAGCACCAGAACCATAAAAGCGCCCAAGATTAAGAACCATGCTAGACCTGTCAAAAAGAGCGACGTCAACTCAATGTTGGACAAGAAAGCAACTCGCTGCATGCCTCTCAACACCAGTGTCTTGCTTCCAAGACTTGAATCCATTTCATTTGAAGTAGTAAGCTCAGAATCTAGCTGACCATCCGAGGTAGAGTTTGACGCACGCTTCGCAAGGTGACCACCATACGACAGGCCAGCGGAGACGGCGCGATACAATGATCGCGATGCCGCACTTCGAAGATCCGCACTAGAGTACTTTGGGAAATCTGGAATAATACCAGTGACATCTCGCTTTTGAACAGAAATAGAGATGACGTCCTTGTTAGGCAAAATATCCGTTACGGTACCGCCGGTTGCTTGCACATACCAGTTGAAAATCGTCTGCATAAAAGAGACTCGGATCAGGCCCATGGTCCACATGAAATTCTCTGCCCATGCGGCCGCGATAGGCGAGCACCTTTCAACCGCCATCATTGCAATCATGGCAACTGACTGGAAGTACACAAACAGCGACACTGTATTGGACGCAATGTGAGCAGCAGTGGACGTGAATCCAGCAGCAGACACACCACCTGCAGTGAGCAGACCCAATGCACACACAGCTCCAATGCCCCAAGAAGCGTACTTGGTCTGAACAGTCTTGCCGTTCGAAAGCGTAGCTTCTACACATGCAATAGGAGTATTCAGGTCACTGTTATCATACACTTGAACTTGAACGATACCATCGAGATCTGGAATGGCATACGCGATACCTGGAATCTTATCAATAACGCTCTTTGAAATCTTCTGTGTCGAGTTGGAAATGTCAAAGTGACCGGGTTGAAGCGGACACAACTGCTTGATGTTCGTCTTGCACGGATCAATCGTTTGGCTAATGATGGTAATACCATACGCAATAATGTCAACCTTCGCCGTAACGTTGCCGTCGATGGTAGAAATAGCTGAGATATCAAATACGATTTCCTCCTTATCTGGATCGAGAGTAACGTCGAACGATGATGCTGTGAACTGAGAGTTTTTCATGCATGTTAACAGGGCTTCGGAGCTGATGGATCTGGCGTACACTGCTGTCGATACGAGCAGTACCGTCGATATAATGGATTTGTATAAACGCATTCTTGCTTTCGATTCCTTTTTTTGGTTATTGATGAACGAATGGCGGTCTTTCGTGAAGTAACGAGAACGAGGGACAAGGGATCAGGAGAGAGGGCGGAGATGGATACACTTGTGGGGGGAAGTTTACCGCCAGTGCATAAATATTATATATAAATCTGGAAAAACTCCTTCTTAAAGATCCTGTCAAGACGAAGAAAAGAAATATTCAGCGCGTTGTCGCCTTGTTAAAATGTCGAATAGAAGTGAGCACCCAGACGGAACAGGTTAGTACTGAAGAATACTAAAAAGAGGCGGGTCTTGTGGCTTTAAAAAGCCCCTGGGAAAGGGAGGAGAGGCTTGGGGCTGTACAGTGCTGTGTGTGTGTGTGCGTGTGTGCGTGTATTTTAGTGCGCTTTCTCTTCTACTCAAGCAGTGGCAGCGTGCGCACGCCAGTGTTCACACGCGTTAACTTCCCTCCTCCCGACGTCAGCGCTAAATTTGCCCAAAGAAAAAAGTTATTTTTACCTCAGACATTTTTCTTTCAGGTATAAAGTATTTCTGTTTATTAATAACTGAAGTTAAATTGTACAGAGTAGCATGTTGAGATCAGTATTTCCTACAAGACTTGTATTTTTCTTACGCTCAAGTTGTTGTTGTAACGAGTCGAAGATCCATGGTCTTGATCTGACTTCATCAAGAATGATTGAAGCACTGCGACTTGAGGGCCCACGAGTTTTGTCGTTCAAAGCAGGAATTGAGACCCTTCTTGTGGGGTTGCATCTTTGGCGCCCATGGTCCTAATGCACAGGGCCCACAGCTCCAGAGCTGCAGTGTGTTTTTTCTCCCTCACTGACTGTACTGTAGCGTAGCCGAGTGGAAGAGGAGCCGCACTCAGGGGGCCGAAAGTGAAGGGCGAATCATCAAGCAAGAAGGGTTCACTTATGCATGTGCGTGGGACTCATGAGAATGAGATGTGTTGGATTAAGAACCTTATGTTACGCAGTAGTATTTAGTGAGACGGCCAGTGGAGATTCAACGTAGTATATAAGAACTGATGCGCTGAAACTTTGGACGACCATAGACTAGAGCACTTCGGCAATACCCGAGATTTAGCGAGTTTTGAATACCATGATCGCATGCAGTAACAAGACACGACGACGCGAGCAACAGCTTGATGAAAGTTCTAGTATATGATACGGCAACATTATGTGACTATTAGCTGGGACTTACGTGCCTATAAGAAATAAACGAGTTAGAGAGCAGAGCCAAAACAAAGTGCGGGACATTGCGACAGATGTGCTATCAGTGCCCTGGTCTAAGGCCTTGAAAAACTACGCTTCAGAGATGTAATGGAAGAGGTGTGTGAAAGTTATTTGGCTCTTAGGACCGATAAGCAGCTATTACCGCCCACTCACTACCAATGTACCTTGTGATGACAACAGAAAATTTGTGGAAAACTTCCTAGGAGCAGACTTGGTACATTATGATCCACGGTGATATCTAGAATCAAAAGTGGAGCCGGTGCATCTTCAGATTTCTATCGAGTCCGAAACATACATCCTGGCAAAAATTCTCTCAGCCTAAGACTACTTCTAATGCTCTCAGCCGTGCCGCTACTCTTTATCCTTATGGCTTAAATCTAGAACGTATTTCAATAAGTGAGAGCAAGAGCGATTATAGAACCAAGAATTTGTGTTTTGGAGGCACTAAAAGACTCCAATGCTCTGTTTTCAACGTGGCCCCTCATATCAAATTTGGGCAGGACCACAACGACAGCGCGGAGAGACAGACGCTTTTTATTTGAAGCGGAAAAAATGACAAGGTCCAAAGCAATTCGACAAGTCAGTGAGATGGCGGGTGGATCTAGTCGACGTGCAGTCTTAAAACCTGCATTGACTCTCCATTACAAAAAGCCGAAAGTTGGTGGGATGCATCACAGAAAGACATGTGAAAGATTATGCGATGGATCAATAGCAAGAACTGTAGACTAGGCATGAGGCAATGATTGAACTCAGAGATGCCAAATTATGCGTACTGGACAGCCAGAACCCTGGCCCTTGGACTGGCTAGCTCAACGATACTGGCGAAAGTGCGTTGAAAGTACCTATTCTACATGGCGAGAGCGAGGATCCACTCTTTGGCAGTTTCGACGTCCAAGACTTTTCTTGCGGTTGATGCACGTGATCGGTTTAAAAAAGAATAAACGAGCATGCCTATATACCTGTAGCTAGCTGCAGAATATCAGGGACAAAGTGAGAATCGGCCATCTCAAGCTTCCTTTAGGTGCTTCGCACTGGGCTTGCAACAATCACACAGGTATGACGCCTTGAATGGTTGCAAACACACGATGGCGGTACATGTATCGGATGGTTTCATTTTTATCGACACAAATTCGCTTGTATCTGTAGGAGTCTACGATAAACTCATCGGAAACAATTCACAAATCGCTGGGCGATTAATACGGCTGAAAGCGAGTGCTGTAAAGGTCTTGCAGTACTGCATGAAATAAGCGTCCGGATTGCAATAAAAATCGCCATGCCCACATTATCTTTCAGTTCGGCCAATAAATTATTCGGCGGGGGCGATATTACCGCTGCAAGGACCATTGGCTGGCTTCAAACGTCCGATTGAAAAGAACATGAGCGGTACAGATGCTATTATACCCGAGACAACAGTCTCAAGATAAATGCGAAATTATTTACTAAGACCCGCTGTACAGTCTACCAGCACACTCTTTAGTGCACTTTATTAAGGTTCAGAGCAATTGCTAAAAGTGATAGAGTACGAATCCAGCGGCTTTCACATTCCTCACATAGTTGAGAACGTTAGAGCTGGAGGGTGCACTTCTCAAATACTGGCTGTCAATGGCTCGCTCGATTCCTGGGCCTTTTACCGGACTCATGTTTCGAAGACGCAGATGCTAAGGACGGCAAAATCCAGAACAAATGCCGCCCATTACAAAATTATGCCGCAACATTACCAATTGATCTGATTGATTGCGAAATACACGGTTCTTACGGCCTTCAAAATATTGGTCTTTTTGACTTGCAACAGGCTTCTCGGATCGAGTTTGTCTCTGTGCTGCAACTGTCTTGCATGATCTAGAAACAAACTATTAGACCGGCAATTTCCCCGGTGCCGATTTGAGAAAACTTTTGAAACTTTTTTTCATGAAGTACTGCCATTTTATGATAATACTGCTAGAGAAGACTGAATTGCCCTCTATAAAGATTAAGATATAAAACGAGAACACGAATTTATAGCTCGCATGTGAAGGACATTCTTTGGTTACAGCCACGGAAGCCGACCCCCGCCGCCCTGCAAGCGCTTAAACTACAGATCAAGTGAAAAAATGCCATCTCTGCATGCTTTGCCAGAGGGCATCGCATAATGTGTCCAATGCATAGTTCATGTCAGCGAAGTTATCACTGCTGAGTCAGGAATTTTTAATTTTCAACGCACATCGAAGTGTTTTTGTATGGAAACTTTCAACGACTTTGCATGACTGTCATGCGCCGTTATCGCACAACTGAAACTTTTGTTTTTAACAGCCTTACTGGATGAATGAACCATGATAAATTCGTCGAATTTTGGCTCTTTTTAGCCGTGCTAGAGGTTTTCGCCATCTGCAATGCTATTGCGTGATTGCAACATTGTAAAGAACTTTTGGCAAGATATTTAACAAGATGGAGTTGCCAGAAAGAACAAAATTCTTCAAGATCAAATGTCTACAGGCACACCATCAGTCCATGAAAAGTCACACGCTGGCAGCGTGACTGCCCAGGAGGTGCCTCATGGTGACGAAAAAGGATCTCTGAATGTCATTGCAGTACACGAAAACCTTTCAGAAGAAGATATCAATTATCTCTCGAGTAAGCAAGTTCCGCATAAATGGTACCAGTGGTTCTCAGACACAGATTCAAAGGCAGAGCGAAAGCTTATTATCAAGCTTGATCTACTGATTCTTCTATATGTGTTCTTGAGTTCCTTTGTCAAGACTTTGGATTCGTCAACTGTTCCATATGCTTATGTTTCTGGTATGAAAGAAGCGCTTGGTATGTACGGCAACCAGTTGACATACCAAGGATCAGTATACATGGCTGGTTTCATCTTTGGCCAAATTCCACTCTCGATGCTTGCGACAAAAATTCCAATTCATATTTATCTTCCAGTGATGGATACAGTCTGGTCTTTGTTCACCTTGGGAATGTTCAAGATTACGAATTATCATCAGCTCTATGCACTGAGATTTTGCATCGGCTTTATGGGCTCGTTTTTCTTCCCGACCGTTCAATGGATTTTGGGATCTTGGTACACCGCATCAGAGTTGACGAAGCGATCTGCTATTTATTTCTGTGCATCGCAGATTGGCGCAATGTCTGGAGGCTACATTCAAGCTGCTGCCGAACAAAATCTGGATGGTGTAGGAGGACTTGCCGGCTGGCAGTGGCTTTACGTGATTGCATTCATCATCACTGCTCCAATCACTGCATACGGTTTCTTAGTACTTCCAGGGCTGCCAGACAAGCCGCGAAAGTGGAACTGGTTTTTGACTGAGGAAGAGTTGAAGCTTGCTAGATTGCGAATGCTTCGAGAGGGCCGAACCTCCTCGCACACTAAATTGACATACACCACCATCAAGAAGGCCATCTTTGGTAACTGGCATTTCGGTATGCTTGTCTTATTTGCAGTATTTTTTTCTCAGGCCGATGGTATTTCTTCCAATTCGGGACTGACTCTGTGGCTGCAAGAGCACTATTCCAATTACCAAACCAACACCATCACCACTGTCATCCCTGCCGTCACTATGGTCTTCTCGTTGATTAACGGTGCCCTGTCTGATAGCTTCAAAGACAGCTATCACTGGTTGATCGCTTATGTCGCAATTCTCAATCTGGTTGCAGGTATTCTTCTCACAGTTTGGAATATCAGCAACGGTGCCAAAATGTTTGCATTCTTTTTGTCCGGTACAGCAGATTCCATCGCTGCTGTTCTATACACATGGGCGAACGTTATCTGCTCAGGTGATAATGTGGAACGAGCATTGACGCTATCAACTATGAACACGCTTGGCAACACATTCTCGGTATGGGTGCCGCTATTTGTCTGGAAAACAGATGATGCTCCGAGGTACTTGAAAGGATATGCTTACAATGTTGCGTTAGATGCTATGATGTTAATTTTGCTGGTCCCACTTGTATATCTTTACAAGCGAGATAAGAAGCTTGCTCCTCAGTAACGACTCGATTTATATTTATGTTTTTTCCCAGTATTTTAATGATTTTCTATGTGTTTTACTAAGATCCAATTTCATTTACTCCGTCCAGTCGTATTTTGGAAGCTTGTACTCATCAGAAGAAGCAAAAGCGCTGCCAAAGAACTTTTGAGCGTAATGCAAAATGTTGCTCCAGGTGATCAAGGGGAAAATGCTGTTTCTCAACCAGACACCCCATCTAGTTTGAGGTGCAAAGACTGCTGGCACAAAAGGCGGTATCTTTTGCATCTCGTTGATGATTGGCCGCATCTGCTCTTCATAGCCCTGCAATCCTGCCGCGACGTTTCCCTTATGTTGTAGCACTTCACCAGCAAGCAAGTACGCTCCAACGAGTGCCAAAGTCGTTCCGCAGCCAGTTGGGCCAGGAGCATAGCCCGCATCACCGGCCATTGCGAACCGCCCTTTATAGAGCGTTGGTACTTTGACCTGAGCCGATTCATGTGCATAGAAGTCCTTCGAAACCATCATTTCTGTCAAAGCCTCGTCAGTGACCCAACCAGCGCCTCTGAACTCTTGGGCAATTGCCTGTTTAATAGCTTCATCGCCATGTTTGGTGGCTTCACGGAACGCTCGTGTTGCCTCTAGCTTATTTCTTGGATGTATGCCCATGAGGCAAACTTTATTGACGCCATCTGGGTCCATCCCGACAGCGATGAATCGACCGCCTGGAGCGCTGTATGCCTTGCCAATTTTGCTGCCACTAATAAGGTCGCGGTCGATAGAGAAAAAGGCGCTCCACGAGTTCAATGGATGAAGGTGCTCCCGATAATGGCAATCAAGGCCTTTACCTCGGGTTCGCGATGTAGCCCCATCGCATGCTACTACCAGATCATACTCACTAGGAGCAATCTTGTTATTGGCAAAGGTAACTCTTGCAGGGCCGTCATTATCATCCTGCTGGATCGACGCGATTTGTTCGCCAAACACGTATCGGATTCGCTTGTGGTCCTTGGTCAAATCGTAAACAATCTTGGACAAGTCTCCGCGGTAAATCTCGTACTCTGACACCAATGACTGCTGGTTGGGATCCCCAGTAGCTGTGATTGTGCCGTAAGGTCGGCCGTCATTGCGAACCAGGCTTATGCCTTCCAATTGCGTAGTTTTGGCACGCACGGCTTCTTCCATCCCTGGAATCATACGCATTACAGTAACGCCTGCTGTTCGAATATCTACAGCTTGACCGCCAGTGCGGAAACTGGGGAACCGTTCAACAACCGTGACGTCGGCACCAGCTTTGGCAAACCAATACGCTGCAGTCGGCCCTGCAATTGAGGCACCGGAAATGAGAACTCTAAGATTAGACATGGTTCTCCTGGATATATTGCATGTATTGTCGGTTGATTTCACATGGAATGGGGGAGCATTTATATAGCAAATAGTCCAAACTAATATATTAAGGTCTATCGGGGCAAGAACTTCAAAGCACCCGAGGCTACATCCAATCAGAGTACTCGTGCGTGTTTTAAACCGATCAAGTCAAGATGCGCGTTGATCCAGTGCTCGTTGGCGAAAGTACCATCAAGCTCGGTCGACGCACTGAGCTTCGGGCCCGAGGATTGGGCCAATCGCATGCGCGTATTTTTTCGGTAAGACATTAGAGCCGCACAGCATCAAGTAATTAGTAGTGATAGATATAAACAGTGCATAAATATACAGATTTAGTCGAATTCAAAATACTGATCATCCTTTATAAGTTTTTGCCAAAATTCCCATTCTGTAGTATTGAAGTTCAGCTCACTGTGGGTATCGTTGACGCACTCACTGAAACTTTCAAACGAGACACCAGATGGCTCCGTCGACGGTGGTAACTGCATCTTGTGCCTGGCAGCTTTCAGGCTTTGAATAAAGTCAGGCTCCAGGCCTGCCTGTCCAGGACGGTTGGCATCCCACGCTCTCAACGCAAGCCGGCCAAATGCGACGTACAAAGCACGCTTTGAACTCAAAAGATCAGCATGGTTGTTGTATAGCTGTTCTATTCGTGCCCAAGCATTTTCAGTTCTTTCTTTGGATAATAAATCTTGTCGGCACAAACTAGTCAATAGTACAATCAACGAATCCCACGTGCCCCATAAGAAAAATGGCCGCATATACCAAGCGAATTTCTTCAAACTAGAATTCGCATGTGTAGCCGTATCCGTGTCTATTATACTCTCTGCTAGATCCACCATCTCTATTTTATCCTTCTTCGTCAGTACCTTTGTTCTTGCACTCGAGAGGCGCTGAGTGAGGCGCATTGCGGCAATGCCAGCCTTCACAGAGCACATTGTTAGGAAATGAAGCGGGTTGACAACATCGCAGTGACGGATATACTTTTCATTTACTTCTTTCTGCGCCTGATCCATCACATTTTCAAAGTCAATGTCATCATGCTCATGGCATTTAGACTTGCCGCCTTTTGCAAGGTATTTGCCTATACATAACCGTGCGAGGCAAAAAATCATCTCTGAAGCTCCATTCTTGTCTTGTGGTGCATGATCCATACCTGGCCATATTTGGTCATCGTCGATATTCGATGCCGGCTGAGTGTCCCAGCTATCGGGCATGGAGTCGATGCCCGCTCCTGACATGTGTCCAGCGACACTATCTAGAGGTATCAGCTGGTAGAAAAGTCTTCGTCTCATTTGCACATCAAATGGCGACAGACCTAGTTTTGCTCCGTCCTTGTGGAGACCCATACGCTGGGCTATGCGTATGGCGACTCCTGTCAAGATCCAATAAGTATGCGGATCATACGAGTATCTGCATGCGAGAAGGAACAGAGTGAAGGCCTGAAGCACTGTCATTTCTGTAGTTTTGAGCAGCGAGGCACTGATAAGGGCGTATCGTGTCGATAGGTGGTATTCCTGCAGAAGCCGCTGGCGAGACTCGCCCAGCTTTTGCAAGCATTCTGCTTCGGTCATTGAAAAGACTGCAAAATGATATATAGCAAACAGTAAACTTTGGTCGGATTTTGAGTATGCACCGGCATCTGTGGAATACGATGCCTGGAGCATTTCAAATGTGGTGGGGCAATGTATTATTTTGCACACAGGATTTACATTTTCGATAAATGTCTTCCAAAGTACTTGTGCCATATTATAAGCTGGTAAATGGCATATATGAGAATGGGGAGAGCCAAGAATTGATCCAGTCAAAGGGTCCATAGTCTGCTCCGACCGTGGGCTATGTTGCAGCAACTGTTCGTCCCCTTCGTCATCTGATATATTGTGCATCTCGTCATCGCCAAGATTGTGCCATAGATTGCTTCGCACATATCTTGATTTGCCATCGCTCGCTAGAATCTTGCCAGTGCCCGAGCTCTCTGGTTCGTTAAATGGCAGGGACATGAGTTCGCCTGGAGTAGCGTCCTCTACGCCCGCTGGCAATAGATCGTGCTTACGCAGAATTCGCTCGTATAGCTGTAGTTTATCTGTATCACTGATGTTGTTATCGGATCTTTTGCGCTTCCTTGGAGGAACAGGAGACTGGTAAATGCAGGCCTTGTCGCGAGTGCTGCACCGGAGGCACGACGGTGCTGTCCTATCGCACTTGACTTTGCTCTTCGCGCACGATTGGCAGGCGTGGGCCATATTCATTTTGGGTAACGGATTGTCATATCCTGAAACTCTCGGAGCTATAGGTACTAGAGCAGCATGCTTCTTTGATTTAGGGCTAACGCTGTTGAGGGGCATGAGACACGACAAGAATTTGGCATTGTGTAATGCACGAATGCACGTACGCACGGCTGAACATCACCGCAAGCGATCCTACCAGCTATAATAACGAAATCCCGACAAAAGGTTATAAAGCACTGAGATACAAAGTTCCAGTGAGTGCAATATTTCAGCAATTTTTTCTGCTTTAACTATTGACGTCAATTTCTGAATAAGTTTTTAAGTATCCATCCACCTAGCGCCATACTTACAACCTCTCTCAAAAACTCGGGCATAAACTTATACGACTTGAAACGATGAAAGATAATACCCACAACTTCCAGCTCAAGGGCCAAAAGAGACTACGATAAAATTTATACGGCAGATCATGAAAGAAACATTGCCAAAGAATAAAATTGCATATAGAGCCCCAGGTCTCACCGCTTATGGAAGTATCGATATCTGTGTGGGGATTCGGCCCATCCGAGCATATATCATGAGTCTAATATAATTTAAAAGTATACAGAGACATATTACAATGCCCTTCTATAAAAATAGTGCTGTGAAAAAAGAGAAATTAATTGAGTCAGCGGATTCACGCCAGCACAAAGAGAAGAGATGCCAAATAGAAGGCGGTCGAGACATGCTTTGATAAAGCGTCATTCGAATGCGCAAAACTAGGAAAAGTAGGAGATTGGGATTCTGGCTGACTTGGAGGTGAGATCGAGCCAGACGGGTGGGCAGAAATGAATGGGTAAGTTAAGGTGGGAGCAAAAGAACCCGATGCCGAAGATACTGAAGAGGCAGAAGTAATAGACCCAACGGCGCTGTAGTTAGAACTGGCTCTATTTTCAGCAGAAATGGTCTCGGTAGAAAATTCGCGCCCAGACTCTACTTGAATAGGAACGACTCCACTAGCATCAGTACTACTGGGTTTCACTGCGGGACAGACTACAGTGGCTGTAGCAACTGAATGTGAGTGAGGACTGTCAGTGAAAATGCTGGCAGTCTCCACGCCTCCAATTCCAAACACACTGTGATTACCAAAGCTGGAATGAGCAGCCTCCGTTTGTGAGCCTGTCAAGCGATATGTACTACTCGATTGGGCGGGCGCACTTGTAAACGCGACCATACCACTCGAAAGCTCACTGCCTCTCCAATTGGAATTCGGCAAAGCGGTGGCTCGTACAGAGTTCGCCACAGAACGCGTGAGTGTGGCAATAGAAGTACCAGACTTGGAAATCACTGCCCCTTCGGTTGAAAGAGTGGAAAATCGTGAAGATCGCAAGGAAGTCAACCCCGAACCTACTCCCACCGATACTGACGTAGATGGCGACGGTTTGGAGTAATCTGATACAAATTAGCAAGCTCTTTATCCCAAATCTTAGCAGGAACTTACTACCATAGCTAGCTCCGCTTGAATTAATCGTATGACTCGCAGCTGAAGTACGAATCGAAGATGTTGTGACCACGGGGGAAGAAATATTTGATCGTGCCTGAACTGAGAGGCTCAAAGTCGGAGACACCGAAGAGCTATTGGTTGTTACTATGATGTTAGCGTCAGCTTCTAAGGTATCAACTTCCGTACCCCTTTTAGTCTCAGCCGCGTACTTGAATGCGGCTGTCATATCGTCTATCTGAGACAAAGCACTCGGTGCCTTGACTATCATTGCAGAACCAAGAGTCAGATCATCGTCCAAGATCCGTCGTGCCTCATCTGAGCCCTGTCCACCAAGCTGCTTTTGACTCGCTGCAATCGCGTCGGCAGCATCCTTCAGCAGACCAGCGACCTGAGACGTAGCATTAGCAAGGTCGGGTGATCCGACACCATTGACAGCGTTCAGAGCCGCAGTGCTGTTCTTCATTGCGTATTCAAGCTTCTGCTCAGCAGCGACAAGCTGTGCCGACGTTCCACTCTGTGCTGCCTGTTTAACAGCATCTGCGTCCTGACCAAGCTGATTCAACTGGTTGATAGCATCCGTTTCATCGAGCGAGTCCGCCAGGTTGTTCAACGCATTCGACATCGCACCAACTGCCTCCGACGCGCTTGGTGCCGTCTTGTTCATCGCAGTACCCAGTTCCCGACAATCATTCATAAGCTGCCGCGCCTCGTCGGAACCTTGTCCACCCGGCTGCTTCTGGTTGGTAGCAACCGCGTCGGCAGCGTCCTTGAGTAGATTCGCGACCTGAGACGTAGCATTGGCGAGATCCGGAGATCCTACGCCGTTGACAGCATTCAAAGCGTCGGTGCTGTTCTTGATGTCTGCGTCCAACTTCTGTTCAGCAGCGACGAGCTGTGCCGGTGTTCCACTTTGAGCTACTTCTTTGACCGCGTCCGCATCCTGGCCTAGCTGATTCAATTTCTTGATAGCATATCTCTCCACATTTGAGTCTGCAAGCGTGTTCAAAGCATTGGTCATTGCACCAACGGCATCTGACACGCCTGGAGATGTCTTGTTCATCGCAGCTCCGAGTGTCATACCATCGTTCATAATTTGTCGCGCATCGTCTGAGCCCTGTCCTCCCGGTTGCTTCTGATTCGCTGCGACAGCATCGGCCGCATCCTTGATTAGTCCCGCGACCTGCGATGTAGCATTCGCAAGGTCGGGTGATCCGACACCATTGATCCCATTGAGCGCACTGGCACTGTTTTTCATTCCAGCGTCCAACTTCTGTTCAGCAGCTACAAGTCGCGCCGGCGTTCCGCTCTGAGCCGCCTGTTTGACGGCATTTGCATCCTGACCGAGTTGCTTGAATTGGTTGATGGCATCCGTTTCATCGTGCGAATCGGCAAGCGTGTTCAATGCATTGGTCATTGCCCCAACGGCGTTAGACACGCTTGGAGAAGTCCTGTTCATCACAGCAGCCAGATTCAACGCGTCGTTCATGATCTGTCGTGCCTCATCCGATCCTTGTCCACCTGGTTGCTTCTGGTACTCTGCGACAGCATCGGCTGCGTCCTTGAGAAGCCCTGCAACCTGAGATGTGGCATTGGCGAGGTCGGGAGAGCCGACACCATTGATTGCTTTTAAAGCATCGGTGCTGTTCTTAATGTCAGCGTCCAACTTCTGTTCAGCCGCGACGAGCTGTGCTGGCGTTCCACCCTGTGCTGCCTGTTTGACGGTGACTGCGTCTTGACCGAGCTGCTTGAACTGGTTGATAGCATCCGTTTCATCGTGCGAGTCCGCCAGGTTGTTCAACGCATTCGACATCGCACCAACTGCCTCCGACGCGCTTGGTGCCGTCTTGTTCATCGCAGTACCCAGTTCCCGACAATCATTCATAAGCTGCCGCGCCTCGTCGGAACCCTGTCCACCCGGCTGCTTCTGGTTAGCAGCAATTGCGTCGGCAGCGTCCTTGAGTAGATTCGCAACCTGAGACGTAGCATTAGCGAGGTCTGGAGAGCCGACGCCATTAACTGCCTTCAAAGCTTCGGTGCTACCCTTGATGTCAGCATCAAGCTTCTTTTCGGCAGCTACAAGATCTGCCGGACTTCCAGTCTGTGCTGCGTGTTTGACAGTGTTCGCATCCTTAGCAAGCTGGCTGAAGTAGTCGATCGCATTCGTTTCTGTACAGTTAGCGATTTACCGTGTATTAGTTTCTCATACCGTTCTTGGAGTCCGCCAAACTCTTCAACGCGTTGCTCATCGCTCCGACAGCGCCCGATGCGCTTGAAGAAGTCTTGTTCATGGCAGCACCAAGCACAAGACCATCATTCATGATATTTTGTGCTTCGTCTGATCCTTGTCCGCCCGGTTGCTTCTGATTGGCTGCAACTGCATCGGCAGCATTCTTGATTAGATCCGCAGCCTGAGATGTAGCATTGGCTAGATCCGGTGATCCGACACCATTGACAGCATTCAGAGCCGCAGTGTTGGTCTTCATTGCAGCGTCCAGCTTCTGCTCGGCAGCGACGAGCTGTGCCGGTGTTCCACTTTGAGCTGCTTCTCTGACCGCGTCTGCATCCTGGCCTAGCTGATCCAACTGCTGGATAGCATCTCTCTCCACGTGTGAGTTTGCAAGCGTGTTCAAAGCATTGGTCACTGCACCAACTGCGTCTGATGCGCTTGGCGACGTCGTGTTCATCGCAGCACCCAGTGCCAAACCATCACTCATGATCTTTCGTGCCTCATCTGAACCCTGTCCACCAGGCTGCTTCTGATTCGCTGCAATCGCGTTGGCGGCATTCTTGAGAAGACCGGCAACCTGGGATGTCGTATTGGCGAGGTCGGGAGAACCTACACCGCTGATTGCTTTCAAAGCCGCAGTGCTGTTCTTAATGTCAACATCGAGCTTCTTTTCAGCGGCGACAAGCTGTGCCGACGTTCCGCTCTGTGCTGCCTGTATAACGGCATCTGCGTCTTGACTAAGCTGATTCAACTGGTTGATAGCATCCGTTTCATTGTGCGAGTTTGCCAGGTTGTTCAACGCATTCGACATCGCACCAACTGCCTCCGACGCACTCGGTGATGTTTTGATCATCACATTACCAAGCACTAATCCATTGTTCATAATCTGTTGCGCATCCTCAGATCCTTGTCCGTCTGGACCCTGGTTTGCTGCAATGGCATTGGCAGCTGCAGTTATGGCCCTAGCAGCATCTGTTGTCGAGTTCAATAAGTCAGGTGAGTCAATGCTGCCGACAGCCTTCAATGCAATGGTGCAGTTGTTGATAGCGGTGTTCAAGGTTGCTTCGGCAGCCGCTAACTTGCTTGCGTCACCGTCTTGTGCAACTCGGCTCACAGCGTGAGCGTTGTTGACGAGTCGTTGCAGCGCATCTATGGCGGTTTGTTCTGTAATGTTAGATCGGTTTCTTATGGTATGCGTACCTGGTAACGAGTTTTGAAGGAGTGCAAGTGCGGCCCGTGTTTGTGTTATAGCACCTGTCAAACTAAGCTGTGTGTCGGCTACACTCTGTAATAGCTGGTTGCCTGTCTGGATTATACTGATTGCTGAGGGTGAGCCGGGACCAAATACTAGATTACCTGTTTTCGATAGGACGTTGGCTGCAGACGCTATTGCAACTAGAGCATTATCTGCTGCTTTAGTTATCTGGGTAGTGTTAGGAGCTTGGCCATTATTCACATATTTCGATGACTTGGATAGCAGTGTCGAGAGCTGTTCTTCTGCATCCTCAGTAGCAGTGATTTTCGGGGGGCTATCCGCTGCAACTGTAGAAAGATAGTCTGCTGCGGCAGTTACATTCTGGTAATACTGCTCAATTTCCGCGTGCAATAGTTTAGCAAGTGCTTTTGTAGTGCTGTTACCGCTGATATCAGGTTGTGAAGATTGCAGGTCGTCGACAAAACCTGTTCCTGCTCCGCTGAGAGCTATTGCACTTGGTGTTCCTGGTCCAAATTCTGGATCTTGGTGATCAGCTATAGTTTCGGCCATATGTTGGACGCTATCCACCGCTTTCTGTGCTGACAGCACTAGCGATGTGAGATTCACGCCTTCAATCGGTTCGGTGTATTTCGAGGCACTGGCCAACAATTCGGTCAAGTTCTGTTCGGCAGACTTGATGTTGCTGCTCGATTTTGCTGCGCTTTGCACCATCGATTTGATGTTTCCAGCCTGTTGCGTAATATTTTGGAGGTATTCTGTGGCAGAAAATATATTGTCAATTGCACTTATCTGCGCTTTGATTTGGTCGACTGTTGGCTGTACTTGGCTCAAAAGAGGTTGAGTTATTGTACTAAGCATATTGCTTATTGGAATAAGAGCATTGTGCAATACGCTCGAGATGAGAGATGGGTCAGCGTTTCTCACTTCCAAGTAAGCCTCAAGCATGTTGCTGAGATTTTGCAATGTTTCGTTAGTAATTGTTGCTAGCAAGGGCGATGTCGTATTGGCATTTAACTTGAAATCAGTCCCCAAGGATTGTAGCGGTGTCGACAGTTGCTCAAGCTGCTCAGAGGAATTTTGACTAGAAGTGACTAGATTGGTGATATTTTGAAACGAAATTTGCGCAGCTGCCATATCGGTTTGAATTTTCAACGCATTAGAACAGAGGGGAAGGCTATTGAAATCAGGATATTGAGTCAAGTTGTCGACGTTATCATTCAGCTCTAGGTTCAAGTAGTACATCCCTAGATATATTGACTGGGAATTAGCGGCATTGACCCCCGATGATAGAGGCGTACCTATGGTATTTGACATGGCAAAGTTATCGGGGAAATTAGAGGCGTAGCAATTAAGGCTGTCGAAGTAATCAGTGAGCAAAGTCATGACAGGGTTATAAATCGTGGAAGCAAACGACTCTAAATTGCTTGAACTGCCAAATGTTGCATCATTATTCGTGAAATCGGTAAGAGAATACTCGTAGATGTAGGCCAAATTTTGGAAAAGAGTGTATGATGATGAGCCAGGAAACCATAGACCACCTGAACTCCCCGTATAATCGGAATTGTCCAGATAGTTTGAGAAAGAGCTGCTATCGCAAAAATTCAGTGATCCAAAAGAGCTGATTGTTTCAGTGATGCCAAATATCGCGTTTGTCAACTCCTCTATGTCCGGCTCTTCTATCATCGCGAAGTTATCCATAATAAATGACATAATATTTTGAACTGTGTTGACCTGCGCTGCAAACTGTATATTTCCTCCCGCAGCAAATGTCGCTACATTTGGTGAGGTTGTGCACTGTGCAGAAACTGTGCTAAACTGAGTGAAAAGCACCCCAGTGAGCTGAAGGTACGTAAGGGCTGCCAACCGCATTTGAGCATCTACTGGTGATGCACTTAAAAAAAGTCTACTGGTACCATATTGATATATATATTTCTTTATTTTCCTTAATTGAGCAACAATAGATGAAGAAATTCGAGAACTTATCCAGTATTGCGGATCCTTCTGTCTCTGTCTCATGCATACGGAAGCTAAAGTACGGCTCGCGAGAACCGAGGGGTTCAGAAATAATGATACGGTGTGTACTAAAGGCAATCATAAATATTGTCCAACTATGAGACCACACAGTGATACCATTGAAGAGCGTGATTGCCCGGCCAACTCATAGGAGTGCGTGCGACGATATCAGAGGTGCGTGAAATCTATATTGAATCCCTAAAGATGGGTATTAGACGTCAGTTGGCAGCATTCCAACAATGGGAATCATTATTATTTTTTGGGGTTTAATTAAATGCTGAGGAATTGTTCTCGAAATCAACCTATCCGACTATCAGATCTTTGAGAATGTAGGCAGTCCTGTCTTTGTTCAAGCAACTGATTGGTAGAAATTAACGTTGCCGGTCGGCAACTAAAATCGCGCGTCTTCCGTGGCCACAACTATCTAGATTCAGCGGAGGTACTGTACCATGAAGTTGGTTGGCCCAAAATTTAAAATTTTGGTCACAACTATTGATCTCTCGAAATTTGGCCCCCAGTTTGTGCGTAAACGGCACTGCTGTGTATGCTTGTAAACTCCTTGAGCGATCAGATCACCACAGCGTTCTTGCCAGCTGTTGAGAAGCCAAAGCAAGCTTCTCGCTATCTCTATGAGCATATTCATTATATAAAAGTCTTAACATTCCTCAGCTTTCTTCCGCAGAAGCAGGCCAGTTGAAGAATGTTCAAATCCCTTCACCCGACTTTAGTTGCTAAGGATGGTGCTTATGTCGATCTCGGCGATGATACAGCAGTATCACGGCCGTGAGTTTTCGACTCAAATGAACAAAGAAAATGT
Organism: Blastobotrys indianensis; assembly: GCA_030558855.1. Lineage (NCBI taxonomy): Eukaryota > Fungi > Ascomycota > Dipodascomycetes > Dipodascales > Trichomonascaceae > Blastobotrys > Blastobotrys indianensis. The sequence goes on along the minus strand of JAKTQK010000007.1, from coordinate 26,549 downwards.
TTATCTGATTGAAACTGATTCGTGCTTTGTGTTTGACGTTTACCAGTGCTTGTGGCTCTTTACGAAATTTCCCTAGTCGCGGCGTGCGGGTACCTTGAATCGGAGATTCATTCGAACCTGTGATGCAACAGGAAAATTTTGTCTCACTTCTCGATTGCGGCAATTTGAGAAGAATTTAATAGCTAAAGGCTCCTCAAATACCTACAGTATACGCTATATGCTAATTGCAGGTGCCGGAATTAAGAGTGCCGCTGCCCGAAACCGCTCCACCGTGAAGCACAGCGCATTGAATTATACTTTTCGCATGCAAACTTCATAGGAACATATGATTTGAGTCTTTATAATTTTAACAACGCGGGAAAGCTGATTTTAAGGACGCCGATTGTTTGACGACAATGATGGTGCCTGGCCAAGAATCCTGTACTGTAGGGCAGGCAGTCTCGATGCCGACGAGGTTGCCCGCGCAGCCACAACAGCGCTCCTCTAACTGTGCTTGGGCGCTCCTTCCCGTTGCACGCACCGAGACGTTCACCGATCGCAAATCTCTCTGTTGAAAAACATAAACCTGCCAACTTCAGTATTCCTCGAACCAAAAGACGTGACCAGTAGGAGGAGGGCCAGCATGGTGCACTCTACAGATTCAGAACCGGTTAATCTGCTCCGCTGCAGCGGCCGCAAACGAGAACATACGGACGAAACCAGGGAAAGACGCTGTTTCGACGAGTCAAACGACTGTGACCCGTGCGATGAATGTGATGACTCGGAAATAGCAGAAACGCATAAAAGACGGCGTTTCCAGGAACCGACTCCTGAAATATCGGATGAGGACGCCAAGTTTTATGAGCCCGAACAACTGGCTCGACTACTGCATAATCCAAATCAGCATTTTAACGATGGCCAGAGCCATGAAACAAGCCAACCTCGAGAAAAGCAGGCACGCGAAAAAATGCACGACGATGAGGGAGTGAATGTGCAAGTTAAGATGGGATACGTTGCTTCCTGTGAAAAGTGTGCCAACCATGTACCTGGCCACTACATGCACATCATTCAGCGCAAAAACGAGAAACGCTGAATGAACTAGAGAATCATTTGCATCATTTATTTATTGGCATTTAGTCAGTGTGTGTTGGGTCGGCCAAGATTGAAGAGAAACGAACGTGTATGAGCGCAACCGTCGTTTGTTCAGATACGGCTGGATTTTATTAGCACCTACTCACGAGCATGCATCCGGACAGCAAAGAGAGTATTGTATCTGAAAACAGCGCATACTCTGGAGCTTGCTGGACGTGGGGGAATTTACTACTCAAGATGTGAAGCAGCACCTTGTTTCTGTGCATTATAAAAGATATTTAATAATCAAAAGGTACGAACCATGCTACCAAATCTCCTAAACCATAGTAAACGGACATGACGTAGGAAATGCCCCCAAGGCAAACAAAGCCTATTGTAGAATACACACAACTCTATTGCATTTCCCTTCATTAACTGACTAGAAAGCTGGTTGTTGTCTCTCATGCAGCCTAGAAAGCATCAAAGTGAGACACTCCTGCAAGTGGTGCGGCGCGTATTTACTGCTCCTAATCTGGACAACCTTATTTGCTTAACTGGGAAAAAATTTATAATTTATCTAGATCTACTAAGCATACAAAAAGAAGCTCTTGTTATCGCCCTCTGTAGGTTCCTTCGCGGCGCGGTCCGCTAATGGGTCACCAGCAAGATTTCGAATCCTCTCCGTGGTCATTGGAGAAGGAATGCTTACCAGCGGACCTTTATTGTATGTCATACGACTATATTTCAAAGCATCGCGAATGGCAAAGAATACAACCGCGCCAAGAAATAGGGGCGGCTCGCCAATACCCTTGGACCGATTGATAGTCTTCAAGTGCTTAAACTCGCGATCCATCAGGTGCGAGACATTGAACTCCTGTGGAATATCCCTAAATCCGGGGATCTTGTAGGCACCAGGCCCACGCGTGAAAATAGCGCCGTTTTGAAGCCACAAACTCTCTTCAATAGTGAATAGACCCTGTCCCTGCACATATGCCCCTTCAATCTGTCCATAGTCGATAGCCTGGTTAATAGGACGGCCAATATCCATCACAATGTCGGTTCTCAAACACGACCAGTCTCCTGTAAGCATATTCACTTCGACCAAAGAGCATGCACAGCCCTGTGTATAGTAGAAAAATGCAGGCAATGGGTCGGGATCGCCCCAGATGTACCCAATCTCGGGCGTTTTGTAATAACCGTTGGCAGACAGGTTGACTCGGTCAAAGTACGCTGCATGAGAGATTTGCTCCATGGTTGCATCAGCACCAAATTTCTCTCGATAGGGCTTCAGTCGCTCGTTGAGTTGGTCGCATGCATGCTTGACAGCCATTCCATTGAGATCGGAAGACGCTGAGGCTGCAGACGGAGACGTGTTGGCGACAGTGTTGGTGGCCGTTTCCGAGATGAAGACCTTGTCTAAGGGCACATTGAGCTCTTGCGCACATATCATGGCCATCTTGGTGTGAAGTCCCTGGCCCATCTCCGTGCCACCATGTGTGAGCAAAATGGAGCCATCGTGATAAATGTGCACTAAAGCACCGGCCTGGTTCAAGAACGCAGCTCCAAACGACACACCGAATTTCGTCGGAACATGAGCGAGACCGCGCTTAATCCATTTATGCGAATTATTAAACTCTTCGACTTCTTTGCGTGTTTTTTCGTATTCAAATTGAGTCTTGATTTGCTTGGCCATTACCGGCACAGTAAAGTCTTCACCGATCGGCTGTTTATAAGGCGTAGTTTGTCCTCCACTAGGATCGAAGTAATTGATCTCCCTTAGAACATCAGGCTCGATTCCCAGTTTCTCAGAGATCTCGTAAATGTAACTTTCGGCCATGAACATGCCCTGCGGACCACCGAACCCTCGGAATGCAGTATTAGACGCTACGTTGGTCTTGCAGGGAAATGCTTGGATGCAAGCATTGGGGAAGTAGTAGCAGTTCTCCGAATGGAGAACTGCCCGCTCAATGACTCCCTTGGTGAGGTCCATGCTCCATCCTGCATTGGCGTAGAGCTTACCCTCCAAGGCAGTGAACTTATAGTTTTCATCGAGCCCTACCTTCCAGTTCATCACAAACGGATGCCGCTGACCAGCTGTCATCATATCTTCTGCTCGGCTAAGAACCATCCTCACAGGACGCTTGAACTTCTTGGCCGCCACCGCCGCAAGCGAAGATACCTGGCAACATCGCGTTTCCTTGCCGCCAAATCCGCCTCCCATTCGCTTCACACGAGCAACAACCCGAGATGCAGGCACCCCTGTCACTTGTGCTGCAAACATCTGTGTCTCTGTTGGATTCTGAGATGATGAGTAAACCTTGAGCTCACCATCTTCAGGTTCAGGCACCACCAGGCTTGCCTGTGTCTCCAAGTAGAAATGCTCCTGTGAACCAATACGCGCAGAACCTGCGAACACATACTTTGAATTCTCGAATGCTTCAGCCACATTTCCTTTATCGCAACGGGGCTGATAATCGAAAAAGCTTTGTGCTTCAATCGCTTGCTCGATAGTGATTATTGTGTCCATGTCTTCATAAGTCACTTTGACAGCTCTTGCGGCCTCTGCAGCTACTTCGCGATTGACAGCGACAATCAAGCCAATGCACTGTCCTGCAAAAAATACTTCTCCATCTGCAAAGAACGGCTCAGAGCCCACCGGTGTTGGCGACCAGTAATTAGCGTCTCTGGACGGCATGTCGTCGATGTCGCAGTAACCGTGCACCCCAGGAATATCCAATGCGTCGCTATAATCAACATTTAAAATCTTTGCACGGGCTTTTGTACTCATAACCTGTACTGCGTACGCCTCTCCATGCTGTGGCGGGATATCATCAATGTATATTGCCTCGCCAGTGACTTGCTTCATGGCAGATAAATGAGGGTCAGACTTACCGACCACCTTCTGCTCATAGGGATTGACCAAATTTCTTTTGCCAATAGGCTTGACTTTTCGAGTGACCTCTACTGTTGCGTCATTTTCATAACTGTCAACATGGCTCAAGCCCACTTCCTTCAGAAGCTCGTTCCAAAACTTGTAAAAGAAAGAAATGACCAGTGTTCGTCGATAAGACGCCATTCCACCGGGAACACTATATGGCATATCAAATTCGCGACTGAGTGAGTCGATAGCGTCTTCCAAGACTTGCTTTTGTGTCTCTGCAGTGACAAGTCTGCCTTCTAGCAAATCGGCGGTTTTTCTGGCCGCCATGGTCATTGGGCCCACACCACCATATGCCAATCTAGCTTTTGTGATTTTGAAATCGTCATCCATTGCGACTCGAATGCATGTTGTGACAATGGCGATATCATCATCCTTTCGCTTAGCTTGCTTATACGCACGAACGACTTCGTTCGACGGCTGCACCTCAGGCACAAAAATTTTGGTGATGATGGCATTCTCTGGCAGCTTGGTCTTACGATAGGCGACAAAAAAATCTCTCATGGAGATTTCTTGCTCGCCATCGGCGATTGATTCCACTGTCACTACTGCCTCCGCCGCAACCAATACCGGATTGAGGTCCGAGATGGGCGATGCAGTCGCAATGTTACCAGCTGGCGTAGCTGCATTTCTGATTTGACGGCCTGCAAAGTATTTCAGCTGCTCCGCCATGCACACGAAGATTTGCCCCTTTCGTCCTAGCTTCGCAGCAAGGTCCTGCACCACATGCTCCAGCCGCGTGAGGCTAATATTAGCGCCAAACTCTAATCCCTGTCCCGGGATATACTTCCATTGCTTGAGCTCGTCGACATCATTTGCATACACCGAGATGTTATAGTCTGCTGCTTTCATTTTGATTTCAATCTGGATTTCGGACGCACCACCGACAAGTTTACAATTGGGATACGCACGCTTGATTTCCAGTAGTTGCTGCTTGGTCGTAGGTCTGAACCACACTTTTTTCTGATTACCGAAAAAGAGCGGCTCGAATTTGTAAGCTTTTAATTTCGCAGGGAACAGGAGCTCGGTCTCTGGACGGTACTTTTTCAGTTCCGTGCCATTTGGCGTGAACACCTTGTTCATATCAGTCTCACTGTCCGATCTGGTATTTGCATCGCCATTGACATTTGCATCTCCATTTGATTTGCAGCATGATCCGTCCACCTTGCCTCCACAGCATCCAGCTGCGTCGCCATTTTGAGATGTACTAGATCCTTTGGATTTCCCATTGCCAACGACGTTATCAATGCCGGTACTTGCACCGTTGCTGACGTCACCATTTGATTGCTTATTTTCAGAGGGTTTATCTCGGCAGCATCCACCAGCTCGACCACACGTGAAGGTGTTTGCAGCATCTATAATAGGCTTGTACCCGGTGCAACGACAGAGGTTTCCATCAAACGACTCTGCAATCTCTTCTTCGGTCGGATGAACAGTATTTCTCAACAGTGCATATAGACTCATCACAATACCCGGCGTGCAGAACCCACATTGTGAGCCGTGGAATAGAGCAATCCGTTCCTGTGCTGGGTGTGGGTTCTTGACATCGCCGATGCCCTCCACCGTAATTAGATGCTTACCTTCGACCGAAATCAATGGTACAATGCATGCATTCACAGCTGAGTGTCTAGTATCCAGTTAGTTTCATTCGAGAGAAAAAACGGGCGCAAAAAAAAGAACATACATCACACGGTTCTCTTCTTTATCAAAGGACGCGATGACTACAGTGCAAGCTCCACAGCCGCCTTCGGAGCAGCCCAGCTTAGTGCCCCTTAGCTCTGCCACATCACGGATGTAATCAAGAAGTGTACCCTGAGGATCTGGGTTCACAAGCTCTTGGCGGCGGCCGTTCAAATAAAATACTAGTTTGTTGCTAAAATCGTACTGCGCTAGCTCTTGATGCAGTGTTAGAGTTCCGGCGTTCGAGACCGCACTAGTCGTAGCCACTGGCGGGGTCATGGTTCTTGCTTAAACCCTCTTGTGCAGTGATAATATATCTGCTAGAACTAGCTTTTGCGATCGAGTAGATTGGAAAGATTCTTGTGAGATGAGTGGAAGAAGAAGAAGAAGAAGAATGGGATTAGATGTTGCTGCCTAGATATACCACTACCGGTACATATATCGAGATAGTGAATTTGGGCGGAGGGGTGCTTTGCGTGCAGCCGCGATCTGCATAACCACCGGGCCCTCCGTCGGTGACAGGTCGAGGCGCTATGGACATCGCCGAGGCTTCAGCACCTGTTTGATCCAATAGAATTTATCACTTTGGAATGGATTGAAGCTGGTCCCATATCGCGATTCTGGCATCGCAGTTTAAAAGTTAAAATTTTTTGAGCTTTTAAACCGAGAACGGGACTAATTGTAACGCGTTGTACTGATTCAGGCACGCGCGTCTCCACAATGCGGAATACATATCTGATTGGCAGTATTCGACTAGTCAAGTTCGGATCAAGAGACAATGCGTTGAGCAATTTGATTGATTCTATTTGATCTGTAACTGCTTTCCCATTATTGCGAGAAGTGAAGTACAAAGTTTGGACCCCAAAGGTGTACATGGCAAAGTGAGGATTTTGTTTGAACTACAACCTCACCAAGCTAAATGTGTGAAAAATAACTCATAATCTTAGTCTTATAAATACGTCAAAGCTGCCCTCTGCATGGCTCCTCTTTCGATCTTGGTGTAATTCTCTCGAAATCACACTGCTGGAAAAACAAAAACCCAGCATTGGCTAAGGTACAAGACGGTATTGCCATGCCCCCAGATTCCTCCAAGTGCGCGCCAGTCTTGAAAGCACGCATCTGAAAAAGCTACCGAGTTGTGACCGCCAGCGAAACCCGTCATAGGGAATTTGATCCTTATTGTGACTTCCCTGCTGCACCATGCGCCATTCCACACTTCTATTCGAGGTCCACCGAGTCGAAGAAACCAACGATTTAACGCCTTTGAGCTCAATAATCCCCAGTAACCTTCTCATGACAAATAAGGATACCTGCGAACTTCCTTCAGTTCAAGTGGGACATTATTTTCATCCGCCAGCTGCTTCAGGTTGTCGTTTTCTTCCAGCAGAGCAGTCAAAAAGTCCACAGCTAGTCAAGTTAGTACTGAAAAAGACAAGAGAGCTAGAAAGAAAAAAAAAAATAGAACCATACTCTTTGTTAATACCACCGCTTCCGACCTCCCTTGACTTGGATCGAGGTCCGGTACAATGGCTGTGATTTTATCGAATCCTACCCGAATTGCCGCTCTTCTCTTTTTCTCAGATGCGATATGATTTGCCTTCTTCTCTTCAGGTGAAAGTAGTTCACCGGGTTGCTTCTGTACTCTGTGACTGGCCTGGTCAGCCACTACAGACTTCCTTCGGCCTGGTGGGGCTGGGGCTTCTGATATAGGCGGCGGTTGCTGCTGTTGGTCCTCCATTGTGTTTGAACCGGTTATACTTCTTGCAACGAATAAAATTTGAGGATCCCGTTACGAAAATGAAAATTTAATCGACGAGATTTTCGGCCAATCTGCTGATTACCAGACCGTCTGAGTCCAGGAGTTCCAGTCGTGGATTCAGATGTTATGTGTCGAACCGAAAAAAAATGCGGGGGGACAGAAAGTGTCGAAATCAGTGGTGAGCCTTTTTATCACATGTCTCAATGGCTCTCTATTGATGATGGGAATTTTACTTGGAAGAGCTCTAGCCATATAGCCATGATGTGATACATATGCTTCTAATCATACGAGTTACATATAAAATGACAGAATACTACTATGAAATTCTCCGAAATAGTCATTTCTTCAAGTATCGGGCCGGTTCGTATACTCTCAACATGAATGGTAAGAGCCGCACTACTATACAGTGGCGCATTTGCTTACGTAACATTGAGGTCAGCAGAGCCAGCCGTAGTAGAAGCATCTTTCTTCACGCTTGGAGAAACGTGCACGCTGAATGTGTTTGCCGTAGTCCGATATAGGTACATAGACTTGTCACTGCAATAGTCGTTTAATCTCTAGATAGTGCTACATAATCTAATACCCCCAAACTTGTTCCATGATAAGGTAAAAAACCGACTGATCAACAACCGTCGACCGTTGTTACCACTAAAGATCGCCAACGCTTGTCACCCCGCGCATTGTCCTTGGCAGAGGACGCTACCGGTACGAAGAATACAGTAGACAAACACTGCCATGCCAAAGCAGCATGCTCGGGTAGATACATAAACAATGCTCACGAGGCCATTTTTTTTACACCGCTACAGGTAGCACTGTTGTCTCTCGCCCGTGACATGGTCATAGCGCCTTCGTTTACCCCTTCGTAGGAGGCCCTCCAGCTACTTCAAAAACGTGCTCATCGAAAAGATCAATCATTGGCGACTCTGTGCCAACTTTTGGTCACGACACCTCTTCCCGTACCCCACTCATCACAGAGCAAAATTATTAGCAAAGAGTATCCCTTTAAACAAGCTGTCCGGCTGACTTTGGGTCGTTTAGGCTACAGTTTTTCCGATTATTTTACCTGCTGCGGCGGCGGCATGCAGCAGCGCCCCAGATGTTTTACCGTCTTGTCTTGCGTCACTGGATGGTGAGCGAAAATATATAACTCATGTCCACGCTCCCCCCTTTCTCACACACTTCAAACCGATTTCGAATTTTATATTTCTTGGACAATCAGGTCGACCTCTTTGCGGAGACGTAGCAGCTTGACCATGTCTACGAACGCATCGGCTCCTGCAACTTTGTTGCATCAGACTGGTGTGCTTGGTGGCCGTAATCCAATCGTTTACAGCGCATCAGATCCCATCACCCTGTTCATCGTTCAGTCTTTCATCATCATTACATTATGCAGACTCATTCATATCCCATTATCATACATTAACCAGCCACGAGTGATCGCTGAAGTCATAGTCGGTCTGCTATTAGGTCCGTCGGTCATGGGCCACGTGCCGAACTTTACAGCATCCATCTTCCCCACAGCGTCTATACCAAATCTCACAACTGTCGCCAATCTCGGTTTAATTCTATTCCTTTTTATTGTCGGTCTTGAGGTGGATATTCCTTACGTGCGAAAGAACTTGAAAGTGGCGCTAACGGTTGGTGCCGTTAGTTTAATTATTCCGTTCGCACTTGGTTGGGCAGTCGCGGTAGGCTTGTATAATAACTATGCGGATACGGAGAGATTCTCGTTCGGTACGTATGGTTTGTTTGTTGCAGTTGCCCTGTGCATTACAGCACTTCCTGTGTTGGCTCGAATCCTGACTGAGCTGCACCTGTTGCGAGACCGAGTAGGAGTGATTGTCCTTTCGGCTGGTATTGCGAACGACTTGGTGGGCTGGGTGCTTCTTGCGCTTACTATCACCTTGGCCAACTCATCTAAGGGTATCAACACCTTGTATACCATTCTTCTCATTATTGGATGGGCCCTTGTTATGACTGTTCTGGTTCGTCCTGCATTGGTGTGGTTCTTGCGCCGAAAGAAGAGTCTCGAGCGAGGACCAAGTCAGCTTGATATCGCCATAATGATCCTTTTGGTTCTGGTTTCTGCATTTTACACAGATATTATTGGCGTTCATCCGATTTTCGGTGCTTTTATTGTCGGGACCATCATCCCTCGAGATAATGGGTTTGTAGTCAAGCTCATTGAGAAGATTGATGATCTCGTCTCAGTTGTTTTATTGCCACAGTATTTTGCTCTAGCTGGACTGAGCTGCAATATTGGTCTCCTGAACGACGGAAAAATCTGGGGCTATGTCATTGCCATTATTGTCATTGCACTGAGCGGTAAATTCTTTGGCGGCATGGTTGCTGCCAAGTTCAACGGCTTGCTGTGGAGAGAGTCTGCCACAGTAGGTGTGCTCATGTCTTGTAAAGGTATCGTTGAAATTGTGGTACTCACACTGGGTCTCAATGCTGGAATTCTTACACCCAAAGTCTTTTCAATGTTCATTGTTATGACTTTGGTCACTACTTTCTTGACCACTCCTCTGACTAAAGCGGTGTACCCAGTGTGGTACAGACAAAAAGTCGCAAAGTGGAGAAAGGGCGAGATCAATTGGGACGGTACACCTCGACAAACTGAGCTTTCAGCGGAAGCAGATGGTATCATGCATATTCCAAAGTTTGCATTTGGCCGATTCATTACGTTGCTCAACGACTATGACGCTATTTCAGTTGCCATGTCATTGATTGAGTTGTTATCTGGCGAAGACAGATTGTCAGACAGCCAATCTATGAATGTTCTAGGTGTCAAGCTCGTGGATCTTTCTCAGAGAACCTCTGATTTGATCCAGGCAACAGTAGATGCAGATGAGTTGGGTGCAAAGGACCCTACATTGCGAGTAGTCAACACTTTCACCCAGATGCGGAAGATTTCGTTTACCGGTAAAGTTGCAGTGACTCCGCCGGATGACCAAGCCGCATACATGATTGGTGTATCCAAGGACAATTCTGACTTTTTGCTGCTTTCTGCAAGTGGTACTTCATCAAATAAAAGACTCGGCTTTGGAGCTGAGGTTTTTAAACACGCGCACTGCCAGGTCGGCATCTTGTTTGATCGCGGATTCAGTATTACTCCAACTTGGAACTATACGAGGCAAGTGTACCTGCCATTTTTCGGCACTTCGAACGATAATTTAGCATTGGCGTTTGCACTTAGACTATGCCAATCCTCCGACGTGCGGCTGGTGGTGGATGTGATCTCCAAGCATGAAACAATTGAGCATGATGATGACCAGACTGTCAGCGTTTCAGCCGTTTGGGATAAACTGCACGAAATCCAGGAGCAGCTTCCAACTGGTATCAGTGCACGAGTGAATTTGGTCAAGACCGACATTGCCTCTGAGACCGACTTGGCCCTGCATTTCGAGACCACCGTAACCAAGAACCAGTCTTTCATTGGCGAGGATGCAGGCAGCAATTTGATCATGATTGGCGCCGAAGACAAGCAAAGCAGGTTTGAAGAATCCGGGTCATCTGACGTAGACGACAGCGAGTTCTTGGGCAAATTTGCTGCTCAGTTTGTCAATACCAATGCCATTACTGCATCAATCTTCGTATTCAAGGCCAACCCTACCGGTACCGTCGATCAGCAGCCTTCGACTGCTGAGAAGACGGCTGCTATCATCACTGAATTATAGTTTTCATGTTGCTTCGTATCGTTTGTATTTTTCGTTTTGTCTTGTAATTAATTTTTTTTTCTCCGTAAAAATTCATCTGATGTCACTACATTTGAGACAGTTAGCCGCATTGTTGTGGCGAAGTCTACCCCTTACTGTACCATATTCGATTCTTACTTTTCGTATTCTTCTTTTTAAATTGTGCTCTTCGGAAAAGAATGGTCAAGGTTTTGGTTATCGGAGGCTCTCATGCTGGAGTGGCGGCGGTCCGGTCAATCAAAGATCAAGTGCCCTCTGCTGAGATCATTTGGGTATCCAAGGACTCGATTTTTTTCTACAACATTGCTGTACCAAGGCTGCTGGTGGAACCTGAGCATCACGAAAAGCTGACATTCGATTTGCAGGAATATTCTCAGAAATGGGGAGTCAAATTTGTCAAAGAAACTGTAGCCAAGATTGACTTCAGTGCCAAGAAAGTTGATCTCTCTAGTGGCGAGCAGATTGCCTACGACAATGTGGTATTGGCTACGGGAACCGCTACATTCTCCGACGCATTGAAGCTCAATGCAAGTTACCAAGCTACCCGGAACGCAATAGATCAGCTCACGGCAGATATCAAAAGTGCAGAGAATATTGTAGTAGTGGGTGCAGGCCCGACGGGAGTCGAGATATGTGGAGAGATCAAATACCGCTATCCACGCAAAACCGTTACGCTGTATACTGGAGCCGCCATGCCGCTGCCGTTATTAGCCAACGAGAAACTGTCAACAAGAACTGAACAAAAGTTGCGCAAGCTTGGCGTCGAAGTTGTAAACGGCGTGAAACTACGCCGAGCGGAGAAAGCGGCGGACGGGAAATGGAAGTTGGACTTTAATGATGGCTCGAGTGTGACTACGGATGTATATGTGCCATCATATGGCATTAAGCCGTCTGCAGACTACGTTGACTCGCGATTTTTAGATGACCGTGGCTACGTGCGCACCGATGAGTACCTGCGAGTGCTAGGTACCGAACATGCATATGCGCTTGGCGATATTGTAGCCGGCAGCAAGAAATCATTCGTAGACCTGGTGTATTACCAGCTCGCTACATTCAAGGCGACTTTGAAGCACGACTTGAGAAATCAAGGCAGCTTGAAGAAATGGGCGCCGTCGCCTCGAACGACCATTCTGGTGCCTATTGGCCCCAAAGACGGCGTCGGTGCTTTATTCGACATGAGCGCGCCTTCGTTTGTCATTAAGCATTTGAAGTCCAAGCATTTTTACATTCCAGAAGCCGGGGATGCGTTCAAGTGAGCATCCGATCATAGGTGAGCAAACGCCGCAACGTCACATCCAAGTTATACCGAAAAAAAATCTACATCTAAATCGAAACAAAATCCCAATATTCATACATAATCTGAACACATCCACCCGCCCATTTATCCGAGAATGAAGTAGGACCACAATTTACGCTCACATATGATATAACTTTTCACACGCCTTGATGTCCGAAAACGGCAATTTTTTCATTTTCCCACCGGAAACAGAAGGACCCTGAGTTGGAAAACTGAGTGGGATGTCTTTATCAGAGTGGGCGAAGTTGTTATTACCTCGGTACTCGAGTTTTTAATGTATTTGAACGTGTGCCTAAAGCTCAAAATACGACACTGGCGTTTTTTTGCTTCTTCGTTGATAGCCACCGCCTGTGCGGCTGAGGTGTGCGGCTCACGCAACACACCGGTCTGACTCAGATTTATTTTCTAGCACGGATTAATCATTGTATAGATAAATCTAGTGATATTGATATAGATAGCTCAAGTCTAGCTCCTTGTTCCTTGTGCTACGTGATTTCAACTGGTGCAAAGCGAAAAAAAACTACTCTGATCGTGGGCTGCGCGATTGCTTCAGGTAGTGCAGCATCGCCGGAGTATACATCCCGTATAAAACTAACTAGTGCAATGTATTTTTTTTTTAATATTTCTGCAGCGAACGCCCTTACAATTAGGCTTGACCTTGTGTCGTCGTACCGATTTGGCCAAGCAAATTAATTTTGCCGGTACGGCTGTGTGTGACACGGCAGGCCTTAAAAAAGGGTTTCATTTCTGACGCGCCACGCATCGCCAATCTGAACACGGATTTTTTTTATCTCCACCTTTGCCAAATCTCCGCAATCGATCACCCATCTACAAACCCGACAGCACCAATTTGTTACAAAAGCATGAAGCTGACATTGCCGCCGCTGACGAGAGCGTGTGTTGTCGCATTCACGGGGCTAACGCTCTCAGCAGTCGCTCTACGGTACGCAGCATACTCGCGACTCTACGACGACGCACTGAAGAACGCCCCTCCCGAAAGTGACGACGATACGAGGACCAACTATCCTCTATTCAGCGATACAGTCGTTCCATACCTCACATTTGTGCCTGCGCTGTCTATTTTATACCCGTGGACGCTACTCACAGCGAGCTTCGTTGAGTTTTCTATCTTGGGCATGGCATTGTCTGGAACCACTTTAGCCCTGTGCGGACGCTATTTGGAACGAATATGGACAAGTCGCGATTTTGCATTGTTCCTGGCGATTGTGGCAATCATACCGAATCTGCTAACAGCGTTTGAACTGGTCGCATTATTCACGGTAACAGGTAACGAGGGCTATATCATCTCAGTAGTGAGCGGCGGTGCGGGACTGCAGGCAGGGTTCTTGGTGGCGTTCAAGCAGCTGGTACCAGAACACGCGATTGTATTCTTCCAAGGCGCCCTGAGGGCCCATGTCAAGCATCTAGTGCTTCCGGCCTTGGTAGGTTATTCGACACTAGGGCTGATGCTAATGCGGCCGGTCATGGTGCTGCTTCCATGGAATGCCTTCTTCACCGCGTGGATCTACCTGCGGTTCTACAAAGTGGCCCAAATCGACGCGCTTTTGCCGACTTCGGACTCGCTGATAGCTGCTGGCAGCGAGCCTCAAGCCAAGATTCGTGGTGATGCGTCAGATACGTTTGCACTGGCCAATTTCTTCTACCCGGAGCCACTACGCCAGGTAGTTGCTCTTGCTTCCGACGCGGTGTTCTCAATCCTCGTCACGCTGCGTGTCTGCACGCCATTCAATTCGGAAGAAGTCGATGCGAGTAATCTACGAGCGTCTATTCGAACAGGCTCAGTGAGCGAAGCAAGCAATGAGGCAGATAGAAGAAGGGCCCTGGCACTCAGGGTGCTGGAGGAGCGACTGCAAAAGTAGAGAAATTTTTACTGTGGTTTTTTTTTTCTGTTAACTATGAAAGGACGGATACAACTTTAAAAAAAAAATTTGGGAGCATAATAATACAATGGTAGATTTGAAAGGTAGATCAGATTACTGCATCCAGCAGTATTTAGTCGAGAAGCAAACAGTCATGGATCACGTTGAAGGAATGATGGACAAAATGAGAGAAAAAAAAACAAGCAAAGTTTTTGCGACTGGGTTTCTTTAAGAGCGTTTCTGGCGGTATAGATGATCAAACTCGAGCTCGCAGGCTTGAGGAATCGCGTCGCAACGAAGAGTGGCAATGAAATCTCCCTCTGCATGATCCAATGTAGGGTCGTTTGTGTTAGTCAAAGATGCCAACATTTTAGTTGGAATCATAGCCAGTTTACGCAAGAAGAAATGATGCCACTGGAGGATATGGTTAAGCGATTCTGCGACTTGCCGCTCAGTTCTAAACAGCTTGTAAGTTCGGTGCTGCTGGTCTGTCCAGTAATCGAGCAAGATCTTTGCATCGTCACAGTTGTCAAGAATGAACACATGTGGCGACATGCCGAATTCGTCTTGTGTGAGCACCAACCGGGTGTCTTGCGCCTGCACAGAGTTTATCGTTTTGATGATTTGAGAGTCCTTGACGATGGGTGCCTCTCTGAGCATTGCAGCATTTAATGACTTGACATCCAGTATGCTTTCGACCGTAATTTCATAATTTGTAATGATCGAATTCTGCTCAACAAATAAAAAGCGCTTGGCGTTTGGGAAGCTGTGCATTGCAGCTCGCACCGTGGCAATGCGGGCCCACGGCTTGTAGTCAAGAGACTGCTGGAACTTGTACTTGTAATCAGTAACCCACTGGCAAAACACGCCGTATCCATGCTTCTTAGCGTAGTCCTGTCTGTTTGCCACTACTTTCCGTAAATGGCCCTCCGTCCATCGCTCGTAGTCGAGATCAGTGACAATCACAGTGTGGATAGACTGATCTGACACGTATTGCGCTGCGACCGGTAGCAGCTCTTGCGCCGTTGTGGAGTCCTTCTGCAAATCTTGTATAAGATCCAGATCAGGAACTATAAATTCGTTTTCTGCTTGCACATGTCTGAAAGTCAAACCTTGGATTCGCACTCCGGTGCGGTAGTAATAGCCCGAGTTGTCGAAAATCGCCTTTATCAGTAGCATCAGGGATAGGATACCTATTGTGAGCAACCCAATCTTCCTGCCCTTGGGTGATAGTGACAAAATCCGCGTTGCTGAACTTGGATTCCGTCGCATGCGAAACTCAGGGCTCTCAGAATGAGGAAGACCTCTTCCGTAGGTCATGGCGGGATGTAGTGGTGATGACGATGATGATGATGATGATTTGTTACCGTTCAATTTACCCTTTGCACCATTCTCCTCAGTCGACTCCAGAGAAGCAGCCACTTTTTTCGCAATGTTTACCGGTGCTGAAGAAGATAACGAGCGGCTGCGGGAGCGTAGTTTGTCGCTGCCCGGTAGGCTCATTCGAAATTGGGGTTTGGAGGTTTGGCCTGGGCGCGGGAGAGACAAATGGCTAATTTTACTTCCGTGCGTGGGCAACTAAGAGACAGTAGTTCGTTTCTTTCGGACTGGAGAGATCTTGTTGAAGAATAAAACGAGCGAATTGTGGGACTCCCTCCTTTTCCCGTAAGTTTGAACAAAGCCAGATGGTGTGCGTGTGTGTGATGTGTGCAATTTGGTGCGAGTGTTGTGTGTTTAGAAAGGGCTGCTGCAACGCACGAGCTCAGGGGCGCAAAAAAAAAATTCAAAATGCGGTGTTACGAACAGATTGCAGCCGCATTGATCTGTGGGAATCATACATCTGCACCTTTCGTATCCCTTTCTTTAAAGGGGCTTTGTTTTATTGGACATATTTGAAATGAAAATGGCGTACTCTCGACAATTTGAATTTCTCAGTGGTTTGCATGGGTCGTGGCGGTTCGAAATGAGATGGTTATTATGCGGGTGTTTGGTTTGACGTGCCCATAAACAAAGCAACCCACGAGGCTGTTGCAGGGAGGGGGGTCCGTGCATGTATGCGCTGTACGGTTATCTGGCTCTTTTTCGGTCCAGACTGAACAATAAGACGGGGAGTACAGTCCATCTGATATTTAAGGTTCCCTGCATGGGAGGAAGAAGTCGCCGGTCACAGACAAGGTGGATGTGTCTGGGTACAGATGGTTCAATAATAGGTAAGGGAAAGGAGCGTAGAAGTACCCAGTTGGTATTTTGAGCTTGATCAGAGTGAGACGGGCGATGTATGTGGCAGCTTTAAGTAATGCATTCTTGGGTTTACAAGTCTATGTAGTACGCTAACCGAGCATTAAGCTTTACCCTGATAATCATAGCACCGATACAATACCGATACAGTTTGGATCAAAATATCTCACTATGGTAGACACTATTATTCCGTGTTTGCCGTATCTCCGTAATTTAATTCACTGACCGAACATCGGCCGACGATGTCGAGTCCGCTTCTATGCATCTCAACTACTCGAACACACAGGCAAAGACATAACCTCAACAACACGATGGACGAATGGAGAAAACGACGCTTCACCGGCAAAGCGGCCTTTAAAGGTTTTAGACAAACACATCTCTCACCTCTTCCCCAGGTTTTTGTGTGAGACACCCGTCGCATTCTCGCACACTATATGCCATAAACTGTATCAGCGCTATCGGATTTCTGATTATGATTATTACCAGATCGGCCTGTCCGTTCACCCGTAATCTGATACTCCCACAGCTCTTGAGCTTGTCAGTGAAACTCGTCCTGTACGAGCCGCATATGCCCGTCGTCAGTGTCGGCACTCTCATCCGACGCATGTAAACTGTGCGGCCACCAGAAAGTGCGTCTCTAGCAAATCAAGTCCAGCCCCAGTATGCAAACACCAGTCATCAGAGCACCGCATAGAATCAAAAATGCTCACTCAAGTTTTAACCGCGCCTGCGTGTAAAATAAAAAGACGCCATGGCGGTTCCGACGATAAGTATCAAGATGAGACACCTTTGAAGCACCCGCCGACCCGCGCACACGCACAACTCCCCACAAAAAGAACAGCCGCTCACTCCAAAGACATTAGATACACCATCATCGATTCTCCGTTTCTCCAGCTTTCTCGTTCTTTCGGTATAAATTGGGCAGGTCTTCCACCCTGTGTTTTTGAGTGCCTAAGCCTCAAAGACTTTTGTTTATCCGCAAACTTGCTAGTCAATGATTCAACAGACATCAACCGCTGCTACAATGACCACTACCACCTCTTCAGGTGCACCACCACTGTCTGTGCCTGTAGTAGCAGAAGCTCACCGTGTAGAGCTTATACCTCCCCCGGAGGCGTTTTTGAAGTAAGTGATTTTTCAAATTTGCCAAAGACTAACTATTTTCTAGTAACCACCCAGGCAAGCCTCATCTATCTTCAATACACGATTACAGGGCTCTCCACGATAAGAGCATAAAGTACCCAGAGGAGTTTTGGGGCGATCTTGCTCGCGATACTCTATCATGGGACAAGCCGTTCCATACTGTACGGTCAGGTGGGTTTGAGCACGGCGATGTTGCATGGTTTGTGGAAGGGGAGCTCAACGCATGTTATAACGCGGTTGACCGTCATGCATTTATCAACCCTGATAAACCAGCGATCATTTATGAAGCTGATGAGCCGGACCAAGGGCGCAATTTAACTTACGGTCAGCTTTTAAGAGATGTGAGCCAAGTAGCCAACGTGCTCAAGTCGCTTGGTGTCAAGAAAGGCGATACCGTTGCAGTATATCTGCCAATGATTCCTGAGGCGGTGATTACTCTTTTGGCCATTACCCGCATTGGCGCTATCCACTCTGTAATATTTGCAGGGTTTTCTGCGGGATCGCTTCGAGATCGAATTGTAGATGCCGATTCTCGCGTTGTGATTACAACTGACGAGTCGCTGCGAGGCGGGAAAGTCATTGAGACCAAGAAGATTGTCGACGAAGCATTGAAAGAGACCCCGAATGTTGAGAAAGTGCTTGTGTTCAAGAGAACTGGTAATGATATTCCATTTGTCCAAGGCCGCGACAAGTGGTGGCATGAAGAAGTAGCCAAGCACCGGCCGTACTGTCCACCGGTGCCTGTCAGCTCGGAGGATCCGATTTTCCTGCTTTACACTTCGGGCTCTACTGGCAACCCCAAGGGTGTTGTTCATGCGACTGCTGGGTATTTAGTAGGAGCTGCAGCTACCACCAAGTATGTGTTTGACATCCACCCGCAGGACATTTTGTTCACTGCTGGCGACGTCGGGTGGATCACAGGTCATACGTACTGCGTCTACGGCCCGCTGTTGAATGGCGCAACGACAGTGGTATTCGAAGGCACACCTGCGTACCCTAATTTTTCACGGTACTGGGATATCGTTGACAAGTACAAGGTGACACATTTCTACGTTGCACCCACTGCGTTGCGGCTGCTGAAGCGGGCCGGCACCGAGCATATCAACCACGACCTGTCGACATTGAGGACGCTCGGCTCGGTGGGCGAGCCCATTGCTCCCGACGTGTGGAGCTGGTACAATGAGAATATCGGCAAGGGAAATGCGCATATTTGCGATACGTACTGGCAGACCGAGACTGGCTCGCATATCATTGCGCCCATGGCCGGTGTCACCGCTACAAAGCCGGGATCGGCGTCTTTCCCCATGTTTGGTATTGAACCGGTCATTATCGACCCACTGAGTGGCAAAGAGTTGCACGGTAACGACGTTGAAGGTGTATTGGCGATCAAGCACCCGTGGCCGTCGATGGCGCGGTCGGTGTGGAATGGCCACGGCCGGTACATGGACACGTACCTCAAGCCGTACCCAGGATATTACTTCACCGGCGACGGTGCCGGTAGGGACCATGATGGCTACTACTGGATCCGCGGCCGAGTTGATGATGTAGTCAATGTATCTGGGCACCGACTATCGACGGCGGAAATTGAGGCTGCGCTGCTGGAGCACCCTGCGGTCGCCGAGTCGGCGGTCGTGGGCGTCCATGACGATCTAACTGGCCAAGCAGTGAATGCGTTTGTTGCCTTGAAGGTTCCTACGAATGACGCAGCCGCCACTAAGAAGGACTTGGTCCTGCAGGTGAGAAAACACATTGGCCCGTTTGCGTCGCCGAAGCGTATTCTGATCGTTGACGATTTGCCCAAGACGCGGTCTGGCAAGATTATGCGCAGGATCTTGCGCAAAGTATTGAACGGCGAGGAAGACTCACTAGGCGATATCACGACGCTTGCAAACCCGGAAATCGTCGACCATATCAGCAAGGTTGTCCATTCATAGCAACTATATATTTATCGAAACTAACTATTTGGAATACACCGTATATTGTCACTATTGGAAGATTCAAGTCAAGACACCCCACAATCAATCTATATTCTATGTGACATGCCTGGTGGCCATTGCATAGACATAATCCTAACACCAAACCGAATCGAAAGAGTTGGAAAGTTTTGTAACTCACAAACTTTCAGTAAAACATGTATCAATGATTATGCCAAAACTTCTAATACAATGTGCATTTCATCCCTGGATTTGCATATAAAAATTAATTATATTCATTTTATTATTGGGACTTGAAACACATACAACGCGTCGCGGGCGCGCACAAAAATCAATTTACGCGTGACGCCACACCATTTCATGCGACAAATGTGATGCGACCATGCCACCGCTGCACGACAATGCTAAAAAGCTGCTGGAGCACGAGTTTACAGAGGAAGGAGGCAGCGAGTACTCTGCCACCTCGTTCGGCGGGTTTGGCGAGTACTTTGCGAACAAGATGGTAAAGCTCCAGAACCAAGTGCAAGAAGCAAACCTGCACCTCGGCGGCCAGCAGTCGGATATTTTCAAGGACTGTGTCATTTACATTACTGGGTACACTTCTCCTCCAGCACAAGAGCTCAAGCGGCTCATTACATTGAACGGTGGCATCATGTGCCACTACCTTGCCGGCAAGACGTATGCCACGCATATCATCGCTACGAACCTCACTGCGCGCAAAACGGAGCAGTATGCCAAGTACAAAGTCGTCAAGCCCGAGTGGATCGTCGATTCTGTGACACAAGGTAAAAAGCTTACGTGGCACAATTACCGTACTGTGCAAGTGGAAGGAAATTTGAAAGTGGCCAAGCATGTCCCCGCCGTGGAGTTTGGTGCCGACCGCGAGCGGGAGATTGACTGCTTGGATCCGAGATTCATCAAGCGGTACTACGAGTCGAGCAGGCTGCACCATTTGAGCGCATGGAAAGGTGAGCTCAAACGGCGGTTCCAAGTGTTGGCCCAGAAAACCAATTCCCAGAACTCGTCACAGTCTTCACAATCAACGGACCGGGTGATTATGCATGTCGATTTCGACTCGTTTTTTGTAGCAGTGTCGCTGCTGAAAAGGCCAGAGCTGAAGGACAAGCCGGTATGTGTTTCAAACTCCAAAACGGAGAGTGGCAATGGCGATGTGGCGAGTTGCAACTACATTGCTCGACGGTTCGGTGTCAAGAACGGCATGTGGCTCTCGCAGGCTCGGAAGCTGTGCCCTGATTTACAATCGCTTCCGTACGACTTTGAAGCGTACGAGCGGGCGTCAACGGCGTTGTACGAGTGTCTCGTCGCCATCAAGCCGGACTTGCTGTTTCCTGTGTCGGTCGACGAGGCTCTTCTGGATGTCACATCGCTTTGCTCCGATGAACAGACGGCGCTGGATGTTGCTACAAGGCTGAGGCAGGCAATTTTTCAACAAAGCTCAATAGAGGCAAGTGTCGGAATGGGGCCGAACGTGATGCTGGCGAAGATGGCCCTGAAACTGGCCAAACCGCCCGGTGCAAGGCAGTACTTTATTTCCCACCACAATAAACTCAAATCGATAAATGATATGCTTATTGCAGCCTTGCCAGGAGTCGGCAGGTCCATCACGAGCAAGTTTAGTGACCACGGGGTGTACAGCATATCAGAGCTGCGGGAGATGGAGCTCGCGCATATCCAGAAGCTCGTCGGTGGCACAAAGATGGCCAAGAAGCTCTATGAATATGCGAGAGGAATCGACCACACGTCGATTGCAGAGATCCCGCCGCCTAAATCGGTCGGCGTAGAGATTGCATGGGGCGTGCGGCTCAGCAACGCAGATGATGTCGCGCAGTTTGTGACGAATCTGAGCGACGAGCTGGCGACGAGAATGAGATCCCAGGACCTTAGCGGGAAACAATTGACGCTCAAACTTTACAAACGGCGCGCTGATGCGCCCACGCATGCGCCCAAGTTTCTGGGCCACGGCCTGTGCGACATTTTCTCGAAATCGTCCATGCCGTTCTCGGCAACAAACGACTCGTCATACATTGCTGAATGCGCAATCAGCTTGATCCGGTCGCTGAATTGCCCGCCGCTCGATGTGCGAGGCATTGGGTTGCAGATGGCCAAACTAGATGGCAGCATCAGCGGCGTTCCTGACACTCCTGCAACGCCGACCACGAACCGGGTGCTGCAATTCGGCCATCAACTACCTATTACCTCTCCGCGCAAATTCCAACAGACGCTTCAGCTATCGCCGCAGCGGCGCCGTGGACAAGCGACACTCACCCAGCCTTGCCGGTCGGCGTCGCCCATGCCATTGGCTCTCGACGCGCCGCCGCCACCCAATGTCGATGCCGGCGTGTGGTCGGAGCTGCCTGACGATATCAAACGCGAACTTTTGGCCGCGTCACGCAACAGTCTTGCCCCGGCCGCAAATGCTACACCAGCTGCTGTGCCGACGGTAATGCGCCAATATGTGCCGGTAGTCTTCGCCGCTGGGGCTGACGTGGAGGCGATGGAGTATCGAGACGTGCGCAACCGGCTCACTGACTGGGTCGAGTCGTCGGTGCTGCCCCATTTCGACGATCTGTGTATTGTAGAGAAATACCTGTTGGAAACAGCCGCGACTGACTTCGACTGGTCCAAGAGTCTGCGGCTACTTAAGCACATGTCGCGCACCGTGCGGCGGTGCCATTTCGGCGACAATGAAACGGAGCGTGTCGAATGGACTGAGATTCTTGCTGAATTTGAATCAGGCGTCAGAAACGCTCTATCCGCTCGTGGTATTATTGTAGACTATTAACTTATTTGATTCCTAGAAACTTGGGAGATGTCACCCGTAGAAATAATACAGCTTGGCAGGCGTTATGACCTAGCCAGCCCGCTAGGAAACATGAAGTATGATTCCACATGTCAATGATTCGCAGATATCTTCACGGGCCACTGAGAATGCTCTAAAAGCTTGATTGAGATATTGAGTGCTCGAAATCACGATATCGCAATTGCAGCAAATTATGAGAAGGTGATATGTGCTGGATACATCTATAGTACACGCGTTGGAATCAAGGGTGCCGACCGATTCACCCATATGCGGCGCGCTCTTCGAGTACATTGTGTCAGATCAAATGAACTACTGTATCAGATCAGATAACGTCCAGGAGATTGGATTACTTAACTCACCATGCCGACTAAGTGATCTTTCTCACTTGCCACACCACTGTAACATACCCCAATCGTACCAGTGATCGTCACAGTCGATGTGTGGACGATGAACAGCCACAAATATTTCAGCTAGACGAGTTATAGCTCTCCATATTCCACTCGTATTTGAACTTCTCAATCAAGCCATCATTTTAAATCTCACAATCAACAAGTGTTATCTAGACTGGAAATCAAGTGAAAGCTTCCCGTGGAGTTAGAGACTAGTCAGTAAAACATGTACAGTACGGGACAAAGTGCCCGACCGTTCGTGTAAGAGCCTTGCGAGACTTTTAATCTAATTCAGCCGAGACATTTGTTTTAGTGCTAGAATGAGAATTTGAATTTCTGCAGTATATTAAAAGCTGGCGCAATCATTGAGACCACAGTAGAAGCATAAGAATTTTGACAAATACCGTCACTGCAGGTGAGAGGGATACTTACTATTAAGAAGTGCAGAAGGCTTCTACAAAGTGCACATATAAGAGAAAGAGCAATCGCTGAAGAGCGGCTAGAAGACGGTTTTTTGAGTCATGCTAGCAGTAAAACGTATCTGATAACTCTAGGTCCGCCGAATAGTCTCATACATGATAGATCGACATTCCTCAGCCCTTTTCTGTTCGAATCTGTCTCACTATCGGCATCAGACGCTTAAATTTCCCTCGCCAGAATCGATATATGCTTGTTGCCGAGGAAACACGAGATGATTGATGCGCTGAGGCGGTTGGCTGTTCTACGATGTTAGAACACACATGAAATACCTGACTATCGATATAGTAAGGCAAAACATTTTTGTGCCATATATTTTGAAATCATTTATTTGTCCCTGCTATCGAATGTACTTCAGGTTCCAACTTCCGCTCGAAGCGAGGACTGTATCCATTTGATGTGCCGTGCGACAAAGACGTATGATAGATTCGACATCAGATTGGCCCTTTTGAAAACTTGCAGTTATATATGCAACCGGAATGTGGATTATCTCTTTTTGTTTGCAGTGCTACAACTATTGCACTTGCCATTTATGGTGTAAGTTGGGATGACCGCCAATGGACGCAAATGGAACTAAACTCAGGCAACCTGTGCTGAAGCTAAGAAAATTTTTCAACTCGTGCACTTTAATTCGCTTTTTTCTTCGTGAGAGCAACTAAAGGGGGTGCTTATGAAGTGTTGACCGATTTTTTCCTGTTAGATGCTTATCATAATATCATATTGGATTGAATGGCTCGTCAATACTTGTGTCATGCAAGATGCATTGGATTCATAAATTCTGTTTAAAGTCACCAGAGGAACTGACGTAAAATTGTAATTGTGGCATGTCAAATAGCATTGACTGGGGCGACATTGAATAGAAGCTTTCACGTTCTGCTGCCTCGACCTTCTTTTTACTATAAGTGCAACTTCAAATGGCTCACATCATGTACCCACTGTTTTAAGTTCTCTCATCTGTGCTCAATAAGTTATTCCTTCAAAACTTTATTGAAGAGCATTATGTGGCTATTTTGTTCTTTAAGATATCCTCCGTTGCGGCGCGGAAGGCACTTAATGACACAAGCTTATCACCACATATTCCATACTATGCTTATCGACGTTCGCTTTGCATTCGGATCTTGTTTATTCGCTCTAGTAGTCTAGAAGTACGCCGCATGACAACCTCGAAATAAGTTGATATATAATAAAACATGTATTCGGATATAAAATTGTGTACAATATGAAAGAAAGAGTATATGTCGAGGTTTAAATCTAAAGGAAAAGAATCAATGATAAGCACAGCCAGTAAGGAACAGCAAGAGCTGCCCCGCTACCACTTTGTACTATCGCGGTGCTAGCAAGTGGTTCTCCTGTTGGCTGCCCGTCAGACGGTTCATTATTGATTCGCGAAGGCTGTGGGCTATTGGTTCGCGAAGGCTGTGGGCTGTTGATTGAGATATGCGAGACGGCATTTGTAGATACAGCCGGAACTCCCATGCCTTGAGTGGCAGAGTCCGACAATGCCGTCGCAGGTCCATTACCTTGTGCCACTTCCGCATCAGACGACGCTTCTCCGGTAGGCCGCAGATTGGAATTCTCGGCAATTATCTGAGAAGAGTATGGCTCATGGGTTGCAGCCTGCGAAACAGGCCAGAGTTCCGATTGCTCCGCCTTATTAGAGTAACTTGCAGTGTTAGAACCAAGACTTGCCAGGGCGCTGGCAGCACGGGTAGAATAAGATTTGAAAGTGCTGCCACCATGTGCGTCAGGTTCCACGTTTGAGTAAACAGACGTGCGAGCGACGGTTTCGGAATTGTGGAGTGCAGTTGTCGTCACTGACGGTACACTCATGGGGCTCATTGAAGTTGTTGGACTCGTTGAACTCATTGAACTTGTTGAACTCAATGGACTCTTTGAACCCAACTGCGTTTGAGTATCGAGTGGCATATCTGAAGAAACCACACTCATACCAATTATTGAACTCGTCGGACTCATTGAGTTCATTGAGTTCATTGAGTTCATTGAACTCATTGAACTTATTGAACTCATTGGACTCGTTGAACTCATTGGAATCGTTGGACTCGTTGAACTCATTGAACTTGTTGAACTCATTGGACTTGTTGAACTCAATGGACTCTTTGAACCCATTGAACCCATTGAACTTGTTGGACTCATTCGACTCATTGAACTCAACTGCGTTTTAGTAGCAAGGGGCATATCTGAAGCAACCACACTCATACCAATTATTGAACTCGTTGGACTCATTGGACTCGTTGAAATCGTTGGACTCGTCGAACTCATTGGACTCGTTGAACTCGTTGAACTCGTTGGACTCATTGAAGTCCTTGAGCTCAACTGCGTTTTAGTAGCAAGTGGCATATCTGAAGCAACCATACTCCCGTTACCAAGTGAAGATACCGATAACGACGGACCAACTCGCGTTATTTCATTCGAAATTGAATTCATTGACAGAGCTGAAGTACTAATGACACCTCCTCTGGTAACGAATGAACTCGGGGATAGCGTCGTGGAAGACACCCCACGCGAGATATCATCCTCACCCAACAGCTTTTCCAAGGCATTGGTCATTGCTCCAACTGCGTCCGACGCGCTCGGCGACGTCTTGTTCATAGCGCCGCCAAGCACCAAACCGTCGTTCATAATCTGTCGCGCTCCGTCAGAACCTTGGCCTGCTGGGCCCTGGTTCGCAGCAATTGCGTCCGCAGCATCCTTAATGAGACCGGCGACCTGGGCCGTAGCGTTTGCAAGATCGGGTGAGCCTGTGCCATTGAGTGCGTTCAGCGCCGCAGTGACATTCTTGATGGAATCGTCAAGAGCCTTCTCAGCCGCAGCAAGCTGCGCTGGAGTCCCGCCGCTCGCTGCCTGTTTGGCTGCGTCTGCCTCCTGGCTAAGTTGCTTGAGCTTGTTCAGGGCATCCGTTTCTGTATTGTTAGATTGGCTTGTTACGTGGTACGTACCCGCGACTGAAGTTTTAAGAAGTGCAAGTGCAATATGCGTCTGAGAAACAGCATTGGTCAACGTGGGCTGAGTGTTTGTGACATTTTGTAAAAACGCATTGCCTGTTAGGAGTATGCTGATTGCAGAAGGCGAGCCGGGACCGAATGATTGATCACCACTTTTCGACAGGGCTTCGGCTGCTGACTGAATTGCTGTTAGGGCATTACCTGCTGCATTAGTTACCTGCGTAGTGTTAGCTTGATCATTATTCACGTATTGGGGTGCTTTGGACAGCAACGTCGAAAGTT